>OY856413.1:811310255-812510255 GCA_963693085.1 Alisma plantago-aquatica | reverse complement strand
AGTTAAATCATAAATCAATTTATAAACAAAACAAGATGTATAGTATTATGTATACCTTGGTCTGAGGACCTAGAGGTAACAATTACCAGATGAGAAGTAACAATGTTCAATGATGGACTGAGGGTTTGAATACCCAAATTTAGTAATCATGATGATGATGTGATCTGTTTTTGGCACATATAATGGATGTCGAGGTAAAGAATCCTAGTATCCAAGAACTACCAATGATATGAGAAAATGGGAACATGACACCTCATAAGAAGTAATGTTTGGTTACCTAGAAGAGCCAACTTTGAAATTTTTCCAGTTACATACTGTAGTATGAATACCATATGTTAGGGGTTTATGCCCCGCATAAACATGACATCAGCAAAGATGTATGAGTCAAAGGAAAAATTGTAAAATCGTTATGGGAAAAGATTATCAAGCTAAAAATAATTCTTTAAGATATGTTTAAGATAAGTTCTTAATTGATAGGTAACCTTCCCTTATGAAAATAATATGTACAACTAATAATATAGTTGGTACAAGAAGTAAGAAAATTTAGTGTTGTATCAGTAATTTGGATGACACACCAGATGTACGAAGAGACTTGTAGTCACAAGGGGTGACAAAATGTAACACTGGACTTATCTTTAAAGTGAAATGCAAAATTAAATGAGGTATGTATAATGTATCTCTGACTAGGAAAAGTGTTACCTGACACAGAGTTGACTCTACAGTCAATAATGAAAAGAAACAGTAGAGTATGTGTCCTGTGTGAAAAGTTCTATGATAACCCTGTATGGAAGGACTTTGTGTTGATCAAAGTTCTATGGCATCTCCATGACATTGAGATGTTATGTGGAAAGTTGATGATATGATGAATGAAAAAATATCTGTCTTCCTTTACCTGGGATTTCGGGGACGAAATCCTTGTTAGGGGTTTATAACTTGTAACATCCTGGACCTAGGTTATGCTTTAACCATAGATGGTTTTCTTAATAAAGTTAATTATATGCTTGATCTTATCTTTTGAAAAGTAATTAAGGCCCAAGAGGAACTTATGTTTCAATTTTAGTCCTTTTTGAATAACGTTGAAAACAACATTTTGCCCGTTTTGGACTAAAGTGCAAATTACCCAAGTTGAGGGGTTAACTTAAAAATGTTACATGATAAATGTTCCTCAAGTTTTGAAGCATAATAAGAATGAAAATGATGCAAAGTTATTGCTTGTGGTAGCCTGAGCACCAAGAAAGAGCTTGTTAAGCAATGTTTGTGCATTAAAACCTAGTTTTGGTGTATTGTGAAATTTACCCAAAACCTAGGGTTCAATATGCAAAATAACACTTCTAGAGAGTCCCTAATGTTTCTTGGTATCAATTAGAGACAATAAAATCAGAGGGGTGTCTCATTTGAATCTCTTTGGAAGAGAGAGAATCTTGATATTAAAATAATTAAGATTTAAGCATAACTGAAACCCTAATTCAACTTAATGCAAATATAAATATATTAATGGAAGTGCCCTTCAACCCAAAACAAATGGTTGAATTTACATAAGTATGAACGTCCTTGTTCCTTGAAATGGCAACTAAATATCTAAAGTGAGTGGAGAGCCCACTCACATTAGTTAAAGGAAAAGTAATATCCACTCAATTTTGGATATTATTATTATATTGATTAAAATGCTTAATTTGTCTTCTTTTAATTCATGGATAATGAAGAGGAATTACAAGGTGGGGGAGATGTCTTCGTATGAAAGGGATGGAGGGGAGTATGTGGCACCAATTTTGGGAGTTGAAGGAATTATTTATCACTTTCTCTCTCATTGAAATTCCCTCATATACATCCCATTTTCAACCCACATGAAAGGCTTTTTCGATCCCTTTTTCTTTCCTTTCTTTGGTTGTGCACAAAGGAGATTTGGAGCAATAGGATGACGTGCCCCAACCTGTAGGTAAGCTCCATAGTCATCTTCAACCTTAATTTCATGGTGGAAATTGAAATTCAATGCTTAATTTCTTCTTTTCTTCATTCAATCTTTAACCTTAGCCATTGATTTCACTCAAAGACTTGAGAACGGACCTTGGACAGTTGAAAAAGCTTCATTCACCATTGAGGACGTGAATCTTGAAGCTTGGATTCAATTTTGAAGGCGTGTTATATAACTTGAACCCTTAAATGTCATTATTGCTTGCAATTTATTCATCATGTGTTGATCCTTTCTTCTTTCTCGATTTCCTTTTGATTAGTTGTTAAAATCACCATAAGAATCACAACTAATTTCGAAGGTTTGAAGCTTGAAGATGATGTTCATCTTAAGCACACACCTCAACAAAGGAATGGGCAAACAGTTTTCAAAACTGATTGAGCTAATTCGGTTTCAAAACTGATTGAGTTGATTCGGTTTCAAGACCAAATGGGTAATTGAACCCAAGACCGAATGGGTAATTTACCTCAAGATCGAATGGGTAATTTACTTCAAAACCAAATGGGTAATTGAGTTCAAAACCGAATGGGTAATTGACCTCAAGATCGAATGGGTAATTGAGTTCAAAATCGAATGGGTAATGGATCTCAAAATCGAATGGGTAAAATGAACTTCAAAAACCGTATGGGGTCTATTGCTGATGTGAAGAATGAAGAGCCAATGGCTTAAATTGATTTAATGGATTGAAGAAAGGGTGATCCATAGATTACAAACCCTAATTGGATTGATTTGGTTGAAACCCTAAATCGATTGAGTCAATTTCAATGTTGAATGGCTCAAACAGTCTCAAGACCGTTTGAGGGAAAATAGTCTCAAGACCGTTTGAGGTCAAGTGGAGTCATGTATGGATGGGGATCCAAGGGTTGTAGTTTGATGTACTTTCAATGGTCTCAATATTGGATGATTCAATGAGTGCAAACCCTAAAACCGATTGATTAATTGAAGGAAAACCTAGATGACCCTTTCAGTTTCAAGGTGGTTTGGACCAAACGGTCTTGAGACCATTTGGGATCAAATGGTCTTCAGACTGTTTGGAGAGCAAACGATCTCAAACCGTTTGATGTTCAATCAGTTTCAATGATAAGTTGCTCATTCAATTTCAAACCGTTTGGGTTTAATTATATTTAATTCAAACGGTCTCAAACTGTTTAGGGATTGTGAGATCAAGACCATTTGGTGGTCTAACAGTCTTAATATTGATTGATGATGTGGATCAAGACCATTTGAAGGTCATGCACCTCAAGACCGTTTGAAGGTCAAACATGTCAAAACTGTTTGAAGGTTCAAATGTATCAAAATCGTTTGGAGATCTAATAGTCTCAAAGCTATGAAAGATTAATTAACCCTATGATTATTAATGATGTACCTCAAAGATAATTACAGTGGTTGTACCTTTAAGGTACTAGGGTGATTAGTATCCTTAGAAGGGTTAACCTTTGATGCTTATGAATGAAATATCTCAATACATTAAGCTAACCCTAAATGTTTGTACTTGAGTGAAGGGTCGACTTAATCTAATCAAGCTTCAAGTAATCAACATCCTAAATAGGATGAGAGAGAGAGAGGAATTCATACATGTATAATAATCATGTAATGGTTAAACCTCATCACTCTCATCATGAATAGAATATATATTTAGGGTATGATCCTTGATAAAGAGATCATGAAACCCTAATTGAGATGGTTGATGAGCCCTAAACCTAATTTAGAGTAATTACAGGTGAAACCCTAATCTAGGGTAATGGTGTAACCCTAATTTGGGGTGATGATATGAGAAATCCCAATTCAGGGTAATATAATGAAAAACCATAATTTAAGAGGATGCTTCATGAAACCCTAATTTCGGGTAAGGTTATGTGAAACCCTAAATTGGGGAAAAGTTATAAGGAACCTAAATTCAAGATAACGATGTTATATGAAACCCCAATATAGGGTGATGTCATGTGAAATCCTAATATAGGGTGATGTTATGTGAAACCCTAATATAGGGTGATGTCATGTGAAACCCTAATATAGGGTGATGTTATGTGAAACCCTAATATAGGGTGATGTTATGTAAAACCCTAATTGATAAAGAGGGGAACCCTATTCCTAATAATGGAGTAGTGAATAATATATTGGTAGGTGAAATACCTAAAGTGGTTGATAATGGATAATCTTATATCAATAATGCTTTAACTCGAGATGAGTCCATATTATTGCTAATGGTTGAATAATTCAAATGAGTGACTTATGACCAATACATTACATGATAATGTGATGAACATGTGCATAAAGTATTAGGATGGGAAATATCCTAATACAAGATAAGCGGATGAACTTTAGTAAGTCAAAAGTGATGAGGGAAGTGATACATCAAGACATGATATATATCACATCCACTACCTCAAAGTTGATACACCCTGATGTACCCTAAATCCAGTATACTTGGATCAATAACACATGAAATGTGCCATGTCAATTGTTACATTGAGATGAAATGAGCCTAATGCACTTTAATAAGTGTAGGCTAACATACCTTAAGAAAGGGTTAAGCCAAGTTAATAAAGTATGAAGTATTTATTCTCTGGTAAGGATGAGAGAGAAATGCATACCTTGTGTTGATAATCATTTAATGATAAATGATGAGAATAGTTGTTGCCCAGTGAGAGGTGACAAGATGTTTAATGGCCTTGTGAGCCATGAGAGTAGTTGTTGCCTAGTGAGAGGTGACAAGATGTGTAATGGACCTTGTGAGCCATGAGAGTAGTTGTTTCCTAGTGAAAGGTAACAAGATGTTATAAAGTCTCATGAAAGAAATGATGATAAACAATGGAAACTTAGTAACATAATAATAATAACTAATGGATACAATAATAATAATGAAATCTTGGTCATACATGCTTTATGTTTATAGCCAAATAAGGGCTATAGTGTTTTGAATAAGCTTAAGGGAGATATGAAGAATAATTGACTTACATAAAGGATGTGAATAAGTATGATGGCTTGGCCAAGGTTTAATACCTAGTAAAGGTGATGTGGTATGCAATAATGTTTGCACAGGATTGATATAGTCCAATGCTTGGAATGGTTGCACAGGTAGAATAATTGCATAGGACTGGTAATAACCCAATACCTAGAATAATGTCACAGGATTGGTCATAACCCAATACCTGGAATAATTGCACATGATTGGTAATAACCCAATACCTGGAATAATGTCACAGGATTGGTCATAACCCAATACCTGGAATAATTGCACAAGATTGGTAATAACCCAATGCCTGGAATAATTACACAGGATTGGTACTAACCCAATACCTGGAATAATGTCACAGGATTGGTCATAACCCAATACCTGGAATAATTGCACAACATTGGTAATAACCTAATACCTGGAATAATGTCACAGGATTGGTCATAACCCCATACTTGGAATAATTGCACATGATTGGTAATAACCCAATACCTGGAATAATGGTTGCATAGGATTGGAATATTCCAATGATTGGAATGTTTGCACAGGATTGGTATCCAATGCCTGGAATGGTTGCACAGGATTGGCATAGTCCAATGCCTGGAATGTTTGCATAGGATTGGTATAGTCCAATGCTTAGAATGGTTGCATAGGATTAGCATAGTCCAATGCCTAGAATGTTTGCAAAGGATTGGCATAGTCCAATGCCTGGAATGTTTGCATAGGATTGGCATAGTCCAATGCCTGGATAGAATATGATGATGTATACTCACATGACTGGTACAATTCAATATCTGGCTAACATATTGGCTAAGGTTAACAGATAGAAATGAGAATGATTCATGGATGATATCCCATGATAATGAGTATCTCAGGATAAGCTTGAGATGTTGATATAGTAAGATGGATAAATGATATACATGTTCTTCATATTCCTTATAAAGTGAATATATGATTTACTGCTCTATCATAGATAGTTGTAATGCTTTAAAATATGAGAATGTTCTAAACTACTTATCCTCTGCTCAGTTTTATAATGTTTATATGCAATAATAATGTTTCTGGTGGAGAGTTATATCTCTCATTGGGGCAATTTTAATTGTCTCACCCCCGTGGGATCCAACATTTTTAGGTGGATGAAGGCGAAGAGGTAGAAACCATACAATAGGAAAAAGGACAGTAGCATCAGGGATAACAATAACATATCAGGTGGAGATACTGACTGTCATGTCTTGTAGATATGAGTCCTATGTGTTGTCTCTGTACTCTCAGGTCCTAGGAGTTAGTACTTAGTGTTTTTATAATCAATCTGAGATCTTGGTTTGAATGCCTCGAGGTTTTGTGTTTCTCATGTGTAGATCTAACAGAGCAATTGATGTATGTAATCCTTGAGAAGATATGGTACTTGGTATGTACCTGTGGACCAGAATGTACATATAATACTTTGGATTTTGTTGTTAAGAGTTTCCTGGAATTGGATCTCTTTGCAAAAGATTTTAATTTTTAGTGATTTTTGTTAATCCGTTATTAGTGATCGCTTCCACTTAGTTAATGATGATTTGTTTGAATGATGTGCTACAACATGTGAGCTTGATCCACCTTCTTAGAGAGAGAATCTCTAGTAGTCATGTTGTTTGTAGGGTTAGCTCTAGAGAGAGAGAAAGAGACCCGAGCAAGAAGGTTGGAAGATTGGACTCCGGGATATAAGGAACCCTGAGAAGTTGGGTATGTTGTGACCTAAGTGGATGGTGGTGGTTGCCTCGTGCTTGATCCTTGGAGGCTTGTGGCATCTGGGTTGCTTTTAGAGGAACCAAACCCTATAGGAGGAAAGAGACTTCTTGAACTGAGCTATGGATGTTGTAGGTTCCTACCTTACCTTCTAGGGATAGGAAGAGGAGTTCTTTAGACCGTGAGGAGGTATAGTGTCATGTTGTGAGGCCTCTTACTTAGTTGTTTGTTCTTGAGGAGGGCTCCACTCTGAGGTTTTGTTCGAGTGGAAGGATAATAGGACGTGCATGATGTACCTTGAACATGCTTGGTTTGTTGTTAGAATGTTGAGCATGCAGTTGGACAGCTGTTGCAAAAAAAAGTGAACCTAGGGTTCCTAGACCTAAGAGGGGAAGTAGTAGTACCTGGTGCACTTGATGCTCATGATGAGATTTGAGTTTCTATAGATTTGAGTTTCTATAGATTTGAGAATGGCACTCCTCATGTTTAGGGAAAAGGAAATGGTAACACCAGGGCCCACTGCCCAAGGCTCTATTAGAGTTTTAGGAATGACGACAGGCCCCACAGATCACCACAAGCCTTAACTACGCGCTTTTTCCTCAGTCACACGCAAGCCATCATAAACTTCCCGACTGGTCACCCATCCTAGTACTACTCCAAGTTGAGCATGCTTAACTATGGAGTTCTTTAGTGATGGGCTCCCAAAAAAGGAGGTGCACCTTGGTGATATGGGTAGTCCAATCATTCATTTTAAGATTAACTTATCTGAGGCCTCAAATCTTGGGATGTTACAATCTCCCCCACTTATACTCTTGACGTCCTCATCAATTATCAACTATATGGCCTCATAATTTGACCCCATTTCAGTACAGACCCACAATGGCCCATGGACACCCAGCTCCCGATCACAGAATACCGGTGCAAGGGTGGCTACGTCAACCATGGAAATCCCTTTCCTACATGTCTGGACCGCACGACTCAAGACTAGCATGCCACATGCCCATGTGGGCCCCACCTACTGGAGGGGTTATGGCTCTGATACCATTTGTAATGCCCGGTCCCACTTCCCTAGGGTCACCCATCCTAGTACTACTCCAAGCGGAGCATGCTTAACTATGGAGTTCTTTAGTAATGGGCTCCCGGAAAAGGAGGTGCACCTTGGTGATATGGGTAGTCCAATCATTCCTTTTAAGATCAACTTATCTGAGGCCTCAAATCCTAGGATGTTACAGAAACCCCTTAGACTAAGGTGTACGTTTGATGAACCCCTCGCATATAGGTTGGTGACATATGTATGTATGATAATGGTTCAATGTAAAGGAATAGAAACAAGTATGACCTATGAGGGAGACCTAGCATGGTCTAGTAGGTGGTCTGCTTGTTAGCTATGTGCCTTAGTAGCTTGCTAGGGCTAAACATGCTCATGTGGATGTAAACCCTGGACATAGGGACGTTTGTAACCCTTGCTGCTATCAAGATATAGTTTCCTCCCATCATGGGAGAGGGACCCTTCTATAGGGTATGTACTAGCTTTTGTTGGGTTTGAGATAACCTAAAGAGGTCTCATAGGATCTTGAGAAGATAAGTGGAGAGTACATAGTATGAGAATGAACCTACAGACCCATAGATTACCATCTCTAAGTGCATGTAGATGGGGCCTGACCAAGGTAGGTAGGTCGCCATGATCCCTATGAAAGGATGTAAGTCAGACCACGAATGCTGAGAGAGATGATGGAGACTTGGGTAAGGTTTCAAGTTGGATATGTACTATGTTAGAATCCTAAGTCTATCCTAGGGTTAGGTAGGGATAAGACCGATGGGAGTAGGAGTTTCCTAATTCCCTAGTTGCAAATGACCATAGGGTCGGGAGGTAACATCTATCATTGTCTGTGAGCCATGGGTTAGGAGATTGATCACATTCATGAACTCACACGACCCAAAGGACAAATGAGGAGGGAAATCTTTGATACATAAGGGAAGAGGGATGACCCCAAAAGTACTGGTACTCTACATACCTAGAGGAGATGACCAAAGATTGTATGGTGACTCAAGTGGGTTCGAGACCAACTGTCTGTAAACCTGATGTCGAGATGTTCATGATATGGAGACATGTGTTACACATTTTAACCTAGATCGGAAGGTGTGCTGGCGATGTGGGATGCACCATCTCTATTCTTGTAATGGGAAGAACTTTATGTTTGGACGACCGCCAAATGCTTATTTCCTCTCATTATGGGGGTGAGAGATAGGGCAGTATGCTGATGGAGCTTCCACTTACGTGGAGTTGCAAGCACCACAAAAAATCCTAGAGATAGCAAGTCCCTAAGTTCAGCCTTGCATATGATAAAATAAGATCTCCACCCACGTATGCAAAGATACGTGGAAGTCTTATCGTAGTACAATTAAGGGTTGAATCCATGAGACAACGGTCTTGTTAAGAGTTTAACAAGATGGAATACATAATCATTCTACTCATCTACTCAAAAGTTGATATTTAGATCAAAGAGTCAGTTTGATGATTAAACTAATGTGCAGAGAAAGTAAATAACAAGAAAGTAAACTTAAGGTTGTAAATGATAATTGGAAACCACTAGGATGTGTTCGAGTTTCACCACCACTGTGCATGGATCAAAACATACATCATAATAACATGGTTTGCAAAGAAGAGAGTCTAAACAATTAGTATCTTTGTAGTTTTAGCTTCCTTTTGAATAACTAACTATGAGAAATGTGGATGTATTACAATGCTAGCCATCCCCAAATGAATGGTCACTTACTTTGCATCATTCCCCTCGCAAAGTGTGTTCCTCGACCTGTCAAGGTTGTACTTTCATACGTCAACTAATTCCATTTCATAATATGAAAGTACAACGATAGAGGTGAGTTTACTCCACTCCTTGAGAAACACTCCTAGATACCGAACCAAATGTACAGTGACTACATACAATCTGGAACTAATAAGAAGTTGATATTTGAATCTAGAAGTACAACCATAGGCAATTTTCACTAACAGATAACAGATAACACAAGTTGGTGATCAAACAACTAGCATTCATTAAACGATTGATGTTGAACTAAAAAGATAGTATTTTTCTAATGCAAACTCATGAATTACAATGACTGAAATGAAAACATGGGTAGTGGGGCTACTCCCCGCACCCTAGTGTATGGTACTACTCGCTCATGTCAAGAACAAAGAAGGAGGCGGGAAGAGAGAAAGAAAGCATTATCTCCACATAGGAGGGATGAAGGTCGACCCCTTGGAGTAGAGAGAAACTATCTTCACACCACTTGGTTGACTTGATGAAGATTTCTTCACTTCCCACCTTCTATGTCAATGAGAGAGAAAGAAGCCTGAGGTTGAAGTGAGGATCTTGGACCGAAGGCCTTGGGGCGGAGGATGGAGGGTGAAACGGCTCTAGAACGGTATGGGCAGCCTTTGGGCATCCAAGCATTCAATGTCTTGTGAAGACCCCTTGGGTCCTATTTATAGGCTTTGAGTGAATTTTGAATGGTTTGAGTTATATGGGTCCAAATGGGCGTGGAGACCATTTGGGGTCTTTCAGTTTGCAGACCGTTTGGACTCTCTCGGTTTGGAGACCGTTTGAGTCCTCATGGTTTGGAGATTTTTTGCGTTCATACGGTCTTGGGACCGTTTTGCTTCATGTGGTCTCAAGATCGTTTGGCTTCATGCAGTCTTGGGACCATTTGAGTCCTCACAGTTTGGAGACCGTTTGCATTCATACGGTCTCGGGACCGCTTGGCTTCATGCGTTCTCGGGACCATTTGGCTTTCACACGATCTCGGGACCGTTTGGCTTTCACACGGTCTCGAGACCATTTGGCTTCATGCGGTATCAGGACCGGTTGGTCCCCATACGGTCTCGTGATCGTTTGGCTTTGACACGGTCTTGGGACCGTTTAGCTTCATGCAGTCTCGGGACCATTTGGCTTTCCATGGTCTTGTGACCATTTATCTTCCATTCGGTCTTGGGACCGTTTGTCTTCCATTCGGTCTTTGGACCATTTGGAGTTTTTGTAAACTTTTTTGTGTTGTTTTTTTTCTATGAAAATAAAAGGAGAAAAGTTAGTCTAATGGTATATTCACAATAGAGTGGAAAGTTAAAGATTCTATCTAATTTATCTAAGAAAGAGTATGGAAATCTTAAAAAAACTAGTAAGATAACATCACAAAATGGGAGGTTATCACCCCCCATAAATTAGAGTCTAGCTTGTCCTTAAGCTAGATAGAGCTAAGGCACGTTGTGGCGAGGTGATTTTATTTGGTGAAGATTTCTATACTCTTGCTTTAATTCTAAACCAGAGATCTCCTAGCATTTTATCGGGGCTTCCTCTTGCACTAACTCTTTCAGGTATCGAGAGTTGTGTGGATCTCAGGTTTCCTCCGCATCGCGTAACTCACATTGGGACCACCTTTTCCTTTATCGTATTCTATGCATGTCTTCGACTCTAAGTAGTTTTATACTTCTTTGAAATTCCTACCAGAAGCTAAGATAGGTATGAGGGTTGGCTAGAGGTTGCTGTGTAACTCCCCCTTTGAGTGGGGGAGGGTTTATCTAAACTTTTAGGATCTCACTACTGGGTGCGACACATCTGCCTTTGTGAGGGCAGCTAAATGTATCAGTCGTGTGAGTCCTTTATCAGCTTTTTCATATGCTTGAAGACCTTCAGATCTCACTACCAGGAACGACACATCTGCCTTTGTGAGGGTAGATGAATGTACCGTCCGGGCAAGACCTTTATTGTCTCTTCGTATAAGTCCTTATTCATGCCACAACTCTCATGTTTTTATTCAACACTCAGGCTTTTATTCATATGCTCACAGGCTTAGGAATTGGGTATTTAGGATTTTATTTGGGCTGCCAAGCCTCTTTTTGAAAAGAAGAAAACTATTTCTTTGGGTTTCCTAATATGCACTTATTATAGTTTCATACTTGGTGGTCCACTTGCGAGGTTCCTTGATTTGGATTTTTCCCAGTTCCCTATCGTCCTTGAGAGTGTTTAGCTTGTTTCGACCAAGATGTTAACCTGTGGAGAGTCTGATGCACGATTGAAGCAAAAGCATAAGAAACAAGTATGAAAGTGATTTATTAATTCACCCTTACATGCCTGGATGCTGCTTATGTAGTTTATTTTGAGGACTACTTTGTCTCTAATTTATCTAGGGGTGACTCTTTTCTGAAGCGAAAGTTGTTTTATATGCAAGAGTTATTTTATCAAAGAAATTATTGAAAAAACTAAATGTCAAAGGAAAGGGAAAAAATGTACAGAAGAACAGAGGTGAAAGAAAGAGTAGAGAGAAAAGGGTTTGAAAATGATACCTCACCCTTGCCCAGTGTACCCCCCCCCCAACTTATCACTCACTCTATTCTCAGGGTGTCAAAGTGATAGGTTGAGAAGTACATGGGCAAGGGTATTAAGGTTCTATTAATCCCTTGTTTTCTCCATGAGATCGTAGGATATTAGCTACGAATTTTCCACATAAAGCGTGGTAATCCAGTCCTTCATGTCCTCCACTTGTTTTCCAAGAACAGTGATGGTATACATCTAGTAGAGGACGTGGACACTACAGTCATTCAATTCTCTGATCTGCTTGGGATATCTGTGGCTGAAGGCTAGGCGATGGAATTGTTCTTTGTCGTACACCTTTGTGTGTTTTCCCAGGAGATCATGTAGTCGTTCAGATCCTTTGCCACTTCCTTCGTCGGTGTCTTTGCTATTACAACATACAGTCTTTGGTTTGGATCAAACTGGTTGTCAGAACTATTGTAAATGATTGTAGTTCCTTCATGCAAATTTGTAGCCAGTAGCATCCAGTACTCAGAGTGAAGAAAAGGGAACAGAATGAACTTCAGAATCATGTTTTGGAGATACGAGATAAGGTCCTCCATGGTTCCAAAGTTCTTGGATCCAAGTAGATCGTTTTTCATGTATGACGATGCCATATAAACCATAGGTAGGTTCCATGCTAGAAGAAACTGGTAGGCCGTCATCAAGCTCACAGATAAAGAACCTTTGGTTTGTACAGTTTCACAGAGAGAATCTGCCATTATTAGGATGTTTTTGTGCATGAAAACAAGCTCATCCTTCTCTGTGTAAAGCCTAGACATGATGAGTCTGAGTTCATTATCAGAAAGGTTTTTGCATGCGGCAAGGTCAAATTTTGGAAACGTTGGTCCTATGGAAGATAGAGGTACCATTGGTTGAGATGATCTGTTGATGGGGGCCCCTATTAATAAATTGATGTCCCCCTGATCATCCTCCATATCGAAAGTATAAGGGTTCCATTGGCATTGTTCTGGGGCCTTGGCGGTCTATTTTTGCTTTTTCTCCAACTCCTTCAGGATTTTTCTGTGTGGATGCTTTTGCGGACGTTGGATAGTGGAGAAAAGGTATCGAGGTACGTCGTTTTGCACCATGGTTGGGTCCCTAAAGAACCGTCTGTCGTAGATAAGCTCCATGGCATAACATCCTCGTAGGGAGTATATATCTTCTGTGGCTAGCTCGGTGAAGGGGATTTGTCTATTGAGCACTTCTATGAATCGTATTGTACAGAAAGTGCAATCCCCTAAACCAGCTAAAGTTTGGACTGTTGGGCTGATGATTTGGAACCAGGGTTGGCTCCAACCATGTTGTAGAGAGGGGCAAGCAGCCCATATTATTTTGAGAAGCTGGAAAGGTATGCATCGTGCTTCCCAGGCTTCTAATCCATCAAAAATTATTTGTCTGAACTTTAGCTCGCTGGCGCAGAAGTTGTACACCTTGGCATCATAGGCCATAGTGTCGACAATCATGAGCAGCCAATGGTCGGAAACTCTGAAGGGCATGGAAATGTAGTGTGCCTTTCGTGCAAGGCCAGTTCGCAACCGCTCAATGGACTTTGCCAGAAAGTCCTTATGTAATAAGATTAAGGATAGGGCAAGTGAAGTGTTGAAGATAGGCTGCAAATTTTTTGGGCTCTTGAATTCCTCAATAGAGTTGGCAAGGAAGACACAGAAGATAGCCATCTTCACTGTCGATTGTGGTCGAAGTACGATATGGAAGTCTTCTCATGTCAACTTGCGCTTTGTCTTTGTTTTGTTGTAGATGATGTCCCCCTCATCTTTGGCATCATCTACGATAGTGTTCAGGATGAAGATTTCATGTACATATAATGTAGAGATGGCCGCCATGTCAAAGTCATGCATTTTGTGAGGTAGTGGTGGCGGCGGCGGAAGGTCTTGTGGTGGAGGAATTGATGTATGCTCATTGTCGTCCAGAAAAATAGTAGATCTTCATCTTTATTGGAGTCAAAATTAGAGTCGAGCCTATCATCTGTGTCTAGACTCACTCTGACAGATTCTTCTCGCTCTGGGGAGAAAGGTGCAGGTTACTCTGGAGTGGAGTATTGGTGAATGATTGTTGTGGATGGGCAAATGTTGGTTTCTAGTATGCATTGTTGGAACTCAACAAAAGTTGTGTCTTTGGCAGTGTCCCCCAGAGATCCCATAGCTGAAAAGTTAAAGAATTGGTCCCCATATGACATTGTGACATTGTCATTGTTGTCGGGGGACTTGGGATCTTTGTTTCCACCCTCTTGGTGGTCTTTATCATCTCCTTTCTTTGCAGGTTCTGTCCCTCAGTTGGTGCCCTACCCAGCATTGCTTGGGTCATCGGGTTGATCGTCGGGGGAGGAGTTGTTGTTGTTAGAGTCAGCCAAGGAATCAGAATCCTCATCGTCATCTACACTTTCATATTCATCATCATCCGCTGCCTTATCTGGTGTTTTCTTGGTTGACATTTTCTGGCACTGCCGATGAATGGCTTGTATTTAATCGAGTGCCACTTGCACATGCTCGTGGGTTTCGAGCAGTGTGTCATGGCTATCTTTGAGATCTGTATATCTTGCCTCGGCAGAGAGGAGTTGTGCTGATAGATTGGTTACTTGTACACGTAGTTGATTGAGTTCATCGTTAGAGTGCTCCTCTTGGAGGCAGATGAGTTGTGTAAGGTTTTTGTTGATGTCGTCCAAGCGCGTGTTAAGGGCAGTTTGTTGTTGCAGAAGCTCATGAAGCTCTCAGGCAAAGGTTGAGTTTGCTTAGAGACCCTGTCGATTTGTTGGGCTAACGATTCTTGTTGGCCTTTCATCTCGAGTACCAACTCTGGCAGGTGTTGTAGGCGGTCGTCGATGCGATTGACTTACTAAGCCGCAAAATCCTATCGTTGTTGAATGCTAGAGAGGATGCCTGGTAAGGTGTTGTTTCGTTCGTCAATCTTGGAGACATGTGTAGCAATTCCCTGCACGCAAGAAAAAAATGATTGTAATATGTTAGAGGGGCCGGAGAGGAGGTTTTGAATAGCGTCAAATTGTCATCTGAATTCCTCACCGACTTGTGAAAAGGGGACCCCAGAGATGGATGGGTGAGATGGTTGGGGTCGGAGTGGAAGGGTGGTTGTGCCTTGCGAAAGAGACACTATTGATGGACCCATGAATTGCGTGGTGACTGTGGATGGAGTCACTAGAGATATTGGGGTGGTGGACGAGAATGGTGGTGACATCCCAGCTGAAAAGGGTGAAGCTGGGAATGCCAAGGGAAAAGTGGTTGAGGTGAAAGTGGAAGTGAAGGTGATATCAGGCGTTGAGGTGGAGAATGGAATGCCCAAAGAGAATATTGGTGAAGAGGAATATGTGGGTGAAGTTGTGGATGTGGAGGAACGGATAGTGGTGGGAATGGTTGTGGAAAATGGTGGAAGAGTGGGAGACGGGAGAGTGGTGGTAGTTGTGGAGGGAAACCCAACATCCATATAAAAAATGAATGGTTCTAGTGTTGGATCCACAACTTTCTCTGCACTGTGTGGGGGTTCTGCCTCTGGGTTGATCTTCGATGTGGGCGTCCCCGATTGCTGTTGTTTTTGTGCATGTAGTTTAGATGCTCGTGTGACTGGAATTTTCTTTGGCCTTGTTACTGGGGCATTGACGTTGTGCTCTGTCTTCCCTATCTTTCCTTGTGTCTCTTTGCTATGACTGAGGCTATGAGGTGAGCAAGCTCTTCTTCAGTGAAGAGAAACTTTTCTTTGTCATAGTCAGCCAGTTCTGGAAGAGGTAGCAGAGTTCTGGATGCTTTTACGGTTGGGTAGAAAATATAATGAAGCTTGGCATCCTTCTCCTTTATGATGTATGAGTTTCTCAGACTCTTCTCATTGGTTAGAAAGTTGCCCTTTATTATTGTGCATTGGGGAAGTAGTCTGTCCAGCTTAAGACATTTTAGAATTGATGTAATATGCCCACCTATACAAATTTCTTTCCTGAGGGCATAATTTGTGTGCTTGTGAATCAGTTGCCACCCGATGTTGCCTACCTGTCCTGTGAGAATAGACCATAGGATAAAGAGATCTGAGATAATGATGTTCCCACTCTCTGTCCTAGGGAAAAGGGCGCCAGAACTGATTTTGTGCAGTGTGCGCACCAGGCCAGAATGTATGTTAGAGGCCTTGCAAGTCTTCGCCTCGTAGGTTGGAATCCCCATTAAGGACTTCCAGAAGGTGTGCCTGTTGAATTGGGAGTTGTCCAGGCCTACAACTTTCACCTTCCTCAGTTGATCCTGGTTGTCGATGAAGATCTCATTCAGCATGTTCTGAGTTAAGACAACCTTGTTTCCAAAAAGTGAGGTGACCAGCCTGTGGTCACCATCGTCTTCCACTAATCCTTTGCGTCCACACTTTCATTGTTGAGGTATGTGAAGAACTCTGTCATGGGCTCAACATAAGAGGTTTGTGCGACAAAATAGAGTTTTGAGAGATTCACATTGTCGAGAAAGGTGAGAACACTGTCATAAATCCCCATTCTCTTCAGTATGTTTGAGCAGACATACTTTGTTGGGCGCAATGCTTTATCACCAGCTGGGAGGTTTTGGATGTATAGGTCAATAGGTGCTAGTGTTGTGGTGGTAGTAGCATGAAAGGCAATAGCAGGGGTGTCATATCTAGTCATGAGTTGTTCCTTTACAGTGGAGGGTCAGACTTGCTTCCGTGCCCATTTTTTTGTTGTTTGCTCTACGGTAACCTCTTGGGCTTTCCGTTTCCCCTTGGACGTAGTGGCTGGGGATTCCTCCTTGAAATTTGGGGCGTATTCCAAATATTCATCTATTGTGGATATTTCTTCAACTTTGTCACTGGGATCTTCTACTAAACATTTGTTGACTCGCTCAAGGTCATGGATGATCTTGGGCAAGTCAACTTTTGATGGAACCCTTCCAATCTTTTTGCATATATCGAGAATGCGTTGAAGCTTTGAGCAGTGAACTAGGAGCTCTTCTCTGGTCCATTGGATGTCAACAAGCTCCTTAGCAGGTGATTCCATTATGAAGAATTGACAAGAAATGATGTATTAGAAAAGATTGAAGTAAAAATGGAATTATGAAATAACAGAATGTAACATTGTATAAAAATGGAATTGTTGTTTTTAGATTTTTTAAGGAATGAAACAGTTTGCAAGAACATTTGGGTCCAAATGGTTTTGTAGACTGTATGGGTCCAAACGGTCTCAGGACCATTTGGGCACAAATAGTTTGAAGACATACTTTTTTTTAGTTCACGAACATTTGGGTCCAAACAATTTCAAGACTTTTTGGGTTCAAATAGTTTCACTCCAAACGGTTTCACTCCAGACAGTTTCATGACCGTTTGGGTCCAAGCAGTTTCAAGACCGGTTGGATCAAATGGTCTTATGACCGTTTGGGTCGAAACTGTCAGGTAGATGAAGTGGCAGGGGCGACGATGATCAGCAAGAAGAAATGACAAAAAACGGTGAAAATGGCATCGGCGATGGAGGTGATGCTGGTAGCGATAGCGGCGGGAAAGGCGAAGGTTGCGTTTGTGGTAGGGAAGGCTGTAACATCCCTGACCTGGGTTATAAGTTAACCCTAGGTGTTTTTCCTAATCATGTAATTAAATACTTGTGATTATCTTTTGGCATGTAATTAAGTTCCTGAGGAACATACATTTTCATTCTGTCCTTTTTAAACAATGTTGTAGTATTGTATTGTGATACAAGGACCTATGTGTAAATTACCCAATTAGAGGGGTTAACTTGCAAAATTACACATGTTAATATGTTCCTCTGATGATGAGACATCATATGAATGGATATGATGAAGTATGATGGATTTCCCAAGCTTGGGCATCAAGATACAGCTTGTGGAGCAATCTTTCTGCTTAAAACCCTAATTTTGGAGTAAAGTGCAATTTACCCAAAATGTGGGGTGCAACTTGTAAAATACACCTTTTAGAGTATCTTTTATGACTCTTGACATCATTTAGAGAAGAAATGATGAAAGGGGCGCTTCAATTAGATAATCAGATAAGAAGAATGACTTTTGTAGTAGAATCACCTAGTATGAGTAAAGAGACCTTTTATATATGTACCTTAGTTTGCATGTTGGCTTTCTTTACCCTTAGATGTTGAGTTTTGATGGGCTTTGCTTAAATTTATGATAGATTGAACGTGCTTTAGAAGTTAAGGAGGGACCTAGATGAGAAACCCATAAACTAGAGATCCTTATGTTGAAAACTAACCCAAGCTATATAAGCTTCTTTCTTTGCAAACCAAGTAAATGTATTCCCTTCTCTTCTTCACTTATCATCTTGCTCAACCGACTAAGGCAGAGCTCTGGAGCTCAATAAGATGACCAACCTGTTCTAAGGTGAGAAAAGACCATCTTCTAGCTTGGATTCATGGAGGAATTCCTTGTATAAGGTTGGTTTTATGGTTATCTCACTTAGGTTTCTTGTTCTAGCCGACCTTCCCCAACATTTTCTTGGAGAAACTTCTTTTGCCAACCTGTGGAGCTCAAGATGCCATTAAAGGCTTGAAGCTTGGAAGCTTGGAGCTCTAGGAACAACGTTTAAGGTGGGTTTTATAACTCTAAACCTTTGCTTTATTATGCATATCTATGTTCTTGCAAGTTAGTACCTAGTTTTTCTTCTTCCCCACTCTTTCTTGCACTTTTGCAAGCAATCCATGAAGTAACCGACCTGCACAGAGGTTGAAGATGATGGGCATGAATTCCTTGGTAACTTTACCAAACGAACTTGGACCATTTGGTCTAAACCGTTTGAAATCAAACGGTCTCAAGACCGTTTGATCTCATGCGGTCTTGCAAGACCGTTTAGATTCAAACGGTCTCCAAGACCATTTGGTAGGGTTGACCAAGTGAAGATCATTTAGAGGTCTGTTGTAAACATGTTTAATTAATCAATTATAAATAATCATGATCGAATTGCAAACCAATCACAAGTTGAAGGCACTTCAACCTTCTAAACCCTAATCGGGTTGAATTGCTGATTTCAAGGATAGATTTTGGTGAACTTTGGGTTGAAGGGCCGAAACGGTCTCAAGACCGTTTGGGGGTTCACTCAAATGGTCTCAAGACCGTTTGGTGACAACCCAAGACCATTTAGAGGTCTAGGGTTAAGGTAATTTGATGAATTGAGGGTCCAATCACAATAGGTTGATGAATTGAATAAAAGTGCTGATTTTAGACCTAATTAGGGTTCAACCCTTATCAAATCGACTTAGATTTTGATTAAACCTTGGGAAAATGGTCTCAAAACCGTTTGGAGGGTGTCCAAACGATCTAAATACCGTTTGGGCCAAGTTTGGGCCCAATTGAGTATCAATTGATGGGTTCAACTTCAATTTGTTTCACATTGTTGAACATTGAGGGTTAACCGATTGCAAACCCAAATTGAGTTGGATTTAACCCTAATTGGCTTTCAATTGAGGGTCAATTTGGTGTCAAATTGATTAAGGTTAACCCTAATTGGCTCAATTTATAATTGGTTAACAAGGTTATGGCCAATTGAAGGCTTCAACATAGATAACCATAATCGATTATAACCTTTGATACACCTTTGAGGTCCATGCTGTTTTGAGCCCATTTGGACCAAACGGTCTCAAGACCATTTGGACTCAAAAGATCTCAAGGTCGTTTGGTCCAATCGATCTCAAGATCGTTTCAAATCATGCGGTTTCAAGGTTGTTTCATCCAAACGATTTGGAAGTCAACACTCTCAACGGTCAACGCACTCAAACGGTCTCAAGACCATTTAAGGGCAAATGGTCTTGAATGTCATGCAGTCTTGAAGTCAACTATAGCAAATGGTCAACACATCCAAACGGTCTCAAGACCGTTTGGAGGTTGAAAGTGTGTAATCATTTGGAGACTTTAGGGTTGTGTTTGCTTAGTACTTTGAAGGTTTAAATTGGTTCTATGGTGGTCTAATCCAAAACCTAATGATACTTAAAGACATTACGGGGTTAAGTGATTAATAGATTGACCCATGATTGTGATCAATGGTGTACTTTACCAATATGCCCTTGAAGGGTTCAACTAGATGATACCTTGTTTTAATCAAACCCTAATGACATGATAGTGGTGACTTAGCTTATGTTAATCAATGAGGACTTGACGTAACCTATTCTAGAGTGATGTAATCACCATCTATTAGTAAGAGGAGAGAGAAGGTACCATTTATGGTTGAAACTCAAATAAAATACCTTCATTGTATATGAATGTGCATGATTAGGGTATGATCCACCTATGTGAGATCATGAAAACCCTAATTATGATAATTGATGAATCTTAACCTAATTTGAAGGCATCAATGATGATGTTTCTCATACATGATGATGCTATGAGCTCAATTCACTATAAAGTGAATAGTAAATCGTAATTCTAGGGTAATATGATGAAATGTACAATAAACCCTAATTCCAGGTTATGCTTTTAAGCATGAATCTTCATGATTTAAGTATGAAAGGAGGAACCACTATTTCTAATCATAATGGAAGGGATTGGATAACCCTAATTGATGTAAATCAGGGAACCTAGCTATTGTAAGAGTATGAAGGTACAACTCTTGAAATGAATTGTTTATTATTATTAGTTGAATTAACCATCCAGGTTCTTATATGAGGATGATCATATCCAGGTAAGTATTATGATACCATATTCATTGAAAGCATGTTGTTAGCTTAATGAATAGTGAAGATGCTATGATGCCTAAGTTTAAGTAGCATCATATGAGATGATAGGCTATAAGAGCCATGAGTAACATCAAGGTCATGTTGATTAAATGACTTATGATGAGTTGATATCCTTTGGTAACTGATATGAGTTAAACTTGATACATGTAGTATTCTTCTTGTATAGCATTGTTTTAATATTTAAATGCTTAGAAACATGTATGATGTTAAAAGAATACTGAAATGTACCTAACTAATCAAGTATAATCATACCATGTAGAGCCCTGATCATAGATCCATCATTATCAGAAGTTAAATGATGGTGAAATAGGTTTTCCTAAGGAAACTCGTGGATCACATACTTTTGAGTATGTGGGGGAATATGGATGTGTATATCCTTACATCCTAGCGTAGGAATTGATGTAGATGTATCTTAATCTATCAATCCTTTATATATGTTTATGCTGGGGTGATGTAACACTAATCTCCCGAGGAAATCTTTTATACCGCATCGATGAGAGATAAACAAGAAATCTTTCGATGACGAAGAGAGTACAGAATGCCACTATGACTCTAATAGTGAAGTACCAGAATACCCTATTTAGCTATAGTAGCAGAGAGACTAGATGTCCTGCATTTTTATCCTCACTCTAACTGAGGAAGATGAGGTCATAAGAATCCGGCTCTTTTGATGACCTAGGTATGATACCGATGCGACTTAATAAGTGATCGGTTGGAGTATGAGTGGTATACCTCATCTCCGCAGGGAATAATAATGTTTGTAAAACATAATCAACCATGTAGCATATCTTCTTAGGTTAAAACTACGAGATACAATGACTGAAATTACACTGCCTAGTATATATGTTTTTCATATTTCTTAAATCATGTTGTCCTACTTAATATCAATCTGCTGTTGATTACCTTAAAAGCTTTTATTGCTTATGTTGTTCTTTGATTGCTATAATAAAGCTTTTGGCGGAGAGTTATAACTCTCGCTGGGACAATTATTTAAAATTGTCTCACTCCGTAGACTTCAACTTTTTAGGTGGTCGTCGGGGACGAAGGAACTAGTTTGCAGGTGATCAGTATCAGCAGCAGCATCACCAGGAGCAGCAGTGAATCTCAGGTGGAGATACTGACTGCTGAGCCATGTAGTTAGTTAGTCCTATGTCGTCTCTATACTCTCAGGTCCTTGGAGTTAGTTGGTCTGAGATATTTGGTTTTGAATCTTGAGATTTTGTATCTGGTTGTGTATAATCACTCAAGAAGTGATTTAACAGAGATGTAAACTGTTTATCTTGTTTCTATAAAAGAAGTTTTATGATTTCAAGATCTTGTCTCAAAAAGTTTTAATTTCCAATGATTTTTGTATTCCGCTGCTAATTGAATGCTTCCGCTGAGTTTATGTCATGGTTTATGGATCAGATCGTCTCAATTTAGTGGTATCAGAGCTCTAGGTTCGCTGAGTCTACAGAGATATAGGACTTAGGGTGTGGAGTCTATCCTTAGTGTTTCTTTCCTATCTAATAAAATCTTCTGCTCCTCAGGAGAAGAAGATATATAAGGATGTCAGAGCCACATGAGGAGTACGTGGCTAAGAGTAGCATTGTTGCACCTCGAGAAGGTGCAAGGAACCCAGAGATAGAACAGCCCGTACCTGAGCCACCCAGGGAGCCACCTCAGTTTGACCCAGCTGACATGGGTAACCCAGCTGTTCAAACCATGTTCGGGCAGTTTATGACGACCATGACACATATCACCGATAGGATGCCCATGCCTGCACCAAGGGCACCTGTCCATCCTGAAGGACAAGGTATCGGTAAGACGTTCGAGCAACTTCGTCGTGTCGGAGCAACCAAATACTTTGGGACAGCTGAACCCGTAGATGCTGATATGTGGTTAACCAAGTTGGAGAAAGCCTTCAGAATCTTAAACATCCCTGAAGCTGAGAAGGTTAGACATATTGTCTATCTTCTCAAAGGAAGTGATGGTCACTGGTGGACCATGGAAGAGCAGAAGAGGCCTGGAGTAGAGATCTCATGGGAAGACTTTCGTCAGGGATTTGTCAATAGATACTTTCCAAAGACATTCCTAGATGAGAAGATCTCTCAGTTCGAGTGATTGAGGCAAGGCATGATGAACATTAGCGAGTACGAAGCTAAGTTTATGGAGTTGCTGTGGTTCTGTCCGCACATGGCTGCCACAGAAGAAGAAAGGATTAGAGGGTTCGAGAAGGGTTTAAATGCCGATTTGACTACTCCCGTGTCTACCCTAGAAAATAGGGAGAGGTTCGCTACCTTCGTTGAGTCAGTCCGAAGGATCGAGAGATCTGTAGCCGAGAAGAGGCAAACCCATAAGATATATCCACAGTTCCAGGGTTCTTCATCTAGAGACTTTAAGAAGCCTAGATTCTCTGCACCTACACCTCCACCACCCAGATCTAGTACTCAGACACAGTGGACACCGAGTAGAGGTAGAGGATGAAGCCTACCACTACAAGAGACTCGCAGTTCAGCATCAATGTCAGTCACAGGACCACAAAGACCACAACAACTGGAAAGAAGCTACTACAACTGTGGGAAGGTGGGACATCTGATGAAGGACTGCAGGTCTAGGCCTGTCAGTGTGACACAGCCTTAGAGACAGAGTCAACAGGGGTCACAGAGAAGACAGTTTCAAGGAACAGCTAGAGGACGTGGACAAGCGTCCCAAGCTGGATCGTCAGCACCAACTCAACCTTAGGCGACAGCAAGGTTCTATGCAATGAACCCACCTGATGCAGTGATCAATCCACGGGTTGTGGCAGGTCAGATGGAATTGTTATATTCTGATATGTCTACATCCTGTGTTGTATATGTTTTGATTGACTCGGGTGCTACACACACCTTCATCACTCAGAGAGTGATTCACAACTGCAATATGACGGTCAATCATAGGGCAGATAGCTTGTTGCTTGAGACTCCATTGAGAGGGTATGCTGTGTTGCAGGAGGTATGCTCTCCCTGCATCCTCTTCTTTTCTGATCATCGCATTCAAGTGGATCTTATACCACTTGATATGCAAGGATTTGATATAATCCTTGGGATGGATACCTTGGAAAGGTATATAGTTGTCTTGGATTGTGAATCCAAGTAGGCTGTGTTTACTGATGAAAGCGACATATGGATCTTTCAAGGAGAGAGAAAGATTCTACCCACCTGTCTTGTGTCAGCTATGGTTGCTGAGAAGCTGATGAGGCAAGGATGTTATGCATTCTTGGCCCATGTGGTAGATACTACCATGGAAAGTCCTAACCCTGCTAAGTTCCTGTAGTCAGGGAATTTGAAGACGTGTTTCCTGAAGAACTTCCAGGTATACCACCGCCTCGGGAAATTGATTTTGAAATCAATTTGGTCCCAGATACACAACCTATAGCTCAAACACCGTATAGGATGGTGCCTGCTGAGATGGCAGAACTCAAGAAACAACTTTAGGAGTTACTTGAGAAGGGTTTCATCCGACCGAGTACTTCACCCTGGGGTGCTCCGGTTTTGTTTGTTAAAAAGAAAGATGGGTCAATGCGGTTGTGCATTGATTATATACAACTCAATAAAGTAACAATAAAGAACAAATACCCTCTTCCGAGGATTGATGATCTTTTTGACCAGTTGTGTGGTGCAACTGTCTTCTCGAAGATAGACTTGAGGTCAGGATATCATCAACTTCGTATTAAGGACAGTGACATATCCAAGTCTGCCTTTAGGACAAGGTATGGTCACTATGAGTTCACAGTTATGTCGTTTGGACTAACTAATGCACCAGCTGCATTTATGGAACTCATGAATAGAATCTTCCGACCTTTCCTCGATCAGTGTGTTGTTGTCTTCATAGATGACATTCTGATCTATAGTAGAGATGCTCAACAGCATGAATAGCATCTTCGCCAATCTTTGACCTTGCTAAGGGAACATAAGCTATACGCTAAGTTTAGCAAGTGTGAATTTTGGTTACCGGAAGTATCTTTTCTTGGACATGTGGTATCTACCTCGAGTATTCGTGTTGACCCTAAAAAGGTAGAATCTGTTCTACAGTGGGAACAACCGAAGACACCGATGGAGATTCATAGTTTCTTAGGGTTAGCTGGCTACTACCAAAGGTTCATCAAGAACTTCAGTTTTATAGCCTTACCCTTGACCAAGTTAACCCGGAAAGACGTTCCTTTTGCCTAGAGTGATAAGTGCCAGCAATCTTTTCAGCTGTTGAAGGAAAGGTTGACAAGTGCACATGTACTTGTGCTACCTGAGCAAGGTAAGGGATATGTAGTTTTTTGTGATGCCTCCAAGAATGGACTTGGATGTGTGTTGATGCAGGATATGCAAGTGATTTCGTTTGCTTCCCGACAGCTTAAGAAACACGAGGAGAATTATCCGACACACGATCTGGAGTTAGCTGCTGTGGTTCATGCCTTGAAGATCTGGAGACATTATCTCTATGGAGAGACATTCCAGATATTCACTGACCACAAGAACCTTAAGTATATCTTCTCTCAGAATGAACTTAACATGAGGCAACGTCACTGGATGGAGTTAATCAAGGACTATGATTGTATAATCGATTACCATCCAGGGAAGGCCAATGTGGTTGCAGATGCCTTGAGTAGGAAATCAGCAACATCAACCATGGATAGGGCACAACTAAACTCTTTAGTATGCTCTAGGAGAGATATTCTTATCTCTTTAAGGAAGGACAATGTACAGTTGAAGGTGTCATTATTATCCGGGTTGTTAGCTGAAATGCATATTAAACCTACCCTAAGAGAGCAGATCAAGGAGGCACAGCGAGTTGATGCTACAGTTCAGCAGATTAGGTCTGAGTATGGTGATGAGAAGAGGGATGGTTTCTATGAATCAGATGACCAGGTGGCATGCTATCATGGGAGGATGATAGTACCGGATGTGGATAACTTAAGGAAGTTAGTCTTGGAAGAAGCTCATTCTTCGATGTATGCCATGCATCCAGGGAGCACCAAGATGTATCGAAACTTGAAAGATATGTATTGGTGGCCTGGGATGAAAAAGGATGTTGCTGAGTTTGTTCTGAGGTGTCCTGTGTGTCAGCAAGTTAAAGCTGAACACCACAAGCCTGCAGGGACAATGCAACCTTTACCCATACCACAGTGGAAGTGGGACCATGAGACCATGGACTTTGTTGTTGGCCTACCCAGGACAAGCAAAGGACATGATTCCATCTGGGTAATAGTTGATAGGTTGACAAAGACAGCACATTTCTTACCTGTCAAAACAACCTATTCTGCTGAAAGGTTATCATAACTGTATGTTCAAGAGATAGTGCGATTGCACAGAGTTCCAGTCACTATAGTTTCTGACAGAGGTCCCCAGTTTACAAGTTATTTTTGGGAGTAGTTACAAAGAGCTTTAGGCACCAAGTTAAGGTTTAGTATAGCCTTTCATCCACAGACTGATGGACAGTCGGAAAGGAATATACACACCTTGGAAGACTTGTTGAGAGCATGTGTTCTCCAGTTTACCGGGAGTTGGGATCTACACCTAAGCTTGATAGAGTTTGCCTATAACAATAGCTATCAACATAGCATTGATATGGCACCTTATGAAGCTTTGTATGGTAGACATTGTAGATCACCCTTATGTTGGTATGAGACTGGTGAACATCAGTTGTTAGGCCCTGATCTTATCCAGCATGCCACAGAGAAGATTAAAGTAATATAACAACAAATTAAGACTGCACAGGATAGGCAGAAACCTTACGCCGACAGACGTCGTAGACCCTTAGAGTTCCAAGTTGGAGACAGAGTGTACCTCAAGGTCTCGCCTTGGAAAGGAGTCCTTTGTTTTGGAAGGAAAGGGAAGTTAGCTCCTAGATTTATGGGGCCTTATCCAATCATTGAATGGGTTGGAAAGGTAGCCTATAGACTAGAGTTACCTCAAGAGTTGCAGAAGTTACACCCTGTTTTTCACATTTCTATGTTGAGGAAATGTCACCCTGATACCGAGTCAGTTCTACAACCTATGGAGGTAGAATTAAATGATGATATAACTTATGAGGAAGGACCAATGTCAATCCTTGATAACAGAATTAAAAAGCTAAATAAGAAAGACATAATTCTTGTGAAAGTCCTCTGGAATCATCGTGGTGTTGAAGAAGCCACTTGGGAACTAGAGGAAGAGATGAGAAGGAAATACCCTGCTCTTTTCTCCTAATATGTTTTATCAATTTCGGGGACGAAATCCTTGTAAGGGTGGATAATTTGTAACATCCCTGACCTGGGTTATAAATTAACCCTAGGTGTTTTGCTTAATCATGTAATTAAATACTTGTGATTATCTTTTGGCATGTAATTAAGTTCCTGAGGAACATACATTTTCATTCTGTCCTTTTTAAACAATGTTGTAGTATTGTTTTGTGATACAGGGACCTATGTGCAAATTACCCAATTAGAGGGGTTAACTTGCAAAATTACACATGTTAAGATGTTCCTGTGATGATGAGACATCATATGAATGGATATGATGAAGTATGATGGATTTCCCAAGCTTGGGCATCAAGATACAGCTTGTGGAGCAATCTTTGTGCTTAAAAACCCTAATTTTGGAGTAAGTGCAATTTACCCAAAATGTGGGGTGCAACTTGTAAAATACACCTTTTTGAGTATCTTTTATGACTCTTGACATCATTTAGAGAAGAAATGATGAAAGGGGTGCTTCAATTAGATAATCAGATAAGAAGAATGACTTTTGTAGTAGAATCACCTAGTATGAGTAAAGAGACCTTTTATATATGTACCTTAGTTTGCATGTTGGCTTTCTTTACCCTTAGCTCTTGAGTTTAGATGGGCTTTGCTTAAAGTTATGATAGATTGAACGTGCCTTAGAAGTTAAGGAGGGACCTAGATGAGAACCCATAAACTAGAGGTCCTTATGTTGAAAACTAACCCAAGCTATATAAGCTTCTTTCTTTGCAAACCAAGTAAACGTATTCCCTTCTCTTCTTCACTTATCATCTTGCTCAACCAAATAAGGCAGAGCTCCGGAGCTCAAGAAGATGACCAACCTGTTCTAAGGTGAGAAGAGACCATCTTCTAGCTCGGATTCATGGAGGAATTCCTTGTATAAGGTTGGTTTTATGGTTATCTCACTTAGGTTTCTTGTTCTAGCCGACCTTCCCCAACCTTTTCTTAGAGAAACTTCTTTGGCTGACCTGTGGAGCTCAAGACCCCATTAAAGGATTGAAGCTTGGAATCTTGGAGCTCTAGGAACAACGTTTAAGGCGGGTTTTATAACTCTAAACCTTTTCTTTATTATGCATATCTATGTTCTTGCAAGTTAGTACCTAGTTTTTCTTCTTCCCCACTCTTTCTTGCACTTTTGCAAGCAATCCGTGAAGTAACCGAACTATAAAGAGGTTGAAGATGATGGGCGTGAATTCCTAGGTAACTTTACCAAATGACCTTGGACCATTTGGTCTAAACGGTTTGCAAACCGTTTGAAATCAAACGGTCTCAAGACCGTTTGATCTCATGCGGTCTTGCAAGACCGTTTAGATTCAAACGGTATCCAAGACCGTTTGGTAGGGTTGACCAAGTTAAGACCATTTATAGGTCTGTGGTACACATGTTGAATTAATCAATTATAAAGAATCATGATCTAATTGCAAACCAATCACAAGTTGAAGGCACTTCAACCTTCTAAACCCTAATCGGGTTGAATTGCTGATTTCAAGGATAGATTTTGGTGAACTTTGGGTTGAAGGGCCCAAACGGTCTCAAGACCATTTGGGGGTTCACTCAAACGGTCTAAAGACCGTTTGGTGACAACCCAAGACCGTTTAGTGGTCTAGGGTTAAGGTAATTTGATGAATTTAGGGTCCAATCACAATAGGTTGATGAATTGAATAAAAGTGTTGATTTTAGACCTAATTAGGGTTCAACCCTTATCAAATCCACTTAGATTTTGATGAAACTTTGGTCAAACGGTGTCAAGACCGTTTGGAGGGTGTCCAAACGATCTCAAGACCGTTTGGGCCAAGTTTGGGCCCAATTGAGTATCAATTGATGGCTTCAACTTCAATTTATTTCACATTGTTGAACATTGAGGGTTAACCGATTGCAAACCCTAATTGGCTTTCAATTGAGGGTCAATTTGGTGTCCAATTGATTAAGTTTAACCCTAATTGGCTCAATTTATAAGTGGTTAACAAGGTTATGGCCAATTGAAGGCTTCAACATAGATAACCATAATCGATTATAACCTTTGATACACCTTTGAGGTCCATGTGGTTTTGAGCCCATTTGGACCAAACGGTCTCAAGACCGTTTGGATCCAAATGGTCTCAAGACCATTTTGGGCCAAATGGTCTCAAGACCATTTGGAATCAAATGATCTCAAGGTCGTTTGGTCCAATCGATCTCAAGATCGTTTCAACTCATGCGGTTTCAAGGTCGTTTCATCCAAACGATTTGGAAGTCAACACTCTCAAATGGTCAACGCACTCAAACAGTCTCAAGACCGTTTAAGGGCAAATGGTCTTGAGTGTCATGCAGTCTTGAAGTCAACTATAGCAAATGGTCAACACATCCAAACGGTCTCAAGACCGTTTGGAGGTTGAAAGTGTGTAATCATTTGGAGACTTTTGGGTTGTGTTTGCTTAGTACTTTGAAGGTTTAAATTGGTTCTATGGTGGTCTAATCCAAACACTAATGATACTTAAGGACATTAAGGGGTTAAGTGATTAATAGATTGACCCATGATTGTGATCAATGGTGTACTTTACCAATATGCCCTTGAAGGGTTCAACTAGATGATACCTTGTTTTAATCAAACCCTAATGACATGATAGTGGTGACTTAGCTTATGTTAATCAATGAGGACTTGAGCTAACCTATTCTAGAGTGATGTAATCACCATCTATTAGTAAGAGGAGAGAGAAGGTACCATTTATGGTTGAAACTCAAATAAAATACCTTCATTATATATGAATGTGCATGATTAGGGTATGATCCACCTATGTGAGATCATGAAAACCCTAATTATGATAATTGATGAATATTAACCTAATTTGAAGGCATCAATGATGATGTTTCTCATACATGATGATGCTATGAGCTCAATTCACTATAAAGTGAATAGTAAACCCTAATTCTAGGGTAATATGATGAAATGTACAATAAACCCTAATTCTAGGTTATGCTTTTAAGCATGAATCTTCATGATTTAAGTATGAAAGGTGGAACCACTATTTCTAATCATAATGGAAGGGATTGGATAACACTAATTGATGTAAATCAGGGAACCTAGCTATTGTAAGATTATGACGGTACAACTCTTGAAATGAATTGTTTATTATTATTAGTTGAATTAACCATGCAGGTTCTTATATGAGGATGATCATATCCAGGTAAGGATTATGATACCATATTCATTGAAAGCATGTTGTTAGCTTAATGAATAGCGAATATGCTATGATGCCTAAGTTTAAGTAGCATCATATGAGATGATAGGCTGTAAGAGCCATGAGTAACATCAAGGTCATGCTGATTAAATGACTTATGATGAGTTGATATCCTTTGGTAACTGATATGAGTTAAACTTGATACATGTAGTATTCTTCTTGTATAGAAGTGTTTTAATATTTAAATGCTTGGAAACATGTATGATGTTAAAAGAATACTGAAATGTACCTAACTAATCAAGTATAATCATACCATGTAGAGGCCTGATCATAGATCCATCATTGTCAGAAGTTAAATGATGGTGAAATAGGTTTTCCTAAAGGAACTCCTGGATCACATACTTTTGAGTATGTGGGGGAATATGGATGTGTATATCCTTACATCCTAGTATAGGAATTGATGTAGATGTATCTTAATCTATCAATCGTTTACTGTATGTTTATGCTGGGGTGATGTAACACTAATCTCCTGAGAAAATCTTTTATACCGCATCGATGAGAGATAGACAAGAAATCTTTCGATGATGAAGAGAGTACAGAATGCCACTGTGACTCAAATAGCGAAGTACCAGAATACCCTGGTAAGCTATAGTAGCAGAGACACTAGATGTCCTGCATGTTTATCCTCACTCTAACTGAGGAAGATGAGGTCATAAGAATCAGACTCTTTTGATGACCTAGGTATGATACTGATGCGACTTAATAAGTGATCGGTTGGAGTATGAGTGGTATACCTCATCTCCGCAGGGCATAATAATGTTTGTAAAACATAATGAACTACGTAGAATATCTGCTTAGGTTAAAACTACGAGATACAATGACTGAAATTACACTGCCTAGTATATATGTTTTTCATATTTCTTAAATGTTGTTGTCCTACTTAATGTCAATCTGCTGTTGATTACCTTAAAAGCTTTTATTACTTATGTTGTTCTTTGATTTATATAATAAAGCTTCTGGCGGAGAGTTATAACTCTCGTTGGGAAAATTATTTAAAATTGTCTCACTCCGTAGACTTCAACTTTTTAGGTGGTCATCGGGGACGAAGGAACCAGTCTGCAGGTGATTAGTATCAGCAGTAGCAGCACCAGGAGTCGCAGTGAATCTCAGGTGGAGATACTGACTGCTGAGCCATGTAGTTAGTTAGTCCTATGTCATCTTTGTACTCTCAGGTCCTTGGAGTGAGTTGGTCTGAGATTTTTGGTTTTGAATCTTGAGATTTTGTATCTGGTTGTGTATAATCACTCAAGAAGTGATTTAACAGAGATGTAAATTGTTTATCTTGTTTCTATAAAAGAAGTTTTATGATTTCAAGATCTTGTCTCAAAAAGTTTTAATTTCCGGTGATTTTTGTATTTCGCTGTTAATCGAATGCTTCTGTTGAGTTTATGTCGTGGTTTATGGATCAGATCGTCTCAAAGGTGGTGACAATGGCGGTAATGGAGATGGTCGTAGCGTTGTACCTCACTGTCTGAGGGTGAAAAAGATCGCGGCAGTGGGAACGTCGGAGAAAGACACGTGACGGAATGGTGGAGCAAATTCCTTGGATGTGCATGGAGACGATGGAGATGATCTCATAATGGAGTAGCGAGGGAGTGGGTGTGGGTGGGTCGCACGGGAGTAGAGAACTGAGGGAATGAAATAGGGATTTTGTGCGAGAGAGAAAAATTGAGAAACTGAAGGAAAGAAAAGGGGAGGGGATGAAGCGATATTTATAGAAAAGGAGGGGCGACATTACAAATTCTCAAGGGCGAATGGTTTTGAGATTGGTTGGATTCAAATGGTTTCGAGACCGTATGGAGACAAACGGTTTCGAGACCGTATGGATCCAAATGGTTTTGAGACCATGTGGAGCCAAATGGTTTCGAGACCGTAAGGATCCAAATAGTTTTGAGACCGTGTGGAGCCAAACAGTTTTGAGACCGTAAGGATCTGAATGGTTTGGAGACCATGTAGATCCAAATAGTTTTGAGACTGTGTGGATCAAAACGGTTTCAAAACCGTTAGGATAGTATTAAAAAGGTTTTCGATTTTTATATTTTTATGTTTGTTTTGGATGGTATGATAGGTCTAAAATAAGAAATAAGAAATTAGAAGATTATCAAAACTAAGTAAAATAAAATAAAATAAAAGGTGATACTCAGTTCTTGGGTTGCCTCTCAAGTAGCGCCTTGGTTTATGTCACTGGCTCGGCGAAGTTCCGACTTGGTTAGATCGATGTAGCAGGATCATGAATCTTAATAGTTTGTCTTGGAATTATATCAGCTGGAGTATAGTATTTCTTCAGTCTATGGCCATTAACAGTTCTCTCTCCTCCATTGTCATCAATAATGATGATGGCTCTAGTTGGGTAAATGTGCTTGATGGTGAATGGCCCAAACCACTTTGTGTGAAGTTTGCCGGAGAACATCTTGAGTCTAGAGTTGAAGAGGAGGACTTTATCTCTGATGACGATATCTTTCCTTTTGAGATGTCCATCGTTCCACATCTTAGTTTGTTCCTTATAGATCTTGGTGCATTGGTAGGTAGTCATTCGTAGTTCCTGAAGTTCTTGTAATTACAGTTGTCTATACTCGCCAACGCTTTTGAAGTTGAAATTCAATTATTTTATGGCCCACCAAGCTTTATGTTCCAGTTCAACTAGAAGATGACATGACTTCCCATATACCAAACGAAACGGAGTCGTTCCTATTGGTGTTTTGTAAGAAGTGCGGTATGCTCAAAGAGCATCAGGGAGCTTGGTAGACCAGTCTGTGTGATGTCTGTTGACCGTCTTTTCTAAAATGGCTTTTAGTTGTCTATTTGAAACTTCGACTTGGCCACTTGTCTGTGGATGATAAGGTGTGGCGACATTATGTTTAACTCCATATTTTTTTAGGAGAGCTTCGAATCTTTGTTCTAAGAAATGAGATCCTCCATCTGCTATGATTGTTCGAGGGACTCCAAAACTAGGGAAGATGATATCCTTGAACATCTTGATAACTGGTTTGGAGTCACAAGAAACAGTGGGTATAGACTCCACCCATTTTGAAACATAATCCATAAGGACCAGTATATAGGAAAATCCATAAGATGGGGGAAATGGGCCCATGTAATCTACTCCCCATACATCAAAGATTTCAATCTCTTGCCACAGAGTAAAAGGCATTTCATTCCGTTTAGATATACCACCAGAAAGATGACATTTGTGGTAGGATCGTACAAAATCATGGGCGTCCCTTGCTATTGTTGGCCAAAACAAACCGAATTGTAGAACTTTGAGGGAGGTATTCTTTGAACTCATATGCCCCCAGTAGGGCCAGAATGACAATGTTCTAGAACTGGGATAATTTCTTCTTCTGATAGGCAATGATGGAATAGTCCATCTGCGCACAAGTGAAAAAGGTATGGTTCATCCCAAAAATACTGCTTGGCATCATGAAGAAATTTCATTTTGTTGTGGTAGGAAGAAGAAGGGTGGATAATTCATGTAGCCAGGTAGTTTACTATATCATCATACCAAGGAAATCTGGTAGTGACTTTCATGAGTTTGTCGTCGGGTAATGAGTCTCGAATATTTATATTGTCCTTATCCTGAGGCTCAATGCGAATTAAGTGATCTGCAATGACATTTTCTAACCCACTTTTATCTTTTATTTCCAAGTCAAATTCTTGTAGCATCAACCCAGTGGATAAGTCTGGGTTTTGCATCTTGTTTTTGATTAGGTATTTAATTGTAGAATGGTCGTTGTATACTATGACTTTTGATCTGATTAGATAAGAGCAAAATTTCTCAAAGGCATAAACGACAGCCAAGAATTCTTTTTCAATAGTTGTATAATTCTTTTGGACCTCATCGAGCATCTTTGATGCATAGTATATCACATAAGGCTTCTTGTCTATTCTTTGACCTAGCACCGCTCTTATAGTGTAATCACTTGCGTCACACATTATCTCGAATGGCTGTGACCAATCGGGTTCTCTCAGAATGGGTGTAGAGATTAGAGCGGTTTTCAAAGTCATGAAGCTGTTTAAGCATCCATGATCAAAATTGAAATATGCATCTTTTGTCAACAAATGAGTCATGGGTTTTTCTATTTTGGATAAATATTTAATAAATCTTTGATAAAAACCAGCGTGGCCCAGAAATGCTCGAACTCCTCTAATGTCTTTAGGTGGTGACAGTTTTGAAATGACATCAATCTTTGCCTTATCCACTTCAGTTCCTCTTTCACTCACTCGGTGCCCAAGGAAACTACCTTCTGTCACCATAAAGTGACATTTCTCCCAATTTAGGATCAGGTTTGTTTCCTCACATCTTTGTAAAACTTTCTCGAGGTTAAGTAGACAGTTATCAAAAGAATTTCTGTAGACTGAAAAATCATCCATAAATATTTCCATGATTGACTCAGTTAATCCTGCGAATATTGCAGACATGCACCTTTGGAAGGTTGCGGGCGCGTTACATATCCCGAAAGGCATCCTTCTGAAGGCGTAAGTTCCAAAGGGGCAAGTGAAGGTTGTCTTTTCTTGGTCTTCTGGGTGTATCGAGATTTGATAGAACCCAGAATAACCATCAAGGTAGCAAAAGAATTTTTGGTGGGCTAAACATTCAAGGACTTCATCAAGGAAAGGTAGAGGGAAGTGATCTTTTCTTGTTGCTTTGTTCATCTTCCTATAATTGATACACATCCTCCATCCAGTGTCAGTCCTTGTGGGTACTAGCTCATTTTTATCATTCAGAATGACAGTAGTCCCCCCTTTTTTTGGGACCACTTGGATAGGGCTAACCCATTGAGAATCAGAAATGGGATATATCATACCAACTTTTAGGAGTTTAAGGACCTCGAGGCGAACCACTTCTTTAAGGTTTGGGTTTAGTTTCCTCTAATGTTCCCTCGATGGTTTAAACTCTTCTACCATAGGTAGTCTTTGCATGCACAATGCTGGATTTATTCCTGTTAGGTCAGTCATTTTATACCCGATAGCTTTCTTGTGTTTCCTTAGCTCAATAAGAAGTCTTTCTTCATGATCATCTATTAAGGTCGAGATGATTATGACTGGGTACAGTTTTTCTTCGTCTAGGAAAACATGTTTGAGTCCTATTGGTAAGGCTTTCATTTCATGGGCCTTGGGTACCTCTGTAGTTTCCAAAATGGTGACAGATTTCAATTCCTCGAAGGTGGCTGCTGGAGCTTCTTCGGATTGGTCTAAATATTGCCGACATTGTTGTACTAGTTCGCTGGCTGAAAAGTCAACTTCTAGATTTGTTAATACGTTCTCCAGATCATCAGATGGTTCTGTTGTTTCTTGCTATAATTGAGACATTTTTTCTATTGCCTTGAGAAGAAAAACTTCTTCCTGGATGATGGGACCTTTTAGGTTGTTAAGGATTCTGAATTGAATGGCTTCCTTTCCTAGTCTTAAGATAATTGTACCAGCTGCAACGTCGATAAGTGCTCTGGCCGTGGCAAGAAAGGGTCTACCAAATATTATTGGATATCTTAGATATTCCTTTATATCCATAATAACAAAGTCACAAGGGACGTAAGAGTCCTTTCCTATCCTAACTGGGATATCTTCAATGATACCCAATAGTGCAGTGATGGTAGAGTTAGCCAGTTGTATATTCATTGCAGTGGGTAACAATTTGGTAAAACCCAACCTTTTACACATTGAGAAGGGCATAATAGATCCGCTAATCCTTTTTTGTTAGAGGTATTTCCGATGGAACATTGGATACCAAAGGAACCGGGATCCTTCTATTTTTTTAGTACTTTGTTAAGAATAATATCAGAAGTTGTCTGAGCTAGTTTAATAGTCTCTTGTTCTTCAGTCATACATTTCCTTGATAGCAAGGTCTTCAGGTATTTGGCCCAAGCTGGTATTTCGGAGAGGGCATCAAGGAACGAGATATCAATATAAAGTTTGTTCATTGCTTCCTTAAATTTTTGGAATCTAGTATCTAGTTTAGTCCCTCTCAGCCTGCCTAGATATGGTATTTTGGGCTTATATGGTGGGACTTCATGTTCTTTGAAATCTAGTTCCTTTTCCTTCCCCTTCTCGATTTCTACAGTCTTTTCAGTTTCTAGATTCATGCTTACAATTGGGGTGATTACAGGTATATCTTCATCTTCCTAAATGATTTTTGTGGCTTCAGGGAGGACACGACCTGATGTTGTGGTAATGGATTTCAATTGTTCTTGTCTGGGTTGATCGTATCTTGGGTTTATCTCTGGCTGACCAGCAAAGGTTCCTGCTGGAGGTTTTAATTGGGTTGCAATATGTGCTAACTGTGCTTTGACTGCTTTTTGTTGGGCTTGCTGGTTGGCTAGCATGGTTTGTCGTGATTGCAACATTTGTCTTATCAATGACAGTTAATCTGTTGGCAGAGGCGGATTATTCATTTATGAATTTTATTGATATGATCGTGGTTGTTGCTGCTGAGGTGTGGGTAATTGGGGTTGTTGAATTTGTGGTTGTTGCAGCAGAGGTTACTGCAATTGTGGGTGCAACGGGGGATGAGTGTATTGGTAATATGCATAAGAGTTTCTTGGTTGTGTGATACCTTGCAATCCTCCTCTGAAGTTTCCCTAGTTTTGATTATAGTTGTTCTGGAAACCTGGTGGCGATCTATTAAAAACTCTTCCTTGGGTCTGGTGTTGCGGGTTGGCAGTCCTCGTAGGATTTCCATACTGAAACTCGGGATGGTTTCTTGGTTGATTCATGTTATAATAAGCTTGTCCTGGTATGGTGTGGATGGAATTGACTTGCTCTGGTAATAGATCCTCAGGATGTTTGATGATCGGTTCATATTGTGGTTGTGGTGTCTGCATGTCCATCATCACATTGAATAGGAGACCACATGATAATGTGGGATGATCAAATGCATGGCATTCCTCACAAGTCCCGGTAGCTGCCTTGACCTGTTGGGGGCTCTTCTTTTCTCCGTGTGTTGTTTCAAGGACTTGTTGCTTGTGAGCTATGTTTTTAGGGCTTCGGTTATGGCTTTCATTTCCATTGATTCTTCAGATTTACAAACTTTTATAATTCCCCCGGTGGATGACCTTCCCCAATTGGATTGGTTCTCAGCTCCAAGTGTAACAATCCTCTAGGCATCTTCATAGTTCTTTCGCATAAAATTCCCCCCAGATGAGGAATCCAAAAATTCAACAACCCCAATTAATTCCCCCCAGATGTCATCACTTACTCCTCTATAGAATGTTTCTATCAGCTGATTTTGGGAAATTCCGTGATGTGGGCATTTCCTCAAAAGTTCCTTGAATCTTTCCCACGATTCTACCATAGATTCCACTGGGTGTTGGGAAAAGTGATTAATTTGTCCCCTAATCTCATAAGTCAACGAAGGTGGAAAAAACTTCTCTAGAAACTTTTTTTCTTCCAAGGGAGCCCAGGTGGTGATTGACTCCCCATCTAGCGCGTTATACCAGCTCAATGCCCTCCCAGAGAAGGTGAAGTGAAAAAGTTGTAGCATGATTGTGTCGAAAGGAACTTCGGCATGTGGTACTAGCCGATAAAGAGACTTGAATCTCTTCAGGTGATCCATGTAGTCATCCCCAGCACTTCCAGAGAATGAAATGCCTTGCATGATCTGGATCCATTACGTGCAGATCTTGAAGTTAGGAACATTAATGAGAGGGGGCCTAACTGGGTGATTATCTTCAAAGTTCTTAGGAATGACATAATCCCAAAGTTGTTTGTTTCTCAACACTATCTGAGCAGCAGCTGTTGCTGCTTCATTTTTAGCTTGAATGCGGGCCTATTCTTCAGCTCGAACCTCAGCTTGAATCTGAGCACGTGTGTCAGCAATAAGTTGTGCTCTTTGAGCTGCTATGGCCGCGTTGACTCTTTCCATAACCAAGGTGGCTTGGCATTGTTTGTCAGCCATTTGTTTGGCTCATTGGCAGTTGAGTCAGATACATCAGTGGAAGCTGCATTCTACCTCAGAGTTGTACTCTGGTTCAGGGGAGAATCTGATGCTATGCAATGGTTTCATACACGTTTTCTACCTAAGTAGAAGAAGAAAAACACTTTAGATGATGTAGAGAAATGAAGAAATCAAGATGATATGAATTATTAAATAAAATTGTAAAATCCTAATCAACTAGAAGGTTAAAAAGTAAAATTAAAACGTTATGTTGTCCTCGGCAATGACGCCAATTTTTGATGGAGCTTCCACTTACATGGAGTTGCATGCACCACTAAAAATCCTAGAGATAGTAAGTCTCTAAGTTTAGCCTTGCGTATGCTAAAATAAGATCTCCACCCACGTATGCTAAGATATGTGGAAGTCTTATCATAGTACAGTTAAGGGTCGAATCCACGAGACAACGGTCTTGTTAAGAGTTTAACAAGATGGAAAACGTAATAATTCTATTCATCTACTTAAAAGTTGATATTTAGATCAAAGAGTCAGTTTGATGATTAAACTAATGTGCGGAGAAAGTAAATAGCAAGAAAGTAAACTTAAGGTTGTAAACGATAACTGGAAACCACTAGGATGTGATCGAGTTTCACCACCACTACGCATGGATCAAAACATACATCATTATAACATGGCTTGCAAAGAAGAGAATCTAAATAGTTAGTATCTTTGTAGACTTAGCTTCCTTTTAGATAACTAACCATGAGAAATGTGGAAGCATTGTAATTGCAGCCATCCCCAAATGAATGGTCACTTACTTTGCATCACTCCCCTCACAAAGTGTATTCCTTGACATGTCAAGGTTGTACTTTCATATGTCAACTGATTCCATTTCATAGTATGAAAGTAAAATGATAGAGGTGAGTTTACTCCACTCCTTGAGAAATGCTCCTAGATACCGAACCAAACGTATGGTGACTATATACAATATGGAACCAACAAGCAGTCGATATACAAATCTAAAAGTACAAACATAGACAATTTGCACTAACAGATAAAAGATAACACAAGTTGGTGATTAGGCAACTAGCATTCATTAAACAATTGATGTTGAACTAAAAAGATAGTATTGTTCTATCGCAAACTCATGAATTACAATGTATGAAATGAAAACATGGGTAGCGGGGCTACACCCCACACCCTAGTGTATGGGACTACTTTCTCATGGCACGCACAAATAAGGAGGTGGTAAGAGAGAAAGAAAGCATCATCTCCACATAGGAGGGAGGAAGGTCGACCCCTTGGAGTACAGAGCAACTATCTTCACACCACTTGGTTGACTTGATGAAGATTTCTTTACTTCCCACCTTCTATTTCGATGAGAGAGAAAGTAGCTTGATGATGAAATGAGGATCATGGACAGACGTCCTTGGGGTGGAGGATGGAGGGTGAAACAGCTCTGGAATGGTCTGGGCAGCCTTTGGGCGTCCAAGCATTTGATGTCTTGTGAAGACCCCTTGGGTCCTATTTATAGGCTTTGAGTGAATCTTGAATAGTTTGAGTTATATGGGTCCAAACGGTCGTGGAGATCATTTGGGCTCTTTCAGTTTGGAGATCGTTTGGACTCTCTTGGTTTGGAGACCATTTGAGTCCTCATAGTTTGGAGACCATTTGCGTTCATACGGTCTTAGGACCATTTGGCTTCATGCGGTCTTGCGACCATTTGGCTTCATGCGGTCTCAGGACCGTTTGAGTCCTCATAGTTTGGAGACTGTTTGCGTTCATACGGTCCCGGGACCATTTGGCTTCATGCGGTCTTGGGACCATTTAGCTTTCATACAGTCTCAGGACCATTTGGCTTCATGCGGTCTCGGGACCGTTTGGTTTTCACACGGTCTCAGGGCCATTTGGCTTCATGGGGTATCGGGACCGGTTGGTCCTCATACGGTCTCAGGACCGTTTGGCTTTCACATGGTCTTGGGACTATTTAGCTTCATGCAGTGTAGGGACCATTTGGCTTTACACGGTCTTGGGACCGTTTGTCTTCCATTCGGTCTTGGGACTGTTTGGAGTTTTTGTAAACTTTTTTGTGTTGTGTTTTTATGTAAAAATAAAAGGAGAAAAGTTAGTCTAATGGTATATTCACAATAGACTGGAAAGTTAAAGATTATATCTAATTTATCTAAGAAAGAGTATGGAAAACTGAGAAAAACTAGTAAGATAACATCACAAAATGGGAGGTTATCATACACAAGCCATACACTAAGGATAAAGATAATGTGAGTTGAAATGTTTCTATGATATATGAGGATAGATATAATAGCATACCTTTGTGGAGGGTACGATATGTGTATGGTTTACAAACACCAATAGAACTTAGGTAGTCATCTTATGAGGATGTCCTTATCATGAGCTATGTGGAATTTATGAGTTATATAAGTTTGAGTTTGATAACCAAGAAGATGAGCTCTGAGTTTTCTTGATGAAGATAGACCTAAAATCTAGGATGAGACAATAAGTGGAATACCTGGAGGTGTATGTCTTCACTATTACCTAGAACCTAAAGATGAAAGGTGGTAATGGATGCTCTTGTTGAGATGCAGCTGCCTAGTCTAGCTAGTAGAAAGGCTGGAAGAGGTGGTTAGGTGAACCCTAAGTCTGTGAGATATGGTTGGCTAACACTCAGATGTCACAAGATCCGTTGATTGAGTTAGTGGTTGCTTGGTTAGCCAGCCTAGGGCTTGTTGTGAGAGAAGGATGGTTGTAGAACCTCAGATGCTACTAGTACAAAAATGGTCTATAGCATCGGTTTTTTTAAGCCTATAGCGTCACTTTTCAGCCGACGCCTAAGTGGCCGTCGCTACATAAATTGCTCTATAGGGTCGGTTTTTTTAACCAAAAAAAAACTGACCTTGTGTAGTAAAAACCGACCCTATAGGCTCTAAAAAACTAAATCCAAATGAGAAATGAAATTGTACCTGAACCCTATAACATTGGTTTTTTTACTAAATAACCGAATCTAGATATTATTTCTAAGGACGGTTATATGAGGAAAACGAACTCAATAGAGTCTTGGAATATGATAGAACGGTCGTGCCGACTAGCACGGCCGTGTTGGTCTATATTAGCACAGCCGTACTACACGGCACGACCGTTCTACCATATATCAACATGGCTGTTTTACACGGCACGGCTGTTCTACCTCATCCCAACATGATCGTTCTATGCAGCATGGCCGTTCTACGATGCAACATGGCCGTTCTACGCGGCACGAACAAGATACACATAAGGTCGGTTTTTTAAGAAAACCGAAGCTATAGGGTACAATTTTTTTTTAAATTTCTGAAGAAACTGAACAGAACAAAATAGAAGAACAAGAATAAGATATGGGAGAGGGGAGCATTGATGTTCAACCATCACCATTCCAAACCACACATTCATAATAAAAATGATTCATATATTGAGTTGAGTACACATAGTCACATCATAATTTACAAAATGATAGATTGCAAGTCTAAGATGATATTAAATGTCAGATACAAAAGTAAATATGAAAGAGTACAGAAACCACATACATAAATGGAACGTAACTGACATATTTATTCCAATGCTATATTGACTTCGTTTAGAAAAGCATCTGACCACTCTTCTCGGAATTCATTTAAGTCCTCACGTGTGTAAGGCTGAGTTGTAAAGATCTGTAACAAAAAATGCACATGCTAATATTTTATAAAATGACTACAACTCACTTGTAAATTTATGATGTCATTCTTTATTACCTGATCTATAGTCTGAATGTCATTTGATGCTTGTTTGACAATAGCTTGCATATATTTCATTACATAGTAGCCACAAGCCCAGTCATTATTTTGTATAGGACACTAAAAATAACGAATTATGCTTAATGTTAGTAAACTACTATAAACAAAAGACTATATAAACAGAAGACTATAAGAGTTGACATATAAGAGTTGAAAATTAATACATATAAGACTAAGCAGTTGTCAAAGTAGCTACCTTGACATTTTTCAAAGTCAATGTCTTTAATTTTGTGGGTATTTGTCCTCTGCCTTCACGAAAAGCTTTTATACCCCTGTCAATTAAACGATAGTTGGTAAAATAGAAATTTTAAACAGAAATATCATGTTGAAGCATTGACTATATTTATGCTTACGCCATAGCTGGCAATTTTAGTTTGTGACCCCTTTTTGTTTTTCCCATTGGGTCAAGATAATAAAGAGTCATCAATTTTGGGACAATCACCACTAATTCCCAATGTCTAGATCTGAGTAAGAATAAAACAAACATTAAAATAAATACATTTGTTCATTATTAAAATTATATTGAATAATAATACTTATTGGACATTAAAAGGAATTAGGATAATTTCCTTTGCCACACTAGAAAAACATTTGAATGCATTAGAGAAGTACTCACTCACTTCCTCAATATGTGTCTCCACCTGACTAGTGACCAAAGGAACTAAGAATCCAACATTCTTTATATCAAAGTTTGTGGCCTCGGTATATAAATGGTTGTTAAACATTGGTAATTATTTTCATATGTAGAAACAAGCCAAAAATGTGTATTGGAATTTTCTATATTGATAGATCCTTACCTTATCCATACTTCTAATATCGAAGTATTCAGCCAATCATACTGGAACAACTCTATAATATCATCAAGAAAAATATAATTTTCAAAGTCCCTCCCAGTTGTATCTTCTATTAAATATAATTGTCAAATTGGTCTTTTATCTTTGGCACTAGAAAAATACAAAGAACAAGCTTGGACAGTGACCCCACTATATTGGACCACACAACTTTCGCCTTGACGCTTTGTGTAGTACGAAAATTTGTTTATGTCATAACCTTCATATGACATGACATTCATCTTTGGCTTAAAGGCAAGCCATTTTATGTTCTCAGCAACATTATTCGGTGATTCAGATAGTTGATTAAATACTTTCTCTTCAAACCACCTAATAAATGTTCGATTATGCTCTCTTGCAAGCCACATTGAACTGCATCGCGGATGATTTCTCTTGATAAGATCATTGTGTTCTGTGATGTAGCTACTAACTTCATCGATGTTGTGTAAAATATACAAATGCACTTGTTACCACAACTCACGACTGATTCCTTTCATTCGTCCTCCCAGAGTTCCTTTTCCACAATAAGATTTAGTGTGATGGGAATTTTTGAGATCACTAGAAGTTTCATTGCAATTCAAAAAATCATTGCAAAAGTCCATCACCTCCCTAGCCACGTAACCCTCAACAATACTCCCTTCAGTACGATAATGATTTCGAACATCATCTTTAAAAACACTCATTTAGCGTTCAAATGGATACATCCAGTGTAAGAAAATCGGACCCAACATCTTCACCTCCCTTGTAATATGTACTACAAGATGAACCATGATATCAAAAAGTGAAGGAGGAAAGTACATTTCAAGCTGACACATGGTAACAATTACATCTTTCTATAATTTATCGAGAGTATCAGGATGTATCACTTTGTTGCATATTTCATTGAAGAAGAAACAGAGTCTTGTGATTGCAAACCTTACATGCTTTGGCAATATAGATCGAATAGCCACAGGTGAAATTTGTTGCATTAAGGTGTGACAATCATGAGATTTGAGACCTATCAACTTTAGATCCTTCATTGATACCAATCTATGAATATTAGAAGAGTATCTTTGTGGAACCTTAATATTATACAAGCACTCACAGAAAGTCTTTTTCTCCTTCTTTGACAAAGTGTAACAAGCTGGTGGTAAATATTTGTGGCGACCCCTAATCTCCACTGATAATTCTTTTCTTATACCCATTAATTCTAAATCTTTTCTAGATTTGAAGCCATCTTTAGTCTTTCCTGGTATGTTCAATAGCGTACCAATGATGCTATCACAAATATTTTTTTCAACATGCATGATGTCAATGCAGTGTCTAATTGCCAAAGATCTCCAATAAGGAAGATCCCAGAATATTGACCTCTTCTTGTATAGAGATTTGTCACATGCGAGTGTACGACTACTTGAACTCTTTCCAAATTCATTAACAATATGTTTCACCCTATCATATACAACATTTCCTTGTATAGGTTTAGGAGCACTTCGTTCCTCAGTTGACCCATTAAAGGTTTTGCATTGCCTTCGATAAGGATGCACTGGTGGGAGAAATCTCTGATGACCAAGATATATGATTTTACCACCACATTTTAGTCTGATTGAATCAGTATTTTCCTCACAAACAGGACATGCTTTGTCTCCTTTTATGCTATATCCAGAAAAATTTCCATAAGCAAGAAAGTCATTAATCATGCAAAACAACATAGCACGCAAATTGAAGATCTCTTTACGTGAAGAATCATATGTCATAATACCTTCTTCCCATAGTTTCATTAGGTCATCTATTAGAGGTTGAAGGTAAACATCAATATCATTTCTAGGTTGATTGGGCCCTGATATCAATATTGACAACATGACATACTTATTTTTCATACACAACCAAGTAGGAAGAATGTATATAACAATCATAACAGGCCACGTGCTATGTTGGCTGCTTAATGTACCATAGGGATTCATTCCATCTATACAAAGTCCAAGTCTTCAGTTTCTTGGTTCTTTACCAAATTGAGGGTATAATAAACTGATTTTCTTCCATTGTGGTGAATCATATGTATGTTGTAGGATGCCATCATCATTGGCCTTTAACTCCCCATGCCAAGACAAATTTTGCGTATCTTCTGTATTAGCAAATAAGCGTTGAAATTGTGGTATTATTGGTAGATACCACATCACCTTGATAGGAGAGCCATTTTTAGCCTTAGCAGAATTTGTGGTCTTATACCTTGACGCACCACATTTTAGACAATTTATTAAATTACTATAGTCCTTCTGAAATAACACACAATCATTTGGACATGCATGAATCTTCTTAGCCTCCATTCCCATTGGGCACATTATTTTCTTTGCTTGATATGTTGAAATTGGAAGCTCGTTGCCTTCAGGAAGAATTTCTTGTAACAAAGACAACAGTGAAGTGAAACTCTTATCTCTCCACCGGTTTTGAGCTTTAAGAGTATATAATCGCATCACAACACTCAACCTCATGAACTTAGTACAACCCTTATATAAAGGTTTTTCAGCATCATGGAAAATGTTTGCAAATAAAGAAGGTGGATCAATGACATTGTCTTGACAACTACATAACATCTCATCAACCATATCATCCTGAATCGGGTCATCCTGAATCAGTTCATCATTATCATCATTATCTATATCTTCTATGACACAACTATTAGTATCGACATTTTCTGATCCATTATTAGTTTTCTCTCCATGCCAATACCATTCATTATAACCTTATATGATCCCATTGCATATGACATGATTCTTAATTTCCTCAGCAGTATCAACTTTCAAATTGTTACCACAATTTCTACAGGGACAATAGAACCTATCTGTATATAGTTTCCTATGTTCCTCAGCAAATCTGATAAATTCATCAACACCTTTGGCAAACTCTGGACTACAACTGTTCTTGATAGAAATCCAACTTCGATCCATTTTCTATATCACATTAAAAATTAATTATAAAACTAAGCATTTAATATTGATACTATAAGCTGTAAGTTTTTATTGATAGGAAGTTAATTACTTTTATACTAAAGTGTACCACCTATCCCATTTTTTGAATATTTAATCTCACTAGTAACTGTATAACGTATGTTTAGTTTTGAAGAAAATTTCAGCAACATTTCCCCTAAGTTCTCCAAGTACACCGATGTAAATGGTAAATAACCACTCACATATGTACCTAGAGAACAAATGAGGAAATACTACTAAAATTTTCTTCAAAACTAAACATACATTATACAGTTGCATCCTAAGTGAGATTAAATATCCAAAAATAGTCCCAAATCGGGGACTATCCAAAATTTACTCCTATGAGTAAATTTTGAACGGGTTTCTAAGTTGATACATGCATAAATGTATTATTGTCATATTTATATATTAAGTTAAACATCATGCATCGATGATCTCATATATAAACCCTAAAGTGTCAATCTGAGACTACACAATGTCTACCCTCATATTTCTGGAATGTATATATAATGATTACATATGTGATTGATAACAAAATGTAGATATGAATGAATACATATTTTTATTATTGGTTGATTTACTAGTCAAATAAAATGGCACATTGGGAGAGTGAGAATATTATACCTCACTTGTAAACTGAAGAAGAAATATATGCAAGTCAATAACAAGTCAATAGCACCTGCAACAACACAAATGCACAATCCAATTCTGTTATAATGTATTAATTAGGGGTCAGTATATATCAATTTTATAGGAGCAGTAACAAATTCAAAATTGACAAATTTTGATGATTCTGCAACTCAGACGACATGGCTATGCTACCCAGCATGGTTGTGCTACCTGGTCAGTTGCTTGAAAGTAAGACGTAAACGGAGGAGTGAGGTGGCAGAGACAATACCTTGAGAAGAACTAGTCGGTGAGGGAGCTTGTGCGAGAAAAGAACTGGAGAGAGATGTGCACGGCCCTTGCAACGCCTACGGCGTCATCACCTTTCAAGGACGAAAGCACCATAGAGAGATGCAACGCCTAAGGTGTCGTCATCGTCCAAGTAAAATGGCACCGGAGATGGTGGTAAGGAGCTTCGTCGTAGTCAGAGATGGTGGTAAGAAGCTTGGGCGTCGTCGTCCAAGGAAAGTGGTGCTAGTTTGCCTCTTTTTGAACGAGGAGATGGTTGGGGGAGGTCACCTTTGTAGAGGCGGTGATGCCTTTCTTCAGGCGTGGGAGTGGGAATAGGGAGTAGTAGCAGCAGTAAATGGCAACCTAAGCCTTACAATCGGGCTGCTATGTGCAATGTAGAAGACCTATAGCGTCGGTTTTGGGTAAAAAATTGACCCTAAAAGTCTATTAAAAAAACGGTGCCCAGACTTAACCTATAGCGACGGTTTCTTAGGATAACCGACGCTATTGACCAGCATCTATAAGTTCGGTTATATATAAAAACTGACTCTAGAGTTCCAAAGCGGTGCCTGCATTTTTCGTTGACCCTATAGCATCGGTTATTTTAAAAAATTGACCCTATAGATGGAGGCGCGAAGCCAAAATCGTGCAAATTTTCATCATGGGAAACCTATAAGGATGGTTTTTATGATAAAACTGATGCAGTACTCTATTAGGTCAGTTATTCTAGTAAAAATGACGCTATGGGAAGCGACGTTACTGGCCAAAAATGTAGTAGTGTGCACTTCTCTAGAAAAGAAGGTGATGAAACCCCGACTAGAGTGATTTAGGGTTTTTAAGGAATCGACCTTGAGGAATCATGACATACAGGAGATCATGATTTTAAGTTCATTATAGACTGTGGTACTACTAAGATAGTAAGTTGCAGTAGTACTTTGGATGTATAAGATGAAGAAGTATACAGAGTTGCATGTGGCTTGTCGCCATTCATGCCAGGAGGTGAAGGACGAACACCAGTAACCCATTGAGTCGATATAGAGGATAAAGAGTCCCCGAGGGGGAATGTGGGTTCATTACTATGGATGTTGTCATAAGTCTCCCATGGACCGAGGAAAGTCAAGATGCAATATGGGTTATGGTAGATCACCTTACCTAGATGAAATAATCTAAGAGAAAGAGAGAGTACTATCAGGAGACTCATCTAGTTGAACTACATGTAAGAGAGATGGTTCAACTACACCATGATGTGAGTTCAAAGGTTCTTGAGTATGATCTAAAGATCCACTTCCATGCAGTGGAAGTAGGTACATGAAGAACTCAATGCTAGTATAGCTTATCACAACTAATTGATGGTTAGCATGATCCAGACTAGAGGGTCTGATGAGAGCGTGTGTGCTCGTTCAGGGGGATATATGGAGACAGTTCCTATCCTATGAAAGTTGTGATGATAGCCGCCATAGCCAGTATCGGGATGTAAGAAGCTCTGTAAGGGAGGTTGTGTCGGTCACCGCTTCATGAAGATGATGTAGGTGGAAAGACCTTGTGAAGGTCAGAGAGACCACAGTGAGTGCAGATGAAGACGCTTTGATCATGCGATGGCTGAGAAAGCCCAGGGGTGACATGAGTCGTGAAGCTGATGCGAAGCAGACTGACATGCAATTCACTGTGGGAGAATATGTGATATGATAATCTGACCCCTCTGATCCTATAGCTGAGAAAGATGAGTTCCCAATACTTGGGTCCATTCGAGATGGATTGGTGGAGATGCTTGTGTGTAGCCTTACCCCTCAGGATAACATGATGTATGATGTGTTCCACGAGTCCGATCTAGAGTACTATGTGAGATACCTGAGCCATGTGCTGAACCGTGAATCTATTAAGCTTTGAGAGAGAGGTTGAAATGTCCTAAGTCACTTGCGAGGGTATGAGATACCAAGGTGAGAGAGAAGTTAGATGTAAGAATATAAGATGATGAAGGTTCTTGGGAAGCACCATGGAGAAGGTAAAGCAACATGGAAGCCATGATGGACATGAGGAAGTATTATCCTGCTTGTTTGTATGTTTGATGGAATTTTGAGGGCAAAATTCCTATAAGAGGGGAAGGATGTTACAACCTCAATTTTACATGTTTTTTCAAAATTGAAATGTAATGATTTTATGAATATGGACTTGAATTGAGAAGGTTGTATGCTTTTCTCCAAAGAATGGATTTCTTTGCAAATCTCCCTTTTGATAGGAATTTTGTGATTCCTATTATTATGTTAATCCAATAAAGGATATAAAAGAGAAGAAAAGAGAAAAAGTCCAAATATTAGAAAAGGATACAAGATAATGAATATTAAGCAAAGTATCTATGAGAATTACATAGAAATCTCTAAAAAGTGGCATTAATGGATACAATTGAGAAAATTTTGTTTACATTGATTTCCAATGAAATAAATAGGAAAAGGGGAAAAAGGGAAATAAAAGATAAAGAGAAATCCTTGAAAAGAATTTTTTTAATAAAGAAATAAGTAAGATAATGAGAAATAATGGATATAGATGCATCTAGAAGGATAATAAGTATCCTTCAAAAAGGAATTTCAAAATCTTAGGATTTCTTGGGGTCCAAGGAGTCCAAATGGAGAAGAAGAAAGAGAAAATATAAATAATACAAAAATATGAGGATAATGTGCTACATAGTTAATGACTCTTTGGTATTATAAAAAAGAAATACTTTTTGCTATAATAAAGTAAAATTTCATGGCCAGTGGATTAAAAGCCAAGCACAAAGAAGATGAAAGAGATAATTTTCGGATTTCCTAATAACTAAGGAATATGGATTATCAAGGAGATAAGTAAAAGGAGAGATTACTTTGTAAACAAGGAAAGTAGGTTTCCTAATGAAGAGGGGGACTTGTTTCCTCATGGTTGAGCGTCCTAAGGCATTGCTATCTTCCCCTATATAAGGGTTGAACTCTTAGCCCCGAGCCCAAGAGAATCTCGGGCATCCCTCTCTCACCTTCTTCTTTGTTTTCATTCAAAACCCTAATTGAGAAGAGTAGAGCGATATATGGAGCAATGAGGGGTCGTGATGGGGTACGATGGAGGCATGTTTCTCCCACGACACCATGGGGATGCTCGGTGGTCGTTCATTCACCCTAGCCCGTGCACAACAGCCGCAACACGGCTACAATGTCGGTCGTAGGTTGCAGAACTGCCCTGCCTAAACCAGCCATGTTGGCCACGAGCGGAGGGCATCTCTTGATGCATGGGGGTGTGGTGGAGCCAGGGCGGTGGCCTTCGGCGACCCTCGAACCTTGGGGAGGAGGGGGCGGACCCGCAAGCAGCTGTAGTCGGCGGCCTAGTAGGGTTCGCGAGGTAGAAGATGACCCATGAGGCATTGGACGGTTTTACTCCTCTGGGGAATGAAGAGCTAGGAACTTACATGAGGGAAAAAAGGTCAATTTATTATGTTTTTGGCCGAGCTACGTAGTGCATGGGAAAGGCTGACGTGGCAACCTCCCATTGGTCTAAGTAAGCGATTTTTGTAAAAATCGTATCTAATTAATGGTAGCTTGGATGAATACATATAATATATGAATTTTTCTCAGAAAAATGTGAGGAATCCATCAAAAATAGATTTAGATCCTTATTCTACTTGCAATTCTAAAAGTAGTGAAGTTACCAACTTTAATGCATTAATGCTTAAGAAACCCTAATCTATGTTGATTAATAATTTGGGAAGGGTTATATGGATGTTTAAAGTTGATATTATCATGTTGATTATAAAAGGACACATCAGATCCAAAAGGATAATGATTATGCATATTTCAATTAATTTAAGGTTCCATATACACAAATATGCTTTAATGGACCTTGAAACCCTAATTGAGCATATTGTTGAGTTCATGTTACTTAATTATGGAAATTGAGTATTTGCAACCTGTTGGTTAGTTAATAAAAAAACTTGAACCTGATCTAGATGCTTCTTGCATGATTTAGGGTTTTACACAAAATAAAAATGACTAAGCACTTAGAAACCCTAATTTAGGGTAAAAGAGAAAAAGATCACTTTTAATTTGATATATGTGGTAATATGATGTTGGAAGATGATTCTAATCCTGTTGAATGAAATAGGTCAGAATCATTAGGGTTTAAGAGCCATTTTTCCTAACTAGGGTTTGCAGTTATAAAAGTACAAGAAAAACCCTAACTGCAATGGAAACCCTAAAAGTGGAAGAGAAACCCTAGGAAGCAAGCTAGGTTTAATAGATCTTGATGACATGATTTACGATAGGAAATTATATGCATATTTTAGGATCTCTTTATGTGCTTGCTTGCCTATTGGATTTCTTACGTTGATTGGATTATTTCTGTCCTAAATCATCCTGACAGGTATGTGGTTATTTATGATTAACCGCTATAGTTTCACGGGGTTTTCTCAGATGACTAATTGAATTGAATGCAACATAACTATTGGATGTTCATATATGCAAATTCATAAACTCACTACGATTATCACAGTTAATTTATAAGTATGTATTCTCGCACCTACATGCCACCCTGATGTATGATGCAGTGAGGTCAAGCCCAAGAGGAAAGACCAATGGGCACCATGAGAGGTGACCCCAAGCACCAAGCTCAGGATAGAAAAGGTGGCCTTATGATATTGCATGACTAATGGGCACCATGAGAGGTGACCCCAGGTACCAAGCTTAGGATGGAGAAGGTGGCCTTAAGTCTATTCAAAAGAGAAACCCTAAAGAGGGTATTACAGGGTTAGGGCAAAAGCGGTGGAGATTGACACACTAAAAATGTAAATTGAATTGTTAATTAACTTGATTGTGGTATTTAGGTTGTTAGCCATTTATACAAAATTTTGGTTGTCCCCACATACCAGCATATTCATTTCTGCTTACCAAAGTTTTGTTTGTCAACGTTTTAGGTACCAATATGAAAAGGACAAATAGTAAAGTGACATATTGTGAATATATGAATTAAAGTACAAGGAGGATTAGTCACTATAGACTCCAGTTGTGGATAGAAGTTTAGAAATCCAATATTTTAAAGAGGTATGCAAAGTTTTATTTTATTCCAACTTTCCAGTATAGTTTTGGTAGAATTTAGTAATTATTATTTATTATTTTTCAAACCATTGATCCGATTAATTGGGATAACGACTCTGACCTTTTGGTCTTCCTTAATTGGGGGTTACCGGGAGGCGGGGTCGTTACAGTTTCCTAGTGTTCCTCCAGTCAGAGAGAATGATTTTGGGATCAATTTGGTTCCTGGAACACAGTCGATAACACAAACACCTTATAGGATGGTGCCACATGAGATGAAAGAGATGAAGAAGAAGTTGTAGGAGTTGCTTGATAAAGGCTTTATCAGACCAAGCACATCAACTTGGGTTGTTCCCATTTTGTTTGTAAAGAAGATGGATGGATCCATGAGGTTGTGCAGTGATTACAAGCAATTGAACAAGGTGATAATTAAGAACAAGTATCCTTTTTTGTGCATAGATAATCTATTTGATCAGTTGGCGGGTGTTGTAGTTTTCTCAAAGGTAGATTTGAGGTCACGATATCATCAATTGCAGATCAACATGGATGACATACCCAAGTCAGCTTTTAGGATGATGTATGGTCACTATGAGTTCTTCGTTATGCTATTTAGGCTAACCAATGCACCAACAATGTTCATGGACCTAATGAATAGAGTGTTTAGACCTTATCTTGATCAATTTATAGTAGTGTTCATCAGAAAAATCCTATTCTACTCCTGTGATAGCCAACAACATGAGAAACACTTGTGACAGGCATTGACCCTATTGAGACAACATCGATTATACGCTAAGTTCAACAAGTGTGAGTTTTGAGTGAACAAAGTGTCTTTCCTTGGACATGTGATATCTACTGAGGGTGTTCATGTGGATCCCAAGAACATTGAGTTTGTGAGAAAGTGGTAGAAATCAAAGACACTGACAAAAGTTTAAAGTTTTCTGGGTTTGGCAGGCTACTACAGGAGGTTTATGAAGAACTTCAGCATAGTGGTGTTGCCCCTAATGAAGCTGATGAGAAAAGATGTGTCATTTCTTTGGGATGACAAGTGTCAGTGTGCATTCTAGTTGTTGAAGGAGAAGCTAACCATTGCTCTAGTGCTAGTGTTTCTGGAACTAAGAAAGGGCTATATAATTTTCTATGATGTGTTGAAGAATGGTCAGGGTTGTGTGTTGATGCAAGAAAAGAATGTGAATGCAAGAAAAGAATGTGATCTCTTTCACATCATGACATCTCAAGAAACACAAGGAGAGTTACTCAACTCATTATCTAGAGCTAGATACAGTTGTACATGCTATGAAGATATGGAGACACTACCTTTATGGTGAGAAGTGTCAGATTTTCACCGACTACAAGAACTTCAAGTATATCTTTTCGTAGCAGGATCTAAACATGCAACAATGGTGTGGGTGGAGTTGATTAAAGGTTATGATTTCACCATAGACTACCATATAAGGAAGGGGAACGTGGTTGTATATGCCTTGAGTAGGAAGTCTACTTCGTCATCTTATGCTGATAAAGCATAGTTATGTTCATTGGTGTTCTACAATTGGGACATTCTAGTGTCTTTACGTGAGATAAATGTTAAGCTAGAAATTTCCTTGTTAGTAGGGCTATTGGCACAATTACATGTCAAGCCTACATTGAGGTAGTAGATTAGAGATGCACAATGTGATGATATTGTGATACAGCAAATCTGAGCAGAGTTTAGTAGCGAGAAGCGTGATGGATGCCATGAGTTAGATGACGGGACAGTGTGTTACCATGTTAGAGCAATGGTTCAAGATGTGGTGGATTTGTGGAAGATGGTCTTGGAGGAGGATCAATCCTTGATGTGTGCTATGCATCCAGGTAGCACCAAGATGTATCACAACTTGAAAGACATGTATTGGTGGCCTGAGTTGAATCGTGACATGGCTGAGTTTGTAGCAATGTGTGTAGTGTATCTGTAGGTTAAGGAAGAGCATTAGAAACCTGTAGGGACTTTGCAACCATTTCCTACAACACAATGGAAGTGAGATCATGTCACGATGGACTTTGTGATTGGTCTTCCTAGGACAACCAAAGGTCATGACTCCATATGGGTGATTTTTGACAAGTTGACAAAGACAACATACTTTCTTCTTGTGAATACAATATGCACAATAGATAAGCTTACATAGATATATGTTGATGAGATAGTGTGCTTGCCTGATGTCCCAACTACCATCATGTCTGATAGATATTCTTAGTTCACTAGTCACTTTTAGGAACGTCTGCACACAACTATGGGTATGTAATTGAAGTTCTGTATGACGTTTCACCCACAGAGTGATGGATAGTTAGAGAGGACAATCCAGATCTTGGAAGATCTATTAAGAGCCTGTGTTTTGTAGTTTTTGTGCATTTGGGACGTACATCCCAGTTTGATAGAGTTTGCCTACAATAACAACTACCATAGGAGCATTCATATGGCACTGTATGAGGCTTTGTATGGGAGATGTTGCATATCTCCTTTGTGTTGATATGAGAATGGTGAGTATCAACTTTTGGGTCCTAAGCTTGTGCAATAGACAATAGAGAAGATAAAGATGATAAAAGAACAACTGAAGGCAGCCCAAGACAAGCAAAAGTCTTATGTAGATAACCAGCATAGGCTATTGGGGTTCCAAGTGGGAGACATGGTGTACCTTAGGGTCTCTCCTTAGAGAGGTGTTTTGTTGTTTGGGAAGAAGGGTAAGTTGGATTCTAGATATATGGGACCTTACCCTATGGTAGCACGTATTGGAAGGGTGGCCTATAAGTTGGAGCTACAACTTGAGTGGCATAGGTTGCATCCAATGTTTCATGTTTCTATGTTTAGGAGGTGTCATCCTGACACTATGTTGGTTTTGTAGCCCATGAAGGTTGAGTTGGATGAGGACATGTCATATGTGGAAGGCCCTGTGTTGATTCTGAATAGGAGGATCATGAAGTTGAAGAAGACGGATATCATTTTGGTTAATGTTTTGTGGCATGATCATGGTGTCAAGAAAGCCACATGGGAGCTTGAGGAAGAGATGCTTAGGACGTAACCTCTTTATGCATAGGATTTTGGGGGTGAAATCCTTGTTAGGCATTTATGGTTTTAAGACCTCTGACCTAGATTAGTGCTTGATTGTGCTTTCTTTGCTTAATAATATGCTTAAATCTTAATCTAATCTCTTGAGATGCCTTAATAACATGTTACAAGCTTATTTTTTTAGTTTGGTCCTATTTGGTTGATGTTTGTACTTGTAGTGGACCAACTTGCAATTTACCCATTTTGAAGGTTTATGTTGGAATTTGTCACACGTAGGTTGTGCCATTTGTGCCTTGCCATCATGAGAGATAAGATGGTGCTTTGGGGAGCCTTGTGTGCCTTGGTTATAAGAGGAGAGAGAAGGTGACATGTTGAGTTTTGTTTCTAGTGTTTGCCTAATTGCCCTATGTTGGTGTTGACCTTGTAATTACTGTTTGATGTTCTTAGTTTTCAGTGACCATCCTTGGACCACCTTGATGTTTTCCTTGTGGTCATAGAACTTTTTGAGTGTGTGATGGAGTCTGAACGGACATAGAGACTCTCATCCTATCTTTTGGTCTCTTATCTAGCATTTCATGTGGTCGATTGGTTTCCCTTCGACCATGAACCATTGTTGCCATGATTCTCTTTGACCAATTGTCATATGGGATGAAATGACTTGCTGGTTTGTTTTGGTATTCATGGCCTAGCTTTCTTGCATGTTTTTAGAGTTTGCATGATTGATGTGTGGTGGACATGTGTCACTTATGCGCATGACACCTAATCTCTTTGGTCTCGATACCCTTGGGTATATGTACCCCTCATCTTTCATGCATATGATCCTTTAGCACCCTCTATACCCTCTCTCCTTGAGTTTTCCTATTTGTGCTTGGTGGAGTAGAAGCTCATCTTTGGTGGTTGGTGATCGATATGCTTTGCATGTGGTGATTCAAGCTTGGATCTAGTCTTCCTTGGTTATCTTTGGTGATTCTTCAATCCATGGTAAGTGATCCACCTCTTGTTTTCATTTTCTTGCAAAACCCTATCTCTTTCTTCTTCTCTTGGCTGAATCCATGGTGCTACCATGGTGATTCCTGTGTTGGGATGGAGGTATCCCACTTTCTTGGGCCGAATCCTTGGTTATCCAAGGTAGTGCTCAAGTTGAATGGAGGAACTCTTCTCCCTTTCTCTCCCTTCTTGTTCTTTTTTGGCCTAGAAATTTTGGTTTTCCTTCTTTCCCTTTGACGTAGGGTTTTTTATTCTCTTTGAAGGTGGTGACTAGCTTGGTCATGGAGGAGATCAAAGCTAGGTTTCTCTCTTTCTTTTAGAGCTTTGCTTGGAGGTGGTTGCACCATCATCTAAGGCATGTTATATAACTCTCTTCCCCTACTATTATTGCACTTTTAATCCTACATGCAACTCTTTCTAAAATGTGATACTTGCTATTGGTAATGATATTTTGATTATGGTAATGTTCCTATTATGATCTTTCATGTAGTATCTTCTTCATCTAAACCCTAATTTATGAGGCCGAAATCTAAATAATGAGATGATGATGGTTTTTCATGCAACTAAACTTTGGTTTTGTTATCTTGGTTCTTGGTTCACTTACCCTGCATGAGGTGGAGTTTGGTTCTATTTTCATGTTCTCAATCTTGGGTTTCATCCCTCAGCCCATGGTTCCCATGTTGATCATATGTGGTTCTTGATTCTAGGGTTTGAACGATGTGTTCCCTAAGTTTTTACATCACTTCTTAAGGGTCAGTTTCATGTTGATTATCATCAATTTTGCTCATGACTTGCTAGTGGTTTTCTCTCTCATAGATGATCTTCATTCTATTTTTCATGTTTTTGAAGGCTCAGGAGTGTTGTTTCATCGAATGAGATTTTTTCATCAGTTTGGTCACATAGAATTGTTTCATGTTGTTGCATAGAACCCTTTCAATCAGTCACATAAAATGGTGGTTTCCTTTGACTGCTGGATGTGTTGAATTTCCCTTTGATCATTTGGAATAGGTGGTGCTTTGGGTGCGGAAGGTTTCAATTTTCCTTTAACCGTGTGAAATGTGTTGATGGCCTTGGTTTCTGGTAGTAGTGCTACTTTGACCTATGAAGTTGACAAAGGTTGTTGGTTTCTGAATTTCTCTTCAACCCAGGTTGTGTCTTCGACCACTGGTGGGTTTGGGTGAGGCTTGGTTGTTGGTCTTGGCTATGACCTTTGATCATCATGATGTATGTTCTTCAACCACCCAACCTCTTTATCTCTTACCCTCTTGAGTTGATGATTTTTCTTGGGCATGTTGATCCTTAGTGTTGTGGATGAGTGATGGTGATGGTTGACCCACATATTCTAAGAATGTGGGAAGGTGAGATACCTAGGGTTTGTTGATAGTGTTGTGAAGTAAAACCCTAATCGGCTACATGTGAAACCCTAACCCAAATCTTGAACATATGGAGATAATTCTTGATTGCTTGAAGTGTGTAACATGTAATGGAGTATTGTTTCTCTCACCTACTTGCATAACTTGAATGTTGTAGGTTGAATAAACATCATAGCACACAATGCTATGGTACAGTTGGCATGACACATGGTGATTAATGTGGGCCTTGTTGAGGCATGATGAGATGATAATGATAGTGAAGGAGATGTGTTTTGGGTCTTATGACCTAGAAGAGGCTGAATGCCTAGTTTGAGGTGCTATCCTCTAGTGATGTTATGAGGGATTGATATCTGATGACAATGAGGTAATGTTGATGTCCTTGTATGATAATGTTGATAATGCGAGTGACTATGTGTCCTTGACATCTTGATCCCAAGTGTTTTGAGAACGACTATGTTCAACTCTCAATGATGAGCATGCGATATGATGGGATAAGAGGACACATGTGGTTGTACCTCAGTGATTGGGTTATATACCCTATTTTCTAGCATCGTGTCCTATACCAAGGTGGGCTAGGTGTTCTACATGACCATAGCTTTGACTATGAGTTTCTATCTCTAAAGGACTATAGCTTTGACTATAAGTTGTTGTCTTTGTAGTTTGACTATATGTCTCTGCAGTGCATACTCAAACTGATCGAGTAGTACATGATAAGATCATGGAGTCTGACTCTTCCATTGATCTTGTATGGAAATCATTTCGACTTCATAGTGGTCAGTTGGATTTGGGTGGTACAAATCAAATACTCATGGCAAATAAAAGTCATGATACAGTCGTGTAGCATATTTTTCTTAGGGTTCAATACGATTCACATTGGATGACTCTTTGCCTTATCTATAATAATGATTTCTTTAATTATAATATGGCAAGAGAAATCAACTATTATATATGTTCTTCATATTTCCTTCTTAAAATATGAGATGTTCTACTGCTTAGTTGGAGATGCTTAATCTTCTTAAATAGTTTTAAATATTTTACTCACATCGTTCAGCTAAATATACTCATCTTGATATATGTGTTATCTTGCTACTTTAAGTTTATCTATGCTTATAATAGTTGCGGCGGAGAGTTATATCTCTCGCTAGGACATTTGTCTCACCCCATGGTTTCCACATCTTTTAGATGGTCATCCAAAACATGGTAGAGATCATGCAATTGAGGCTAAGCTGCAAGAGGAGTAGTAGTTGTTAAAGATAGGATATGCTACTAGTGTTTTGTAGTAGAGTCTTATTTGCCATCCCTGTACTCTCATGTCTTGGGGATATTTTTGGTGGTTTTGTACATTGACACGAATTTTGGTAGTAGGCCATGGTTGTACAAACATGGTTTGTATATATATATGGACATGTTATCTCTTATAATAGGTTGTGTCCAATGAGCCAGTGAACAGTGATATGTATCATGTTTTGGTATGTTATGTAATACATGTGTCTTTTTGTTGACTCAAATGTTATAAGTTTCATCTTTGTGCTTATGAGAAATCGGTTTTAATTTCCTTTATTTTTGGGTAACCTGGTTGATTAGTATTAGTTCCCCATTTTGTTTTGAGTAATCTCACTTTGTGTGGTGTGGGGTGTCACATGTTAGCTGCATAGTGAGTGTTTGACGATTTTTGCGAGACTATCATACCTTGTCTGCCACTATTGTACCTAAGGAGGAAGTTTATCTTTGCATTTGATGTATATCTCTTTTATTATTTTCTTATGCCCAGATCATGAACTTGTAAACAAGTATTTCTTACATTATATTTAAACCATAAGAAAGTTTAAGCATGATACATTCAATTTTTTTGTATATGATTCAAGTATACTTGTATACTTATACGCCCACTTCACATACCCATTGGTGGGTCAACATCTACTACAAGTCTTATTTGGGGTTGGGATTCATACCCACACTATTTATATCCCTACTAATGGGAATCCTCAGTTTGAAATAAAGAGAGGAGAAAGTTTTTGGTTAAGTCACACACTCTCAAAATGTGCACAAGTTGCTTTGTTTATATTTTTTTGTTATATGTGTTAGATTTTATAGGAGGCATGTGTCGAAAGGAACAAAGACCTTAATGGGATTTCACATTACACATGCCTTAATAGGACCTTGATAATTACGTACAGTCAAATACTCACCAAGTATACTACATTATATTGTATATATGTAATATAACAACCCTCTCAAGCCGTGTCTTTGATAATCAAAGACCCAATTTGGGTAATAGTGTCCAGAAAGCATCCTTTCTAACCACTTTGATATATAGATCTTCAAGTTGATCCTTAGAACTAATGAACTTAGTTATGATATGGCCAAGAACAACCTTGTCTTAAATATAATGATAGTCAAGTTCTATGTGTTTTGTTCTGCCATGCAAAACTGGATTGATAACAGGATAGATAGCACTAAGATTATCATAGTGAAATAGACAATGTTTAGTCTTACAAACCTGAATATCCAATAGTAGTTGAGAGAATAGGGTCTCTACAGTCGTGTGAGTAAGAGAATCTACTTTAGTACTTGATCTAGAGACATTCAACTACTTCTTAGAAGACTAGGAAACACACATTTGATCAAGAAAGATACAATATCTTGCGGTACTTCATCGGGTTAATGGAATTATTGCCCAATCAACACCTGAGTACCCGATTACAGATAGAGTATCGTCAACATATATTTGAATTCCTAGGTTTGACTACGCTTGATGTACCAAAGTAATCTCTTTCCTAGAGACATATGAATATTGTTGGGGCAATGAAGAATCTAATAGGATAAGTTGACTCCATATGTGAGATTAGGCCTAGTTAAGTTTGAGTATTGCATAGAGCCCACAATACATTTGTAGTGTCTAGGATCAGGCAAGAGATCTCTTATAATCTACCAGTTGTCTCATAGAAAGGAAGGACTTACTAGTGTGGAGATCGATTTGCACTTAAGCATTCCTTCCCATCGAAGTAATTCATAGGTATACTTTGTTCGACAAAGGAGCATGGTCGATGCTTTCTATTCAACTTGAATCTCGAACAAGTATTAAAGTTGTCCCAAATTTCTAAGGAGAATTCTATTTCTAAGTTGTGAATAATCTGAGTAATAAATTCACTTTTCTTCCCCATAATAAAGATGTCATCAACATATAAAAGTAGATAAGTGAGATCATTATTATTTTGAAATACAAATAAAGAGGAATCTGAGGGACTTTATGTGAAACCCAACTCTAATAGAAAGAGATGAATATGATTGTGCCAAGTCCGAGGAGCTTATTTCAAACTATATAGTGCTTTATTGAATTTGCAGACATAAGAAGGTTTTATTTTATAAATAAATGCTAGTCATTGTTCCATGTAAACAACTATGTCAAGGACTACTCTAACTAATTGAAACACCATTTACATGATGCATCAATAGATAGAATAGCTTTAATGGTTGGTGACTTGGTGACTGGACTAAAGGTTTCCATATAGTCAACACCCTCCTCTTAATGAAAACCCTTAAACACTAGCCTTGATTTTAATCTCTCTAGAGTCTCGTTAGACTTGAGCTTGGATTTATAAACGCACATGCAACCAATAATATTATAGTTTTGTTTCCTTTCAACTAGAGACCAAGTTTCATTCTTTTCAATAGCCTTAAGTTCATCACACATGGTTTGATGCCATCCTTTGTGAGATAAATTTTCTCTTACATTCTTAGGAAGACTTGGGATATGTGTGGTAGTGAGAGCATAGTTGAGATTCGGCTTGACTATGCCACACTTTCCCCTTGTGGTCATCATGTGATTGCTAAGAAGAGGTGTCTCTTTTTTACCTCTATTTGTTTCAACTCATCTCTGCTCATGTGAAGTGTTTCTGTCAGTAGTCAAAATTGCATGATAATCTTGTGAAGATGAATATGTGGGAACATGAGAATTCATGCATGCATTTTTGGAGTGTATAGTTACTTTAGGTGTGACCATATTATGTTCTAAGATAATTTAAGTGTTTGTTTGATTTGTTGTATTTGATTGTTCAGGAATGTTTCGTGGTGAAGTTGTCTCAACATCTGTATTTATTTGCACATACAATATATTTTCCAGTGATACTGATGATGGGTCAATAGAATGTATGGATTCTACATTATTAGTAGTATTGGGTAGGGCAAACAAGAAACTACAGTTTACAGACTGTGAGTTATTAATGTGCACTTAGTATGCATTAGTGAGTTCATCATCAACATGAGATAAATGAAGATGTTCAATTGGGTTTTGAATGCATGATTTCTTGTGTTGAAAAGGAAACACAACCTCATCAAAGATAACATGCTTGGATGTGTAAACTTTGTTTGCAGATATATGTAAGTATTTGTACCCTTTATGTTGATGAGTGTATCCAATGAATACATAAGGCAGGGATCTATAATCTAGTTTGTCATGTGTGTAGGGTGTGATATATCGAAAGAACAAGGTACTGAACACTCTTAGATGTGAATAAGATGGTTGCTTGTTGAATAGAATTTCAAAGGGTGATTTATTATTCAAAACATGTGTTGGTAATCTGTTAATCAGATAAGTAGTTGTTGAGAATGTTTCATCCCTAAAATATTTTAGAATCGTTGCATCTATCATGATAGAAAGACCCAATTCCCCAATGTGCCCATGTTTCCTTTCAAACAATCAATTTTGAGAAGGATCACGAGGATAATATAGTTGATAAATAATGCCATTTGGCAAATAAAATTCAGTTACTACAACATTTGTGAATTCACCACCACCATTACTTTGGACAATTTTAGTGGACACATTAAACTGATTCAAAACCATTTCATATAAGGACACCATCATTGAATGTACATCACTCTTTGTTTAATAGGAAAGAAACAACTATAACAAGTACAATCATCTACTATACATAAATAGTAAGAAAATTTATGATTAGAAGGCACATGAGTCTTTCCCAAGACATCATAGTGTACTCTACGAAATGGTCATCCAGACCTTATGTGTTTATATAGAGTAGACAATCATTTTCTTTTGTGAAGCTCACAATTGATACATAAATTTTGAATAGCAGTATAACTACAAATGTTTATAACATTGTAGAGTTGTTGAAGCACAATTTAATTAGGGTGCCCTAAAAGCTTGGGTCAAGTATCTTCAAAAGCTTTATTGCATTTATTCAAGAGCATAGTTGTTAACTCATGTATTTATGGTTGATCAGTGGTTCCAAGGATGAACATCCCTTAATCGCATCTCCCTTTGGCTAGAGTTTCGTGACTTTGTATGTCCTTAACATATATAGCATCATTAATAAAATTACATAACAAGGGAGGCATTATGTTAGCTTAGAGACAAATTCAAGGTTGCACTTAATTTTAGGAACAATAAGAACTTTCCTGAGTTGAATAATAGTTAGATTATGTAGAAATCCATTACTATTGTAAGAGATGGGAATAAAGTCTCCATTCCCCATCATAATAGAATCTCGACCTATGTATATCTTTAGATTTGAATGTTACCTTTGTTTAGCATAATATGATCAATGGTGCCAGAGTCGACATGCCACTCAATTGCGTTAGATTCATTGATCCTCCTGGAAGCCACAACAACACTAGTGTTATCAGACAAGTTATTGGACATGATAATGTCATGAAAAGAACTGTCAAACATGAATCATGACTTTAAGTCCTAATGACCTCTTTTCCCATAGATTTGAAAAATCACGTGTGTTTGGGCACTATTATCTTGATTATTATGAAATGTTCCACCAGGCTACTGAGTAGACTGAGTAAAAACTCATCCATGAGAAATGAACTGAGCTGAATTTTGTACAAGGCCATTGTCTAAGATCCCTTGAACATAGTTATTGTTCTGATTTTGACCTCTTCCTCTACTACTGGATCATCCTCCTTGACCATTGTAGTTGTTATTGTTATAAAATTGTTGTATGTTATTAGTGAATTGATGGACAAAGGGGTCATTCACTGGTTTTCTAACATACATAGGTATTTGGGGGTTTAAGCGTGGACACCAGAGAACCTTCATATTTATTACTATCTAATCTGTTTAGGAGAATGAAAAGTTCCTTTTGATCAGTGATAATACAGTCTATTGCACATAATTGATCACATATATTTTTGAACTTTTGCACATAATCTGGTAGAGAATCTGATACTTTTTTAAAGGTTCTAAGCTGGGACTTTCGTTCAAATTCTTGAGACTGTAAAGACTCAATGAATTATTTTTCTGAAAGATTCTCATACCTTAGATATTGTGGTACATTGGATGATTTCACATATGACGTCTTCATTTATTGAACCAAAAATCCAACCTTTAAGAATCCTATCTATTCTCATCCACTCTTTGTGTTGCAGATTCACTTTAGGATGTCCATCAACATCTTGAATAACCCATAAAGGTTGTTTCTCACATTTATCGAGGAAACCTTCGAGTAGACATGATTCCTCTAGGTTCTCACTTGAGACTCCCAGAGTAAGAAATTGTTGAGGTTCACTCTAATAGTGAGAAAATTGGACACGTGCAACCCAACAAGATAGGGATACACAAATGCTAAAGTCGATGAAGAAATTGCAGATCTAGATGATGACATTTTAGTGAAAAGAGAAGTGGCAGATGATAGAGAGCATATTTCAAAATGTCAAAGAAAATCAATTTGAAAGCAATCAGGAAATTGCTGTGGTAGATGATTTTCACAACAGTTTATTATGCCACATAGGAGAGTAGAAGAAGTCGATGCAGATCTAACTGAGCAAAATCTACAGATGAGGATCGAGACAAGCGCTTAAGAAAACACTTTTTCTAGTGTCACTTCTTATAACATCCAATTTTGTGGATATTATATGTTTTACTTTATATGTATTCCTCCACTATTTAGACAAATTCATATCCATTTCCCTCCTACCTTGCATATATTCTCCTTACCTTATGTTGACAAGGAAAATGGCATTAAATGTAGGAAACAAAGGACCAGAAGCTTGATTATAAAAATTTGAGCCATCACAAGATGACAATCAGTGGCCCTTGAGTAGTTGTTGGCTCACCCTCACCGGATGTTACCTAACAGATCCCTCCCGCACCATCGGTTGACAACTATAGCAACCCATCAATTGCTGGCACGTCTACTCCTGTTAACCACAGACGAACATGCAAGCATCAACCAGTGATGCCCCAACACCCATCAGAGAAAGGAACTTATGCGCCTATCAACTGATGGTGCGTCTGTGCTTATCAATAGGTGGGGCATCTATTCCCACCAACCGATGGTGCATCTGCTACTGACATCTGATGGTGGCCCTGACAGGTACCATACTCAGATAGTTAAGCAAGTACCCCAAGGAGGGGTACCTGGGAGGTTTAGGGTGCAAGTAAAGGACACCAGGACGTCGCTTATAAAGAGGAGATAAACATCTACGTAAATGGGGTTGCCATTGTAGTCTATACTCCTGAGCGAGCATTGTCAACTAGGCATGAAGCTGTTGAAGGAAGGAACCACCGTTGATTGATCTCCACCGCCACTGGATGCTAGGAGCGACAGATGAGAGTCCATCGGTCTCGACACCCAGACCCTCACCCGTTCACCCTCGCCCATCCCCGGAGTTCCTCCAGAATCAAGAAAAGGAAGAAGGAGGAAAGGAGATAGGCCGCATTGTTTCTTCAGGGCTAGAGCAATAGGACCAAACCATCGGTTGTGGCCATCTCCTGGCCACCATCGATGTTTCCCTCGATCTGCTACTTCGACTTTCTTTTTCTTGTTTTTTCATATTCCCCTTCCTACTATTCTCCATGTCCCTATCTGTTTGTAAACCCAAAATGCTACTCATGAGAATGAGTGTCTAAACACCTAACTTGGGTTGGGAGTAGCCACTAAGGCCCTCCTAACATGTATATACTTGCATCTTTTTGAATATATATTTCCTTAGCAACGATTATCTCCATACTCTTGTTCTTGAATGCTTCACCTGCATGCTTAGCTACCATGTTGTGATGTTTGATTGTTGGTACCTTGAAAGAGTCGTACTAACCTTATCTAAGTGTTATCGAGTAGTATAAATGCATGAAAATGTTATAATGCTGAGGCAAATGGTCATATGATTTTGTTTGGGATTGTTTGTTTTCCATCTCAAGTGAGAGATGACCTTATAATATAGATATATCCAAAAATTGAGAGAGGAGGGAAAAGACATATATTATGATTGCTTGTAATGCTAAGGGTATACAAAAAGGTGTGAGTATTGCACACTGGAGAGAGGTCTTAGTAGGTAAAACCCGATCCAAGTTCCCATCCATGTTTTGGTTACATATTTCTTACTAAACTTTTGTTCTCTTGTTTTGTTTATTATTACTTTGTTTAGAATAGCACCATTTCTTAGGGAACACCATCTTGATCTACCACTTTGTTTGGTTTATTAGAGTCTGAGGCTCTAAGTTCTTAGCACTTACCAACCTCATCCCTATGTTCGACCCCGATCTTCTACATCAAACCCCGTATAATAGTTGAGGGGGGCCTAAGTGTTGGGTTATAAATCTAAGAGTCTGACTACTCTAGATCTGCTCCAATTTGGACGTGAGATTTAGACTGGTCAACTTTTCGGCATCGTTGCTGAGGACAAGGCAAAATAGTATTGTTAAGAACACGAGTCTATTCACTATATACCCGTGCCTCTAGTTGAGGCATAAGCTTGATTGCATAAAAACACTAAATATGCTACATTTTGATTACCTAAAATATTTTATTTTACATGTCCAGTTTTTTAACTTGACTATGCAATCTATTTAGGTAGCCTGAAGGGAAGCAAATTTAATCAACACTTCACCCTCTCTTCATGACGCAATGCCACCTCATAGAGACGATAGCCTTACGGGGGAGGATCAGAATTCAAGAGTCCAAAAAAATTGTCAACCTCACTAGTATATAACCGACCTTTAGTGTCAGTTATTTAAGGCCTTTAGTGTCGGTTTCTAAGCGACACCTATGTGGGCGACGCTAAAAGCCCAGCTGTTACGCGTCGGTTCAAAAACCGACGCCTAAACCCTTCACGCGCCACCGAAACGCGCCAGCAGGGCACTATAGGCGTCGGTTATTAGATAAGAAACCGACGCCATATACCTTCGCGCCACAGAAGGGCGCCATCTTGGGCACTATCAGCGTCGGTTATTAGATAAGAAACTGACGTCATATAACTCCCAGCACGGCCATGGTGCCTCATCCGCTTCCACGGCCGTGCACTCCCAACACAGTCGTGCTGGCCAGCACGGCCATGGTGTTAAGGAAATAGACATCAGTTACTATTAGAAACCGAAACTGTAACGATGTGGTGTCAGTTTTATACAAATAACCGACGCCTATATTTGGTCCACTGCCACGGCCGTACTGGCCAGCACGGCCGTGGTGTTAAGGAAATAGACGTCGGTTACTATTATAAACCTAACTGTAACGATGTGGCGTCGGTTTTATACAAATAACCGACACCTTTTTTTTCTATCAGTTTGCAGACCTGCTGTATGGCTGGTCGGATGATGAGAAACCTGCAGTTCAGTTATGAACTACAGGTTTTACGACATCCATTGATATCAGCCAACAACAGGCCACAAACCTGCAAAATTAACAACAAAAATATTCACACATTTAGCAATGCAACCTGCAGTTCCATTTGATTTTCACACATTTAGAAACATTCATGTAGCTAGCAATATGTAGTTCCATTCATTTTCACATTCACACATGTAGAAACTTTCATATAGCAACCAACAGTTTCATTCATTTTCACTCAGACACATGTAGAAACATCCATACATGTAGAAACATTCACACATATATTATAATTCAGAAATTCATTTACAAAATATCAATCTTTAGTCATTATTCACTATCAACATCCCAATTATATCTTGAAACCCCCACTACTTGTATGGTTGTTGCCCATTCCTCTCTTACTTCAATTAATTCTCCCGTCGTATAGGGAGCATGTACCTCTGGTAAGTCCATTCCTGTAGTGTGGTCAGTTTTAAACACCTGTAAAGAGAATGATGTATATATATAATTAATGAGCTATAAATAAGATTGATATATTTCATATTATCTAATGAGACTATATAATACCTCAGCAATACAATCGATGTCCATTGGGCATATTTGATAATCATGTGCATAAATCGCATCACATAGTATCCACATGCCCATCCGTTGTCTTGTGTAGCACACTATAAATTCAAACATACAAAATATAAAAAATACAACAAATTAAGCATTATTCACATAAATAATATATACATATATTGCAGTCGGGAACTTACTTTCACGTTCTTCCAAATTATTGGTTGGTTCTTTTTCGTGGGGACCTTTCCTCCAGCATTTTTGAACTCATGAAAACCCCTACATGTTAAAGTAACACAGTACATTGCATAATTAAATAGTAATGTAATAACATATGTTAACGGATATGGAAATGAAATATTTCTCACCGAAATAATTCCATTTTCATTATGTGTCCATATTTTGTATTCAATTTACTCCCCTTAGGATCTAGATAATATACAGTGAACATCTTGGGGACAATAACCAGTAACTCCCAATGCATACCACTAGAGGTAAAAAAGTAAAAAATTAATAACTCAAAATCCACAATAAAAATGTAATTTTCTTAAGTCCAAATTATAATAAGCAAAGTAAACTTACTCTACATTGAATGCAGCCATTATCACCGTCTTCTTATTTTGAGCAAAAATTGTAAAAGCCTCACAGAAGTATTGTTGAACTTACGGAGGGTCTTTAGCTACTAGACTAATCAAAGATGGAATAAAAAAATCCTACATGTTCGAATGCAAAATCTGCATATATCTTGTCTAAGTAGCTGCAAAATATGTATTAATTATGCATGCATTAATAAATAAGAAACCAGATCACCAGATCCTACACAAGGTATATGGATGTATAAAGAAGATCTCACCTTATCCATATCTCTATCACAGATGTATTTAGCCAATCATATCGAAACAACTCCAAAATATCTTGTATAAATAGTTTGCTTTTGTATGATTGACCTGCAACATCTGGCTATAGAAACAGTTATAGGGCAATTTATATCATGTTCGCCTAACCATATTGCCATACCCCTACATTTAGGACCTAACGGGACAGGTAGGTCATGTGGAACCCAACTGGGTAATGTAGGAGGTGGAAGTGGAGGCCTAGATGTTGTGGGTGTCTTCTTTTTAACCTGTATATATATATAATAATTTCAGATCAACTGACATCATATACACACACTAACAATTTAATGTGATGTAAATTTACCATACAATTTCAGTAAAGATGACATCCACTTTTAGCCACAATATCACTCCGCCTTCTGCCTCACCAAGCGTTTCACAATCTGGGTGGGCATATGGCAATGGAAGATCCATCCACTTGGGGAATATATGTACCGGGCTCACACGAATCCAACCATCTGTTCATGGAGACCCGTGAAACATTTCCCCTGGTAGGGATGGGTAAGCTGACCCCTCTGGAACGACATATTCATTAACTTTTAGACGGCATGGCTTCAACCCCTATAAATTTTTGTGTATAGAATGTTATATACATATATACATATCATCTTTTTTTTAAACGACTACAATTTCATATATACATATTATCTTGAAAACATATCATCTTGAATTAAAAAAACTAGTTACTATGTCATAAAAATACTTATAGCGGATTTGCTAGGTGGTGGGTCTGCAGGATTACTCCCAACCTCTACAGTAGGAGTAGAGCATGTAGTAGGAGACACCATAGGTACTATCTGGTAAGTGGCAGTCTGAGATGCCTGCCACTTTGTCATTGCTTCTTTGAGTTTCCTATCAAATAGCTTATCTACCTATACATGGATAAAAGAAACGTCAAATTCTAATTATTGAATTCTCTTTTACAGTAACATGTACAAGGAAAAAATATGTTACCTCTTCTTGTGAAAGTCCCACTTTTGGGACATGTTTGCGCTGGGATGGCCCAAAAAAAGCTTTGATGCCCACACCAGTGTCTGTAGCCCTAACACGTCCAGGAACTCTGGGTTACCCAGAGCAACTGTCAATTCATCCCTTGTGCCCTCTGGGATGAACTTTCCTTGTATCCTCAGCTCGTGCAGCTCCCGCTAATCGCCAAAACAAAAATTTGTAATTAAGTAAACACCACAAATAATTAATATTCGAATGATTGTTGTAAGAGTTGTATTTTACCATTTTTGCCGTCGCCTCAGCAGTTGCGGGCTTCCTTATTTCTCCCTTCTTATTTTTCCTCCTAGCTATCCAGACATCATGGCGAGGCAGAGGTGTGCTACCTATAGTGGAGGACTCCTGAGTAGCAGCAGACTGAGCAGTAGCCTCAGACTGTAGTCTTTGACGAATGCCTGCATACCCCTTTGCACCCATTGTGTGGTCATGCACATTCAGTGCACGCCTTGATCTTTGTGCCTCACTGAGGGCCTAGTTAGTATGCACATTAATGATTTGGTTAGTAACGGTAAATGTTAATCTTGAATAGGTGAATACAACATATATTAATGAGATTGGGACTGACGCCTAATACCTTGAATTCATTAGTTTGTCTTAAAGCAACAAGTGCGTCCCATTCTTCTTTGTCCAGGAAGTTCCACTGTTTAGTGGCTATATTCTTCCTCTTGTTAGTTTCGTTTATGTGTTCTCAGGTGAGATTTGTCCTATAGTTCCTTAGGACTCTCCCACAGCGTTGCATCACGCATTTACGATGCAGCTTTTCATCCAATTCAAATATACTCTGCAAAATAGAATTGCTATTAACTAGTATCCAAAAAATTAGTAATCTACAAAATAGAATTGCAAATCAATAATAACTCACGCATAAATACTTCCATATTACGTCTTTCTTCTCCTTAGAAACTTTATGCCAAGAATCTATCTTACAACCGCAATGGCTACGAGTAACATACCCAAGATATGAAACAAATGAATTGTGATTCACACCAGATGCATTTCCCACATTATCAAAATCCACAACAAGTTTGGGTCCATTGCCCTTTTGCGCTATTAACTTCTTCATCATAGTGATGCCCCTTCTCTTGTCAACTTTTTGGTGTTGCTGATCAAGTGCCTCAAGTGCTTCAGATGGTACATGTGCATCATCAACATAAAATTTGACAAAATAAACACATTTACAAGATATAACTATAAATGGACATATAGATATAAATATATGATATATTTTTAAAACTTACATTGTGAGGTGGTGCATTGATGTCCTCACCCTCACGGTAATCATCAGCACGGTCATCAGGAGAATGCTCAGCCATTTGAAAATTCATATTCACATTGTAAAGTTCACATTGTAAAGTAATTCAAATTGTAAAGTAATTCAAATTGTAAAGTTCACATTATAAAGTAATTCACATTGTAAAATTCACATTGTAAAGTTCACATTCACATTGTAAAGTTCACATTGTAAAGCTCACATTGTAAAGTTCACATTCACATTGTAAAGTAATTCACATTGTAAAGTTCACATTATAAAGTAATTCACATTGTAAAATTCACATTGTAAAGTTCACATTCACATTGTAAAGTTCACATTCAGAATAATAAAACATATAAAAAATATAAACATGCCTCTAATATTGCGATTTTTTATCAATTAACAATCCTTCATTGTGATCTCCGCGCACATACTAGTCATCCTTAGCTTCAATATTTGCTGGTGTTGGCAACCCAACTGAGAATGGACTGGAGTCATCATACTTATCATAGTATTGTTCTTCATCTATAGGATCTTCAATGAACTGTCTTTTACCATGAAGAACAACTGACCATTTATCATTTATAGGATCATCGATATAAAATACTTGTTTCGCATGTGATGCCAATATGAATGGTTCACCCTTCTCGCCAATCTTTTCAAAGTTCACTAAAGTGAAACCCAATTCATCCACTATAACTCCTTTGGTGTTATCAACCCAATTACATTTGAAGAACGGAATTCTGAAATCTATGTAGTCAAACTCCCATATGTCTTCAATGACACCGTAATATGACATTTTAGCTTCACGTGGACTCTTATCTTTTGCACTTGCAAAAAACATAGTCAATGCTTGAAGGGTGACCCCACTGTTTTGGACGACACTCTTATCATCTTGGCGCTTTGTGTAATATGTGAATCCATTAATGTCATACCCTTCATAAGACATAACAGTCAATTTTGGTTTAAAGGCGAGGCATTTGATAGTTTTAGTAATATCATCTGGTGTTTGAGATAGTTGATGTAAGACTTTAATTTCAAACCACTTAATAAATGTCTTGTTATGCTCTCTAGTAAGCCACATTGTATTAGCTTGAGGATATTGTCTCTTGATGAAATTGGTATGTTCCTCGATATAAACGTTCACTTCGTCCATGTTGTGTAAAATATACAAGTGACCTTGTTCCAACTTCTCACGACTGATTACTTTCACACGTGATCCCAAAATTCCTTTGCCGAATTGCTAGTCAATATTCTTGTCATTATCAGGAGTGCCATTACCACTGAGAAAGTCATTGCAAAAATCCATAACCTCTCTCACAACATAACCCTCGATAATACTCCCTTCAGGCCGATAACAGTTTCGAACATCACTTTTAAAAATGCTCATGTATCATTCAAAGGGATACATCCAATGCAAGAAAACTGGTCCCAACATTTTCACTTCCCCAGTCAAGTGGACAATAAGATGTACCATGATATCAAATAACGATGAAGGAAAATACTTCTCAAGCTGACATAGGGTAACAACCACTTCTCTTTGCAATTTATCGAGAGTATCAGGGTCAATAACTTTGATGCACAGACTGTTGAAAAAGAAACAAAGTCTGGTGATTGCAAACCTTACATGCTTCAGCAATATAGATCTAATTGCCACAGGCAATATTTGTTGCATTAGAGTGTAACAATCATGAGATTTAAGACCTATCAACTTCAGATCTTTCATTGATACCAATCTACGGATGTTGGATGAGTAACCCTGTGGCACCTTAACATTTACCAAACATTCACAAAAAGCTTTCTTCTCCTTTCTAGACAATGTGTAACAAATGGGAGGTAAGTATGTTCTCCGATTTCCCATTTCACAAAATTATGTTAATTCTGACCTTATTCCCATTTCACATAGGTCCAGTCTGGATTTTATCCCATCTTTAGTCTTACCTGGTATATTCAACAAAGTACCAATGACACTATCACAGACATTTTTCTCAACGTGCATGACATCGATACAATGCCTGACTGTGTTTGAACTCCAATAATGAAGATCCCAAAATATTGACTTCTTCTTGAATAAAGATTTGTCACTCTGTGTGGCCATAGTACATTGTGATCTCTTACCAAATTCATTGACAAAGTCTTTTACTCTTTCATAAACAACCTCCCTTGATATAGGTTTAGGTGCACTGCGTTCCTCATTCAATCCATTGAATGCTTTGCGCTTCCAACGATACAGATGAAATTTTGTAAGAAACCTTCGATGACCAAGATATACAGTCTTACCGCCATGTTTTAGTCTTGTTGAATCAGTGTTCTCTTCACATATAGGACACGCTTTAGCTCCTTTGACACTATATCGAGACAAATTCCCATATGCTGGAAAGTCATTAATAGTGCAAAACAGCATAGCATGCAAACGGAATGTCTCTCTTCGTGAAGCATCATAGGTCATCACACCTTCACCCCAGAGTTTCTTTAAGTCATCAATCAGAGGTTCAAGATAAACATCGATGTCGTTTCCAGGTTGTTTAGGGACTGATATCAACAACGACAGCATTACGTATTTATTTTTCACACACAGCCAGGGAGAAAGATTGTATATAACAAGCATGATTGGCCAAATGCTATGTTGGTTGCTCAATGTCTCGTACGGATTCATCCCATTTGTACAAAGCCCATGTTTTAGATTCTTGACTTCTTCACCAAATTCAGGGTACAATAGATCAATCTTCTTCCACTGTGGGGAATCAGACGCATATCATAGGATCCCATCATTATTTTTCTTAACATCTGCATGCCACCTCAAATTCTTCGCATCTATCAGATTGGCAAACAAGCGTTGAAACCATAATATTATAGGTAGATACCACAGCACCTTGGCAGGAGAACCAGTTTTGGACTCCCCTGAAGTCGTCAATTTATACCGTGACGCACCACATTTTGGACAATCTTTCAAATCCACATAGTCCTTTTGAAATAATACACAATCATTCGGGCATGCGTGTATCTTCTTGGCATCCATTCCCATTGGGCACACCAATTTCTTTACCTGGTATGTTGAGATTGGAAGCTCGTTTCCTTCAGGAAGCATTTCTTTCAACAAAGACAACAATGACGTGAATCTTTTGTCGCTCCATCTATTGTTAGCTTTCAACTTATACAATCTCAACACAGCGCTAAACTTCGTAAACTTTGTACAACCAGTGTATAACGATATCTCAGCATCATGCACAATGTTTCTAAAAATGGAAGGTGGATTGGTGTGCTCTACCCCACAACTATCCAGTATTGCATCAACGATGTCTACTGGAACTAGTTCATTCACATCTACGTCATCATAGATAATTTCTTCTTCCACACAAGCACTGCTATCGACATCCACTGGTTTCAGGTTTGAAATCTCTCCATGCCAGTGCCATTCTGTATAGCCTTGTACAATCTCGTTGCACATGACATGACTTTTGATTTTGTCACCAGTGTTGACTTTCAAGTTGTTACCGCAATGCCTACATGGACAGTAGAACCTATCTCCAGGTTGTTTCCTATGTTCCTCGGCAAATCTAATAAACTGGTCAAGACCAGAAATAAACTCTGGGGTGCAGCGATTGCGAATGGACATCCATGATCTATCCATTCTATGATCAAAGAGAAAACAAGTATACATTACAACAAGATTAGGGTCTAGGGTTAACATATTAGAGTTTTTGCATGGTTAAAACTTTAGGCCAACAAATGCATGTGTTGTCATTCTTATATATAATAAATGTGTACCACCTATCCCATTCTTGAACACCTAATCTCACTAGTAAGTGTATAATGTGTATTGGGTTTTCAAGAAAATTTCGGCAGCATTTCCCTGTTGTTCTCTAAGTACATATGTACTTAGAGAACAAACGGGGAAATGCTACCCAAATTTTCTAGAAAACCCAATACACATTATACACTTACATCCTAAGTGAGATTAGGTGTTCAAGAACAGTCCCAAACCAGGGACTATCCAAGATTTACTCCTAATGAGTAAATCTTGGACGGGTTTCTAGGCCAACAAATACATGTGTTGTCATTCTTATATATAATAAATGTGTACCACCTATCCCATTCTTCAACACCTAATCTCACTAGTAAGTGTATAATGTGTATTGGGTTTTTGAGAAAATTTTGACAGCATTTCTCTGATGTTCTCTAAGTACATATGTACTTAGAGAACAAACGGGGAAATGCTACCAAAATTTTCTCAAAAACCCAATACACATTATACACTTACATCCTAAGTGAGATTAGGTGTTCAAGAACAATCCCAAACCGGGTACTATCCAAGATTTACTCCTAATGAGTAAATCTTGGATGGGTTTCTAGGCCAAAAAATACATGTGTTGTCATTCTTATACCTACAATCCTAGTTTCATCATTCATATCCTAGTTCTTCAAGTTAGGTGATTAACATTGTCAATATACTCAAAAAGGAAACAAGTTACCAATTTCATAGTTAGGACAGTAGAGATACCCTAAGATCTAGATCTAATGGTTCATAATGAGCCTGTGATAAAGTTACATCACTAGATGATTATATAATTTCAAAAGCAATACACAAATAAATTCAAATGAGTAGATAACTAAATAAAAAACAGTAGACAAAAAAATACAAATAAGTAGATGAAAAATACAAATAAGTAGATGAATAAATCATAAAAATATCAGTACATAATTAAATAAACACAATCAGTAAATAACTTTAAAAAAATTCCACTAGCTTGGTGAAATCAGTACATAAATAAACACAATCAGAATATTTTTCAATGGCTTTTGGGGTGACTTGGTAAAATCAGTGCATGTTTTGGGCATCCTTTGTATAGGTTGATCTAGGGTTCAATCCAGTAGATGAATCCAAACCCCAGAAGTAGCCTAGGCATGCCCTGGCGCCGCCCAAGCATCTGCCCAGAGGCCTAGCTAGGAAGGGCACCTGGGCTTGGGACCCTAGGCGTGCCCTGGCACCTGCTTAGGTGCCACCTAGGTGAGGTCCAGGTCGGCGACGGCAGAGAAAGCAAGTGGCGGAGGAGAAAAGTCAGACGATTGAAGGGTTACCTTGCAGGAAGCTGGCAGAGCAGAGACCTAGCAGGAAGCTGGTGGCGGCAAGGACAGCACCGAAGCAGCTACCGGCGGGGGCGGCGGTGACCAGAGGAGAGGAGCAACGACCAGCGGCAGCACCGAGTGACAGTGAGAAGAGAACCAATGAGCAGCGACGAGCAAGAAATCATCGGACCTAACTGAAGAATCGGGAATGAAATAGAGAAAGGGGAAGAGTCGCTCGCGCTGGTGTTGTTAAGTTAAACATAAGCGTCGGTTGTTTAAATGACCGACGCTATAGCCTAACAACGTCGGTTTCCATAAAAAACTGACGCAATAGGGGTGTAAAAAATTTTGGCGGGGACGGCACGCACACACTTATAACGTCGGTTATTATAAGACAACTGACGCCCATATTAGAACTTTTGGCACAAATTTTATCTACATTCAGCGTCGGTTATTAGCTAAAACATCGACGTTGTATCTGATACTTTGGTGCAGTTTTTTTTGCTCCAAAAATTTGGATTTCGCGGGCTACTTTAGGCGTCGGTTTTTTTTCTTCAATCGACACTGAATGAAAAGCGATACCCGTGTCTGGATGGTCTTCAAATATAGACGTCGTATGTCCTTATTAACCGACGTTTAATGTGATTAGCGTCAGTTTTACTAAAAAACTGACGCCTCTAAAAGCGACGTTGAACGTTGTTTCTGTATTAGTGCCTCCAGAAACCGAAGCGGAAGAATGTCACTTAGACAGTCACCACCACAAGGAAGAGAGACATGGAGAGGAGTGACACCATCACGAGCACCGTCATCACCGCAATAGAAGACACAAAAGGAATCACCATGAACGTGAATGTGATCATGAACACAAACATGATGACCAAGACGGTGAAGGTGAATATGATGAGGAAGAAAAGACTCTTAGAGAGCTTAGCCGCAACTATGGCCAATGAACTGAGATGCCTAATCATTCCAATGATTTGATGTGGCTAATTTTGAGTTGAAACCCGCCATCATCTCTATGATCCAGAAAAAGCCTTTTCGAGGGAATTTGAAGAACGAGAATCTTTACCATCATCTTGACGCCTTCAAAAATATGTGGAACACCATCAAGATGAGGGGAGTGCCTCAAGAAGTCATATATTGCAAGGGGTTCATTTTATATATTATATATAAAGCTTTGTCTTGGTATCTTAATCTACCCCAGCAATCCATAGATGGATGGAGGCCCCTTGCTGATGCTTTCATCACTAAATTCTATCCCACTGAGAGGACTATTTGAAATATGCAAAAGATCAGTTCCTTCACGCAAAAACCTAAAGAGAATCTACATGAAGCTTGAGAACACTATCAAGAATACCAAAGGGATTGTCCTCACCATAACTACCTTAAGGTATTCCTAGTTACATTGTTATACAACGGGTTGACTCCCACGGAAAGAACTTCGCTAAATGCTACCATGCGGGAGTGATTTCCTTAGAAAGAAGCTGAGTAGAACTATGAAGATCATCGACAACATGGCAACATTGCAAGAAGGCATGGAGTATGAAAGAAGTGATAGAGGTTTAGACAAGAAGGTTGGCTCTCAAAGACCATCAATCAAAGCCAAGGCTCTGGAAACCATTACAACTCAAATTTAGAAGATTGCCATAGACGTCAAACAACTAAAAGACACTGGAGACAACAATGGGATAGAATATTGAGTTGTAATGGTTTCCATCACGAGAAATTAATGAAGTGTGTTACATGTGGTGATGGAGGCCATGGAGTCAACAATTGTATCTATACACAACTAGAAGAAAATGAAGAAAGTGAAAGTGAAGAAGAAACAACAAATTTCCATGCAAATTTCAAATGAACTGACCATCTAAAATTCAATTATGGCAACAAATATGCTGCGAAGAACTCTCATGAACTTAGTGGTTCATCTAAACCACCTCCAGGAATCAAGAATAAAAGTGGACCAACTCAATATACTAGAATTACTTGTTATTAGACGAACAAAAATAGTCGACAAAGTTAGGGACAAAATCAAAGTTAGAGTCAAACTAAGGCTAACAACTAGCTCGACATAATCGCTCAGCTATTCAATTTTGCAAAAATGTAGGCTTCTGTGAATGACCAGCTTACCCAAAGCACCATCACTAACTCAGGGGTGTTAAGCACAATGCAAACCCAAATGGTGGCCATGAAAACACATCAAAGACAAATAAACAACTAGCCCAACTAGAAGAACTCATGAAGAATCCTTCAAGAAAGATTATGCCAAACACAGAAATGACAAAGATGGCCACACTTCGATCAGGATGGACATTGGAAGATCCTGGAACCAAGAACCCCAATGATAAAAGAAACCATGACCCATCACAATATGAAAAAATAATTGTGCAGGATGAATATGAAAGAGAGGAACCCGTTGGTAAGGACAAAGGAGAAGAGAATCATAAAAAGAAGAAGGGTGCAAAGGTTAAGAACCATGATCCTACAGAAGAGGCCTTTACGCTAAGAAATCTCTATTCTCTGAGGATCCCATTTCCCTACAAAGTTATCAAAGCTCATCTGAAGAAGAAATATGAGAAGTTTATGGAGACAGTGAAGAAATTGCACCTAGATATTCCATTTCTAGACGCAATTGAAGAGATGCCAACATATGCTAAGTTCTTTAAGGACTTGATCACAATGAGAAGGAGAGGGGACCATGTTGAGACAATACAATTGGCCAAAATGCCAAGATGTTTTGTTCAAGCTAAGCTACCCACAAAGAAGAAACATCCATGGGCATTTAATATACCTTTTTGTGTTGGAGACAACATAGAAAGAAAGGAATGAGGCGATTTGGGAGTGAGAATTAGTTTTATGCCACTGACCCTAGCTCAAAGGCTTGGATTAATAGATATTGTGAAAATTGTCCTGAGAATCAAATTATCCAACCGCATCTTTGTGAGACCAGTGAGAATAATAGAAGATGTTCTAATATGGGTTGGGTGATTCTTTATGCCATGTAATATAGTGGTGATCAATACTGTTAAGGAGCCAAAGTGCCCAATGATATTTGGAAAACCCTTCCTAGCCATGGGAAGACCTCTAATAGATGTGGAAGAAGGGATAATTACTATGTGAGTTGGTAATTATCATATAGATTTCAGTGTGCAAGATGCCATGAGGGAACCCTCTCTATTTGAGTCAACCTACTTCATGGATAGCTACAATCAATATTATGAAGAACTACAAGATAAGGTGATTGTTGATCTGCTAATGTGATCCTTGAACAACCCTAACCCTAGTATGGACGAAACATAAGTGGTTGAAATTTTGGACTACTTGAATCAACGTGAGGAGGAGGAGTTTAGTGATGATGAAGAACTAACCTTCAAAACAGCAAAGTATGCATCCTTTGAGAAAAACCCTAAAGAGGAGGAAGCATCGAAATCATAGCTGAAGCTAAAGCCTCTACATGAAGGGTTGAAATATGAATTCCTCGATGATGAGGAGAGGAATCATGTGATAGTTAACACAAACCTAATAGATGAAAAAATAGAAAATTGCTAAAGGAACTCAGATTGCATAGAAAAGCTATAGGGCATTTTGTTGAAGATATCAGAGGCCTTAGTCCTGCCTTATGTATGCAAGAATCAGCCTTGGGGAAATAGCTAAACCTCTAGATCATCCACAAAGGAAGTTCAATCAAATGCTAAAGGAAGTTGTAAAGAAGGAAGTAATTAAGCTACGAGATGTCGGGATTTTACCCTATAAGTGACAGTAATTGGGTAAGCCCTATTAATGTAGTATCCAAGAAAGGTGGAATGACTATTATAAGAAGTGTGGGTGGAGACTAGGTGGAAACACAAATAGTAATAGGTTGGCATATGTGCGTCGACTATCAGAAATTGAATGTTGCTACAAGAAAATGTCATTTTCCTCTACCCTTTATTTATCAAGTCCTAGAAAGATTAGCACATCATGATTACTTTTGTTTTTTGGATGGGTATTCAGGATTCTATCAAGTACTGATACATCCTAACGATCAAGAAAAGACAACCTTTAACTTCATATATGGCACGCATGCTTTTAAAAGAATACCATTTGGGTTGTGTAATGCGCCCACAACCTTCCAACGCTACATGATCTCCATGTTTTTAGATTTTCTAGAAGATATAGTGGAAGTTTTTATGGATGACTTCTCTTGATATGGAACAAACATGAATGAATTTCTGAAAAATATATCCCTAGTATTGCAATGCTACGAGGAAAACACTTAGTTCTGAATTGGGAAAAATGTCATTTTATGGTTTAAAGCAGCATCGTCTTAGGGCATATGATTTCCAAGAAGGTAACAGAGATTGATATAAGTAAGATTGAGGCTATATCTAAGCTCCCAATGCCAAAATCTATCATGGGAGTAAGGATTTTCTTAGGACATGATGGATACTATAGGCGATTCACAAAAGATTTGTCAAAGATTGCTAAGCCCATATTGAAGCTCGTCGTTAAATATGTGGAATTCGAGTTTACTAATGAATGTTTAGAAGACTTCAATACTCTCATAGAGGCATTGAAAACAACACCGATTCTACAAGCACCAGATTGGTAGTTGCCCTTTAAAATTATATGTGACATAGGTGACTTCTCTATCGAATTTGTTCTGGGATAAAATAAGGACAAGAAGCGCCACATGATCTGCTAGGCAAGTTGAACGTTGGATGAAGCCCAAGTAAATTGTACCACCACAGAGGAAGAAATGATGTCCATTGTATTTGCCTTTGATAAGTTTAGATCATACTTAATAGGTTCAAAGGTGAAAGTATACACTTACCATGGGGCTATAAAATAACTTATGTAGAAAAAGGACACGAAGCCGAGGCTGCTGCAATGGGCCTTACTACTACATGAATTGGATCATGAGATTATTGATAAAAAGAAACAAACAATGTGGTTGCAGACCACCTCTTGAGGATAGTTTTCAATGAAGAAAATGAATTTCCTGTAATTGACAACTACACCAATGAAGCTATGTTGATGGCTCAGTTAGTTGAACCAGCCCTACCATGGTTTGTTGACATTTTGTAACTATCTATCCTATGGGTAGCTGATGGAGCTTCCACTTACATGGAATTGCGTGCACCACTAAAAATCCTAAAGAAGGTAAATCCTTAGGTTTAGCCTTGCTTATACTAGATAGAGAACTCCACCCACGTATGCTAAGATACGTGAAAGTCTTATCATAGTATAGTTAAGGGTCGAATCCACGGGACAATGGTCTTGTTGCAAGCAACAAGATGGAAAACGTTGGAGTTTCACTTAGTCACTTAATAGTAGGCACTTAAATTGAAAGTTTGGTTTTGTTGTTTTAAACTAAGAACATGCAAAGTAAAGAAAGCAAGTAAATCTAAGGAGTTAAACTATGATAAAAGTCACTAGGGTGTGATCGGTTTTTCACTGCCACTACGCATGGATCAACACATGCAAAGCAAAACATAACCTGCAAAAAGAGTCTAGTCAGTTAGTATCTTTGTAGACTTAGCATTCCTTTCGGAGAGCTAACTACGAGAAGTGCGGGAATGTTGCAACGCCAGCCATTCCCGAACAAATGGTCACTTAATTTGCATCATTCCCCTCGCGAAGTGTGTTCCTCGACTTACCAAGGTTTCACTTTCATACGTCAACTGATTCCATTTCATAGTATGAAAGTGAAACAAATGATAGTGAGTTTACTCCACTTCTTGAGATACACTTCTAGATACCGAAACAGAAGCATGGTGGATACATGCACCAAGAACCAACATACAAACAAGTTTCAAATCTAATAGTACAAACGTAGACAATTTATACTAAAAGATAAAGGATAACACAAGTTGGAGATCAAGCAACATGCATTCATTAAACGTTTGATGTCGAACTGAAAAGATAAGAACTCTATATTACAAATTATGGATTACATTTACATGATATGAAAACATGGGTAGCGGGGCTACTCCCCGCACCCTAGTGAAGGAGACTACTCGCTCATGACTAGGGAAAAGAAGGAGGCAAGAAGAGAGAGAGAGTGCATCATCCCCATAAAGGAGAGAGGAAAGTCAACCCCTTAGAGAGAGAGAGAAATGATCCACCAGCTTCACAGGTTGCGCGATGACGAGATCTCCCTCTTCCCACCTTCTTTGGTGGAGAGAGAGAAAGCAGCTTCGAGATGGAGTATGGGTCTCAGACCGGCAGCCCCAGGGCGGAGGATGGAAGTCGCAAGAACTCTGGAGTGATTGAGGCAGCCTTTGGATGTCTGAAACTTGATGCCTGATTGAGGACCCTTGCGGTCTTATTTATAGGCCTTGAGTGAAGTCCAAATGGTTTGGAGACCGTTTGGACCTCAAGACCATTTGGACCTCAGGACCGTTTGGACCTCAGGACCGTTTGTACCTCAGGACCGTTTGGATTCATGCGGTCTCAAGACCGTGTGACTCCATGCGGTCTCGGGACCAGTTGGCTTCATGCAGTCTTGAGACCGTGTGACTCCATGTGGTCTTGAGACCGTGTGACTCCAAACGGTCTCGGGACCGTTTGACTCCATGCAGTCTCGGGACCGATTGGCTTCATGCGGTCTTGGGACCGTTTGACTCCATGCGGTCTCAGGACCGATTGGCTTTATGCGGTCTTGGGACCGTTTGACTCCATGCAGTCTCGGGACTGTTTGACTCCATGCGGTCTCAGGATCGTTTGGCTTCATGCGGTCTTGGGACCGTTTGACTCCATGCGGTCTCAGGACCGTTTGACTCCATGCGGTCTCGGGACCGTTTGGCTTCATGCGGTCTTGGAACCGTTTGACTCCATGCGGTCTCGGGACCGTTTGGCTTCATGCGGTCTGAGGACCGTTTGAGTCCATGCGGTCCTGAGGCTGAGTTAGTCTTTTATGATATTTTTTGTGTTTTTCTGCATATATAAATGGGAAAAGTTAGTCTGATAGTATATTCATAATAAGAGGGAAAATTTAGGGATTATGTATATATTTAATTTAAAAAGAGTACGGAAAACTAAAGAAAAAGACTAAGATAATCATCAACGTTGGAGGTTATCACCCCCCCTAACTTAGAGTCTAGCTTGTCCTCAAGTTAGATAGAGCTAAGACATGTAATGGCGAGGTGATTTTATTTAGTTAGAATTTCCATACTCTTGCTTCAATTCTTAACCTGAGTTCTCCTAAGGTCATATCAGGTCTTATTGCTTGCCTTGACTCTTTCAGGTTTCGAGAGTTGCTTGGGTCTCAGGTTCCTTCCGTATCTCGTAGCTCGCATCGGGACCACCTTTATTTTGTGCATGTTGTTGACTCCAATCAGCTTTATACCTCTCTGAAAGACCTATTGGAAGCTAGAGAGGGTATGAGGGTTGGCTGAAGGCTTGAAGTGTAACTCCCCCTTCAAGTGGGGGAGGGGTTGTCTATGCTTTTAGGATCTCACTACCAGGAACGACACATCTACCTTTGTGAGGGTAGCTGAATGTATCGGCCGGGTGAGTCCTTTATAAGCCTTTCATATATTTGGATACCTTAGGGTTTCACTACCGGGCATGACACATCTTCCTTTGTGAGGGCAGCTGAATGTGCCGGCCAGGTGAGACCTTCATCGGTTCTTTATATATATCCTTATTTAAGGCACAACTCTCATAATTTTATTCAACTCTTTGGCTTTTATTCAAAGACTCGCAGGCTTGGGTTTTGGGGTTTTGTTTGGGAATTTATTTTGGGCGGTCAAGCCTCTTTTATTTTGAAGAGAGGAAAGCTGTTCTTCGAGTTTTTCAACATGCATTTATTTGGTTTGTGGTCCACTTGCAGAGCTTCTTGATTTGGAAGTTGCCTGGTGCCCCTCTCACCCTTGAGAGCCTGGCTTATTTCTGCCTTGATATTGACATGTGGAGAGTCAGATGAAGAAGTGAAGCAAAAGCATGAAAATCAATAGTGGAGGGACATTATTAAATCACCATAAAATGTCTAAGTGCTATTTACTTTTGGGGACTAACAAGATTCTAAAGTTAAGAGGGTTATTTTAAAAAGAAAGTTAAAGAGGAAAAAGAAGAAAAGAAAATATGTACAAACAGAGAAGGGAGAAAAAAGGGGATGGAAAAATGGTACCTCACCCTTGTCTAATGTACCCCCCTAACTTATCACTCACTCTGTCCTCAAAGTGTCAAAGTGATAGGTTGAGAAGTAATTAGGACAAGGGCTGTAGGCTAAGTTAATTCTTCATTTGCCCCTGAGGAATGAAGTAGATTTGCTGCAAACTGTCCTCGTAGAGCGTGGTAATCCATGGCAGTCATTTCTTCTACTGGTCTTTGGAGAACGATGATGGTGTACATCCAGTAGAGGACGTGGAAGCCACAGTCATTTGATTCCCGGATTTGCTGGGGGCATTTGTGGCAGAAGGAAGGGCGGTGAAAATGCTCTTTGTCGTACGCCCTTTTATGCTGACTCAGAAATGCGATTAACTTGTCGGTGCACTCCTTTGCCACTACCTCTGTTGGCATCCTTGGTGTCACGACATAGTTCTTCTGTTGTGGATTGTACTGGCTATCAGAACTGTTATATATTGTAGTTGTTCCTTCTGGGAGATTTGTGGCCAGGAGCATCCAATGCTCATGATAGAGGAAGGGTAACATGATGAACGTCGGCATTGTGTGCTGTAGATAGGAGATCAGCGCGTTAGTTGTGCCGAAGTTCTTGAGCTTTAGAAGATCATCCTTCATGTATGGGAATGCCATATATGTAGTGGGGTTATTTTGGCTGAGTAGGAACTGGTAAGCGGCCATAAGGCTTACAGAGAGGGATCCTTTAACCTGTAAAGTCTCTCGGAGTGTGTCTGCCATAACTAAAATGTCTCTAGACATGAATATGAGTTCATCCTTCTCGGCTGAGAGCCGCGACATAATGAGACGTAGTTCGATGTCGGAGAGACCTTTGCAAGCACTGTGATCGAAGTCAGGAAAAGTTGGTTCTATGGCAGAAAAAGGATCGATGTCTCCTTTACTTTGCTCGATAGCTGCGACTGGCACTGTGGTTTTCTCCGACTCCTTCGGAGTTTGTCGGAAGGGTCACCATTGCGGTCACTGGATAGCTGAGAAGAGGTAGAGAGGGACGTCATATGGTGCCATAGTCGGGTCCTTGAAGAAACGTCTATCACAGATGAGCTCCATGGCATAACGCCCGTGCAAGGAATGAAAATCTTCAGCAACTAGATCGGTAAATGCGATTTCCTGGTTCAGTGCTTGGATGTGATGTATGGTGCAGAAAGCGCAATCCCCAGATCCCTCGGCGGCTTGAACTTGAGGGTTTATGATTTTGAACCAAGGCTGGCTCCAATGTTGGCGGAGAGATGGGCGTGCAGCCCAAATTAACTTAAGCAGCCGGAAGGGTATACACCTTGCTTCTCCTGTTGCTTCACCAACGAAGTTTATTATGCTGGCTGGTAGCTCGGCGCCGTAGAAATTATGCACCTTGGCATCCCGAGCCTCGGTATCCACGACCATAAAAATCCAGTGGTCTGAAACTTGGAAGGGCACAGTAAGAAAATGTGCCCGACGTGCTAAACCAACACACAGCCTCTCGATCGACTTTTCTCTTATGTCTTTGTATAAAAGGCCAACAGATAGAGCAGGTGAGGCGTTGAAAACCAGTTGTTGCCTCTTATGACTTCTATATATTTCGATTCTATGGGAAAGAAGGACACGGAAGATCGCCATAGGTATCGTGGACCGAGGTCGCAGGATGGTACGGAAATCTTCTCGTGTCATCTTACGTCTAGTTTTGGTGTTATTATAGATGATGTCTTCCCCTGCCTTCGCATCATCCACAATAGTGTTCAGTATAAAAATGTCCTGAGCATCTAGTGTGGAGATGGCCGCCATGTCTAGGTCATGCATTTTATGCGGTAGAGGTGGTGGCGGGGGAAGTCCTGAGGAGTGGGGGAAGAAGGGTGATCCAGGACTTCAGTATAGGTCTGCAGATCGTCATAGGAATCGGAGGCAGAGTCGAGTTCTTCATCAGTATCTAAACTCACTCACTCTGCCTCATCCTGGTCATGGGGGGAGGGCACAGATGTGCCAGGTGCGGAGATAGGTGGGGAGGATGTTGTGGGTGGGCTGATGCTGGTTCCTAATAGACATTGTTGGAGCTCAGTGAAAGCCGCGTCTTTAGCAGTTTCCCCGATTGACCCTAGAGCGGAATAATCAATGAATTGATCCCCATATGACATGTTAACATTATCATTGTGTGGGGACTTGGGGTGATGTTCATTGTCATGCTGATCTTTGTCGGAGCCTTTATGAGAAGGTTTGGTTGCATTGCCTGGGTCCTCTCCATCATCTGATTTTGCCACCAGAAGAGGTGGTATCGTTGTTCGAATCCACAGATGAGTCGGAGTCTTCATCTTCATCTTCGTCACTATCGCCATCCTTGTCGTCCTCCGCCTTGTCTACTGGATTTTTGCTTGCGGTCTTGCTGCACTGCCGATGGGTGGCTTGTAACTCATTGTAAGCCACTTGCAGATGCTCGTGTGTTTCGAGAAGTGTGTCGTGGGATTCTTTGAGGTCATTATATCGGCCCTCAGTGGAGAGGAGACGTGATGTTATATCTGTAACTTGAGCACACAACTGCTGGATGTCATTGTTAGTTGATTCCTCTTGGCGATTATGTAGCTGTGTGAGGGTGTTGTTGATGGTGTCCAAGTGCGTGCTCAGGAGTGCTTTTTGTTGCTAGAGCTCACGGAGAGTCTCTGGAAGAGGTTGAGTCTGTGTAGAGATCTCATCGACTTGCTTTGCCGTTGCTTCTTGCTGGCGCTTCGCTTTGAGAACCAGGTCCAGCAAGTTGTTGTAGTGGTTGTTAATGTGCTCAACTTGCTTAGCCACCTCATCTTGTCGTTGCTGGAAGTCTTGGAGGATGGTGGGAAAGGCTCGGTGTTGTTCTTCGATCGTGGCCACCTGTCGTGATAAACACTGCACAAAAGAAAAAATAGAATGTAAGATGTTAGAAGGATCGGTGAGGAGGTTTCAGACAGTGTCGAATTGACGGCCGAATTCCTCACCGATATTGGCAAAAGGGACCCCAGAGGCAGAAGGGTGGGGTGGATGGGGTCTATGTGGGAGGGTGGTAGTCCCTTGCGGAAGAGACACTGATGATGCCCCGAACTGCGTGGTGACTGTGGATGGAGTCACCAGCGGTGTCGGGGTGGTGGTGTATGTGAAGGGTGGTGGTATCTCAGGTGAAAGCGGTGGGAGTGATAAAGATGGGTTAGAAATTGTGGAGGGGAATAGGAAAGTGGTAAAGTCGGGCATAGGGGTGGAGAAGGGAGAGCCCGAAGGAAAAAGGGGTGAAGAAGCGGATGTGAATGGTTGCGTGGATGTGGTGAAGAAAGGAGGAGTGGTAGATATTGGAAAGGTGGAAGGTGGAGTGGTGGTGGCGGTTAGTTGGTCATGCAGACTCTGAATGAAAGAGTCGATTGATGAGGTGGTTAAGACATCTTCATGGAGGGTCTCAGCCTCTGGATTTGGCTTTGATGTTGGTGTCCCCGACAACTGTTGTGCCTGCAACTGCCTTCTGGAAGGTCGTTTGACAGGTATTTTGGATGGACGAGCTGCCGAGGTTGTGATGCTCAGCTCCGTCTGTCCCGCTTTAGCTTTCTTTTCGATTGTTTTAACCGAAGCTAGGAGTTGTGTAAGCTCCTCGTCAGAGAAGAGGAGCTTTTCTGTGTCGTAGTTTGCTAGCTCCGGAAGCGGGAGGAGTGTTCTGGATGACTTGACCGTAGGGCAGAAGACATAATGTTGTTTCCCATCCTTTTCCTTGATGATGAAGGAGTTCTTTAGAGTTTGTTCATTGGTAAGGATGTCGCCCTTTAGTTGCGTGCAACGAGGTAGGGGTCTGTCCATCTTGAGGTATTTGATAATGGATGTGACATGACCCCCCATGCAGATTTCCTTCCCCAGGGCGAAAGTTGATAATTTCTGGATCATTTGTCATCCAATGTTAAATGGCTTTTCGTTATGAATGGACCAGAGACCAAAAAGATCTCTGATTGTAACGTTCCCCACTTCTATCCTGGGGAAGAGTGTGCCAGCAAGAATTTTGTGTAGGGTGCGCACAAAACCAGAATGTATGTTCGATGCTTTGCATTTCTTAGCATCATAGGTGGGGAGCCCAGTTAGAGATTTCCAGAATATGTGTCTGTTGAACTTAGGGTGCTCGGTTCCCACCGCCTTGGCTTTTTGCAGCTGCTGCTGATTGTCAATAAAAACTTCATTTAGCAAGTTTTCCGTTAAGACCACCTTGTTGCTGAAGATTTGGGTGACTAGCCTTCTGTCACCTCCATCCCGTGACCTATCCATGATATCTATGAGTTCTTTTGTAAGAAAGGTGAAGAATTCAGTGGTGGTCTCAGAGTATGAGACCTCAAGTACTAAACATAGCCTGGCAAGGTTGGTTTTGTCTAGTGTTTTGAAGATTCGGTCATTGATCCCCATCTTAATTAGTATGCTGGAGCAAACGTACTTAGTGGGTTTGAGGATTTTGTCGATGGATTGGATGGTTTGGATGTAAAGGTTTTCTGGTGGTGGTGCTGTGGTGGTGATAGGAGGGAAGGTGGGGGTGGTAACAGGGATGGTGGTGGTAGGTGTTGCAAGGGCTTGGTCCATAGCAGAGGCAGGGCAAACTTGTTTTCTTGCCCTTTTCTTGGAGGGATGCCCAGTTGCAGTCTCCAGGACCTTGTGTTTCCCCTTTTTTTCCTCGGCTGGGGAATCCTCCTCAGGATTTGGTGTGTACTCCGAGCCTTCATTGTCGTCGGAGGAGATTTCTTCCACTTCTTCATCAGTTGCCTCTACTAGGCATCTAGTGAGGCGGTCAATCTCGCACAGGACATCCATCATCTTGGTATTTGGTGGGATCTCCCTAGTCTTGTTGAAGACTTCCCTGATCTTTTGGAGCCTGGCCAGCTCTTTCATCATCTGCTCCCTTGTCTGAGAAGGAACAGCTCCCGATTCGATGGCCTTATTTGCTGGTGATGCCATATCTGCAAAGTGGGAAATCATGAGTTAGAACAATATGTTTAGAAACAAATTAGATTTTATTTGTATTTATGTGTTTTTGTGGTTTTATGGAAATTAAAGGAATGTGGAAGGCCAAACGGTTTGATGACCATTTGGTTCCAAACGGTTTCGAGACCGTTTGGTCCCAAACGGTTTCGAGACCGTTTGGTCCTAAACGGTTTCAAGACCGTTTGGTCCCAAATGGTTTCGAGACCGTTTGGTCCTAAACGGTTTCAAGACCGTTTGGTCCCAAATGGTTTGGGAACTGTTTGGAAGGCGGAACGACAGATAACCATCTGGTGAAGGCGAAGCGACACAAAGATGGCGGATGTGTTGGCGACGACGACGAAAACGGCGGTGAACATCGGTGATAAAAGCGACGGTGAAGACGATGAGGCAGCTTCGTCGGCGGAGAAGCAGAAGCACCAGGCAGCGCCAAAGACTATGATGGCAGTGAGGGAGGTTTGCGGAAGAGGAAAAGGTTGGTCGTGCTACCGCGGTTGCTGGATTACCTTGTAGTTGGTGGTAACGTCGACGGTGAGGAAGGGAAGGGTGGTGGTACGGAGGTACGGTTGCCGTGTAGAAGCACGGGAACCAAGTCGCCGGAGAAATGCGCGAGAACAGGGGAATGCAAGAGCAATCGAATAGTTCTTGCACAAAAGCACGAGAAAGTTCGAGAGTCAAAGAGAGAAAAATGAAGGGGTAGGGTTTATATTTATAGGAAACGCAGGGTTGACTTCGACAAAAACCCTAGGTCAAACGGTTTGAAGACCATTTGGTTCCAAACGGTTTCAGGACCGTTTGGTCCCAAACGGTTTGAAGATCGTTTGGTCCCAAACGGTTTCAGGACCGTTTGGAAGGGTAAAGGTTGAAAGGTTTTTATATTTTGTATGTTTGTTTTTTTATTTATATATTTTTATGTTATTTGTTTTTGTTTATTATTATATTTTTTTGTTTGTTTTGGTTATGTGGATTTTTTTATATTTTCGTAAGATAAAACTAAGGTAAATAAAAGAACGAGAAATAAAGGAAAAAGTTGAAATCTTGGGTTGCCTCCCGAGTAGCGCCTTGGTTTAACGTCGTTGGCTCGACGAAGCTGTAATGTAGTTATGCTGTTGGTATAGCATCTTTGATTTCGATGGTTTTTCTTGGCATTTTGTCTTCCGGAGTGTAGTATCTTTTTAAATGGTGACCGTTGACCGTCCTTTCTCCTCCGTTGTTGTCTATAATAATGGCAGCTCCAATTGGGTAAATATGTTTTATAGTGAAGAGCCCAGACTATTTTGTTCTAAGTTTTCTGGGAAATAACTTGAGCTTGGAGTTGAAACGGAGCACTTTGTCGCCAACGGCGATATCTTTTCTCTTGAGATGACCATCGTGCCACATTTTTGTTTGCTCCTTATAGATTCTGGCACTGTGATAGGTAGTCATTCGGAGCTCTTCTAACTCCTGCAACTGGAGTTGTCTATTCTCTCCTACACTTTTAAGATCGAAGTTTAATTGTTTGATGGCCCACCAGGCTTTATGTTCCAGCTCTACTGGCAGATGACAGGACTTCTTGTACACCAAACGGAACGGGGTTGTTCCGATTGGTGTTTTATATGCAGCTCGGTATGCCCAAAGGGCATCAGGACGTTTGGTGGACCAATCAGTGCGGTTTCTATTCACCATTTTTTCAAGAATTGCCTTTAATTGTCTATTAGATACCTCTACATGACCACTAGTCTGTGGATGGTAAGGCGTGGCGACTTTGTGATTGAATCTGTACTTTTTCAGTAAGGCTTCAAAACTTCATTCCAAGAAATGGGTCCCGCCATCTGATTTGACAATTCTCGGAAATCCAAATCTTGGGAAAATAATATCTTTGAACAATTTAATAACAGGCTTGGAATCGCTGGACACAGTGGGTACAACTTCAACCCACTTTGAGACGTAGTCCACCGCGACCAAGATGTAAGAGAAGCCATAGGATGAAGGGAAAGGGCCCATGTAGTCTACCCCCCACACATCAAAAAGCTCAATTTCCTACCACATAGTGAGGGGCATTTCATCTCTTTTTGATATGTTGCCAGAAAATTGGCATTTGTTACAAGCTTTCACAAAATCGTATGAATCCTTTGATATGGTGGGCCAGAAGAAACCAGATTGTAAAACTTTTATAGCTGTTTTCTTAGCACTCATGTGCCCCCCCGTGGGTCCTGAATGGCAATGCTCAAGGACCGGTGTTTGGCAAACAACGACGGAAAAGTCCGTCAGCACAAAGGTGAAACAGGTAGGGTTCATCCCAATAATATTGTTTTATGCCATCAAGGAACTTCCTTTTTTCATGGTAGGAAGCAGAGGGGTGGATAATCCATGTGGCTAGATAATTGACTATATCTGCGTACCAAGGGAATCCATGGGTGGCCTTCATAAGCTGGTCATCTGGAAGAGAATCCTGGATAGGGATTTTGTCTTCTTCTTCAACCTCGATACGGCTGAGATGGTCAGCTACAACGTTCTCCACTCCACTTTTATCCTTAATTTCCAGGTCAAATTCCTGAAGCATCAGCACCCAGCGGATGAGCCTGGGTTTGGCATCTTGCTTTTGAATAATATATCGAATGGCGGAGTGGTCGGTATAAACAATGACCTTAGAACCAATCAGATATGAGCGAAATTTTTCGAACGCATAGATGACAGCCAAAAACTCTTTCTCTGTGGTAGTATAGTTTTTTTGTGCTTCATCTAGAATTTTGGATGCGTAGTAGATGATGTAAGGTTTCTTACCAATTTGTTATCCTAAAATAGCCCCTATAGCGTAATCACTTGCGTCGCACATGATTTCAAAAGGCTGCGACCAATCTGGGGCTCTTAGAATAGGCGCGGAGATTAAAGCATTCTTGAGGGTGGAGAAGCTTTGCATACATTCTTGATTGAATATGAACTCAGTATCTTTAGTCAGAAGCTGGGTCATGGGTTTTGCTATCTTTGAAAAATCTTTGATGAATCTTCTGTAGAACCCTGCATGACCCAAGAAAGCTCTTACTCCCTTTATATCTTTCGGTGGCGACAATTTCAAAATAACATCAATTTTTGCTTTATTTACCTCGATCCCCCTATCACTCACCCTGTGCCCGAGGACGACACCTTCTGTTACCATGAAATGGCATTTCTCCCAATTCAGGATAAGGTTCGTTTCCTCGCAGCGTTGCAGAACTTGTCCAAGATTGATTAAATAGTTATCGAAGGAATCTCCGTAAACTGAGAAATCGTCCATAAATACTTCCATGACGGATTCAGTTAAACTAGCAAAGATGGCAGACATACACCATTGGAAAGTAGCGGGTGCGTTACACAACCCGAACGACATTCTTCGAAAGGCATTTGTCCCAAATGGACAGGTGAAGGTAGTTTTTTCCTGGTCTTCCGGGTGTATGGGTATTTGGTAAAACCCGGAATAACCATCGAGATATCAAAAATATTTCTGATGAGCTAGGCGTTCCAGGACTTCACCAAGGAAGGGTAGAGGGTAGTGATCTTTCCTCGTGGCATTGTTCAGCTTCCTATAGTCAATACGCATCCGCCACCCTGTTCAGTCCTGGTGGGCACTAACTCATTTTTGTCATTAAGCACTACGGTAGTACCTCCTTTTTTTTGGAACAACCTGGACAGGGCTGACCCACTGGGAGTCAGAGATAGGGTAGATTATGCCAGCTTTGAGTAATTTGAGGACCTCCATGCGAACCACCTCCTTGAGATTAGGATTCAGTTTTCTTTGATGTTCGCGGGATGGCTTGAATTCTTCCACCATTGGAAGTCTGTGCATACACAGGGCTGGATTTATGCCCGTTAGGTCAGTTATCTTATATTCAATGACCTTTTTATGCTTCTTCAGCTCATCCAGAAGCTTTTCTTCCTGATCTTCTGTAAGGGTAGAGCTGATGATGATCGGGCATAGTTTTTCCTTATCTAAGAAAACATGTTTAAGTCATGTGGGTAAAGTCTTCATTTCAGGGGCTTTTGGTGGTTCAGCTGCTTCTATAATGGTAACAGCTTTAAGTTCTTCAAAAGTGGCCGTTGATGCTTCTTCGGCCTTTTATAAATGTTGCAAACACTGTTGAACTAGTTCGTTCATAGAGAATTCAACATCTGGATTGATTAGGACATTTTCTAGTTTGTCGGCAGGCTCAGATATTTCTAACTGAGACATTTGTTGTATTGCGTCAAAAAGAAAAACCTCATCTTGGATACTAGGGCCTTTCATGCTATTAAGGACTTGGAATTGAATTGCTTCTTTTCCGAGCCTAAGAATGACGGTGCCAGCTTCGACGTCGATCAACGCCCTGGCAGTAGCGAGGAAAGGTCTGCCGAAAATGATCAGGTATCTCAAGTCTTCTTTAATATCCATGATAACGAAATCGCATGGAACGTAGGCATCCTTACCTATCCTTACTGGAATGTCTTCAATGATTCCCAGAGGTGCGGTTATGGTGGAGTCAGCTAGTTGAATAGTCATTGCCGTAGGCAGCAATTCGGTGAAACCCAAACCCAGATGTTTACACATTGAGTAAGGCATAATGGATATGCTGGCCCCAAGGTCAGCTAATCCTTTCTTTGTAGATGCATTTCCAATGCAACATTGGATTCCAAAGGAACCTGGGTCCTTCTTCTTTTTTTGCATTTTGTTTAGGATGATGTCAGTAGTGGTCTGAGCAAGCTTGACATTTTCTTGCTCCTCGGTGATATACTTTCTTGATAGCAAGGTTTTGAGATATTTTGCCCATGCCGGCACCTCGGAAAGAGCGTCAAGGAGCGGGATATCGATGTACAGTTTCTTCATCGCCTCCTTGAACTTTTGAAACCTGGTGTCCATCTTTGTTTCTCGCAGTCTACCCGGAAACGGAATCCTTGGTTTAAATTGCGAGACTTCGGGTTCTACGGACACTTGTTCTTCATTTTTGCCCTTTGTGCCTTCTGTGAGTTTTTCCATTCCTTGTTGTGGGCTTTCACTCGTCTTAAAAACCGGTGTGTCATCATTATCAAGATTGATCTTGGTAGTTTCATGAAGAGTGCGACCAGATCTGGTGGTGACATCATTCAACTGTTCATGCTTGTTCTGACCATGCTTAGGGTTTGATTCAGGCTGCCCAACAAACGTACCTGCTGGGGGCTTTAATTGTGCAGAGATCTGGGCAAGTTGAGCTTCAACTGCTTTCTGCTGAGCTTGTTGGTTAGCAAGCATAGTTTGCTGCGATTGTAACATCTTCCTTATCAAGGATATTTCATCTTTTGGTTGGGCAGGAGCGTTTTTCGGAGGAATTGGTTGTTGCCCTTGCTGAGGTTGTTGTGGTGGTAGCGCCAGAGGTTGCTGAGTATGCAGCTGTGGATGGAGCGGAAGATGAGTGTACTGGTAGTAGGATGATTGGTTCCTAGGGTAGTTAGCCCTAGGGAAGTTAGTCCTGGAATTCCCTTGATTTTGGTTGAAATTGTTTGGGAACCCAGGTGGTAGCCTACTAGAGGATCCTCCCTACGTTTGATGTTGTGGATTAGCGGTCCCAGCAGGGTTTCCATACTGAAATCTTTGATGATTCCTTGGCTAATTAGGGTTGTAATAGACTTGTCCAGGGATAGAGTGGATAGAGTTGACTTGTTCTGGTAGTTGTTCTTCCGTATGGTCAGTGATAGGTTCATATGGTTGTGGTGGTGGATGCAGATCCATCATCACATTATACAGCATACCGCAGGAAAGGGTCGGATGGTCAGAAGCATGACAGGCCTCACAGGTCCCTGTGGCGGCCTTGACTTGTTGAACTAGAGGATTTTTCTTCTTATCAAATTCTCCGAGAGAAGTCTCGAGAGCTTGTTGTTTATGAACTATGGCTTTCAGGGCTTCAGCTATGTCCTTCATCTCCATTGATTCTTCAGCTTTGTAGACCTTGAGGACACCTTTACCGGCTGACCGTCCCCAGTTAGACTGGTTTTCAGCTCCGAGCATAACAATTTTCCAGGCGTCCTCATAATTCTTTCTCATGAAGTTTCCTCCAGATGAGGAATCCAAAAACTGTTTGATATCATCACTTACTCCCCGATAGAAGGTTTCTATCAATTGGTTCTAAGAGATTCCATGATGCGGGCACTTGCGCAAAAGTTCTTTAAACCTTTCCCATGCTTCAGCAAGGGATTCCCCAGGTAGCTGAGAGAAGTGATTGATCTGCCCCCTGATCTCATAAGTCAGTGAAGGGGGAAAGAACTTCTCTAAGAACTTTTCCTCTAGGGGAGTCCAATTGGTTATTATAGGTTCCCTATCAAGTGAGTTATACCAACTCATAGCTCTCCCAGACAGGGTGAAGTGAAACAGATGAAGCATTATTGCATCAAAAGCGACTCTGGCTTGCGGGACCAGGCGGCAAAGTGCCTTAAACCTCTTCAGATGATCCATGCAGTCATCTCCAGAGCCTCCAGAGAATGAGATGCCCTGCATGATCTGGATCCATTGGGTCTGAATCTCAAAGTTGGGGATGTTGATGATCGGAGGTCGGACCAGATGGTTGTACTCGTAGTTCTTTGGGACAGCGTAGTCCCTCAGCTGCTTGTTCCTTAATTCCAACTGAGCAGCTTGGGTTGCTGCTTCATTTTTAGCTCTAATGTGGGCATGTTCTTCTACACAAATCTCTGCTTGAATCTGGGCACGAGTATCAGCGATGAGTTGTGCCCATTGATCGGCGATGGCGGCGTTGACCCTCTCCATCACCAAAGCAGCTTGGCGTTGATCTTCAGCCATTTGCCTGGCCCTTTGGCGATTGAGTCAAATGCGACGGTGGAAGCTTCTCTCTACCTCAGAGTCGTACTCTGGATCAGGGGAGAATCTGAGGTTATGCACTGGTTGCATACACATTTTCTACCTGAGTAGAGAGAAGAAAACACCTTTTAGATGATGGCGGTTATATAATGAAATTAAGAAGATATGGTTTAACGATTAAAGGAAATTGTAAAACCCTAACCAACTAGCAAGATACTAAATGAAATTAAAATGTTCCGTTGTCCCCGGCAACGGCGCCAATTTTTTGATGGAGCTTCCACTTACGTGGAATTGCGTGCACCACTAAAAATCCTAAAGATGGTAAATCCTTAGGTTTAGCCTTGCTTATACTAGATAGAGAACTCCACCCACGTATGCTAAGATACGTGAAAGTCTTATCGTAGTATAGTTAAGGGTCGAATCCACGGGACAACGGTCTTGTTGCAAGCAACAAGATGGAAAACGTTGGAGTTTCACTTAGTCACTTAATAGTAGGCACTTAAATCGAAAGTTTGGTTTTGTTGTTTTAAACTAAGAACATGCAAAGTAAAGAAAGCAAGTAAATCTAAGGAGTTAAACTATGATAAAAGTCACTAGGGTGTGATCGGTATTTCACCGCCACTACACATGGATCAACACATGCAAAGCAAAACATAACCTGCAAAAAGAGTCTAGTCAGTTAGTTTCTTTGTAGACTTAGCTTTCCTTTCGGAGAGCTAACTACGAGAAGTGCGGGAATGTTGCAACGCCAGCCATTCCCGAACAAATGGTCACTTACTTTGCATCATTCCCCTCGCGAAGTGTGTTCCTCAACTTACCAAGGTTGCACTTTCATACGTCAACTGATTCCATTTCATAGTATGAAAATGCAACAAATGATAGTGAGTTTACTCCACTTCTTGAGATACACTTCTAGATACCGAAACATATGCATGGTGGATACATGCACCAAGAACCAACATACAAACGAGTTTCAAATCTAATAGTACAAACGTAGACAATTTATACTCAAAGATAAAGGATAACACAAGTTGGAGATCAAGCAACATGCATTCATTAAACGTTTGATGTCGAACTAAAAAGATAATAACTCTATATTACAAATTATGGATTACATTTACATGATATGAAAACATGGGTAGCGGGACTACTCCCCGCACCCTAGTGAAGGAGACTACTCACTCATGACTAGGGCAAAGAAGGAGGCAAGAAGAGAGAGAGTGTGCATCATCCCCATAAAGGAGAGAGGAAAGTCAACCCCTTGGAGAGAGAGAGAAACAATCCACCAGCTTCACAGGTTGCGCGATGACGAGATCTCCCTCTTCCCACCTTATTTGGCGGAGAGAGAGAAAGTAGCTTCGAGATGGAGTATGGGTCTCAGACCGGCAGCCCTAGGGCGGAGGATGGAAGTCGCAAGAACTCTGGAGTGATTGAGGCAGCCTTTGGACGTCTGAAACTTGATGCCTGGTTGAGGACCCTTGGGGTCTTATTTATAGGCCTTGAGTGAAGTCCAAACGGTTTGGAGACCGTTTGGACCTCAACACCGTTTGGACCTCAGGACCGTTTGGACCTCAGGACCGTTTGGATTCATGCGGTCTCGAGACCGTGTGACTCCATGCGGTGTCGGGACCGGTTGGCTTCATTTGGTCTTGAGACCGTGTGACTCCATGCGGTCTTGAGACTGTGTGACTCCAAACGGTCTTGGGACCGTTTGACTCCATGCGGTCTCAGGAACGATTGGCTTCATGCGGTCTTGGGACCATTTGACTCCATGCGGTCTCGGGACCGATTGTCTTTATGCGGTCTTGGGACCGTTTGACTCCATGCGGTCTCGGGACCGTTTGACTCCATGTGGTCTCGGGACCGTTTGGCTTCATGCGGTCTTAGGACCGTTTGACTCCATGCGGTCTCGGGACCGTTTGACTCCATGCGGTCTCGGGACCGTTTGGCTTCATGCGGTCTTGGGACCGTTTGACTCCATGCGGTCTCGGGACCGTTTGGCTTCATGCGGTCTGAGGACCGTTTGAGTCCATGCGGTCCTGAGGCTGAGTTAGTCTTTTATGATATTTTTTTGTGTTTTTCTACATATATAAATGGGAAAAGTTAGTCTGATAGTATATTTATAATAAGAGGGAAAATTTAGGGATTATGTATATATTTAATTTAAAAAGAGTACGGAAAACTAAAGAAAAAGACTAAGATAATCATCAAAGTTGGAAGTTATCAGTAGCTGACTCCTGAGATTACCTATAATTAGAAGAAGAAGTTGTTCTTTGATCTAAAAAACTATTACTGGGATGACCCTCTCTTATCTAAAAGATGCTCTGACAATTTATATCGTTGTTGTGTGCTGAAAGAAGTACATCGAATCCTACAGGAATGTCATTCATCACCTTATGGAGGCCACTATGGAGGAGAAGGGACCATTGCAAAGGTTCTACAGTCAAGCTTCTATTGGTCGACACTCTTCGAGGATGCTATGTCATTTGTAAAGAATTGTAAGGAATGACAGCTCATCAGAAATATCAGTAAAAGGAATGAGATGCCTATGTCCGACTTGGTGGAAGTGGAGATCTTCAATGTCTGGGGAGTGGATTATATGGGACCCTTCCCCTCCTCTAGAGGAAACAAGTACATTCTCATTACAGTAGTGATGTTATTTTTACTGCACTAACAAACTCACCTAGGGCTGAAATCCCTAAATTTTTACCAAAACCTCGTGCAATAATACCACCCGCAAGTGGATGGGTCTTATCACAGTATAGTTAAGGATCAAATTCCAATGGACAACGTTTTTAAGAATCTTGCTAGTCGGATCTAGTAAGACTAATATTTAGAACAAAGGTTGGTTTGAGTTTAGTTAAACTAATTGCAAGGAAAGTAAAAGAGCGGGAATAAAAATAGAGTCTAGATTAATGATGGGAATCACTGGGGTGGAACCAAGTTTCACCACCACTACACATGCAAACACATCCAAAACACATCCAGGCAAGATAAAACCATCCAAATGGAGCTGCAAACCTTCTGTACAGAGGTTAGGTTCGCATAAGCATCACCTATAGGCATCAGATGTCTCATCACCTACAGATCACACACTAACTACTTTGAAGATATTTTTTAGAAGTTCTCGTCAAGGCATCAACCATGTTAAATGATATTACTAAACCTAAGTATTGAAGTTCTCGCAACAAAGGGTTATAACAGATCATGCTAGGTAGGTGATTAGTCCACAAGCACATGTCAAACAATTAACATGAGATGAAGATTTATATACATGCCATGGAATGTTTTAAGATGAACATGTAAGCATGGGTAGAGGGGCTAGTCCCCACACCCCAGCGAAGAGGACTACTCGCTCCTCATGATGGAAATAAGAAAAACAAGAGAGAGGAAAGATTCATCCATGGTCATGGTGAAGAAGTTGGTCGAAGCTCGGTGGAGAAATGGTCTTCTACATGATGTCGGGGCAGATCTAGAATGAGGAGGGAGAGAACACCAAGGTAGGTGAGGTAGATTTTTTCTCTCCTTCTTCCTTCTCTTCTCTTCTCTTGCTTGTAGGAGAAGAAGCGGTAGGTGGTTGGTGGCAGAGTAGATCTACAAATCTGAAGTCCCACCACTCTCATGGATAGAAGATAGATCTGGATGGAGTGTATATGGAGGAGAGGTAAGAACTCCATAGAGGTAGTCCTTGGTAGTGGAGATCAGATTCCTGAGGGCTGGGCATAGAGCGGCAGCCTCCCGGCATCGTGGAAGAGATACCTTGACAAGACGGGTGGGTGGCCTATTTATAGGCACACTCCACTGACTTAACTCTACAGTCGAGGTGATAGATGTGGTCGAGGTTGTATACCACAGTCGTGGACCTTCTTTGCTTGGCCGCAGTCACGGTGGTGTTTTGTAGTTGTACTGGTGTGCCACGATTGCGGTGTGGTACCGGTCACGGTCGAAGTTAGGTTGTGGAAGGGCAAGATCGCGGTCGTGATTAGCAATGATTACGGCTTTCATGCGGCTCACGGTATGGAGGTTGAGGTCTCCCATGCATGTCGTGATCTTCTGAGGTCATTGTCATCTGAGTTCGTGGTCCTTTGAGGTCAAGGTGCAGGCATCTTCTAGCATCGCGGTCATAGTTGAGCATGTGTGGACCTCAATCTTAGTGAACTTTAACTCGTGGTCGATTGTGATCTTTGTAGGATTTTAGGGGAGACAGAGAAGGCAGTGGAAACAAAAAATTTCTTTTCTCAAACCTAGAATAAAGAAATCGCGTCAACGTCTATACAATAGGAAGGATGGTTTGTAGAGGCGTACCTTGTCCCGAGGCTTTCTCGGTGATGTTACCTCGCGGCTTGCGCGGTCTTCACCTCTGGTCTTGGATGGTGTCTGTGTAGCTCCTGGTCTCACCGGGACTGTCAGAATTGACAGCTGTCCTCCGAGCGGCAGATGTCTCCCGCCTTTGTAATAGTCCACACAGACCACCTGGAACTCCGATCTCCTTGTCCCATTAGGAATCAGAAGGAGTCATACCCTCTTATTGGTGTACTAGTCACCGACACACTCTCCTACAACCAATTGCCTTTCTATAGTTGTCTTTCCCTTGTTGTGCCTCCCTTATCGGGTAGCACTTGCTCGGGCTCTCTCGGTTACCAAAACCAAAGAGAATGACAACTTTGCAGAGCAACTAGTGTTCTAAGTTGTTTTTCCTGAGAAGCCCCCAATACCCCTATATATATAGGAGGGTCATGGGACAGGGTTCTCTACCTCGGGCAATGCGGGATTAAAGAAAGAGTAGAAGGGTTTGAGATTTTCCACCAAACAACCAACTGCGCCAGCGAACCGATCATTTCATGCATGAAACGGTCGGTTGGGGAGCTGAGCCAATCGGTTCACACCTCAACTGATCGGTTGGCGCACCTCTGCCGATCGATTCACTTCTAAGGTGATCGGTTCGTGATCCTGGTCCACCTCAAATTGACTTTCATATTTGTTTCTCATTAATCAAATATTAATCCTTGTCCAAATCGAATTTGTACAAGTGAAACAAATTGTATTTGCAAAATAGTCTTCTGACTTTCCAAACGATCTCGGTTGGTCCACGAATCGACCAGATCAGCAATTGAGCTGATCGTTTCATGACACATGAGCTGATCGACTCACCACTTGAGTCGATCGGTTCATCAACCTAAGCCGATCGGTTCATCCCATGAGCCGATCGGTTGGGGCAGCAGACTATGCAAAATCAGTCAATCGCAGTTTCAATCAATCTGATAGTCTAATCAATCGGTCCAACACCTTGAACACTATGATACTGAGATATCAATTGATTGAGTGCTTAATTGAACTACTAAACTCCTTTAGCAATCAATCTAAACATCATTTGTGGATAAACTCCTCTTCCAGGTTAAATCCTATGTGTGTGACCCTGCAGATCCATTTCACATTGGCAGGGAAAGTCCATAACGCTTATGACTTCACAAGCAAAGAGCGGTGCCTAGTCGCACATCAGTGCTACCCAAGTGAAATAGAAAGTTTGAGAACAACTTTCAATCCTACAATCCGTGAATGGTGTTATAGTGAATGCATAATTCCTTGGTCACTGATATCCTGAATGAACTCAAGGCATGGAACAATCATCCTATCATCGTTCATTCATTTTCTTGATCTCTGAGTAGATTGAAGGAGATAGTATGACATCAATATCACATACGGATTCACACATGCATGTGCACACCTATCTCAATCCTACTCATCAAGTGGCCATGGATATCAAACTCCCTTAAGAGGGAAAATCCCATATCTATCACTCACCTCTCAAAAGCCCCATGTGTCAAAGCCACCCAATCATCACCTTTATAACAACCCATGTTTCAAGACTGTGTTTGATGATGTCAAAGTGTACCCAACAACATGTGTTGAGTGTAGTGATTTCAGGTCAAAGAGTCACACTCACCACCATCACTGTGAGAACTGACTGTGACTACCATGTCATGGTTCCATGTGTCAATCTCACGGTGGGTCTATCAGGTACACTTGTTCTCTAACAAGTATCTATGTGTTTGGTTTGATATCTTCATATCATGACTAACAAGTTTCTATCATCAACCAACATCACAATCTAGTCTTGTGTGTCATTGTTGTCTATCTACCTTCCATAATGACATCCAACTAGGGATATAATAAGAATGTACAAACTCTTAGCATCTGTATGATCTCATCATTTAATGTCCTTAACCAGAAAGCATACATCATTGAGTATTGTCATTCTCTAGACATTCAATTTGTTCTATCATTATCTCATATGACTAAACCAGAAAGAATTGGAAGCTTGCCTTTGATCTTTATCAAATCAATCTTGACGTATCCCACCAATCATCCCATGATTGGCTCTCAGGGCATACATACCAACAGACTCCCACTTGCACTGCGAGCCAATCACTTTTGAATCATATTCTTAGTGATCTTCAAACATGTCCCACATCTTACTATACTCTAGTGCTAACATAGTGAGTTATAGCAACACATTGCCAAATTCGGTATTAATTGCATGTCTCTCACCTCTTCGATGTACGTCACACATGAGATGGAGTTGTCGTAATATGCGGTCTAGTATTCCTTTGCTAACCTTTAGCCAAAGTTGTCGTAATATGCGATGTAGGAGTTGTCGTAATATTGCATGACCAAGTATTCCTTACTTGTCATCAAAGATCAGAATATCTATAAGTTCATCTCATGAACTTCCAGATTTATATAGTGTCCACTAATGTTCTCTAACAAATGGATACTCGGCTTTTCCTTTTAAATGGCTTTATTGGAACGTTTCCAATTATCAACAAACATTCACTTTTATATATCCCGTATATATTTTGTGATTAATTTTCTATCCTTTTCGGAAATTCACATTAGTGTAACTCTTTATAGTGAACCCTTCCTTATTTCCATAGAACTAGTACTTATCAAGTTCTTATGGTAATCCAGTAACGCTTACTGGAACTAGACAGACATCCACTCGTCATGTCCCACATACGAGTTATCAGGATGAGCACATCATATTGTCATGTCCTACATACAAGATGATGAATGCATTTTATTCTTGCTATGTCCATACATGCAAGATAATGGGATAATTACATACTTGATAGATTCATATCTATTCTTGGTGTTCCCATTCTTCATAAGAATTGGACACTTGGCCATGGGATACTAACTCCATGGGACATGGACAAGTTTTCTCCCACTGAATCTATGCACACTGAACCCTTCAGTATAGATTGCCAATGTATGCTTTCTCTTTTTAGGTCAAGAGATTTTTGAGAACTATCTCTATAGATCTCTATTCCTATCATATAGGAAACATCTCTATCTTCCTTAAAGATAATTTCCACAAAGGATTCCATTCTAGAACATCTCATTCCTCATCGACATGTGGAATGCAAATATGCTCCCACTAAATCACAGATCCCTTCTTTATCTTTGTCATATCAGTCAAACCCTTTGACTATATTATCAAAGTAAAGATCCCAACTCTCAGTTACTTGTACTCAATCAATCACATTGATTAGTCCATTGTAACTTATAGACTTCATTTGCATTAATGGATTCATAAACCTTGTAGGTTGTGTCACATACACATCCTTATTTTATTCTTTATAGGAATGTGGTTTTAGTATTCGTATGTCAAATATCTTAGTCATTAAGTTGCAATCAACAAGCACCATCCTTCTAAAATGTCATCCATGTGTCTTAACACTTAAGACTCAATCAAACTTATGGATTTCTACCCAATGGGTGCTACCATCAAGGTCATACCTTATGGTTCACATGGAAGTCATTTAGGATGTAATGGTTGTAAACCATAACTCAAAATTTGGTTCCTCATATTCATCTAGATAGTTGACTCATCACATGACCAACTCATATCATAGATAATTGAGGTGTATCTGTCAAGGATATAAGAACTTACAACTCTTTGTGATTCTTAATGTCCTTTATTATTGTGGGGTATTCTTTATTTAAGAAGAAATTAGTTATTTGATAATCATCCTCTAACTCCTTAGAGTATGACTTTTTAGACATCACCATGCCTTAATCATGAGTTCACTATGATACATTATCATAATCACTCATAAGGATCTCAAACATTTGGTTCAAGTATTTCATTCATTGATCTCATCAAGAATTAACACTTTACCAAATTCGTACTTTATCTATGATATTCTTGAACACTTCAAGATATTCATATTGGTATTTCTCTAAAAACTGCTTGAGGTATTAGCATTAAGTCCAATAGGTTAGTAAATACATCACATGTATTATACCTAATAGGATAATCATTCTCCCACTACCACTAGGGAAGATTGATTAATCATGTCTATGATATTCATGTCTCTTACTAGTTCTTTAACCAAAAGAGTCTAGATTTGTCCATCATATGGAAACTAGAAATGAATTTCTCATGATTTATGCTAATTTGATTATTCAAGTTATCAATAACTTTTAGGTATCATTTTATCTTATGCATACCAAGTATCATAAAATAAACAAGGCATTGCCACAAAGATTGAAACATCAACTTTATTAATCGCCATTATTGTCATACAATATGCAAAAATAATGTGTTTCTATCTATTGACAAATATGAAATAGCAGTTCATAACTTTATTACATACCTTCAAGGATGAAAATAAACTAAAGTACTCCTATCTATGGCGGCAACACTTGCCCCATTTATTGAGTGCTTTACATTTTATAGCTTGGTATCATATACCTAAAAAATGTTACAAGTTTATTTCATGACACCTTCAGGTGGAGACGTACATCTCCTCCTTCTTCTTTAGTTCTTCCAGATAGAGAGGACAATTCCTTTTTCCAATGTCCTGGCTTTTGACAATGGTGGCAATTGCCTCTCTTGGTCACGCCTCCCTTGGCCTTGAGAGTTGAAGACGATGTGGGCTACTGGCTAGCATCAGAACCTTTCTTAGCCTTGCCCTTGCCCTTGCGATTGGACTTGCCTTTCTTACTATTGATCGTCATCACATACTTAGGCTTGTCCTTCTTCATCTATGCCTTGATTGTCCTCAACATGCCTAACAACTCTATCAACGTCTTTTCAAAGTTGTTCATATTGTAGTTCATCAAAAATTAACTATAGGATTATGGCAACGATTGCAGTATCATGTCCGTAGCCAACTCTTGGCTCAAGGGAAATCCCAGTCTTTTCAGGTTCTCCACATACCCAATCATTTTGAGCATGTGAGGACCAAGTGGATCTCCTTCTATCATGACGCACTTGAACAGTGCCTTGGAGACATCATATCTCTCTTGTTGTGCTTGATCTTCATACATGTTCTTGAGATGTTGAATCATATCAATGACACCCATGTTCTCATGTTGTCTCTACAACTTGTGGTTTATGGAGCCCAACATCAAGCACTTTGCATCAATGGCATCATCAGAATGCTTCTTATAAGCATCCCTTTCTGCCTTTGGCGCGGTAGGAGCAGGTTCCTCTAGAACTGGAGTATCCAGGACATAGAGCTTTCCCTCTTAAGTGATAACAATTTTCAATGTCCTAAACCAGTCGTGGAAGTTAGTCCCATTCAGCTTATCCTTTTCAAGGACCGATCACAACAAAAAGTGATTGTTGTTTGTTGTCATTTGTACTACAAAAGAAAATATATGCAGTTTAGTCCAAAACACAATTTTGACTTATTTGATTGATTTGAAAAGTTGACGATATAATTAGGACTTTAATTATTATCGCTCCCACTATTTTTGTTCAAATTGATAGTCCTCACCATCAATTCAGAAGATTGTAGCGTTTCTAGTGGGTCAAGATCCTAAAATCCTCTGAGTCATGGATCATCTAGGGTTGTCACCCACAACTTAGATCTTCCAGGTAGGCAACTTTTGCCAATTGCATCATATGAAACTCTTGAAAGATGTCATATGCAACTCCTTGCCATGATTACCTCCATGCCTCAAGGTGCTAGTTCCCATCTAGGTCACCTTGTTAAGTCTGACCCAAAGCCAACACGATAAATATGCACCCTGCTAGGGCAGACCCACATATCCATCCTTCACGCTTCCACGAGATAGACGGTGCACCACGCTATGGTGTGCCCACACTTAGCCGATCAAGCTTTTCACATGTGTCGCATTTGGAAGGCATCTAAAACTTTAATATTTAATGAGGGATTTGCTTTTATAGGTACATATACATATCAAATTACCACAATACATAGTATGTATCATACACATGCTATATCCCACAGAAAACGTGTGAAACGATAAAAGCGATGATTATGGCCATCCTAATGTGATTCCTTGAGCCAAGAGGAATCACGGTCATCTAGGTCTACATCACATGCAACCTATCCAAGATGAACTTTGTGCTTTTCCTTTATTGGGATTGATCAACTCATCTCCATGATTGATCAGCTCGCCATCAGCCAGTCATCTGGGTGCCACCAGCCGATTGGTTGGCTCCTCCAACCGATCAGTTCACCTGGTCGCCGTGCATCTCCTCAGGTCACCACCCGCTCGTCTCACTCCTCAAGCTGATCGTCTGGATCGCCAACCGATCGGTTCACTCCTTGAACCGATCGTCTCAATTGTCGTCAGGTTGTCCTCCGTTCTTTGACATAACATGAAATAAAAGTTCTATCCTATTTACATTTAAATTGGGAAACCCCAAGTTACATTCGGGGGGTGTAAAGGTAGGAAAGAAATCTCAAGTTATCTCGAGTTACATCAAGAATAAGGAGGTAGGGAGTTGGTGCGCAGACAGAGATGGAAGCAACCACATTCAACCAAGCGCACATACATAGATTTTATTGGCCATAACCATGCTATACATCCACCACAAAACTTGTTTAAGGGCAACGCGTATCGAGTGCATTAAAATTACATATCATATATGTATATTGGGATTTGAGGATTTAGGATTGGACATGCATACAGCCAATTTTATTCGCATCGTATGCAATAAATAAAGGCGACAAACCAAAATCGATGATATTGATAATCCTAAAGTATAGAGTAGTTAACCTCGCTCAGATACCACTGTAAGGTTTTAGGGGAGACCGAGAAGGCAGTGGAAACAAAAAATTTCTTCTTCTAAACCCAAAATAAAGGAATCGTGTCAACGTCTATACAATAGGAAGGATGGTTTGTAGAGTCGTACCTTGTCCCGAGGTTTGCTCGGTGACGTTACCTCACGGCTTGCATGGTCTTCACCTCTGGTCTTGGACGGTGTCTGTGTAGCTCCTGGTCTCACCGGGACTGTTGGGATTGAAAGTTGTCCTCCGAGTGGCAGAAGTCTCCCGCCTCTGTAATAGTCCACATGGACCACTTGGAACTCCGATTTCCTTGTCCCACAAGGAATTGGAAGGAGTCATACCCTCCTGTCAATGTACTAGTCACCGACACACTCTCCTGCAACCAGTTTCGTTTCTACAATTGTCTTTCCCTTGCTATGCCTCCCTTATCGGGTAGCACTTGCTCGAGATCTCTCGGTTACCAAAACTAGAGAGAATGACAACTTTGCAGAGCAACTGGTGTTCTGAGTTATTGTTCCAGAGAAGCCCCCAATACCCCTATATATAGGAGGGTCATGGGATAGGGTTCTCTACCTCGGGCAATGCGGGATTAAAGCAGGAGCAGAAAGGTTTGAGATTTTCCAAAAAAACAACCAACTGCGTCAGCTGAACCGATCATTTCATGCATGAAACGGTCAGTTGGGGAGCTGATCCAATCCGTTCACACCTCAACCGATCGGTTGGGGCACCTGATCCGATCAGTTCACTTCTGAGATGATCGGTTCATGATACTGGTCCAACTCAAATTGACTTTCATATTTGTTTTCGATTAATCAAATATTAATCCTTGTCCAAATTGAATTTGTACAAGTGAAACAAATTGTATTTGCAAAATAGTCTTCTGACTTTCCAAACGATCTCGGTTGGTCCACAAATCGACCGGTTCAACAATTGAGCCAATCGTTGCATGACACATGAGCCGATCGACTCACCACTTGAGCCGATCGGTTCATCAACCTGAGCTGATCGGTTCATCCCATGAGCCAATCAGTTGGGGTAGCAGACTATGCAAAATCAGTCAATTACAGTTTCAATCAATATGATACTCTAATCAATCGGTCCAACACCTTGAACACTATGATACTGAGCTATCAATTGATTGAGTGTTTAATTGAACTACTAAACTCCTTTATCAATCAATCTAAACATCATTTGTGGATAAACTCCTCTTCCAGGTTAAATCCTATGTGTGTAACCTTGTAGGCCCATTTCATGTTCGCAGTGAAAGTTCATAACACTTATGACTTCATAAGCAAAGAGTGGTGCCTAGTCGCACATCAGTGCTACCTAAGTGAAATAGAAAGTTGGAGAACAACTTTCAATCCTACAATCCGTAAATGGTGTTACAGTGAATGTATAATTCCTTTGTCACTGATATCCCGAATGAACTCAAGGCATGGAACAATCATCATATCAACGTTCATTCACTTTCTTGATCTCTGGGTAGATTGAAGGAGATATGTATGACATCAATATCACATAATGATTCACACATGCATGTGCACGCCTATCTCAATCCTACTCATCCAGTGGCCATGGATATCAAACTCCCTCAAGGGGGACAACTCCCATATCTATCACTCACCCCTCAAAAGCCCCATGTGTCAAAGTCACCCAATCATCACCTTTATAACAACCCATGTTTCAAGATTGTGTTTGATGATGTCAAAGTGTACCCAACAACATGTGTTGAGTGTAGTGATTTCAGGTCAAAGAATCACACTCACCACCATCACTATGAGAACTGACCGTGACTACCATGTCATGGTTCCATGTGTCAAACTCACGGTGGGTCTGTCCGGTACACTTGTTCTCTAACAAGTACATATGTGTTTGGTTTGATATCTCCATATCATGACTAACGAGATTTTGTCATCAACCAACACCAAAATCTATTCTTGTGTGTCATTGTTGTCTATCTACCTTCCATAATGAAATTTGACTAGGGACATAATAAGAATGTACAAACTCTTAGCATCTGTATGATCTCATCGTTCAGGTCCTTAACCTGAAAGCATATGTCATTGAGTATTGTCATTCTCTAGACATTCAATCTATTATATCATTATCTCATATGACTGAACCAAAAAGAATTGGAAGCTTGCCTTTCATCTTTATCAAATCAATCTTGATTTATCCCACCAATCATCCCATGATTGGCTCTCAGGGCATACATACCAACAATCTTCTGTAGTCGTGATGCCTCCTTTGGGATTGTGGTCGCAGTCCTTCTTTGAGATCATGATAGAGGACCTTCTTTGAGACCGTGGTAGCGGTCCTTCTTTGAGATCGCAGTCGCGGTCATCATGAAACAAACCCACCCCCGTGGGGGGTATTGCTGAGGGTCGAATGTCCTACATTGATGAATCCTCTAACTGATGAGGATGCTTTCAGATCAAGGATATAGCCATCGAAGAAAGGATACAAATTATCCTCTGACTAGTGGGACCACCATCCCCTACACCTCCTACACTAGCCCCATAGCACGATGTTCAATCCTGCAATGGAGACAAATAGATTTGATAAAAACTCTAAATAATGATATGGAACTGAGGAAAATTGTATATGAGCATATTCAGGGGGTGTATATTAACATTCAGTGCAACACTGGGCCAAAATGGCGATTAAAACTAAGATGAATAAGCATTCATCAAGTACATTATGTCTCCAACTAGATGGAAGCTATAGCAACCCCCTCTTGTGACTATAAGGTAGTTGTGAGACTATTCGAGAAGACCATTTTCCCTAGATTCGGAGTTCCACACACTATCATTAGTGACGAGGTGTCCCATTTCATAGAAAAATAGTTTGAAGAGTTGTTAAAGAAGTACAAGGTCAAGTATAAAGTAGCCAAACCATATCATCCCCACACATCAGGAGAAGTAGAAGTTTCAAACTGATAGATCAAGCAAATATTAGAAAAAACCATTGGTAGGACCAGTAAGGATTGGTCCATAAAGTTGCACGATGCCTTGTGGGCATATAGAATAGCTTACAAAACACCAATAGGGATTATCCCCTACCAGTAGATCTATGGAAAGTTGTGCCATTTTCCTGTTGAACTAGAGCACAGGGCCCTTTGAGATATAAATTCTTAAATATGGTTGTAGATAGAACTCTGAAGAAAAGGTATTTGCAACTTCATGAACTTGAGGAATTTAGGCACATGCCTATGAGAATGCCTGCATCTACAAGTAAAGAACAAAGGTATGACATGATGCCCACATCAAGCATAAAGATGTTTTAGAAGTAGACAAGGTTTTGTTGTTCAATTCAAGAATCAAGTTATTCCAAGGAAAACTAAGGTCTAGGTGGTTTGGACCCTTCTCTATTGTTAAGATTTACCCATCTGGGGTGATGGAGATTACCAATGAAAAGACTGGTACCTTTAAGGTGAATGGATACAAAGTAAAAAGATACTATAAAGATGAGGCCCTTGTAAGAAGGTCAGGACTAGAGCTAGAGTAGACCAGACTTGCTCCAGCTGAACACATGAGAATCTAGAAACAAAGAGTCAAGGTAAATAATTTAAATTAGTGCTTCTTAGGAGGCAACCCAAGGATTTCTATATCCCTCCTACCCACTTTTCCATAAATAAACAATCAGTATAATAGGTCTCAATTTAAGGCCCTAGTGCCCTTTGAATTTAGTCAGTAATATAATTTTGTCAAAAATCTTATCTACAAAAAGGTTTCAGCTTGGTTTTTCGGATATAATATGCAATTAATAAAATTTATGAAGTTAATTTACATGTCCTTAATTATAGGAGTCAATCCTGTTGGGCCATGGGTTGATCCCAATCACCGGTTGGTACCAAGAAAAACCACCGATTGATAGCATCCTACCTCACCATAGGCTGAGTAAGGCACAACCACCATCAGGTGACTGCCGCAGGCCCTCCATCAAATGTCAGTCGCTAATTTGCCATTGGCTGACAAGAATGGGCACACCATTAGTTGATAGGTGCAGATGAGCCATCAATTGATCAACGCATCTTCACAGCCTACAAAGCCATAGACTGATGGTCAAAGGGGCTAAAGAGCCCACCAAAACGCCTGGTGGTAGATCAAATGATAGAAAAATATAAAAGGGGATCGACTAATACCCTTTTGCCTTCCTTTCACTGAGCAAACAAGTCAAAACCCTACCAGCAGTAGCGAAGAAAGCCAAAGAGAAAGAGACAATTTTTCTCCCAAGACCGTTTAGCAATGAACAAAATGAAGCCATCTCCGACCAAGAGGACAACGATAGAGCAACACTTCCAGACTGCTGGCGAGCACTACACCCATCGACGACAAGGAAACTCCTAAAACTTAGGTTTTTTCCCTAACCTTGCATAGACATCTTTTTTGCCTTCCTTCTCCCCGAATGGTCCAAATCGCCGACAACCAATCATCACCATCAGTCATCACTACACCTTTCTCTCTAACCATTTCCCACCAATGCCTCTTTGGTGCCACCATCAGTTGTCGCTCTGACCATCGCCTGATATGACCAAAACCACCTGATTCAAACCATTCGCTGATCCTACCACTAGGTGTTCAAACCATGGACTATTTTGACATCACCACCAACCACCGATTGTTTCCACACCTCCTCCGTCATCACCTATTTCAACCATCATAACTCTCGATCAATCTTGACCTTTGGTTGTGCTGACCTTTGCCCATTCCAACCCCTAACCACTGCTTGTTGACCACCACTGCCTGTTCCAATCCTTCGGCTGATTAACCATCACTGGAGGAACCACCGACTAATCCTACCACCTTCTATTTTGAGCCATCAACTGAGTAGACATCTCAAACCATCACTTGTTTAGACCACTGGGTCTAACCCCACTCAAAATTCCACCGATCAACCATCGGTTGATGGAACCACCGGATGACCTTTTCACTTCTTGTTCCAACCTTCAATTGAGGCCATTGGTTGTCACCTTTGATTGTTGTTTTTCTACTTTAACTACCAGCTAATACCATTGACTTCTAGTGCTCAATTTAATTATTACTCAAGAACTACAAATCAATAACCTAACATATTTCCAGCCCCTTTTACCTGTCTAATTAATCTAGCTAGAGATACTTAGTATATCTACAAGCATAAGATGACAGGAAAGAAGGAAAAGATCAATTACATGAGTCTAAGTACACTAAGAGGATGAAAGCCTTGATGTTCGTAGAATAAATAGAGAGAGTCAAAAAATTGAAGGCTAAACATGCAAGCTACATTGAACAACATGGGGAACCCACTCCAAAAAGTATCAAGGCCAGACTGGAAGCAGATAGAGCAAAGATCTTAGCGAACCAGTCACTGAGGAGTCAGAAGAGGTGGAAGCACAAATATAGACAGAGGTGTCTGAGTACACAACATCCAAGGAGGTACCAAATCCCAAGAAGAGGATGGCGTCAGGAAGCTAAGGAGGAGAGGCCCAAGAAAGTGGCCCAAAAATCTGAAGAGAAAGCATCCAATAAGGCCAAAACTCTAGAACCCCTTATACCTACAAACATCCCCAACCAACCAGCACAAGCAAGTAGAAGAGAGCAACCTGACAGTTAGCTAGTGCCAAGAGATGAAGAACACCATGAAATATGGTGTGACATATTCAAAAGGAAGAATTACAAGGCTATAAGATATGGTGACACCAACACCTTAGAGAAATTAGGGATCTGCCACAGGGTGAAACACAACTTCGAGCAACTAGGAATATACAAAATATATTTCACAAACATGACCTCTTATGATGACTTGAAACAAGAGTCCATGTCCTTTATCATAAAACTACCTATAAATAGCAGTGAAATCTTCAGGGAGCGAGTACAAGCTGCAACTTAGGATTATAAAGAAAGACTACATCCTAATAGAGAAGTGAATTAATGAAGCCTTCACAGACTCATCCGAACAAGCAAAATGTGCTAACAAAGCATGAGGATATAAGGATGAAAAGGGTATCACAACTGAGAATACTTGGGAAAGACTCTCAGGAGACCCCAAATACAGCTCTATCTAGTCAAAGGTTGCAGTAATGCACTCAGGATTCATGAGGGTGGTGCATGAAATCTTTGCTAATTCATTGATGTTTAGATCATACACAGGAAATGTAACCAGGTTGGATCTCCACATTATGTGGAGCCTTATGGAAGGAAAAGTAGTTAATGTAGGAAAGATACTAATTGAGAAGCTAGCTATAGTAATGGGATCTAATGGTATGCCCGATTTCTGTATGGGAGGATCATAACATATATAGCACACGGTTGGGCTACCCAAGCGAGATCAAGTACTTCCTAAGATCAGAAGGAGATACACTAGTGGATAGAAAGTATCTAGTAGCAACAAATGTCCTAGAAAGGACACAAAATGGATATGCCAACTGGTTTTGTAGGACAAAGCTCTTACTACCCTCCCAGAACTAAGCGAATATGACCTGGAGAAGTTTTTCTTCATGGAAGAGGAGGTCTCGAGGCTGATATCAAGCAAGAGTACTACAACAACCAGCAAGCACTAAGAGGAGGCATCCACCAAGAAAATGTCTAGAAAAAGGGTGCTCATGCAAGTCCCAGAGAAGTCAACAAAGAAATCACATCCTCCAAAAGTGGTAGACTTGGATTCTGAAGATGCCAACACCACCAAGCAAGCTGCTACAACCACTTCCAAAAAAGTGATTGAGCCTAAGAAAGGAGACCACCAATCAAGAAGCATCCATGAAGCCTTCAGTAAAGAAGGCAGAGCAAGGAAGCAAGGAAGACGGGATGAAGGTGGTAGCAAAGATAGACAGGTCTAATAAAGAGGTGCCTCAACTAGAACAAAGATCTCATCAAGGTAAAGATTCACCCAAAGTCCATGGAGAAGGACAAGAAGTAAGCTCATTTGACAAGTCCAGACTGAGGGCGACCACAGTGACAAAATTCATGGAGATAGGACAAGAGATTGACGAACTTTATGAGAACATCTCTAACTCTAATTTGAAATTTTTCAATATAAATGCAACTTTATTGTCACTGATAGTACAAGTACGAAAGATGACTAAGGACATCCAGCTTGTCCTTAGTTTTCCACTACAGATGTAGTAGCTAGCTACAAACCAACTGCAGGTGATGTAGGAATTGGCTGGGGTGATGAGTCAACTCGCCTCACTATAGAAAGAATGAGACAAACTTTGAGAAGTAAACAAGAAGCTGTGAGAGAAGTAGAAAAAAGAAAGGAGGAATCGCCGCCAACTATCAGCATGCATGTTGAGGCGTGTCAAGAAGATCCAATGGAACCGACGTTAGATGCTAACTTCCACCTCAGAGCAAACTTGTTATTAGCATAGATGCAAATAGGGCCAAAAGTTCTCCATGCTGAAGCAACCATGTCTAGGTGCACTCAACAGATAGAAGAAGAAGAGGCAACTAGATCAACAAGCAACAAAGGAGTGCCCACTGAGGGATATAACACAGCCACATCTCTAGCCTTGCCAACACACTCAACCAACAAAAATGAAGGAAAGGGGCTCGATGGATAGCCAAAGTAGAGTGTTTCTATGCTGACAGAGCCCAAAATTGTCATAGAAAAAGAAGAAGCAGTGGGAGAGAACGGCATTGGGACGATACAACCATAAGCAAGGGGAGAAGTCACTAAAACAACTGAAGACGTAATGGACGGGCTTGACCCACTGTTTAGCTATAAGGTCCCACTCCCACATGTCTATGACAACTTTATGAAGGAAATACTTTTGGACAAACCAATAATAGGAGAAGGATTATCAATCTCTTTTGATAGATAAATAGAACCGATGATATATGAAGAGGATACAGGGACTCTGGAAAACATGTTTGATGAAGCACCTCTTAAACCAACAAATCATGTCTTCCCAGAACCACCTACAACCTCAACAACTGTAAACACATCACTCCCACTCACGCCACCCTCACTTCCATGTAAGATGGCCGATATGGACATGTCCTCAGTTACAGACTTGCCAATAAGGGACATCCATGTCCTGGCTGACATCCTTGATGACGCAAAGCCAGGACAAGATATTATCTACCGCAACAACAAGTATAATCTAACAAGAAGTGATCTATGTTCCGCTTTTACACCTCAGGCAAATATAAGCATAATGCTTTTCAAGATTCTGTGTGGGACTATAATAGAGGAGTACATGTACATATATAAAGATGGGCCAGTATTCAATGTGGCATCCAATCTGAAAGCTCGCCAACTAAAGGAAATAGATGACACCACATCAATCTATGAGCTATAGGAAGCGCTTGATAGAAGTAGATCTTTGAAGTTTGTCACACTTCCCTTCAAAACATTCAACCATTGGCTTCTCATAGTGGTTGACCTATCTGAAAGAAGAGTGCTCACTTACAACTTCAGCACCAAAGACCTACCTTGTGGGCAAATGGTCTTTGAAAAGGCAGAGCACTAATCAATACAAGAAATCCCCACCCACCTAAAATGACTAATTCAAGGAGTAAGCGAGTGTTATCGCCCCAATTGGAAGGAAATTGCCAATGAATGCAATTTTGCCCAAGAAGGCCAGAACTCAGCGGACAGTGCCTTCTTAGCACTAAGGGTAATTGAGGCCATCAACAGAGGAACACATGTAGAGAAAATTGCTAATGAAAATTTCCATCCTTATGAAGAAAATATGTAATGGAAATCATTCACAACAGAAGGATCTTCTACGACAGAAGCATGGAAGACATATCAAGGCGCATGTACTCTCTTATTTCTTTACTCGAAAAAATTCCTTGGTGAGAGAAACTTAGAAAGATTGAGTCTTCAATAGACAAGAAGACATCACCAGTGCCACCCACTGCCCCTCCACAACCCAATACAGCACATGTCACACCTATACATGCTGAGAAGGAACCACCCCAAGAAGTCCCTACCACTATAGAGAGGGAACCAACTCTAGAAGTTAAAATGTCAACATCTTGCCCGCCACCAATACAACCACTTATGATCCCAACTTCTGCTGATATCATCATAACATAACCCTTACCTCCAGAGGACAAAGCCGTCAAAGGAATTGAGGTACACACCGAAGAGGAAAACCAAGCTGCTGACACACTAGAAGGAATAGAACCAACATATTTCATAACACCTACCTTTGAGAACTTCAACTAACTAGCATGCTATGGATTTCCTATGGAAGAAGTCCAATTCCTCTTAGATGTTATGTGCCCACATGAGGATGACTTTGTGGTTATCTTTGAAAGAGGAAATTTACAAATCTTACTCCCAGACCTCAGAAATATATTGACAACAGGATGGTACATGACAATAAATGTCATGACAGCTTACCAACTACTGCTAGCAGACGATCTCACTAATATATACATGGAATTTTACAAAATATTGGGAGATGTTCTGTCAAAAAAGGAATCAGGCGAGCTACAACGACTGATAGATCACTTAAAGTACAACATTCTACGATGGATTTTTGTCCCAATCTTACATGATGGACATTGTGCACTACTAGCAGTGGACATCGTCAATAAAACGCCCATCTTCTACAGCAACTCAAATTTTATGTTTCATGCAAAATGCACAAAGTATCACAAAATAACCAATAATGTCATTGAAGAACGAGCCACTTTGGTAGACAACAAGATTACAGAGGTGATTAGAATCTTTGGCCCCAACGTTCCCGCTGATACCAAGTTTGAGAAACTGCAATTCTGTCATAGGTGTCCTCAGCAAGAACCTCTTTAAAATGACTATGGCTTCTACATATTTTATTGGATACAAATGCTAGCTTCAGATCAGAAAGTCAAATAATGCCACGACGATTACTACTACCACTGCCAAGGATAATATGGTATGAAGATCCTAGCCTCAGAATAGTCGATCACCCACAATGACCTATAATTCACTTATTCTAGATCAACCTCATTTTTTGACACCCTATGGATAGGGTGGATGATAATTTTAAGGGGGGGTCTGAACAGGCTAACAAGATAAATCTCTACTTTGACATTAATTGCTTTTTGCCTTGCTTAACAAATTTTGACAATCGGCCTAACTGGCCAGTTTTGGCTTGATTTTTGTACATACATATAAATACATTTGCTAATATCTCGGTATACTAGTAGTCTTAAAAAGGTAGATATTAAATCCATTTTTCTAGGATTGTGCCATAACCCCAACCCTTAGACTTTCTTGTCTTCAAGCTAGCTCTTAGCGTAATTATTTCAAGAATGATAAATCTGGGCTTCTTAATCTACTTGAAAATTTTCAAGTGTGATATGTTTTAACATCAGCCTAACCTCGAGATAATGTAGAAGGTACTAGGATGTTAGTCAGCCAAGAAAATATCTCAAGGAAAGGAGGACTCAACCATAATCCCAAGTGTAGGTAGGAAAGTACATAAACTTGGCAAAAGAGGAAATAACTACCCCTTCTAGTTTTAAAAGTCCTCGCTTTGGGATCAAAAGAGGCATGACAACCCAGCTTTCCTTAAAAAAAAAACCTATTATCTCAAAGCATGTGAGCAAGAATCAAAGCTGACATGAATAAAATCATGAGAGTTGTGCCTGGAAAGATGTTGAAGGACTCCGCCCAATCAGTGTATTGCTTCACTCACGAATGTAGATATGTCATGCCGGGTAGTGGAGTATGGAAGCCAACCTTTACACACCTACACTCCAAAGAGAACCTCACACAACCACTTGAAATTAAATCAGGGCCCTCTAGGGAAGCACCGCCTCTAAGGCATCTTAGTGGTTGAGTGAACCTGAGTAATGCATGAATCACTGAAGCCTCAGCCTACCCAGACACAATATCTAGGAAACCCAAAAAAATAAAAGTTGGGTGTTAAAGCTACCTCTTCCAGAACTTTGCGCAAGTACAACTTGGAATAAGATCATTAGTGCTTCATGAATGAGGAACTCTCTGATAAAGAAAGGTGTGGCAAGCAATACAAGTACCACTAACTCCTAGCTAAGAGAGAAAATTTTGGGTGCTAGCAACCTCTTGACCAGATGCATAAATCTCGACTTGAGACTGACATTATCACATTTCACGCACTCACTAAATAATGAACAATAAAGCCCTTTGAATTTATTCGATGCTTAAATTCTAATTATTAGCCTGAGGACAGTCCAGATTCTAAGTTTGGAGGAGTTGATAACATCTAATTTTGTGGATATTATATGTTTTACTTTATCCCTATTCTTCCACTATTTAGACAAATTTATATCCATTTCCCTCATGCCTTGCATATATTCTCCTTACCTTATGTTGATAAGGACAATGACTCTAAATACAGGAAACAAAGGACTGGAAGGTTGATTATTGAAAGTTGAGCCATCACTTGATGACAACCGATGGCCCTTGAGTATCCATTAGCTCACCCTCATCGGATGTTACCTAACAACTCCCTACAACACCACCATTTGACAACTGCAACAACCCATCAACCGGTGGCGCGTCTGTACCTGTCAACTACAGATGAACCTACATCATCAACCGGTGGCGTCGCAACACCCATCAGCTGAAGGCGCATCTACGCCTATCAATCGATGGTGTGTTTGTGCCTGTTAACCGGTGGGGGTGTCTGCTCCCATCATCTGGTGGTGTGCATGCTACTGACATCCGATGGAAGCCCTGATAGGTACCATACTTGGACCGTTGAGCAGGTGCCCTGAGGATGGATACCTGGGAGGCTTGGGGCACAAGTAGAGGACCCCTGGATGACACCTACAAAAAGGAGATGACTAGCTACGTAAACGGAGTCAAAGTTGCACTCTCTACCCCGAGTGCGCATTGTCGACTAGACATGGAGATGTCAAAGGAAGGAACCGCCATTGATTATCTCCGTCGCCACTGATTGCTACGAGAGACAGGTGAGAGTACATCGGTCTCGGCACCCAGACCATCGCCCGTTCCCCCTGGATCATCCCCGAAGTTACTCCATCATCAGGAGAAGGAAGAAGGAGGAAAGGAGATTAGCCGCACTATTGCTTCAGGCCAAGAGCATCAGGATCAGGACATCAGATGTGGCCATCACCTGACCACCATCGGTGTATCCCTCGATCCCCTGTTTTGACTTTCTTTTTCTTGTTTTTTCATATTTCCCTTCCTACTGTTCTCCACGTCTCTATATGTTTGTAAACCTGAAATGCTACTCATGAGAATGAGTGGCTAAACACCTAACTTGGGTTGGGAGTAGCCACTAAGGCCCTCCCAACATGTATATACTTGCATCTTTTTTAATATATATTTCCTTAGCAACAATTATCTCCATACTATTGTTCTTGAATGCTTTACCTGCATTCTTAGCTACCATGTTGTGATGTTTGATTGTTGGTACCTTGAAAGAGTCGTACCAACCTTATCTAAGTGTTATGGAGTAGTATGAATGCATGAAAATATTGTAATGCTAAGGCTGATGGTCATATGGCTTGCTTTGGGGTTGTTTGTTTGCCATCTCGAGAGAGAGAGATGATCTTATAATCTAGATCTAACCTAAACTCAAGACAGGAGGGAATAGACATATATGATGATTGCCTATAATCTGCTAAGGGTATACAAAAGGGTGTGAGTATTGCATATTAGTGAGAGGTCTTAATAGGTGAAACCCGATCCAAGTTCCCATCTATATTTTGGTTACATCTTTCTTGCTCGACTTTTGTTCTCTTGTTTTGTTTATTGTTACTTTGTTTGGAATAGCACTGATCCTTAGGGAACACCATCTTGATCTACCTCTTTGTTTGGTGTATCTGAGTCTGAGGCTCTACGTTCTTAGCACTTGCCAACCTCGTCTATGTGGTTCGACCCCGATCTTCTACATCGGACCCCGTATAATAGTTGTGGGGGCCTGAATGTCGGGTTATAAATCTAAGAGTCCGACTACTCTAGATCTGCTCCAATTTGGATGTGAGATTTAAACGGGTCAGCATCCAAGTAACAATACACTTTGATGTTGATATCACACCTTATCTTGCTAGCGTGAAGGCAAAGATGACTATTCCGAGGTGGTGATTCCTTGATTTGATCGCCACTAGACCATCGGGAGGAATTGAGTTTGTCAGAAATATGAACCAGAGACAAAGATGATTGCAGAAGATAAGATGAATTTTGAAGTAGGAAGGATGGAGGCGAGATCAGGATGTTTGCACGACATGATTAGAAGACGAAACCCTGGATTGTTTCCCTTTTCCTTTGCTGAGATGGACGGATTCTCAATGCGGCTCTGATACAATTCTTGAAACAAAGAGAGTCGGAAATTCGGGTTAAGTCACACACTCTCAAAATGTGCATGAATTGCTTTATTTATATTGCTTGCTGCTACATGTGTTACATTTTAGAAGAGGTGGGTGCAGCAACGCACAAAGACCTCAGTGGGCTTGGACACCACACAGGCCTTGACAAGCCTTGATAATTACATACAGTTATATATTAATCTGAGTATCTACATTGTATTATCTCTATGTGTTCTTACATCCTCCCAGTGTACAAACTCTTCCTTCCGCCGAACTTGAGTACCTCTATATTGGGCTGAAATCTTCTGTCCCATTGTCTGTCCTCGCCTCTATACCCTATACATCCTAGCCGTAGGTTTGCATTCAGTTGTCCTGTGATCAGTAAATGCAACAATGTTCCAGGCACGATGAAGTGAGCCCCTCTATGTTGCCCTAATTTGTGTGTTTGTATCATGTGTCAATGTTTTTCTGTTTACATATTAGAATTTTGTTGCCTGCATTTCTGCGAATTTATTTTTAGAAGACACGTTTGTATAGAATTATTATTGAAATATGAATGACAGTACTCTGCACCATTTGCATTCCCTGCATCTACCACATCTTTCATGCTGTGAATATTATAACGGTTTTTAAAAGATTGAACGAGAGAGAATTCGTGTATGTTTGAATTTTTCGTTGCCGTTTGCAAGCCTGCGGAGCTGCAACTAAATGTCGTCGTTTATTTTAATGCCGCACATGTAATAATCACAGCATGTTTTCTTTCTGGAATCGAGGAGACGCTTCTGTAACTTCCAGTCACCCAATGGGAAGCCAGCCACTGGTCTGTTGGTCTATAATCAGGCGGAGCCAGAAACTAAAAGTGGGTGAGGCCAAGTGTAACCAGAAAAATTCTAATGCCAATATCTGAAAAATAATGAATTAACATTACAAAGGTTGAAAATGATAAAAAATCTACTAATTTTCATAAATGAAAGAATTCACCAATTAAATGTAAATGAAAAGAATTAAAGAGAGGCGGACCATGTTTCATTGTCTAGAAGTGTTCCATAATTAATGGTTTCTACAATTATATTTTTATGCTAGACTCTAGGACATGTCTCCCTTAGATTAAGTATTTGTCCATATCATATGAATGAAGGATGATGATCTATATAATAAGAAAATTATTATCAATTTGTAGTATAAAATTAATAAATCATTAAATGTATAGTACACTGAGGAAAAAATTCAATACAAAAGAATATCTTATAATATGTACATTTTTATGAGATTTTAACATTTAATTGGAAGATTTTTCTCATTGTGTAATAAATAATAGAAGTGAGTTAATATGCAATAGGTATTTAAATGTGTTACTTTCTTCATTATAAAGTTATATGTAATTGAGTTTGAATATGCTTAGGACATATTATTAGGTATATATTTCGTTGCGTTGTGACTCAAAAATGTCACTACAAGATTACAAGGAAATAGAAGGGAGGTGGGCAACAAGCTGCGCCGCCACCCCTTTTCGAATGGCAAATCCAATCTTATAAGTAAATTTTGAAAACTTATCTACTATGATCATATCTTGATTTGATTCATTAGATTAGTATGGATTAATGTGGTCTAACACACGTTCCTTATTCTTTTAAACTCTCTTTTTGTTAATTCTCTTGTTTGTTATTTTTTTGTTTCACATAGTTTCTTTTCCAATATTAGATAGACTCTTTCCCATTTCCAATTCATAATTATTCATGGGTCTTACGTTCTCTTCTATGTAACTTGTTCGATTGGTGACATAGTTATTTTATTTATATTCGTTATTGAGAGGGAGAGGTATATCGTTTGTTCTATATTAAACATTCCATGCGGAGTGACTACCCAACCTTTTGTACCAATTGATTACAAACTGATGCATTAATTCCTCGTGTTTTATTATTGCATGCAATGACAATGGATTGAGAAGGAAAGTCCATCCGTTTCCTTCGTGGTTAGCTGTTTATCCGACTTTTCATATATGACGATTTGGAACTGTTGATGTTAATTATTCTTTTGAATTGTAATGACGGCAGGTGAGGCCGAAGGCTATTTTGAGCAATAAAAGCAGATGTAAATGCGAGAATTTGGTGAGGCCGTGCCCTCATGTGTCCCTAGTGTGGGTCCGCCACTGTCTATAATGTGCTTCCCCCACCAACTTACAGTACCACCAACAGTCATCGGCCGGAGATTGGAGGCGAAAATCATCAAATCTTCGTTCTACCTTGAGCAAGATGGAACCCGGACAACCATCAAACTTGGCTGGAGGAGCAGTGACAGAAGGAGCTGTTGATGACATGTACTTCTCAGCGCTCCTTTCTGAGGAGGGTCGTGAGGAAGCGGTATTCCCTATCGCTGACGACAAGTACGCCGAAGCGGTGCAGTTTCAAGAGGTACTCATCATCTCTTCTACTACAGGCAGCGCCAAACTCAAGTCAGAAAACGTGAATGGAGCCGCTGACCAGCCCTCTTCCACCTCCTCCTCCTTTGTTGTGTGCACCATCTGTACGGAGGAGACCCTAGGTCCCGAAGACATGTTCAGGGACAAGATGAGCTGCTCCCATCTGTTCTGCAATGCGTGCATTGCGCGCCACATCGCCGCCAAGGTCCAGGAGAACAACATCTCCTCCTTGACGTGTCCAGAGCCAGGATGTAGAGCGGCCATCGAGCCGGAGCACTGTAAAGGCGTCATTCCAGACCTGGTGTTCGACCGATGGTGCGACGTGCTTTGCGAGTCAATAGTTCTCTCTGAAGCGGCTTCGGCAACCAAAACCAACGAATTAAAGAGCACTCATCCGTCTTCTTTGACTGGCACCGCTGTACCCAGTAACACTTCAAATATGACGGCCATCGATGGCGTCATCTACTGCCCCTTCAGCGACTGCTCCACCCTTTTAATATTCGACGACTCCGATGAGCAGGTGTCCCGCGCCGAGTGCCCCAGCTGTCATCGTCTCTTCTGCGCCCAGTGCAAAGTATCCTGGCACGCCACTGCTGAGGCTGAGTATACTTGTGAGGAGTATCAGCGTTGTAATGGCGAGGATGCGAAGAAGCTGGATTGCATGCTCGTCGATCTCGCCGAGGGCAAACACTGGAAGAGATGCCCTTGCTGCAAGTTCTTCGTCGAGAAGAAAGATGGCTGCATACACATCATCTGCAGGTGCAAGTTCGAGTTTTGCTACGGCTGCGGTGCTGCATGGGCAAATTCACATTTCAATACTTGTCAGAAATGAGGTTTACCAGCTAGGCATACATGCATGGTATTTCTAAGAGCATGCATGGGTTACTGCCTTGTTTGAAATGGTTAATTCCTTATTAAGATCAAATTCCATCTTTCTTCACGAAGAATAGTTCTTGTGCTTGATAAAATCAAATCATGATAATTGCCTTTCATCTATATGACAAATTGTCCAAAATTTCTACCATTTTATCATATAAATTGCTGTCTCCAGTACGTAGCACGTTTATTTAGGGTGCAAACTCTAGTGTCCAGGATTGTGTCCCAACAAATTCTGGGTGTACATTCTGCCATAGGCCCCACAAGTCAAGAATTGAGATATTCTAAGCATAGGGATGGATACAGATTGTGCCCAGAAGATTTGATCTAGCTTAGGGGCAATGGCAGATTCAGAAAATCACAGTAGCCCGGGGGGAGGGGGGCGGGGTTGAGTTATGAGTGACCATAGTATCCACGATTAAATTTTCTTTGTTGGAAATTCTATCCATACCATCAAAAATCTTTTGATTTTACCAATCCACAAAAAATCAAATATATAGAAAAAATATTATACATGTTCTTATCAAAATTTTGAATCAAAATATAAGTAACGATTACAAAGAGAGAAATAGAATACCGAGATAGCAAAGAGATATATGTGGACCACATCAACATTGCTCTTTAAAAGACATCTGGGTTAAAATATTAAAACAACAAATGATACATGAAAAAATTGAAAAATGTGCACAAGTTATCTTCTCCTACTTTTAATTTTACTATTTAATAAGAAATTGAAAATGCTTCTTGATCACAACTAGGTGCTCCAATATATTTTTTCTTTATTAGATAAAAATTTTCAGAGGACAAATCAATGAAAAATATATTATACAAAAAAAATAATACATTTTTTCTTCTTAAAGTTTTGAACGAAAATATGAATAAGTAACAAGAGGAGAATACCAACATAGCGACAAAAGATAGTGAGAGCTGTTCGTATACTATATTAACATTAATTACTCTAAAAGGACATCTATACTAAGATATAGAAATAACAAACAATACACGGAAATATAAGATTTTTTTTTATTTTGTCCTTTCTTCACTTATTAATAGGACTAGATGATAATCCGAACTAGTCCTTTCTTGAAATAAAAATGTAATCGTTACACAGGCCAAAAGAATAAAATTAATACAAATCTACTAACTCGACTAGTAGCTAATATATTGCATTGTGACAATGAAGAACTATAAATAAATGACCACCTTCCACTAGCGGGATTAAAAATACCAACAGCTGGAGTTTGAACCCGCGCTGCTGTTAAATGTACAAAAACTCTACCAACTGCACTAGCAACACATAGTGACAAGTGACAATGAAGAACCATTAAGAAATGACTACCTTCAGCTAGGGGGATTAAAAATATCAATTGCTGAAATTTAAACCCGCACTGCAATTACATGTACAAAGAACTCTACCAACTGTGCTAGCGACATATTTTGTGAAGTTAGTATACAACATTGTACTTAATCCCTTTGGAGAATTGTATATAGAGCATTTTAGATTTGGGGGGGGGGGGGGGGGGGGGGGTGGCTTCAGCCTCCCTGGATACGCCCCTGTTTAGGGGTGTGCTCAGAATTTTGTACCCGTTAATCCCACATTCTGCCATAAGTCCCACAAACCAAAGGTTAGATATTCTGAGCACAGAAATGGACTCACATATTGGGCACATACGATTTGATCTTGTTTATCAATAGAATGTTGGTGATAAATAATAGTTTCGATTTAGGGTGAGAGACTGAGAGGACTATTCACAATCTTAATTTACAAAGTAGTCTTAAGACAATACAATGATATACTTTCTTAGATTACTTTAATTAGAGATTAAGATTGCTAAGCAAGAACACAGGAGCCCTAGACAGAACGTTGAGAGCTAGCTAGGCAAAAAGATATGGAGAGAGGGCGTTGAACTAGGGAGGTAAGGAGAAATAGTATTCGAGAAACCCGCAGAGTCGATTCTATTCAAACATACAAACAAAGGAATATCCAACTGCCATCGTATATATAGTCCGCTTTTACACGTTATTATTATCAGAAAATGTCGCTAAGCACGCAGCTTGCGATTTGAATTAGCATAGATAGTAACAATTTTTTAAATGCTTTCAGTAGTAAGCTAAATCAATGACAATATATAGATCTATTTAGTAATTCCATCGATAATTATGTTATGAAAATATATAGTTCAATTTTATGTGAAAAGAATTTTTATTTATCCATTCATTCTGTACATATATTAATATTTTATCAAATACTATATGATTAGATAATTTTATGGAAATGAGAGTATAGATTTAGTCAGAGATTTAAGTAGACCCCTTTTAGGATCCTAACATATGAAACTTTCACCACTAAGGGACGCTGTTAAACTAAAAGATGTTGTTGCAGTAGGTGATGAAGAGCAATAAGTACATGGGATGGGTACTTATCCCTGTTTGTAGTTTCAAGTGCAACCATCCATAGAGGGGCAAGGAAGCTGCATATAACATAGAGAAGACGAGGAGGAGCCAACTGTTGACAATATCTTTTAAAAAAATATTGAATCCAATGAAAAAGAATTAGGAGGGTGATTATATTTTTTGTAATTGACTAGGATGTTTTCTTCTAAAATTGATTTATCTATTCAACATCTAAAAAAGGTTGACATTATTCATTTTTATTTTTGAACCATGCATTGTCATAGAAATTCATATGTTATCAAATAATTTATTTTCCATTCTCACTATTTAACATCTCAATCCCAAGTCATTTTTGTAAAATTAATCATAAACAATGATTTCTTTATAATAAAAAATTGTATTTTGTAATCGTGCTTCTCAAGTGGTGGGTGTCTGTGTTGACCAATGTTGTGAATGTCATAGAAAATCCTATGTTGAAATTGCCAAGGTTTGGCTAAATTTGGAACTATTAGTAATCTTCGTCGACTGTGTTTGCAGGTAATGCATGATCTAGCCTTGTGATAAAAACCATGGCTACTCATAGTGATCTTGAAAAAAACAAATAATAAGTTTGGTTTTGCTCATGGGGATTGTGTTAGTGAAATCGGGAGAGCGGGTAGGTTAGGCATAGGATGGTCTGATGGAACTACCAAAACCATATCTTACTCCTAGAACCACTTTATTGTGGAAATTCAGAAAAAAGATGATATACTCACTTGGCGTTGTGTGGGTATCTATGGCTGGGATCGCAATAAAATAAATAGAACGTGGAAGCTTTTGGACGATATTTATAGAGAGAGAAACTACCCAATGTTATTCATAGGAGACTTTAATGAGATTTCTTACTACAAGGAAAAGAAGGGTTGAGTGATAGGTGGCCCGAGACACACTAAAAACTCATGGGAGATTGTCAACAAATGTGGCCTCATTGATATCAGCTTTGAGGGTGAGCCATTCACCTAGGAGAGTGGTAAAACTCTAGATACCAACGTTAAAGAAATGTTATATAGAGTGTTGGTCTCTTTTTAGTGGAATAATCTTTTCCCTCATGTCTGGATCAAGGTTCTTAATGGAGAAAACTTAGATCATTCACCTCTCATTTTGAATATATCTAAAAAATTCAGTTCCAAATGTGGCGACAAAGAATTCAAGTGTGAAAGTTTTTGGCTCACAGACCCTGAATGCAAAACAATGTTCAATATGCTTGGAACTCACAAGTTGAGAAGCAAATAACTGAAGAAAAAAAATCAAATGTTGTATCCAAAAATGTTGAAAGTGTGGGTAGAATATGTTAACACACATAAGAAGATTAAACTTGTGGAAATGGATTTGGCCAAAGAGAAACTTAAATCGTTGAATGAGATGACTTTCATTGCATGTAAAAGTCTATAAGAGGAATTTGTCAAACTTCACAACCTTAATGAATCCTACTGGTTCATGAGAGCTAAGTTCAATGAGATGGCCGATGGGGACAGAAACACATCTTACTTCAACAAGAAGGCCTCCCAAAGAAAACAAAGCAATAACTTTAATAAATTGAAAACAAATATTCTTGGGTTTTTTAGGAAGGGGCAATTGCTAATGTTGTGGTTGAGTACTACAATAACCCTTTTTCTTCTCAAAATTTGCAGATCACTTATGAGTCAACCACGTGTATCCACAAGAGCATCAATTCAGATACCAATGACAAGCTAATGTGAAAACCCAATAAAAATGAGATCTGGGAAGTTCTAAAGAACATGCATCCATCCAAAGCTCTCAGACCTAATGACTTCCACGTGGTCCTTTTCCAATATTTTTGGGAGATTTGTAGCAATGATGTGATCCTCTATGTTACAAACTGGTGGAACAACAAAGAAGGTATCAAACTCACTAATAAAGACAATGTAGTGCTCATTCCTAAATGCAAAACACCCAATGGTAGGAACGATTTTTGCCTTATCAGTCTTTGCAACACCATATAACAGATTATATCAAAAGTATTGACAAACAGAATGAAACTTCTTCTCATGTGTTACCTATCGAACCCATAGATATTCCTCGAGATTTAGCCTTTGAAGAATATCATGTGAAGATTATTGACTCCTAAGTGAAGCAATTGAAGCACAAGCATATCAAAATAGTAAATGTTCAATGGAAGTATCATGGTCTAGAGGAAACAACTTGGGAGCTCAAAGAAGAAAGTTGTGAACTCACCCTTCCCTCTTTGTTTGAGATTTTTGGGACAAAATCCTTTTAAGGGGAGGAGAGTTGTAACATACTCAAATTTAGGTAATTATTACCTTTTACTCCTTTTTATTATGAACTCTTATTTTGAACACCTCTTATTAGATTGCTGTGCACTAGGATGTTAGTAACCTTCATATACAAGAATTTTAGCCAATAACACAATTATGTAAGGCTTTTATACATGAAATAGTGGAAATACACTAGTTTGGGATTGGTTGTGAAGAAAAAATCAAATTAAGGCATTTAAGTTCAAACTTATCCTTCTAGACTTTTCATGTGGATAGGTTTGGTTAAGAGAGAGTTACTAACAAAAATTTGGTTAATAAATAATAAAGGAATGCATCAATATGGAGAAAATAAATTTTCCCTCAAACAGTGTTTCTTGCGTATTGAAGTTCTCCACAAGGAAAAGTTGACTCCAAAATTGCATTCTTTGGGTCCTTCTTACCTTATCCATCAAATTTCACTTTATTTGTATGGTATTTACCCATCCAATTTAAAAGGGAAAGAAAAGAAATAAAAAATCCATCATTTTATTCAAATTTGAATTGGAAAGATGTTAATGTCATACAGAGGGGTCGATGCACGCAATTCCTATGGTTGTTAGATCACGATCTGATGACTCTGTGAGTCGTCTTCAACCCTCTACCTAGTTAGAAAACTTTTTAGAGGTTAGGGGTAATTAAAACCCAAATTTATCCCTCTGTACTTCATCTTTTCTTAATTTTTCTTTTCCTACAAATTCATAGAATGATCCTACACCATTTGACACCTTACTAAAGATCTATCATTAACTATTTAATAATTTCTCAATTTGTGCACCGTGCTTCTCGAAGCATCATGTTACACAAACCTTAGCACCTCATCCTATATAAACCTAACTCAATCCCAAGGTCTGCCACATCGCGTGCAAGCATTGCATGTTCCAATTTTCCCTCATGCTACTATTTCAACCACCACCAATCGAGACTTCATTCTGGGCTTGCGGCTCCTCGCCTCAACACCTGACATCACTAGGATCCAATCGACTCTAGTGGTGAGTTCCCTCGAACCTATTCTTCAATTATAAACCATCAAAACCCAACATCATCGCCATATTAGGATTTCCTCAAATCCACACCGTGGGGACTTAGGTTGCTCCTCACAGCCATGGCCAGTGGGCAAGGAAGGGGGTGACTCCCCTGTGAAGTTCTTAGTCTTCCATTGTCATGTTCCTTCTTTCTTACTTTCTCGCGAAGGGTATATTGGTATATTCATTGATTGGCATGAGATTTTCATTAAAGCTTAGCTAGTTATGGACTATGGTCAGCTGGTTACCTATGATTGGGCCAACTCGATGGGTCTAACCTGACTTCACTAAGTATATTCTAATGAAGAGGATTGACCTAACTTTTCTGATTGGATGGAGATTTAAAAATTCATAACTTTCTCTCTATTTATCCAAAAAAATATGCAAAAATATGTTTTAGAATCCTGAGAATTTTATCTACCTTTTGGCATACTTTTCGTTACATGATTATCAAGTTTTTAAGACTAGATATTTAGGGTATTGTTTTCACTTAGAATCTTAATAATAACTAAAGACAACATCATGATTAATAAAGTTATGATTTTGAGTCAAAATATCATTAAGAAACCATGAACTCAATGCTAGGATAAAAACAAGAGTTGACCTAGGGTTTTTCTAATGGGTTTGGATTTCTAGGCTTTTCACAATACATATATATTATAACTTAAACACTAATTCATGGATCAATACAATATGTTGTTTGAGTTGACTTTAGGCTTGGATGGGTTAGGATTTGATCTGTGAATTAATATTCAAGTTGAGGTATGCACATATTTCCTGATTATCTAGGCAATACTATGACCACCAATAGATATTTCCATATGAGGCATTCATTCGTTAATTTTGTTCATTATTGAACATATTTTCCTATTCCCTTGCTATTTCCTAATTTATTATTGATACCATTATATTCTATTATTGAAGGACATCTGACCTATTTTTTGAGATAATCTCATCCTCTTATTTGAACCAAGTTGATTTTACTGAAATTATATCTTTCCTTTATATTTTGGTGTGTGTGCAAATATACAAGATTCATTTATAGTAGCATGTACATCTATACATACCGTAATATTTATGTGCACCTTTCTACCCCAAGTGTGTCTTTCCACTTGTATTATATATATTGGGCACGCCTTTCCACCCAGGGTGTGCCTTTCCACTCAACTTAGGCTTGCCATTTATGGGTGTCGGCCCTACATAAATAAAAGTAGTCTAATTGTTTACATGCACTGTATGTGGATTATTATTGTTGTTATATGGTAGGATTTACTTTTTGTTAATCATCTCTTTTATTATAATGCCTCATCTTTTGGCATGTTAAATCTTTGTGGAACTTCTTCTTTGAACCATTACTTTATTGATATCCTGCATTGCCTTTCCAACAATCTTAAGTATTTCCTAGTTGTTAATTATTGCACATACTTAGTGTTCGTTGACGTCTGTGTTTTTTGTTTTCTCTCCTCTGGGAATTGCATTCAATGCATCCAGAGGTTCCACAGCCTAAGGACCATGAGTTAGGTAGTGACACCTAGATCTAGATGTTGAGGACTTCAGAGATGGAAAGGTTACTCACCCCAAACTGATCTGAGTAGTATAGGATTTGAATTCCATTAGATGCCATCTATGGCTCATTAGTTGAACTCTGAGGAGAAAATCTTGTAACATTTATATTTAATTTTTGTTGTTGCAAAAACTATGTTCCTGTTATCGTTATGCTTACAGAAGTAGTGTAAACTATAATTATTTGAATAGTTCTATTCTGGTGGATATGATCTATTGGGGTAAATTACAATTATTTCCTTAAATTTAAGTAAGAAGTGGTCTCTAACGGGCCATACTCCTTACATTCATACTCAAACAGTTCATAGCCTTGTCTGTCTTTGCATGTCCAACATTCAGATTAAAGGAAATCTCTGACTTGGAGATATTAATCTTCCATCCAAAAACAACTTCATAGCAGATGTTAAGGTCAGATATCATGGATATTTCTTCCAGAGTTGCCTAAGAAAAGAGGATATTGTCGTCAGCAAAAAATAGATGAAAAATAGTAGGTCCATTGGAACATGCTTTGGCCCCATGTTTATAGTTGTTGTTAAGTGCATTGGTGATGGACATTTAAAAAATCTTAGGACATAACAAAAGTAAATTGGGGGATATAGGATCACCATGTCTGAGTCCCCTATGTGGGGTGAGGTTGACCCATTTCTGTACTTGACTATAAAAGAGAAGGGGTGCTTGAGAAGCAATCTTTGATTTTACAACACCAACCCTCACTAAAATCGAAGACCATCATAACAATGTAGATAAAGTGCCACTCTAGATGGTCGTAAGCCTTACTCATGTTTAGTTTGATCGCATTTTCCCCCTTTCTTCTTTGTTTTATGAGTGGAACATTTCAAAAGCAACAAGTGCATTGTTGATGTTGTGTCGCCCAGGGATAAAAGCACTTTGATTAACAGAGATCTTTCTCATATTTCTTCAGCATGGACACATGAAAAACATCATGAATCTTATCATAAGAAGGTGGTAATGCTAAAGGATATGAACACTCCCCAATTTTATTGAAAACTTCAAAGGGTGCCACATTAAAGGATTGAGCATTCCTTTTACCTTAGATCTTGAAAAAGACCAAATAGGTTTTATTTTCAAGAAAACATAATCACCAATCAGAAAGTTCACATCCATCCTATTTTTATTAGCATACATCTTCTGACGATATTGAGTTTCTTTCATTTGTTTCTTTATCAAAAGAATCTTGTCCTTCATTAATTGTTGCCATCAGTCTTAACCAGAGTATGCTCACCCACATCATCCCAATGTAAGGGGGAACAACAAGGTCTTCCATACAAAGCTTCTAAGGGTGGTATACCTATGCTTTCTTGGTAGCTATTATTGTAAAAAAACTAATCCAAAGGGAGATGTTTATCCCAAACACCTCCCCAGTCCATAACACAAGCTTGTAAGAGATCTTCTAGAATCTAAACTATCCTATCAGACTGACCATCGGTCTGGGGATAGTAGGATGTACTAAAATGTAAATTGAATCCCATTTCTTCTAAAATTTGGTTCCATAGGAGAGAAGTAAACTTAGGGTATCTATCAGACAAAATAGACTTTTGTACACCATGCAGTTCAATCCACGTATATCCATTCCATATCTGAAACCTTATATGTAGTCTCAAAGGTAAGAAATGAGCAGACTTGGTAAATCGATCTATCACAACCCAGACAACATCATAACCACCTCTAGATTTTGGAAATCCTATCTCAAAATCCATCATAATGTTTTCCCATTTCCACTCAGTTATATTAATAGGTTGAAAAAGGCTACCATGTCTTTGATGTTCAATATTTACTTGCAAATAGGTCAAACATTTCACAAAAAAAAGTACTAGTGTCCTTCTTCATATTTTTCTACAAGAAACCTCTTTGTAAATCCTTGTACATCTTTGTGGTTCTAGGGTGAATTTTATATTTCAAACCATGGGCCTCACTCAGGACCTTCTTTATCAGATCATCCACATTTGGTACCACAACAAGAAGCTGAAAACAAATTGCAACATCAACACCAACATTCACCAAGGTCAAGATTAGCTGCTTGTGTTGCAATAACTTCAAAGATCTAAGACATAGTAACAGAGAGACTTGCCATGTGCACACACATCTTATCCACAAAAATATCATCTACATCATCCTTTAACTTAGGTGTCCATCTAGAAACATGCTCCATGCTTTTACACATGAAGCTATGGAGAGATGCAAAAATGACATCCATCTTATGACTAAGAGCATCAACAACTATGTTGGCTTTTATAGGATGACATGTGATTGTGAAGTCATAGTACTTCAAAAATTCCATCCAATGCCTTTGTCTCAGATTCAAGTCCTTTTATGCCATAAGATAGAAAAGACTCTTACAGTTTGAGAAAACTTCAAATTGCACATCATACAGATAATGCATCCAAATCTTGAGAGTGTGAAAAATAGGTGTGAGCTCACGATCATGAGTCAGCCAATTTTCTTCATTTGATTTCAACTACAGGGAGTCATAGGCTATAACCCATCCTTATTGCAAAAGAACACAACTTAACCCTTGTCTCGATGCATCAGTAAAAATAACATAAGGCTTCCTTTCCACGCGTAATGCCGAAATAGGAGAAAACATCAAACATCACTTTATCTCCAGAAAACTCTTTTCACACTCTGGGGACCAAACAAACTTGGTCTCCTTATGAGTCAACTTGGTTAGAGGATGAGCCAACTCATAAAAGTTATTAATAAACCATCTCTAATAACCCACAAGACTCAAGAAACTTAGTATCTCTGAAGGATCTTTGGAGGTTGCCACATAGTCACAAATTCAACTTTATCTAGATCTACACCTATATGACCAACAGATATAATGTTGCCTGAAAATATCACTTCCTTTATCTGGAATTCACACTTAGAAAACTGGGCATAAAGTTGGATTTGTCGAAGTGTCTGTAAGGCAATCCACAGATGTTCCCTATGTTATTCTATCATCTTGGATTAGATGAGAATATTGTTGATGAAAACTACCATTAAGTCATCCATAGTCATATGGAAAACCCAATTCATCCCATCCATGAAAGTGGCAGGGGCATTAGTCAACATCAAAGGTATCACTAGAAATTCATGATGCCCATAGTGAGTGCATAAGGCCCTCTTCCATATATCCTCATACTTTACCCACATTTGAGCATTTGATAGTAGCCACTTCATAAATCCATCTTAGATAAAATTGTAGTTGATTTTAATTGATCAAATAAATCATCAATACATGGTAGAGGATATCAATTTTTCTTTGATAGATTCAACATTTTATAATCCATACACATCCTCATAGAATCATGTTTCTTCTTTAGAAACATAATCAGAGCTCCTCATGGAGAGACACTTGGGTGGAAAAAATCCATGTCAAGAAGTTCTTGTAGCTTCTTATTAAGTTCAAAAAGTTCTATGGGTTGTTGGATCCTAGATGGGTGATTAGATGCTCTAGAGGGGGGGTGAATAGAGTTGAAAGCACTTAAACAAAATTCATTAAACCTTCAAATTATATGACAAGATAAGGTTGCTAAATAGGTAATTTGAGTGCAACTAAATCATGCATAGCAAGGATAAGAGAGATTGAACATGCACCAATTAGACAAGCTATTTAGAGTGGTTCCACACTTCAAACTAGAAGTGTGTCAGTCCACTTGCCTAGAGAGGTCAACCTCTAGGACTTCAACCAATTTCACTCTTATATTCATTAATAAGACATACAATACATGACCAACAAAGGACTTACCTATCCAATACAAAGAGTCTTCAACCTTACCAAGGACTTACCCACTTTGCAAGAGTCTTCGGCCTTCTCCAAGGACTTACCCACTCTTACACAAGTCTTCGGCCTTGTAGGAATTACCCACTCTTCTTGGATCTTCCGCCTTTGACTTCACCTTCACTCGGAGAAGCTTTCCACCAAGGACTTACCCACTTGAGCTTGAGTCTTCTGCCTTCTCCAAGGACTTACCCACTCTAGCTCCAAGTCTTCAGCCTTGATCTTCACCAAGGGACTCCTTCCCTTGTTCTTCTTCACCTCTCTTGGACAAGAGAGAGAACCTTCATCTTCATGATTGAAAGAAGAGATAGGAGGTGGTGGAAGTGAGAGCCTCACAAGATATACATATATGACTAGCTCTCTTACAGATTTCCTACTCACTCTAATGGATGTAGCAAGTGATTAAGCTTAGAGAGAGAGGAGGCTGTAGGATCACTCAACTATAGAATAGGAACCTTCATAGTGAATGCTCAACCTTGGAATGAAGCCCAAGGGGTCCTATTTATAGCTGGGGATGCCTCTTAGCCTTAGGGAACACATGAGAACAAAAACTAGCCGTTTTTTGGCTTGCAACGGATCTATTTTCACTTGTTGCAACTCCACAACATCTAGAATCACTTTTCTGCACTTTTTCGTACAGTCTGATCGGCCGAGTTTATATAAAGGTAACTCGGCCGAACCACTAACAGACAAGGCTGAAAGCTAGACTGTCGGCCGAGCTCCTTTGGAGAAACTCGGCCGATCGGTCGACTTTCATCTTGGACCGATCAGTGGATCGGCCGAGTTTCCTAGATAGAAACTCGACCGAACGGGAATCGGCTGAGTTTGTAACTCGGCTGATTGCAACAAAAATTCCAGAATATATGGATCGGCCGAGTTTGGAATTCGGCCGACAAAATCCCTGTTATGGGTATTTTGGAATTTTCATTTGACTATACAAATGATGGATTTTTGTGTCCCAATAATTTTTCTAAGCTTAATTACAAGTCATACAATCATTACAAGTGGTTACAAAGCAATTCTAAGGTCATTTACATAGAGATCCCAAATTGCACACTTGTAGCTATTTTGACTTGTCTTTTCTCCAATTTGATATGCGCAAGTTAGGGCATTTGGAGTGTGTCTAAACCTAATCTGAAATCACTCAATGTAGAAGCATTAGACACCAATATGTGGAATGCTTAGTCATCATCAAAACAAGGGTTTAGTCAATTTAGACGTGAGTCAACATTGACCTAATTGACCTTGAGTCAACATGGGTGCCATATGATAAGGTGGTTTTGATATGGGGGTGGTACCCGATAAAAGATCGATGATGAACTTGACTTCCTGAGAAGGTGGAATACCAAATAGCTCTTTAGGAAAAACATTATGTAAATCTTGAACCACTTCAATATTTTCTAATCAAGTTATAATGGTGACCAAGTAAGCTCAACATCCATGGGTGATAAGCTTTTCAGCTTTCACATATGATATGATAAATTGCCTATCCTAACATTTTCTACCCCTTACACAAATCCAATTCAAAATCCGGGTGAAGTAAGCTAACCTTTTATCTCATCACAAAACTAGGTGGCCTTAAACTTTTTCAACCAATCCATACCCAAGATAACGTCGAAAGTCGTCATGTTCAAGAAGATGAACTCAATGGAAAACATCTTGCTAGATAACATAGTTACATGGGTGGGGTTTTCATATAAGAAGAGCATATACTACCATTAGGGGTTTGAACATCAAGAATATAGTCCATGTATGTAGGTTCTATGTTTAACATCTCAACAAGTTTAGAAGATATAAAGGCATTTGAAGAACCAGAATCAAACAGAGCATTTATAGGATATAGATGGATATGTATAGTATCTTCTATTACTTCATTGTCATCGCTGACATCAAAAACATCCATAGAGAAAACACGTCCAACACGATGCACTACTGGAGTATGTCGACCTTGTGGATTGTTGTTGTTATTGTTGTTTCTTGGAGGGGGATTGGGACAAGGTCGAGGTTGATTGGCAGGCGGTTGGGCAGGAATAGGACGTTGTTGCAGCTGAGGGAATTGGGGCCTAAAGTGTCCAACCTGACCACACTCATAGTATATTAGTAGTCTACCCTCTCTTTGTGGTGATGGGTCACCACCAAATCACTTACCCAGAGGTTGATGTCGAGAAGAACACTTGCACCTATCTCGACATTGTTCATGGTCAAAGTTCTTTCTTTTATTGTTCTATAAGGGGGTTTAAAAATTAGGATATGATTCAACAACTAAGGCCTTGTCTATAACATCCCTGACCTGGGTTATGTTGTAACCCTAGGTGTTTTGTTTAATAAAGATAATTATATGCTTGCTCTTATCTTTTGAAAAGTAATTAAGATTCAAGAGGAACTTATGTTTCAATTTTGGTCCTTTTTGAATAATGTTGAAACAATGTTTTACTTGTTTTGGACTAAAGTGCAAATTACCCAAGTTGAGGGATTAACTTGCAAATGTTACATGATAAAATGTTCCTCAAGTGTTGAAGCATCATTAAAATGAGAATGATGCCGATGTATGGCTTGTGAAAGCCTGAGCACCAAGAAAGAGCTTATTAAGCAATGTTTGTGCAATAAAACCAAGTTTTGGTGTAATGTGCAATTTACCCAAAACCTAGGGTTCAATATGCAGAATACCACTTCTAGATAGTCCCTAAGGTTTTTTGGTATTAATTAGAGACAATAAAATCAGAGGGGCATATCATTTTAATCCCTTCAGAGGAGAGAAAATCTTGATATTAAAATAATCAAGATTTAAGCATAATTGAAACCCTAATTCAATTTAATGCAAAAATAAATATATTAATGGAAGTACCCTTCACCAAAAATGAGAGGGTTGAAATTGTATAAGAGTGGAAGTCCTTGTGCCTTGCAAAGGAAACGAAATATCTAAGTGAGTGGAGAGCCCACTCACATTAGTTAACTAAAAAGTAATATCCACTCAATTTTGGATATTATTATTATAATGGTTAAGGTGCTTAATTTTCTTTCTTTTTATTCATGGATAATGAAGAGTAATTACAAGGTGGTGGAGATGGCTTCGTATTCAAGGGATAGCGTGGAGTATGTGGCATCAATTTTGGGAGCTAAAGGGTTTTTATAACACTTTCTCTCTCATTGAAATTTCCTTATAAACATCTCATTTCCAACTCAAATGAAAGGCTTTTTCGACCCTTCTTTCTTTTCTTGCTTTGGTTGAAAACAAGGGAGCTTAGGAGCAACAGGAGGACGTGCCCCAACCTGTAGGTAAGTTCCATAGTCATCTTCAACCTTGATTTCATGGTAAAAATCGAAATTCAATGCTTAATTTCTTCTTTTCTTCATTCAATCTTCAACCTTGGCCATTCATTTCACTTAAAGACTTGAGAACGGGCCTTGGAAAGTTGATAGAGCTTCATTCACCATTGAAGACGTGAAGCTTGAAGTTTGGTTTCAACTTTGAAGGCGGGTTATATAACTTGAACCCTTAAATGTCATTATTGCTTACAAATTATTCATCATATGTTAAACCTTTCTTCTTTCTCGATTTCCTTTTGGTTAGTTGTTGAAATCACCACAAGAATCACAATGGATTTCGAAGGTTTCAAGCTTGAAGATGATGATGTCATCTTAAGCACACACCTCAACATAGAACATGTGCAAACGGTTTTGCTTTTTGGTGATCAAACAGTCTCAAGACCATTTGAGGACAAACGGTCTCAAGACCGTTTGAGGTCAACAGGACTCAAATCGTTTGAAGGTCAAATGCTGATGTGGTTGGATGATGATCCAATGGTTTCAATTTGATATAATCCCAATGGTTTCAATGTTGGAGGGTCCATTGATTGCAAACCCTATACCCAATAGATTGTTTTGGTTTCAAATCAATGGTTGATGATTCGGTTTCAAGACCGAATCGATAGATTCGGTTTCTAGACTGAATGGATGATTAAATTTCAAGACCGAATGGATGGAGGTTTCAAGACCAAATGGTTAATGTACTTCAAGATCGAATGGGTAATTGAGTTCAAAACCGAATGGGTAATGGATCTCAAGATCAAATGGGTAAATTGAACTTCAAAACCGTTTGGATACTTTGACCGTTTGAAGGAGTTGACCGTTTGGAGGTCTAACAGTTTCACAACCATTTGAGATTAATAATATTTTATTCAAACGGTCTCAAACTATTAAAGGACTTTGAGGTCAAGACCATTTGATGGTCTAACGGTCTTAAGACTGATTGAAAGTTTTGGGACCAAGACCGTTTAAGGTCTAATGGTCTTCAAGACTGTTTGAAGGTCAAGGTACTTCAAGACCGTTTGAAAGTCTAATAGATTCAAACCAAGAAAGTACCAATTAACCTCTTGATTGCTAATGGCATATATTAAAATTAAATATAGTGGTTGTACCTCTAAAGTATTCAGGTGATTAGTACCTTTAGAATGGTTAACCCTTGATTCTTATGGAAGCAATGACTTAATACACTTAAATAAAGGGTTAACCTAATTTAATCAAGTTTGAAGTAATTAATATCCTAGCGAGGATGAGAGAGAGAGAGAAATCCATACCTGTATAATAATCATGTAATGGTTAAACCTCAACACTCTCAACATGAATAAAATATGTAATTAGGGTATGATTCTTGATAAAGAGTTCATGAGACCCTAATTGAAAAGGTTGATGAGTCATAACCCTATATTAAGGCAATGCTACATGAAACCCTAATTAAGGGTGATGTCATGTGAACCCCTAATTAAGGGTGATGTCATGTGGAACCCTAATTAAGGGTGATGCCATGTGAAACCCTAATTAAGGTCATGTCATGTGGAACCCTAATTAAGGGTGATGTCACGTGAAACCCAAATTAAGGGTGATGTCATGTGAAACCCTAATTAAGGGTGATGTCATGTGAAACCTTAATTAAGGGTGATGTCATGTGAAACCCTAATTAAGGATGATGTCATGTGAAACCCTAATCAAGGGTGATGTCATGAAAAGCCGTAATACAAATATGATGTGAAACTCTAATCTAGGGTGATGCTATGTAAGTTGATGAATTTAAGTAAGATCAAGGTGATGAGTGAAGTAAAACATTAGGATAAGTTAGATATCACTTTCAGCACCTCAAGGTTGATACACATTGATGTACCCTAAATCCAATATACTTGGATGAGTAACACATGAGGTGTGTCATGATAATTATTACATTAAGATGTAATGCACTTTGATAAGTGTAGGCTAACATACCTTGAGAAAGGGCTAAGCCAAGATAACAAAGTATGATGTAATCAATATCCTAGAAAAGATGAGAGAGAAACTCATACTTTGTGTTGATTATCATTTAATGATAAATGATGAGAGTAAATAAGTATGGTTGAATACTTGTGATATTATTGAATACTCCTAGATGTGTGGAGCAATGAATTAGGGTTTGAATTGATAATATGAACTTGAAACCCTATTCCGCTATAAAGGGAAAAATCTAACCCTAATAGTTGTTGCCTAGTGAGAGGTGACAAGATGTTTAATGGGTCTTGTAAGCCATGTGGATGGTTGTTGCCTAGTGAGAGGCGACAAGATGTTTAATAGGCCTTGTGAGCCATGTGTATGGTTGTTGCCTAGTGAGAGGTGACAAGATGTTTAATGGGCCATGTGAGCCATGTGGATGGTTGTTTCCTAGTGACAGGTGACAAGATGTTTACTGGGCCTTGTGAGCCATGTGGATGGTTTTTGACTAGTGAGAGGTAACAAGATGTTTATAAAAGTTTCATGTAAGTAATGATAATGTTCAAATAAACTAGGAAATGGAAACTTAGTAACATAATAATAATAATAAATGGATACAATAATAATAATGAAACCTTAATCAGGTATGCTTATTGTTTATAGACAAATAAGGGCTATAGTGTTTTCAATAAGCTTAAAGGAGATAAGAGGAATACTTGAATTACATAAATGATGTGAATAAGTATGATGGCTTGGCCAAGGTTTAATACCTAGTAAAGGTGATGTGGTATTCAGTGATGATGCACATGATTGGCATAGTCCAATGCCTGGAATGGATGCACAGGATTGACATAGTTCAATACCTGGAATAATATCACAGGATTGGTAATAAACCAATACCTGAAATAATATCACAGGATTGGTAATAACCCAATACCTAGAATAAAATCACAGGATTGGTAATAACCCAATACCTGGAATAATATCACAGGATTGGTAATAACCCAATACCTGGAATAATATCACAGGATTGGTAATAACCCAATACCTAGAATAATATCACAGGATTGGTAATGACCCAATACCTGGAATAATATCACAGGATTGGTAATAACCCAATACCTGGAATAATTGTACATGATTGGTAATAACGTAATACCTGGAATAATATCACAAGATTGGTCGTAACCCAATACCTGGAATAATATCACATGATTGGTCATAACCCAATACCCGGAATAATTGCACAGGATTGGTAATAACCCAATATCTGGGATAATTGCACAGGATTGGTAATAACCCAATACCTAGAATAATTGTACATGATTGGTAATAACCCAATACCTGGAATAATTACACAAGATTGGTAATAACCCAATACCTGGAATAATTGCATAGGATTGGTAATAATCCAATGTCTGGAATGGTTCCACAGGATTGGTGATAATCCAATGTCTGGAATGGTTCCACAGGATTGGTGATAATCCAATGTCTGGAATGGTTGCACAGGATTGGTAATAATCCAATTCTTGGAATGGTTGCACAAATTTTTGGTAATTATCCAATGCCTGGAATGGTTGCACATGATTGGTAATAATCCAATGCCTGGAATGGTTGCACAGGATTGGTAATAATCCAATGTCTGGAATGTTTGCATAGAATTGGCATAGTCCAATGTCTGGACAGAATATGATGATGTATACTCACATGATTGGAATGATCCAATATCTGGCTAACAAATTGGCTAAAGTCAACAGACAGAAATGAGAATGATTCATGGATGACATACCATGATGATGAGTATCTCAAGATAAGCTTGAGATGTTGATATAGTAAGATGGATAAGTGATATGCATGTTCTTCATATTCCTTATAAAGTGAATAAATGAATTACTTCTCTATCATAGACAGTTGCAATGCTTTAAGATATGAGAATGTTCTAAACTTCTTATCCTTTTCCCGGTTTTATTCTATTAAACTGCAATAATAATGTTACTGGTAGAGAGTTATATCTCTCACTGGGAAAATTTCAATTGTCTCACCCCCGTGGGATCCAACATTTTTAGGTGGATGAGGATGAGGAGGTAAGAACCATACTATAGGGAAAGGACAACAGCATCAAGGAAAGCAGTAACATCTCAGGTGGAGATACTGACTGTCATGTCTTATAGATAAGAGTCCTATGTGTTGTCTCTGTACTCTTAGGTCCTTGGAGTCTGTACTTAGTGTTTCCATAATCGATCTGAGGTTTTGGTTTGAATGCCTCGAAGTTGTGTATTGCTCATGTGTAGACTTAAGAGAGAAATTGATGTATGTAATCCTCAAGAAGAAATGGTACATGGTATGTACTTGTGGATCAGAATGTGCATGTAATACTTTGGTTCTTGTTGTTAAGAGTTTCCTGGAATTGGATCTCTTCGATAAAAGTTTTAATTTTTAGTGATTTTCAGTAATCTGTTGCTAATGATCACTTCTGCTTAGTTAATGATGTTTTGTTCGAACGGCGTGCCATAATTAGTGGTATTAGAGCCTAAGGTTCGCTGAGTCTACAGAGACATAGGACTAAGGTGTTGAGTATGTGTTAGTGTCCTCCAATATATCTTATAATGACTTCTACTTATGCAGAAGAAGGGAGATAGCTTAAAGATGTCTAGAGAACACGAGGATCGTGTTGCTGAAAACAATGTTGTTGCACCAGTACGAGGTGCAAGGGATCAGGCTAGAGAGGAATCAGTGCCTGAGAATCCCCATTTTGATGAAGTTATGATAGAAAACCCAACCTTTCATTATCTATTTAGGGAATTCATGACCACAATGAGGCATATGGCAGACCGGATGCCAGCACCAACACCTATGGCACCAACTCCCAATGAGGAACATGGGTCTGGTAAGACTTTTGAATGACCACATCGTGTAGGAGCTATAGAATATGTTGGGACAACTGACCCAGCAAATGCTGATCTATGGCTCACTGAGTTAGAAAAGGCTTTTAAGATCCTTAGTATTCCAGATGTTGACAAAGTCAAACATGTTGTATACCTTCTGTAGGGTAGTGTTGGCCATTGGTGGGCCATAGAAGAAGTAAAAAGGAATGATGAAGAGGTTAGTTGGGAGGAATTTCGTCAAGAATTCATCAATAAATATTTTCCAAGAACATACTTAGACGAAAAGATCTCACAGTTTGAGAAGGTTCGGCAGGGAACCGTGTCAATAAATGAATATGAGGCTAGGTTTATGGAACTTTTATGGTTTTGTCCTCAAATGGCTGCCACTGAGTAGGAGAAGATTCAACATTTTGAGAAAGGACTGAATGATGAGGTGTCTATCTCAGCAGCTACTTTAGAAAGTAGAGAGAAATTTGCCACATTCGTGGAGTCGGTTCGGAGGATAGAAAGGTCTATGATGAAGAAACATGAGGCAAACCTCAAAAGGAGATCTACACAGTCACATGAACAGTGGATTGGTGGTACTAAACAATCAAAGTTTTTGATAACACCGGTTCAACTACAACATAGTACACCAATGCAGTGGTCATCAAGTGAGGGTTGAACTTTCCATAAATGTGGACAGATAGGACATTTTAGGCAGTAGTGTCCAAGAAGAAATAATGTAGTGACCCAACAGTCAAGGCATAATCTGCAAAACCCACAAGGACCTCAGGTTAGTGAAGCAGAAGGTCGAGGACGAAGACAAGTGTCACAGTTTGGTCCATCTACCTCTGGTAGTAGTGGACAAAGGCAATAGCAGATGATAGCTGACTCTGTGTATTGGGTCAAATAGGACACTAGATAACCCGTAAATGTAACATGTCAAATAAAACTTTTCATTCTGAATTATCTTTCCTTTTTCCTCTCTTTGTATGTTGATTATAAGAAAGGTAGTTATTGTTGAGCTTCCTTTAACTAGTCCTATGAGGACATAAGGAAGAGAAAAAAAGTTGAGAACCTATAATTAGGATAATATTCTCTTATATGTTTTGAAATTTCTCTTTTCATGTAGAAGAGATGTAAAAGGAAAACCCAGAGAAAATCTAAGATATTAAATGGTAAATTTAAATGTATGTAACATAATATGAAACAAATGCATACTACCTAATTTTAGTTCTTGAATACCCTGACCAGGTATTCATCTATTGAAGGTAGGGTAAGTATGACACTCTTAGATTGCTATCTTTCTGACTACCCTGATCAAGTAGTCATTTTGAGACAATCTAAAGAGCATAATGAAGTCTGAGATGTGGCATGGATAATCCTACCACATCTTAATTGATATGAAAAGATCTGAGTTAATCATAGATCAACTTATAAACAAAAGAGAATGTTTAGTATGATGTATACCCTGGTCCTTAGACCTAGAAGTAACAATGTTCAGTAATGAACTAAGGGTTGGAATACCCTGATCTAGTAATCATGATAATGATAATTCTGATAGGTGGTGATATGTGACCATCCTTATAATTCCTATGCTGGTGGCAAGGAACCTAGGATGAGATAAGAGTGCATGACACATGAACAATTGAAAGTTCATGCAATAATCTGAGGAGATTTAAATGTTGGTTACCTGGAATGGCCAACTGTGAAATCAGTATAGTCATATAAAATACTATGGACATCATATGTTAGGGGTTTATTCCTCGCATAAACATAACATCGATAAGGACGTACTAATTGAAGGAACAATTGTAGAATCATTGTTGGAAAAGCTTATTTAAGCTAAAAATGTATGATGAGATTTGTAGTACCAAGTGGGTGACAAATTAGTCAGATTTGAAACCTAAGTTAAATAAGATAGTGTTACCTGACATAGAATTGACTCTATAGTTAATAATGAAAAGGACAGTAGAGTATGTGTCCTATGTGACTGATTCTATGATAACCTTCTATGGAAGAACTTTGTGTTGATCAAAGTTCTATGGCATCTACATGACATTAAGATGTCATGAGGAGACCTGATGATATAGTGAATGAATAATATCTGTTTTCCTTTTGCCTAGGATTTCGGGGACGAAATCCTTGTTAGGGGTTTATAATTGTAACATCCCTAACCTGGGTTATGCTGTAACCCTAAGTGTTTTGTTTAATAAAGATAATTATATGCTTGCCCTTATCTTTTGAAAAGTAATTAAGATTCAAGAGGAACTAATGTTTCAATTTTGGTCCTTTTTAATAATGTTGAAACAATGTTTTACTTGTCTTTGTCTAAAGTGCAAATTACCCAAGTTGAGGGGTTAACTTGCAAATGTTACATGATAAAATGTTCCTCAAGTGTTGAAGCATCATAAAAATGAGAATGATGCAGAGATATGTCTTGCGAAAGCCTGGGCACCAAGAAAGAGCTTGTTAAGCAATGTTTGCTCATTAAAATCTAGTTTTGGTGTAATGTGCAATTTACCCAAAACCTAGGGTTCAATATGCAAAATACCACCTCTAGAGAGTCCCTAATGTTTCTTGGTATTAATTAGAGACAAGAAACTCAGAGGGGTGTCTCATTTGAATCCCTTCGGAGGAGTGAGAATCTTGATATTAAAATAATCAAGATTTAAGCATAATTGAAACCCTAATTCAATTTAATGCAAAAATAAATATATTAATGGAAGTACCCTTAAACCAAAAATGAGAGGGTTGAAATTGTATAAGAGTGTACGTCCTTGTTCCTTGAAAAGGCAATGAAATATCTAAGTGAGTGTAGAGCCCACTCACATTAGTTAACTAAAAAATAATATCCACTCAATTTTGGATATTATTATTATAATGGTTAAGGTTCTTAATTTGCTTTATTTTAATTCATGGCTAATGAAGAGGAATTACAAGGTGGGGGAGATGGCTTCGTATGAAAGGGATGGAGGGGAGTATGTGGCACCAATTTTGGGAGCTAAAGGATTTTTATAACACTTTCTCTCTCATTGAAATTTCCTTATAAACATCTCATTTCCAACTCAAATGAAAGGTTTTTTCGACCCTTCTTTCTTTCCTTGCTTTGTTTGAAAACAAGGGAGCTTAGGAGCAACAGGAGGACGTGACACAACCTGTAGGTAAGTTCCATAGTCATCTTCAACCTTGATTTCATGGTAAAAATCGAAATTCAATGCTTAATTTCTTCTTTTCTTCATTCAATCTTCAACCTTGGCCATTCATTTCACTTAAAGACTTGAGAACGGGCCTTGGATAGTTGAGAGAGCTTCATTAACCATTGAAGATGTGAAGCTTGAAGTTTGGTTTCAAATTTTAAGGCAGGTTATATAACTTGAACCCTTAAATGTCATTATTGCTTACAAATTATTCATCATATGTTGAACCTTTCTTCTTTCTCGATTTCCTTTTGATTAGTTGTTGAAATTACCACAAGAATCACAATGGATTTTGAAGGTTTCAAGCTTGAAGATGATGATGTCATCTTAAGCACACACCTCAACATAGAACATGTGCAAACGGTTTTGCTTTTTGGTGATCAAACGGTCTCAAGATCGTTTGAGGTCAAGAGGACTCAAACCGTTTGAAGGTCAAATGTTGATGTGGTTGGATAATGATCCAATGGTTTCAGTTTAATCTAATCCCAATGGTTTCAATGTTGGAGGGTCCATTGATTTCAAACCCTAGACCCAATAGATTGTTTTGGTTTCAAATCAATGGTTGATGATTCGATTTCAAGACCGAATGGATAGATTCAGTTTCAAGACTGAATGGATGATTCAGTTTCAAGACTGAATGGATGGATTCAGTTTCAAGACCGAATGGTTAATGTACTTCAAGATCAAATGGGTAATTGAGTTCAAAACCGAATGGGTAATGGATCTCAAGATCGAATGGGTAAATTGAACTTCAAAACCGTTTGGATACTTTGATCGTTTGAAGGAGTTGACCGTTTGGAGGTCTTACGGTTTCAAAACCATTTGAGATTAATAATATTTTATTCAAATGATCTCAAACTATTTAGGGACTTTGAGGTCAAGACTGTTTGATGGTCTAATGGTCTTAAGACTGATTGAAAGTTTTGGGACCAAGACCGTTTAAGGTCTAACGGTCTTCAAGACCATTTGAAGGTCAAGGTACTTCAAGACCGTTTGAAAGTCTAATTGATTCAAACCAAGAAAGTACCAATTAACCTCTTGATTGCTAATGGCATATATTAAAGTTAAATCTAGTGGTTGTACCTCTAAAGTATTTAGGTGATTAGTACCTTTAGAATGGTTAACCCTTAATGCTTATGGAAGCAATGACTTAATACACTTGAATGAAGGGTTAACCTATTTTAATCAAGTTTGAAGTAATTAATATCCTAGAGAGGATGAGAGAGAGAGAGAAATCCATACATGTATAATACTCATGTAATGGTTAAACCTCAACACTCTCAACATGAATAAAATATGTAATTAGGGTATGATTCTTGATAAAGAGTTCATGAGACCCTAATTGAAAAGGTTGATGAGTCCTAACCCTAAATTAATGCAATGCTACATGAAACCCTAATTAAGGGTGATGTCATGTGAAACCCTAATTAAGGGTGATGTCATGTGGAACCCTAATTAAGGGTGATGTCATGTGAAACCCTAATTAAGGGTGATGTCATCTGGAACCCTAATTAAGGGTGATATCATGTGAAACCCTAATTAAGGGTGATGTCATGTGAAACCCTAATTAAGGATGATGTCATGTGAAACCCTAATTAAGGGTGATGTCATGTGAAACCCTAATTAAGGGTGATGTCATGTCAAACCCTAATTAAGGATGATGTCATGTGAAACCCTAATCAAGGGTGATGTCATGAAAAGCCCTAATACAAAGATGATGTAAAACTCTAATCCAGGGTGATGCTATGTAATGCTATATGAAATCCTACCATATAGATTGAAGGTATGTGAAATCCTAATTTTTGGATTATAGGGCATGAAACCCTAATCTTGGGCAATATGATGATAAACCATAACTCTAACTTTGGGCTATGAGTTGAGAAACCCTAATTTTAAGTAATGCTATGAGAAACCCTGATATAGAAAGATGTTATGTGAAATTTTAATATAGGGTGTTGTAATGTGGAACCCATATATGGGGAGATGTTATGTAAACCCTAATTGATAAAGATGGAAAACCCTATTCCTAATAATTGAATAGTAACTAATATATTTATAAGTAAAACACCTAAAGAGGTTGATAATGGATATCTTTATATCAATAATGCCTTAACTCAAGATGAGTCCATATCATTGATAATGGTTGCATATTTCAAATAAGTGACTTATGACCAATACATTACATGATAAATGTGATGAACTGGTGCATAAAGTATTAGGATAAGAATTACCCTAGTATAAGTTGATGAACTTAAGTAACATCAAGGTGATGAGGGAAGTAAAACATTAGGATATGTTAGATATCACTTTCAGCACCTCAAGGTTGATACACATTGATGTACCCTAAATCCAATATACTTGGATGAGTAACACATGAGGTGTGTCATGATAATTATTACATTAAGATGTAATGCACTTTGATAAGTGTAGGCTAACATACCTTGAGAAAGGGTTAAGCCAAGATAATAAAGTATGATGTAATCAATATCCTAGAAAAGATGAGAGAGAAACTCATACTTTGTGTTGATTATCATTTAATGATAAATGATGAGAGTAAATAAGTATGGTTGAATACTTGTGATATTAATGAATACTCCTAGATGTGTGGAGCAATGAATTACGGTTTGAATTGATAATATGAACTTGAAACCCTATTCAGCTATAAAGGGAAAACTCTAACCCTAATAGTTGTTGCCTAGTGAGAGGTGAGAAGGTGTTTAATTGGCCTTGTGAGCCATGTGGATGGTTTTTGCCTAGTGAGAGGTGACAAGATGTTTAATGGGCCTTGTGAGCCATGTGGATGGTTGTTGCCTAGTGAGAGGTGACAAGATGTTTAATGGGCCTTGTGAGCCATGTGGATGGTTGTTGCCTAGTGAGAGGTGACAAGATGTTTAATGGGCCTTGTGAGCCATGTGGATGGTTATTTCCTAGAGAGAGGTAACAAGATGTTTATAAAATTTTCATGTAAGTAATGATAATGTTCAAATAAACTAGGAAATGGAAACTTAGTAACATAATAATAATAATAATAAATGGATACAATAATAATAATAAAATCTTAATCAGGCATGCTTATTGTTTATAGCCAAATAAGGGCTATAGTGTTTTGAATAAGCTTAAAGGAGATAAGAGGAATACTTGAATTACATAAAGGATGTGAATCAGTATGATGGCTTGGACTAGGTTTAATACATAGTAAAGGTGATGTGTTATTCAGTGATGATGCACAGGATTGGCATATAGTCCAATGCCTGGAATGGATGCACAGGATTGACATAGTTCAATACCTAGAATAATATCACAAGATTGGTAATAACCCAATACTTGGAATAATATCACAGGATTGGTAATAACCCAATACCTGGAATAATATCACAGGATTGGTAATAACCTAATACATGGAATAATATCACAGGATTGGTAACAACCCAATACCTGGAATAATATCACAGGATTGGTAATAACCCAATACGTGGAATAATATCACAGGATTGGTAATAACCCAATACCTGGAATAATATCATAGGATTGGTAATAACACAATACCTGGAATAATTACACAAGATTGCTAATAACGCAATACCTGGAATAATATCACAGGATTGGTCATAACCCAATACCTGGAATAATATCACAGGATTGGTCATAACCCAATACCTGGAATAATTGCACAGGATTGGTAATAACCCAATACATGGGATAATTGCACAGGTTTGGTAATAACCCAATACCTGGAATAATTGCACAGCATTGGTAATAACCCAATACCTAGAACAATTGCACATGATTGGTAATAACCCAATACCTGGAATGGTTGCACATGATTGGTGATAATCCAATGCCTGGAATGGTTGTATAGGATTGGTAATAATCTATTGCATAGGATTGGTAATAATCCAATGCCTGGAATGGTTGCACAAGATTGGTAATAATCCAATGCCTAGAATGGTTGCACATGATTGGTAATAATCCAATGCCTAGAATGTTTGCATAGAATTGGCATAGTCCAATGTCTGGACAGAATATGATGATGTATACTCAAATGACTGGAACAATCCAATATCTGGTTAACAGATTGGCTAAAGTCAACAGACAGAAATGAGAATGATTCATGGATGACATACCATGATAATGAGTATCTCAAGATAAGCTTGAGATGTTGATATAGTAAGATGGATAAGTGATATACATGTTCTTCATATTCCTTATAAAGTGAATAAATGAATTATTGCTCTATCTTAGATAGTTGCAATGCTTTAAGATATGAGAATGCTCTAAATTTCTTATCCTTTGCCCAGTTTTATTCTATTAAACTGCAATAATAATGTTTCTGGCAGATGGTTATATCTCTTGCTGGGACAATTTCAATTGTCTCACCCCCGTGGGATCCAACATTTTTAGGTGGGCGAGGATGAGGAGGTAAGAACCATACCACAGGGAAAGGACAGTAGCATCAAGGACAATAGTAACATCTCAGGTGGAGATACTGACTGTCATGTCTTATAGATAAGAGTCCTATGTGTCGTCTCTGTACTCTCAGGTCCTTGGAGTCTATACTTAGTGTTTTCATAATTGATCTGAGGTTTTGGTTTGAATGCCTCAAAGTTGTGTATTGCTGATGTGTAGACTTAAGTGAGCAATTGATGTATGTAATCATCGAGAAGAAATGGTACATGGTATGCACTTGTGGACCAGAATGTGCATGTAATACTTTGGTTCTTGTTGTTAAGAGTTTCCTGGAATTGGATCTCTTCGAAAAAAGTTTTAATTTTTAGTGATTTTTAGTAATCCATTGCTAATGATCTCTTCCTCTTAGTTAATGATGTTTTGTTCGAATGGTGTGCCACATTGTCATCCATCTATTGAAAAGTGAGAGGAAGCTGAGGGACTAAAGAACAGCCCACATGGTAGTTGAGTGCTTGTAAGAACAAATTGGTCCTACAATCCTCACTTAACCCTGAAGTATATCGCTCATCAATAGGAATTTCTGCACATATGTTGAAACTGACAATGATCCCTATTTCATACTATAGAATTCCACTACCTTCTTCTTAAGAGAAACGGCGTAGATGTACTTCCCACAAAATAACACCAACAATTTGTTCCCAGGTCAGAGTAGAGGTGTCACGAGTCTGTGTGATCCCATTCCACCAGACATGTGTTGGTCCATCCAGAACATAAGAAGCAAACCTAACCTTCTAGTGAGGAGTACATGCCATACCATCAAAAGTCCACTCCATGGCTAAGATCTAGTCACCATCCTTATTTTCTTAGATATTGTGGAGAGATTAAGTTTCTAGTTTGAGCTTGTTTGGATGAGGTTTGTGCTTTGTGTGCTTGTTTTGGGCCGAATTACAATTTACCCATTTGTGAGGGTTATTCTACAATTTTTCACACCTTGCATGTACCTTCTCTTTCTTGGATTCATGAGAGATAATTTTGGTGCTTTGATGTGCCTTGGTTGGGCCTTGGATGAGTGGTGACATCACTAGAGGTCATTAGGGTATTTAGGGTTTTGGTTGGTTTTGACCTTGATGTGTTTTGTTGAGTGTCTTGACCCTTGTCTCGACCTTGTGGGGTGTCTTGTGAGTGTCTCGACTGAGAAACTTCCCTTAGGGGTATTTTTCATGACCATGATGACATTGGATTGGTTTAGGTCGAGACAGTTTCCCTTTGTGTTGTGTGTCGACCTTGGTGTCTTGGTGACCTTTTTGTCTAGACCAGGATGTATGTGTTGCTTTTATTTCGACCTCCTTGAGCTGTTGCGACCGAGACCAACATGTTGGGGACCTAAGTGGTTGAGACCCAACATTGGTTGTATCACCATCTCGTTCATGCATGGTTTAAGTGGTTGCATGTGCGTTTCTTGAGTAAACAAGTGTCCCTTTGGAGCCCTCTCATGTTGACACCTCATCTCCACCCTACCTCCTTCCTCCTTTGGTATATAAACCCTCTTCTCTCCATGGAAGTGAACCTTTCGACTCTATTTCTTCCTCCTATTTTTATCATCCTTGGGGCTTGGTAGAGCAAGGAGATCTAATCTTGGATCTCTAGGTGGTCGAGATCCCTTGCATATGGTGACTCTTTCTCATCTTTAACCTTAGTAAGTGTATTCTTTTCTTTTGTGACATTTTCCTTAGATCTTCTACCCCATATTCTTCTCTTTTCTCGGACCTAGACCATGGATCATCCATGGTGGTTATTTTGATAAGGTGGTACACAAGTGAGAGGAAGTTTCTTCTCTCTTTCTCCCTTCTTCTTTTAGTTTGGCTAGAGTTTCTTTCCCTCTCTTCATGAGCAATATTTCACCTTAGTGTCTTCTTCTTGTGGTGATCTTGTGGTTGAGAGTGGAGCTTCATCATCCTTGGTGATTGTGTTCTTGGAGCTTGTAATCCTTGGAGTTGATCTTCCTTAAGGCAGGTTATATAACTCTCTACCCTATTTATTATTGCACTTTCATTTACCTGGATATTATTGTCTCTCTCTATAAAATGTATCCCTAATATGCTAGTAGATGATTCCATGCCCTAGAACTAGAATGATGCTGGTTCGCTTTCTTGGTTTGCTTGAAATTTGAAACCCTAATGTAAGATACCCAATTTTGGAGATGGTTATGAAATCGTGGTTTTCTTCCTATAGTTTGACCTTGGTTTTAATCACATGCATGATGCTTGTATACCATTATGTATTTTAGAATTTATTTTCTATTTTGGAGGTGTTAAACGTGGTTTTATCTATCTTGCTTGAGGTTCTTTCTTGGTGGTTTCATGACCCATGTTTTAGGGTTTTTGGTGAATGATTTTATGTGAAGTTTATCTCTTTGAAGGTATTGGTTTTCCTTGGTGTTATCTTCTATTTTGTCTATGGATTACTAATATTCTGACCTTAGTGAATCCCCGTGTTGATGGTGGTCTTTTTCTTTGGTGGTAGCATGACCTTAGTGGTCGATACACCATGTATTCCCTTTGGGTCGAGACATTTTGATGTATGGTGTTTGGTCGAGATGTTGCTATTGTTTTGGGTCAAGACATGTGCCCTAGTTTTGGTCAAGATGCATGCCTTGTGTTGGTCGTGACTGTGCTTTAGTTTCAACCGAGACCCGTTTGGTTTTGAGGTTGAGGAAGCTCTTGTTTTTGAGGTGGAGACATGCTTTTCTTTGGGGTAGAAACAATAATTCATGAGGGGTCGAGACATGTTTTGTGTGTGGTGTTCGAGACACCTATCTGGTGGAGGGTCGAGACACATACTTAATCATATGATCAATACATGTATATGAGTAAGCAAGTAATGAACAATGTATAGTGTCATTTGAATGATTATTTGGACAACCCTAGTCATGTTTCATAAACCTTACATGCTCCAAGAAAGTGGGAGATGGTGTACCTAGGGTTTGGTGATTGAATATAACTATAAAATCCTAATTGTCTATACATGTAATCAGTAACCCTACTATTGTTTTGTGTGATGTGTTTGCTTCTATCTCTTGAAGTTGTTGTCATATTATGCTATTTCTCCCTCCTCTTTATAATCCCCTAACCTTGCGAGTGATGTGAACTTGAATGACATAGCTATGTGAATGCTATGGTGAACCCTATATTTATGCAGGATAGTGACTATGCACATTGTTGAGGCATAATGTGATGGTGTACATGCAAGGATTATGTGGTTGGGTCCTATGACCTGGTGAAGGCTTTATGCCTATTGTGAGGTGATATCCTCTAGTGATATGATTGAGGGATTGATATCCCACAGTGATGTGACATTGGTGATGGTTGTAACATCCCAGGATTTCAGGCCTCGGATAACATGATCTTACAAGGAATGATTGGACTACCCATATCATCAAGGTGCACTCCTTTTCTGGGAGCCCATCACTAAAGAACTTCATAATTGAACATGCTCATCTTGGAGTACTACTAGGATGGGTGACCATTTGGGAAGTTGACCCCGACTTACACGTGAGTGAGGAAAAAGCACGCAGTTAAGGCTAGTGGTGGTCTGTGGGGTCATTCGTCATTATTAAAACTCTACTGGAGCCCCAAGCAGTGGGCCCTAGTGTTACAAATGGTATCAAAGCCAATTCCCCTCCAATGGGTGGGGCCCACATGGGAATGTGGTATGCTAGTCTTGATTCGTACGGTCCAAGCATGTAGGAAAAGGGTCATCCATGGTGATGTAACCAGCCTTGCGATGGTATTCTGTGATTGGGAACAGGGTGTCCATGGGCCATGTTGGGTCTACACTGAAATGGGGAAATATAATGAGGGCATATAGTTGAGTCTTGATGAGGACGTCAAGAGTCCAAGTGGGGGTGATTGTAACATCCTAGGATTTTAGGTCTTAGATAACATGATCTTAAAAGGAATGATTGGACTACCAATATCACTAAGGTTCACCTCCTTTTTTGGGAGCCCATCACTAAAGAAATTCATAGTTAAGCTTGCTCAGCTTGGAGTAGTACTAGGATGGGTGACCAGTCGGGAAGTTGACCCTAGCTTGCATGTGAGTGAGGAAAAAGTGTGTAGTTAAGGCTAGTGGTGGTCTGTGGAGCCAGTCGTCATTCCTAAAACTCTACTGGAGCCTCAAGCAGTGGGCCCAGGTGTTACAATGGCCTTGTGTATGGTAGTGCTACAAGTATCATGTGGTGATGATGTGACTTGTTCACACCTTATATGTTTTATATCTTCTAGAGTTTCACACTTCCCTTATAATTGTAGAGTTTTTTGGATTTGTACATTGTAACTTGATTGATGCTAAAAGATACCCAATTGGCTTAATTAATCAAGTGAAACCCTAACTTGTAGGTTCCATGTGCCATAGATCCATTCCAGTGTCAGTCTTAGTGTTGGATGGTGAAACAAGTCATTCCTACATGAAACTCAGAGTGCATATTTTTGAATATGTAGGGGTGCAAGTTGAGTACCTCCTTGCGTCCACAATTATAGGTGGTGTGAGACAGCCATGTGTGAGTTGCTCTCCTTGTGATATGGATAGCTAGGCGTGACCCAATCCTTCTTTTTAGAACGGCCATGTGTGAGCCTGTTCTTCTAGTGCCTAACTGTACCAAGGTGGGCTGGGTGTGATTATATATATGTATGGCCATGCATGAGTGAATCCTTCATCTTGACTATATGTCATTGTTGCAGTTGATTGATATGTCTCTGTGGTATTTTCTCTTGTGTTGACTAAGATGTGTTGGAGAGGTTGTGGATTCCGACTCTTCCATTGACTCTGTATGGCACCGATTTTGACTTAGCAGTGGTCATTTGGATTTGGGTGGTACGACTCAAATCCTTAGGGTAATAATAAAAGACGTAACACAAACAAGTACTATTTTTCTTAGGGACAAATGTGAATAACATTGTTTGAGCCCCTTGCCTTATCCCTGCACTAATTTATTGAATTATAAGGTGGTAAGAGAAGTCAACTATTATACATGTTCTTCATATTCCTTCTTAGGATATTAATTATTCTACTGCTCAGTGGTAAATGCCTAGTCTTGCTTAATCTTCTTTATCTTTTGGATACATATTGTTTAGTGGAATCTGGTCAACCTACTTAATACTTTTATATACCTACTTAGTTATTTGTTCTTTAATAGATGTTGGTGGAGAGTTATAACTCTCACTCCTTTCTTGTATCTCGACTATGTTGTCTCCTTTTTCTTGTTGTGTACCAGCATAGGTGCCCTCTCCTTGCTTGTCTCCCAACTATGGCTCCGCCTTAGCCTTGTTGTGGACCAACACCGACACTAACAAGGGGAAAATTGGGGAAAGACACATCTGGTCAAGATTGATTTTGTGGCCAGTTACAAGTGAGGTTTTTCATGGAGTGTGGGGATTGAGAGAGCTAACAACAGACTAGAGATAACAGATAAAACATGCATGATTTTGTTCCTATGACTAATAAAGTGTTGGCTTGCCCAATTTACAAATAATGTTAGCCATACACATTGTGAAGTAAATCTGATCCGTCTAGTTGAATAATGTGTGTTAAGTGGGATCCCACCTAAAACTTTTGTAATGGTTATTCCTCTACTATATAGGAATAAGGTTTATAGCCCTTACAAATATGGTACCTTCAACCCTTACAGAAAGTCATTTCTCTAGTAGTGCATGTATAAAGGAAAACAAACCTATAGATTTTCAAACACGCCTATTCTTATATAAGAAAGTGAGTAAGCAAGTAAAAATGCCTCATCCTATAGTTTCCGAAGAGTAAAGTAGATTTGGTATAAAACAAACTCAACTAGGCTACGTACTTGTAAAAACATGAGATCCTTTTGTTAAATGGATGTTATCTACAGTTGGTCAGTGTCTATGGTATGGTTATCAATTTCAGATCCAAAGACTAAATATTGTCCATAGATGTACATATAATACAAAGAAAAAGTATTGATTATTATCCTTAGTAAAACCATAACACCTAAAATAACCACCCTCCTTGCTTCCATATCACAATACAATTTCTTGATTTTCTTGAGGTAGTATGAGAACTCCAATATTTTTATTTTCTTATTAAGGGTTATCTTCACCATGTTCTACTTTCACATTACTTACTACACCTTATAATCATCCAAAAAAATTGTAAAACATCATCAAAAGATGAATTGATCATATTTTTTGATAATACCATGAAGCTCCAAAAATTTCACACTCTTTTTGCAAAAGCTTTATATATTTGTGTGAAATTGCTTGACTAGGTTTCTTGGATCATTTTGATCTACAAACACATGTTAGTTATTTCATTGATCTAGATCAAATATATATCACATCATTATCCACTAAATCTATTTACAAAGAACCTTGACATATATTTGAAGACATTCTTATGTATATAAGAGTTTGAATGCCCATACGACCATAGAAGCACGAATGTTTACCCATATTAGTTCATAAATGTATAAACAAATCGTTTATTAATGCCATGGTTCCATAACTCACCAACAAATGAATCATTTACTTTAAAGAATATCGAAGATCACCATCTTGAGTTTCTAGAAAAGATAGTGCTCTTGACTGAACCCCACATAGGGTTTTGAACTAACTGGTGTCTATTGATACACTTGAACCAAAATGTTAAATAAACACTTACAAACATTATTTGTCACTTGATATTTACAACATGATCATATATAGAAAGACTTTGATTACAAACACAATACATGAAGTGAAGTTATATTGACTAGTACTTGATTATGACAACACTTCCACTCCCAATATTGAAGTACCTAGATTAGTAGGAGACAGATAACTCTACACTAAATACAACTTTAAGAACCTTAGGTGGAAGGACTCTCTTGAAGTATTGATATCTCCATAATCAACATGGTCACATAAATTTGTTTCCAATAGAGTATGAGCTACTTTCTTAGTGAATGAAAATTCACCAAGTACTCAAGATAATGTAGATATGTTAATTTGTGGATAATGACAAGTGTTATACATGTAATGAAACTAATCCACTAATGATGGCTTAAACCCATAAAGGTGATATTATCTAACCATTTTATTTCAAATAACTATATGAATATCAAGTTCAAATTTCTCTTTTTATTTTAATATATGAAACTACTAAAAACATTTTCGATATTACTAATCCACGTCTATTTAATCTAAAAGGCGAATTGTTGACAACTGTATTTGACTTATACAACATAATGGAGGATAGAAGAAAACTTATTTCTGACATTTAATATACATCATGTACAAGCTTACATAAATTTTTCTCATTCACACACTCACATTCACAAGACCATATGAAGAACAAGAGGCCATGTAACTATCTATATGATCATGTCCAGACACCTCTACAAATGTAGTCTTGTTATTAGATAGTTTTAGGATCTTCTTATTCTTTGCTACTTGTACCTAAAAATGTTTCAATGGAGTGTAAGGTACTAGCTCAGTGCATGGAAAGTCACCAAGTAGTCAGGAAGATCCAAATATGTTGATTTATCTAACTTCATGTGTGTCCAAAACACCACCAAGGATGTCACCACACAACCAAGGTCCAAACAAGGTGCCCATCTCTTTCTCTTTCCTCTAGATGATGCCAAAAGAGAGAAGGAACACTATAGATGACTCTCGATCTGAGTACCCAAGTTTGAGAAGGAGTCCAACACATATGGCAAGCTAATATAGCCTCTGAGGCCAAGTGTGGCAAACCCTTTTTTGGTTTAGGGAGCTTGTTTAGTAGACTTGAGAGTGTTAGGTTATTCTAAGTCTTGTACAATGAGATCATAGTGTTTTGTGATACTTTTGTATATTGCTTTACACTTCATTTGGGTGTAGTGTATGATAAAACTAAATAGACATCATTCAATTCTTTATAGGTTCTAGATATTATCTATACTCCAGTCAAGTTGTTTGATTTATTGTTTTCCACTTCCATGTGTTTGAGGTGTGCCTTTCACCTAGAAGTGTTGTCTCGGGCTTGAGAGCCTTGGGAAGGCCTTGTATCTATTTGTGGGTGTCCTTGGGGACATCCTATCAGTTTTTGGGTGTCTTGAGAGACATCATATCGGTTTTGTGGTGTCTCTAGATGCACCATATCGGTTTGTGGTACCTAGGGTTCACCCCTATCAGTTTTCAAAGAGAGGAAGACATGTGTATCAGCCTTGACCATCTTAAGTGACCTAGTGGGTGAGACATGGATCTTATCACCTTGTTGCATGGGGTTGCATGTGGATCTTTCTTCATGGACAATTGTCACCTAGGGTTCTAAGGTGGTGACACCTTCCCCTTGCTCTCTCTTTCATCTCTCTTGTATATATACCTCTTTCTCTCCATGCAAGAGAATCCTTTTGGCTATCCTTGCTTTCCCTCTTTGGTGGATGACCTTGAGCTAGAGGAGTCTCTCCCTTGGAGCTTGGAGGATGAGTCTCATGCTTGTGGTGCTCTCTTCATCCTCTACCTTGGTAAGACATGATCCTTAGCTTCCTTTCTCTCTCTCTTTCTTCTTCTCAAACATGGACCTTGGTTACTTTCCTTTGCCTCTCATGGTCTGTTAACCATGGTTCCGTTTTCTTCCTTGGAGGTGTTGTGGTGATCAAGCTTGGAAGACCTTCTTCTACCTTGAGCTCGTGAAGCTTGGAGCTTGGTGGTGATCCTTGAGGTGGGTTATATTACTCTAAACCCTCTTTGTTATTATCACCCCTTGCTTGCTATCTTGTTCCTTATCTTTGGTATGTTTTCCTTTGTGTTCTAGTGGTTCATTCGTGGTGGTCTTGGGTTCTGTTTTAGAAGGAGAACCTTTCTTATTTTCTTCCTTTGTGTTGTACCTTTCAACCTTGCTTGTAACACTGTCTTGAGGTTGAAGAAGAGTGAACCAATATGCTTGTTTAGACTGATACACTTGCTTATGTTGATAGGCATGTAGGCCGATATACCTTGGGTGTTCGTCATGACATGTGGCGCCACTGATCGTCACCCTTTGTGGCAGGACATAATGACCTTTGAGAGGCTAGCATGAAATGCTTTGCTGATGGTCGTTATGGCTTGGTAACACCTAAGAGATAGGCATTGATGGAGATGTGTTTCCCATTATGGCTTGGTAGTCACGATTTGTGGCGTCTCACTTGGGCAAACACCAACACATCTTGGTGATAGCATTGTTGCCCATCATGGCTTGATGCATTGCTAGCCTATTACCTTGGGGGCATTGTAGCCCGACACACCTATAGCCGTCACACCCTTGAGAAGCGTTGTTGATATGTGATGTGTTGCCTGGCATGAGGAGAGCCCGATGTGTTTCCGAAACCCTAAGCAATCTGTTACCATGTGATACTCAACACACAAGCATTGCTAATACCCCTGACGTCATCACACCCTGTGTTGGAGTTGCCTGATACACCTTGTTGGTAGACATCCTTTCCTTAAGTGTTGTTCCTAATACACTTAGATAGTGATGCTTAATCGATAAACCTCTTGGAGTGTTTTCCTAACACACCTAGGGTTAACCTGATACCCTATGTGGAAACCCTAACCAGTGCCTTGTGGTGTTGTTTATGATATGCCATGTTGATGTTAAGGTCACATAATAAGATATGGTACTGTATGGAGTAGTGGTATGTATGATGTTGAGAGATACATTTCTATACCTCATGACATGTTTTATAATGATGATGAGAATCATTTATCTATGCCTCATAAGACACCTCATAACGAGGATGAAAGTGGTAATCTAAGGGTGGTTGTTGATCCAACCTTGTAAAACCTAATTGAGTAAAGAGAAACCCTAATTTTAATGATGTGAAATGCATGGCATGAGTCCTATGAGATGATGGTGTTGATGATGTATTTGCTTTATTGTTATCAATTTCTAACCATGTAGGAAACACAAGTTGATATACATAGTCGAGTATGAGCTAAGGTGGTTATGATATGGTTGAATAAGCCTTGTGAGGCATATGTGATGCGGTAGCACAAAAGAAGGAGGAAATGGTCTTATGACCTGATGATGGGTTATTGCCTTGTATAAAATGATTTTCCTCAGTGATGAGAGGAGAAGTTGTCACCCCCAGATATGTGGTCCTTGTGATGGACACAAGTTGAAAAATAGACATGAAATGATGAGATCACACCTTATGTGTTTTAGTATGTTCTGGTAATGAATTATGCCCTTGTTTATGTAGAATTTGTTTAGAGGTTTCATGTTGTAACTTGATTGATGCTAAAGAGGTTTAAATTGGCCTAATTAATCAAGTGAAATCTATTACTGCAGTTTTCCCTGTGCCATACATCCATTAAGTGTCAACATTTGTTGAATTGTGAAACGAGTTTAACTCGAAGTGCATATTTTTGAATATACAGGGTACAAGTCAAGTACTTCCTTCTATCCTTAACTACATGATGTGTGAGATCACCATGCATGACTCAATATCATTGTGGTATGGATGGCCATGCGTGAGCCACTCCTTCTTGTTAGAATGGCCATGTGTGAGCATGTTCTTCTAGCGTCATTCATGTACTAAGGTGGGCTGGTTATGATTACATATGTGGATGGCCATGTGTGAGCCAATCCCTAATTTTGACTATATGTCATTGTTGCAGTTGATTGATATGTATATGTAGTGTTTTTCTCTTGTACTAACCAAGAGGTGTGGTGAGGTCGTGAATTTTGACTCTTCCATTAGACCTTGTATGGGACCAATTCTGACTTATCAAGCGATCGGTTGAATTTGGGTGGTACGACTCAAATCGTCGGGGCATAATAAAATACGTAATCAGCCGTGTAGTGTAATTGTATGGGATCAAAATATGGAAACATTGTATGAGGCCTCACTTGATTCTATACAATGTTGATTATAGGAATTATACATGTTCTTCATATTCCTTTTAAATTATTAAGATGTTTCATAATTCAAATGATAAATACTCTTCCTGTTATGAATAACTACCTATTTCACATAGTTGTAATTATTCTATTGCTTTATTAATTTTTTTTTTATAATGATAGAGTTGGTGGTGAGCTATATCTCCCATTGAGATTTGGAATCTCACCCCATGGGTTTCCAACACCTTTTTAGGTGGATGATCACGAAGAGGTAGAGATCGCGCGGTGGAGATTGAGGAGAAGAAGGAAGAGCAGTAGCGGATAAGGTTGGCAGTGTTTATGGATGTCTTTTGGTGATAGAGTCTTAGAGTGGTCCCTATACTTACGAGACTTTGGGAATGTTTTGTAGATGTTTTGTGAATGTGCTTTCTGTATGTGCCCCTTTTGTATACCAGATATGGTGGAATCTTGTATATATGTTTTAGAACATTTCTTGGTTACAAGTGGATAGCATGCCTTGTATATGCTTTGAGGCATGAAAGGACTTATATATGAAGGTTCTTACTGTTTGGCAGTTTTATGAAAATGGTTTTAAATTTTTAGTATTTTCCAGTAATATGTTTGTTAATCTTTCTTCTGCGGTTATGTTTCGAGTAATCTCGCTTTTTATGGCACGGGGCGTCACCTCCGTGATAGGGTTTGGTATTAGAGCTTTAGGTTCGCTAAGCCTACATGGACCTAGGACTAGGGTTTGTGTCTGTTGTAGTGCCCTCCAGTTTGTCTTATAGTCACTTCTTCTTATGTAGAAGAAGAAGAGAAAGCTTAAAGATGTCTAGAGAACATGAAGAACATGTTGCCGAGAGCAGTGTTGCAGCACCAGGTGGTAGTGCAAGGAACCAGACACGAGAAGATCGGGTGCCTAAAGTCCCCTAGTTTGACCCAATCATGATAGAGAACCCTTCCTTTCAGTCTCTTTTTGGGTAGTTTATGGCTACTATGACTCATATGGCAGACAGGATGCCTGCACCTCAGCCTAGGGTGTCAGTTCCCCATACTGAATCTTTGGGCACTGGGAAGACTTACGAGCGTCTTCACCATTTTGAAGCGGCTGAGTATGCGGGGACAGCTGACCCTACAGATGCAGATTTGTGGTTGACTGAGCTTGAGAAGGCCTTTAAGATCTTGAGTATCCTTGAAGAGGATAAGGTGAAGCATTTGGTGTACCTTTTGAGAGGGAGTGCTGGTCATTGGTGGGCCATAGAGGATGAGAAGAGACATGGTGTTGTGGTTGGTTGAAAGGATTTTTTATTAGAGTTCATTAATCGGTACTTTCCTTGAACATATCTTGATGAGAAGATCAACCAGTTTGAGAGGATTTGATAGGGATCCATGGTGATAAATGAGTATGAAGCAAGGTTTATGGAATTGTTGAGGTTCTATCCTCACATGGCGGCAAGGGATTATGAGTGGATTCATCATTTTGGAAGGGGTTGAATGCCGAGTTGTCTACCCCAACTGCTACTTTGGAGAATCGAGAGAGGTTTGATGTGTTTGTGGAGTCTGTGCAGAGGATCGAGTGGTATGTGAAGGAGAAGAGAGAGGCAAGTGCCAAGAAGAGGTCTACAAAGTCTCAGGGACAGTTGTCTATGGCTCTAAGAAGATAAAATTTTCTACACCACCCGTTTCATAAAGGTTTAGTGCTTCGATGTAGTGGTCGCTGAGTAAGGGAAGAGGTTGTAGTTTTCCACCCATAGGAGCCCAGAGTGTTGCATCAGCATCGATGGCAGGACCACCTAGGCCTTGGTTTGGGGACATGACATGTTATAAGTGCGGACAAGTTGGGCATACCAAACCATTCTGCCCAGTGAGGGATGATGAAGTGACCCAGAAACTAAAGCATAGCCAGCAAGGCTCATAGAGATAGTAGAACAATAGTACAGGAGGACGAGGATGTGGCCAAATGTCACAAGATGGATCCTATGCATAGGGAAGTAGAAGATGAGGGTGACAATACGCAACAACTAGATTCTACACTATGAGTCAGCCATAGGCGATGGTCAACTCATGAGTAATGGTAGGATAGATGGATTTATATCATTTTAATTTGTCTTCTTCTTGCTTTATATCTATTTTGGTTGACCCAGGTGCTACACACTCTTTTATCGCTCGTGAAGTGCTTAGTAGTTGTCCTTTTCCTGTTAGTCGTAAGAAGAATAGTTTGTTGCTAGAAACCCCGTTAGTCAGTTCTATAGTGTTGCAGGTTGTGTGTCCCTCACGTGTTCTTTCCTCTTCGGGACATTGTATTCAAGTGAATCTTATACCACTTGACATGCATAGATTCAATGTGATCCTTGGAATGGATACCCTAGAGAAGTATAGAGTGGTCTTGGATTGTAGTTCCAAGCAAGAAACGTTTGTAGATGGCAGTGAGACGTGGATCTTCCAAGGAGATAGGAAGATTCTTCTGACATGTCTTGTATCATCTATGGTAGCAAGAAAGCTTCTGAGATAGGGTTGTGAGGTGTTTTTGGCATACATGATGGATATTGAGGTAAGGAGTCCTAGTATTTAGGAGGTGCCGGTCGTTAGGGAGTTGAGGATGTGTTTCTTTAGGAGTTTCCATGTGTTCCCCCACCCCATGAGATTGATTTTGAGATCAACCTGGTCCCCAAAATGCAACCTATAGCTCAGACACCGTACAGGATGTCTTTGACGAAGATGGCAGAGTTGAAGAGACAGTTACAAGAACTACTTGACAAAGGTTTTATCAGGCAAAGTACGTCGTCGTGGGGTGCTCCAGTGCTGTTTGTGAAGAAGAACGATGGGTCTATGAGGTTTTTCATAGACTATAGGCAGATGAACAAGGTCACGATAAAGAATAAGTATCCCTTTTTGGGGATATATGATCTATTTGATCAGTTGTGTGGTGCGGCAACGTTCTCAAAGATACATATGAGATCAGGATATCATCAACTAAGGATCAAGGAGGATGACATAGCAAAGTTGGCTTTTAGGACAAGGTATGACCACTATGAGTTCGTGGTTATGCCATTTGGGATGACCAATGAACCAACAACGTTCATGGATTTGATGAACAGGGTGTTCTGACCGCTCCTTGATCAGTTTGTAGTGGTCATAATTGATTACATCTTAATATATAGTCATGATTGTTAGCATCATGAACAACATCTTCAACATGTGTTGACCTTACTAAGACAACACCAAATTTATGCTAAGTTTAGCAAGTGCGAGTTTTGGTTAAAGAACATAGCTTTCTCGGGGCATGTTATATCTGCAGAAGTGTTACAACTTCAATTTTGCATATGTTTTTATAATTGAATTGTAAAGATTTTGTGAATATGGACTTAATTGAAAAGGTTGTATGCTTTGCTTCAAAAGATGGATTTCTTTGCAAATCTCCCTTTTGATAGGAATTTTGTAATTTTTATTATTAGATTAATCCAATAATGGATATAAAAGAGAAGAAAAGAAGAAAAGTCCAAATAAAAGGAAAAGATACAAGATAATGGATATTAAGAAAAGTAATTATGAGAAATACATAGAAATCTCTAGAAAGTGGAATTAATGGTCACAATTAAATAAATTTCATTTCTATGTGATTTCTAATAAAAGAAATATGAAAAGTGGAAAAAGGAAATAAATGATAAAAAGAAATCTAATTATAAAAGAAATTGAGATAATGCTAAGAATAATGTGGAATTCTCTAAGAAGACTAAGTGTTTATTCATAATAGAGTGGATTTCAAATCCACATGCTTTCTTGGGATAAAAGGAATCCCAATAAGGAAATAAAAGGTGAATGAGAGAGAAAAAAAAAGATAAATGTGTAAGGAATATGATAAAGGGACATGTTCAGACCATTTAATCTTTTGTATGTAAATTGTTTTTGGCAAAGGAGAGTTAAATAAGATGGGAACGTTTTCCCTCATTGCTTGTTAAGGAAAGTATGTTCTCAAGAGAGAAGTACAAGCATATTTTCAAAATTAGGTTTTTCATTTAAAACATAGATATCTATTTGCAAAGAATCTTTCCTTTTTCCCCAAGGCACTGAGGGATTTAAAACCAACCAAACCCTCACCTCTTCCTTGCTACCCTCGACCTATATAAAGTCTAGACTCAGAGGTACTGAGACCAGAGGGATCTGAGACAGTACACGGTCCTCTTCCAACCCTGCCTCCTTACTCACCATGAAGGTAGGGAACAATGCAATTCCAGAGGCAACAACAGGTAATTGAAGTTGGTTCGCGGAGTAATGGAATGCTCTTCAGGTCAGAACAACAACGAAGGAGTTGCCCAGACGCACAGTCACGTCGCCCATCCGCCTGCACCACGTCTGCACAGCCGACCAAGGAGAGACCCATTGCAGACCTAAATCCAATCACCTTGGCTGCAATCTTGAGGCGCCCCTTGTGCACAGGAGGGTGGCGGAGTCAGGGCGGTGGCTGTCGGTGACCTCTGAGCCCTGGGGAGGAGGGGGCGGCCCCGTGAAGAGCCCCACTCAGCGGCCGCTACGTGCGTCGTGAGGTAGAAAATGACCTAGGAGGCTTTGGACGAATCTACCCCTCCAAGGTATAAAGAGCTGGAAACTTATGCGAGGGAAATAGGGTCTTTTCGTTATGTTTTTAACAGGTCGAGCTACATTGCATGAGTTGGATGATGTGGCATCCTTCCATTGGTCCAAGTTAGTAATTCTTACAAAAATCGTATTTAATTATTGGTAGCTCTGATGGAAACATGCAAAATATGAAAATTGATCAGGAGAACGTGTAGAATCCAATAAAAATACTTTTAAAGCCTTATTTTGTTCCTATTTGCAAAAGTATGCTAAGTTAATGAAAATTGCTTTGAAATTATGTTAGAAACCCTAATTGAAATTAATGGTTAAGTTCATGATGCTTAATTGGTGAAATTAAGTAATAGTAACATGTTGAAACGTTAATTATGAACTTGAACCTGATCTTGATGAATTATTGCATGGTTTAGGGTTTTACACCAATTATGAATGATAAAGCATTTAGAAACCTTAATTTAGGGTAAAAGAGGAAAAGATCATATTTAATTCGAAATATGTGAAAATATGTTGTTAAATGATGATCCTAGCCTGTTAGATGAGATAGGTTATGATCCTTAGGATTTGTGAGTTATTTTGCTTAATTAGGGTTTGTAGTAATAAAAGTGAAAGCAAAACCCTAATTGCAATGAAAATCCTGAAAGTGGATTAGAAACCCTAGGAAGCGAGCTAGGTTTTATAGACCTTGATGGCCTGATCAATGATAGGAAAATTGGATGCATATTTCAGGATCATCTTGTGTGCTTGCTTATTTATTGGATTTCTTGCTTAGTTGCATTATTTCTGCACTCAAGTCAGCCTGACAGGTATGTGGTTAATTATGGTTAATTGTATTAGTTTCCCGAAGGTTTTATGGATGATTAATCGCATTGAATGCAACCTATCAGTTTGGATGTTCATACTTGCAAATCATAAAGTCACTATGGTTATCACAATTATAATACAAGTGTGTATTCTCGCACCTACATGCCACCCTGATGGATGATGTAAAAAGGTCAAGCCCAGGAGGGAAGACCTATGGGTACCATGAGTGGTGATGCCAGACACCAAGCTCGGGATTGAGAAGGTGGTCTTTGTTGCATGAATAATGGGCACCATGAGAGGTGACCCCAGACACCAAGCTCGGGATTGAGAAGGTGGCCTTAAGTCAATGGCAAAAGAGAAACCCTAAAGAAGGTATTCGAGGGTTAGGGCAAAAGCGGTGGAGAATGTCACATTGAAAGCGTAAATTGGCTTGTTAACTAACTTGATTGTGATATTTAGATTGTTAGCCATATTTGTGAAATTTTGGTTGTCCCCACATACCGGCATATTCATATATGCTGACCGACGTTTTGTTTTTTGGCGTTTTAGGTACAACCCTGAAAAGAACAAATAGTAAAGTGACACATTGTGAAAATAATAAATAAAGTGCGAGGAGGATTAGATAGAATAGATTCAAGCTATGGATAGTAGTAGATATCCTAAGTTTTTAAAAGGTATGAAAAGTTTTATTTTGTACCAACTTTCAGTATAGTTTGGTAGAATTTTATAATTATTACTGATTAATTGGGATAACGACTCTTACCTCATGGTCTCCCTTAATTGGGGGTTACTGGGAGGCGGGGTCATTACAAGAAGAGTATGCGTGGACCCTATGAAGGTAGAGTTTTTGATAGAGTGGGAACAGCCAAGGATACTGAAAGAAGTGCATAGTTTTCTAGGGTTGGCAGTCTATTACAAAATATTCATTAAGGACTTCAGCTCTATCACCCTACCCCTCACTAAGTTGATGAGGAAGGATGTGTCGTCCATTTGGGATGACAAATATCAACGTGCTTTTCAGATGTTGAAGGAGAAGTTGCCAAGTGCACCAATTCTGGTCCTGTCTAAATAAGGAAAAGGATACATCATCTTTTGTGATGCATCCAGGAATGGTTTGGGATGTGTGTTGATGCAAGACAAGAAAGAGGTTTCTTTTGCTTCCCAAAAGCTTAAGAATCATGAGGAGAATTATCCAACCCATGGTTAGGAACTAGATGTAGTGGTTCATGCTTTGAATATTTGGAGGCACTATCTATATGGGGATAAGTGTCAGATCTTCATAGATTACAAGAACCTGAAGTACATATTTTCACAGCATGAGTTGAACATAAGACAACATCACTGGATGGAATTAACTAAAGGATACAACTACACGATTGATTATCACTTGGGAAAGGCAAACGTCATAGAAGACGCGTTGAGTAAGAAGTCTTCATCTTTATCCATGGATAAAGGCCAGTTGAGTTCTTTGATGTTCCACAAGCGAGACATGTTGGTCTCCTTGCGTTAGATGAATGTCATGTTGGAAGTCTCCTTGTTAGCCAGTTTGCTGGCACAATTACAGGTGAAGCCTATGTTGAGACAACATATTAGAGAAGCTCAATAGATAGATACTATGATACAACATATTAGATTAGAGTTTTGCAGCAAGAAGCATGATGGTTTTCACAAGTCAGATGATGGGATAGTTTGTTACCATAACATGATAGTGGTTCCTGATGCTAATAACCTAAGAAAAATGGTGATGGAGGAGGCTCATTCATCTATGTATGCTATGCACCTAGGTAGTACTAAGATGTAGCACAATCTAAAGGATATGTAATAGTGGCCAGACTTGAAGAAAGATGTGGCATGAGTTGGGAAGGTGGTTTACAAGTTGGGAGTTGCCACCTGAGATGTACAAGTTGCATCCAGTGTTTCATGTCAGTATGTTGAGGAAGTGTCATCCAAATAGATAGTTAGTGTTACAGCCTATGGAGGTGGAGCTTGATGAGGATGTGACCTATGTGGAAGGTCCGTTGTTGATCCTTGACTGAAGAGTGAAGAAGTTGAAGAGGAAGGACCTTGTTCTTGTGAAGGTTCTTTGTCATCATCGTGGTGTGGAGGAATCCATGTGGGGGCTCGAAGAAGTGATGAGGAGTAAGTATCCCTCCCTTTTATCTTAGGATTTCAGAGGCAAAATCCATGTTAGGGTTTTATGGCTTGTAAGGCACTTGACCCACGTTTTGGGATAACCTTGTTTGCTTTTCTATCGGCCTTGACCATCTTAAGTGACCTAGTGGATGAGAGATGGATCTTATCACCTTGTTGCATGGGGTTTCATATGGCTCTTTCTTCATGGACAAGTGTCACCTAGGGTTCTAAGGTGGTGACACCTTCCCCTTGCTCTCTCTTTCATCTCTCTTATATATATACCTCTTTCTCTCCATGAATGAGAATCCTTTTGGCTATCCTTTCTTTCCCTCTTTCGTGGATGACCTTGAGCTAGAGGAGTCTCTCCCTTAGAGCTTGGAGGATGAGTCCCATGTGTGTGGTGCTCTCTTCATCCTCTACCTTGGTAAGCCATGATCTTTAGCTTCCTTTCACTCTTTCTTTCTTCTTCTCGGCCATGGACCTTGGTTACTTCCCTTTCCCTCTCATTCTTTCTTAACCATGGTTATGTTTTCTTCCTTAGAGGTGTTGCGGTGATCAATATTGGAAGACCTTCTTCTACCTTGAGCTCATGAAGCTTGGAGCTTGGTGGTGATCCTTGAGGCGGGTTATATAACTCTAAACCCTCTTTGTTATTATCACCCCTTACTTTTTATCTTATTCCTTATCTTTGGTACATTATCCTTGGCATTCTAGTGGTTCTTTCTTGGTTATTTTGGGTTATATTTTTGAATGAGAACATTGCTTAATTGTTTCCTTTGTGTTGCACCTTTCTACCTTGCTTGTAACTCCGTATTGAGGTTGAAGAAGAGTGAACTGATATACTTGTTTAGACCGATATGTTTTCTTAGGCTGATAGTCATGTAGACCGATATACCTTGGGTGGTCGACATGACCTGTGTTGTCACTGATTCTCACCCTTTGTGGCATGACATCACGACCTTTGGGATGTCTAGCATGACATGCTTTGTTGAAGGTCGTTATGGTTTGGTAATACCTAAGAGATAGGCGTTGATGGAGATGCATTGCCCATTATTGCTTAGCCATCATGATTTGTGGTATCCTGCTTGGGAAGAAGCTAACGCATCTTGGTGATAGCATTCATCCCATCATGGCTTGATGTGTTGCTAGCCCATTACTATGGGGGCATTGTACCCCGACACACCTGCATCTGTCACACCCTTGAGAAGCATTGTCGATATGTGATGTGTTTCCAGGCATGAGGAGATCCTGATGTGTTGTCAAAACCCTAAGCAATCTATTACCTTGTGATACTCAACACACAAGCATTGCCCGATACCCCTGACGTCATCACACCCAATGTTGGCATTGCCCAACAAGGTGAGTTGCCTGATACACCTTGTTGGCCGACATCCTTTCCTTAAGTGTTGTGCCCGATACACTTAGAAAGTGATGCATAACCAATAACCCTCTTAGAGTGGTTTCCCGACACACCTAGGGGTAACTCGATACCCTATGTGGAAAACCTAATCGATGCCTTGTGGTGGTGTTTATGATACACCCGGCTGATGTTAAGGTCACATAATAATATGTGGTACCCTATGGAGTAGTGGTACGTATGATGTTGAGAGCTACATTTCTATACCTCATGACATGTTTTATAATGATGATGAGAATCATGTATCTATGCCTCATAACACACCTCATTATGAGGATGAAAGTGGTAATCTATGGGTGGTTGTTGATCCAACATTGTAAAAACTAATTGAGTAAAGAGAAACCCTAATTTTAATGATGTGAAATGTATTGCATGAGTCCTATGAGATGATGGTGTTGATGATGTATTTGCTTTCTTGTTATCAATTTTAACCATGCAGGAAACACCAGTTGATATACATATCTAGGTATGAGCTATGGTGGTTATGATATGGTTGAATAAGCCTTGTGAGGAACATGTGATGTGGTAGCACAGAAAAAGGAGGAAATGGTCTTATAACCTGATGATGGCTTATTGCCTTGTATAAGATGATTTTCCTCAGTGATGAGAGGAGGGGTTGTGACCCTAAGATATGTGGTCATTGTGATGGACACAGGTTGAAAAATAGACATGAAATGATGAGATCACACCTTATATGTTTCAGTATGTTCTGGTGATGAGTTATGCCCTTGTTTATGTAGAATTTGTTTAGAGGTTGTATGTTGTAAATTGATTGATGCTAAAGAGGTTTAAATTGGCCTAATTAATCAAGTGAAATCTAATAGTGTAGTTTGCCCTTTGACATAGATCCATTTAGTGTCAGCATTTTCTGAATGGTGAAACGAGTTTAACTCAGAGAGCATATTTTTTAATATGTGGGGTACAAGTCTAGTACTTCCTTGTATCCTTAACTACAGGATGTGTGAGTCGACCATTCGTGAGTCGATCTCATTGTTGTATGGATGGCCATGTGTGATCCACTCCTTATTATAACGGCCATGTGTGAGCCTATTCTTCTAGCATCATACTTGTACTAAGGTGGGCTATTTATCGGAATGGTCTATATATTAATAGACGGGTAAAAAACGATGAAGGAGGTTCAAAGAAGAACCACCCCTACAAGGACCCCAAGGTGCGAGAAGCACCGGGTCAAACAGGCTCAAGAAAGGATAGAGCCTCTACAGAAAAGCCCAAACTAAACAGGACACGCCGCACACCAATGGAACGGTGTGGGGTGCGTCCCGCCTCCCTGTGTAACTACAAAAAGGGAGTGTATACGGGGGTAACTCTACGAAAACCCCGTCTATGCCCATGGGCTCTATACAAAACTATCTAAATGCTAAAAGGGATCTTCCATGCCCTGCTAATGTGGGTCGGGATAGTGGAGCTCCATCCCCGCACCTCCGCAACACGCCTAGTAGCTTTGACCACTAGCTCCCTACACTCCGCAGAATTTAGGGACTGCACGTCGTGTCGCCTCTCATTACGCTGCTTCCAGATGAAGTACGCCGAACATGTCCATGCAGTGACAGCCAGCCACTTCCATCCCTTCCATCCCCTGGTCTTGTCTTTTATAAGGTTTACAGTGTCGGTGATGGTGGCAGTCACCGGGACCCTGATGCCACAGAGGTCCATGACCGACTGTAAGATGTGCTTAGAAAATCTACATCGGAAGAAGTGTCCTCCCTTTGTCTGTAGAAGACACATCTATCACTAGCCTCATTATTCCACTCGTGAACTTTGTCAGCAGTGGCAAGGGCACCGTGGAAAGCTCTGTAGACCGTAAAGCTCCATCTATGAATGAGGGGCCCCGCCCAGATGGTTCTGCCGACACCATAAGGGGCCAGTTGTGGTTGAATGACCCTCCACAGGTTGACGCCGGGATTGACGAGCTTCACAAGGCCGGTGGGGGAGCGCTCGAAGATGTTCTGGTGCTCAGCCCAAGCCCGGGCCATATTCTTCCACGCATTTGAGGCTCCATGTCGCAGTAGCGTCGGGTCAGGGGGGACGAGACCATAGCACATGCGCATCCATTGGGTCCAGGGGGAATGAGCACACGTGTGAAATCGAACGAGCCTTTTGAGGGAAGCCCAACAGTTCACAATATTGACCCCTTTGAGACCCAACCCCCTTCCTTACAAGGCCTAGCCAAACGTTCAAACCACATAGGGTGATAGTTAGACCCCCACGCAAAGTCAGACATCATAATCTCCATATGGTCACAAGTGCTGTCGGGAATGTGGCCTTGCAAGGCCCAAAACGTAACCAAACCCTACAGGTTGGCTCTGATCAGGAGACAACGCCCCGCCATCGTGATCTTGTCCGGGGGCCATTTGGAGACCATCTTCTTCATCTGGTCTAAACATGGGTTGAAGAAAGTTGCCTTGTGATTCCGAGCTGCTAGATGGAAGCCCAGATACTGAGTAGGGAGCTCATCTGTCGGGCAGCCCAGGATGCTACTGAGCCGGGTAGCGTTAGTCGCAGCAGCCTTGGAGAGGAAGAGCTTGGACTTTGTCAGATTGACCCTAATCCCCATCGTGGCACTGAATTCATCCAACACCTTCTTGATCCCCTTAAGACTCTTTCTAGAGCCCTCCACGAAAAAGAGCACGTCATCCGCAAAGATGAGGTGGGACATGACGGCTGTGCGTTTAACATTGTACGTGCGGAAGAGGCCTAGCCATTCCCCTTCCGTCATAAGAGTGGTGAGGTAATCCATGACAATCGTGAACAGGAGCGCTGATAAGGGACACCCCTATCTCAACCCGCGCGAGCTACTAAACAACCCCGCCGGGAACCCATTTACAAGCACCGAAAAAGAACAGGTTGAAACACATTGTTTAACCCAGCCCATCCACATGGGGGGGAAACCCATTCTAGTCATGATAGTCCACAAGGCCTCCCAATCAACATGATCGTAGGCTTTAGATAAATCAGCCTTCAGACAGACTTTCGGTTTTGCACGTTTGATGTCGAAGCCTAATAAAAACTCCGCTGCGAGGAGGGAGCAGTCTGAAATGCTCCTGTTTGGGATGAACGACCCTTGATTGTGTGAGATCAACCCCCCAAGCACCTCGTTAAGTCTCTCAGCTAGCACTTTGGTGAAAATTTTGTAGAGCACGCTACTACAGGCAATGGGCCTGAAGTCGCGAAGGTGAGTGGCGCCATCCGCTTTAGGGATCAGCGCCAAGAAGGATTGGTTGACTTCTCGCACCATGTCCCCCCCCCCTCATGAGCCATACTATGGATTTCATCACGTCTTCCCCAATAACACTCCAACAGCTCCTAAAGAAGCTAGCGTTGAAGCCATCAGGGCCCGACACCTTGTCCGGCCCGATGGACCAAACAGCGTCTCTCACCTCCTCACACGTACAAGGTCGATAAAGATGGCGCCCTTGGGCCGCGGTTAACAGGTTAGTGGGCTGTAGGCGCATATGGGAGGTGTGGGCATCGCCGTCGTTGTAGAGGTTGTTGTAGAACGCCACCGCTTCCCCCTCGAGAGCCGTCTGGTTGCTGGCTTGTTTTCCGTCATTACTGATGAGATAGTGTATGGTGTCCCGCATCTGCTTCTGCTTGATAGCTTCTTGGTAGAAAGCCGTGTTATGTTCGCCGTCCTGTATCCACCGAGCACGGCTCCGCTGATAGAAGAAGAGCTCCTCCTCCGCATCGAGCTGGTCCAGCCTTCCTCAAACCTCCCTTTCACGCCGCACCAAAGCAGGGCAACACGGGGAGTGCTGCAACTCTGTCTGGATGGCCGCATACTCCATCTTAGCTGCTTTCTTCCGTGTGCCAACATCACCCCTCCTGGCTGCCCAGGCTTTCAGCCGGCCCTTCATAGCCTTGAGCTTCCTGGTATAAGGTGGGCTATTTATGATTACATGTGTGGATGTCCATGCGTGAGACAATCCCTAATATTAACTATATGTCATTATTACAGTTGACTGATATGTTTCTATAGTGTTTTTCTCTTGTGCTGACCAAGAGGCGTGGTGAGGTCGTGGATTCTAGCTCTTCCATTAGACCTTGTACGACACTGATTCTGACTTATCAAGTAGTCAGTTGAATTTGGGTGGAATGACTCAAATCCTCGAGGCATAATAAAATACGTAATCAGCCATGTAGTATAATCGTATAAGATCAAAATATTAAAATATTAGATGAGGCCTTTCTTGATTCTATACAATGTTGATGACAGGAATTATGCATGTTATTCATATTCCTTTTAAATTACTAAGATGTTTCATAATTCAAATGGCAAATACTATTGCTGTTATGAATAACTACCTATTTCACATAGTTGTAATTATATTGTTGCTTTGTTCATCTTATTTGTGATAACAATAGAATTGGTGGTGAGTTATATATCCCACTGAGATTTGGAATCTCACCCTGTGGGTTTCCCACACCCTTTATGGCTGGACGAGCATGAAGAGGTAGAGATCGTGTGGCAGAGGTTGAGGAGCAGCAAGAAGACATGTACCTGACAAATGTTGGTAGTGTTGTTGGATGTCATTTGTTGATCGAGTCCTAGAGTCATCCCTGTACTCTCGGGTCTTTAAGAATGTTTTGTAGATGTTTTGCAAATGTGATTTCTTTATGTGCCCCTTTTGTATACCAGATATGGTGGAATCATGTATATATGTTCTGGAACAGTTCTTGGTTACAAGTGGATAGCATGCCATATACATGCTTTGAGGCATGAAAGGACTTATATGTGAAGGTTCTTGCTATTTGATAGTTTTATGATAAATGGTTGTAAATTTTTAGTATTTTCCAATAATATGTTCATTAATCTTTCTTCCATGGTTATGTTGCGAGTAATCTCGCTTTGTGTGGCGTGAGGCGTCACCTCCGCGACACAAATTATGCTTAACTAACTAAACTTACACCAATTCATAGAATTATTTCAAGCACCTCAACCACCGCCTCTATGTCTTCAATAGTAATCCCACCATCAGCATACAAAACATATATAATAAAATTATGGTTATTTATGATCTCATGAAGAAATAAAAGAAGTACAAGTGCAAAAAGAAGCGGACCCAAAGGGTTACCTTTTTGCACTCCAATGTCTAACAAAATATGATTGTCCTTGACCTTTAACCATACTAATTGACCATACCAATACTCCAACCATACAAAAATAAGAGGGAACCTTCCCTACCTCACGAAGTAACACTGACTAACCCACCAAGTTTAGCATTTTTTAAAAACCATTATTATCATGGAAAGAACTATGACTTTTGCGATCTCCCAAAAGTTTCACTACAAAAAAAATGCCTATGCTCTATGGAATACACCACTCCAAATTGAAAGTTATTAATAAAATTTCCCATATAGTCACACCCTCCTATCATGGAAATTATGAACATCATTACATTATACACCTTCAAAATAGTGTCCATTATACTAAAATATATCATTTTTCTAGGCTCTACCAACTTTTTAAGAGGTGTGAAAGATATGAAATCTACCAAACTAAATTGAAACCTCCCCCAGATTTAAATTAAACACATGGGTAATCAAATGTATGACATCTTGTCTACAATAGACCCCCTCCATACAAAGTGTCCAATATGTGTTGGGCCCTCAAACCATTTTCTACATGAAATCTCCCTCAGATAATTTGGCACACTCAAGAATAGTGTTAACATTTGTTGTAAGGAAAGCTTTTAAAAAATAACTCAACATCAAAACATGTGGCTTGTATGAGTGTTTCAACTCAAAACCCTTCATATTATCTTCATTTTGTGGTACAACTCCATTTTTGCAAAGCACTTTCATGAATTCTATAAAATTACAATATGCAACCTTGTGGAAGCAATGTTTGATGTTAGAGTTTGACTTTTTATCCTCATCCATAGAGTTATTGCATTTTTCATCCCATAATATCTTGTGCAAACACATTTAACGTATTGTCCACTAAGTTGGCAGTACCATATCTTTCTGTCCATGTAGCAAGAAACTAAAAATATGATGACATTATAGTGATTTCATGCCGCTAGACACGTTATCCTACATATTCTTACACTTGGACGCCTAGAATATACAATAGGCATGAAGCATATCACTCGAGAGGCTAAGGAGCCTAATTCAACAACCCCTTCGTGGAGAGATGTCTTCAATACTTGAGAGAATGCAAGACAAAAACTATGATGGATGCTCTTCACACTTTTGTTAGGTGTTCTAGAAACACAATCAAGAGCCTCAACAAAAAGGTCCAGCCTATCGTGATCCACCCTTAAATCATTCTCAATGTGTTCAGTGGAGGACCAAACCCAACATTATATCAAACTCAAAACCCAAAACTCAAAACATGTACATATCAAATATAGGAAAGTGGAAGATTATTCAATATAGATAAACTGAACCCATAAAGTTTTAGGAAACCACATCCTATTAAAGATTCAAAATTTGTAAATAATATGTTACATGTATTCTCACAAGGAAAATTTGCAAATTTCATCATGGATGATTTTCCAAATATATATTATGTACACTAGATTAGTGCATTACATGAACGTTGTCATAAATTTATTTGTACACAACCACTTGCTAGACTCTCAATACAACTACTACCGACAATAATAAAATCTACATGTCACCAACTATGATGCTCGACACATAGCTCAAGATGAAGAAACATGGTTTCGGCTCCTATCCTAAAAACATGTTCATTGGTTGATTATCTAATGTGTAAATGAGTAGATAAGCATAAGAGTGAGAAAATACTATTTCATATTTTGTCTTCTCTTTAGTAAGATACTAATAATTTAAGCACTAATTTCAGCAATAGTTCTCAAGTGTAGTTTTACTTAAAAGCATAAGCATGTATCATAATACTAAAAGATAGATAAATAGCAATAATATTATAATACAAAAACAATATGATCTCATATAATAAGGGTGCAATATTATAATTTAGAAAATCTCTACATGTCAAATAACTATAGATAAATATCTACATGATGTTTGCATCTATGAAAATGCCGTTAGGTTGTCCACTTTTGTTCCATTCCATAAATCCACTTAACTTGTACCAAGCCAAGTAGATGTTATCACAGTAAGCACATGTGCATGACTCATCGTCCATGACTTAGGGTTCATCCTGTCACCCTAAGATCTAAAACAAATTTGAGGCCCATCTCTAGGAAGATAGAGGTATATATCCCCTCTACCTTTCATTCCTACCTTGGTACAAGGTCGGGGATCAACATAAAGCATCATGCCACACATCTCAATTCATGTCATGATCCTCAGCATCATGTTACATAACCTAGATTAAAGGTATCATTTCATGTCATAGTTCTTAGCATCATGTCACAAATTATCATATTGGCATCATACCACACATCTGATTTCATGTAAAAATTCTTAGCATCATGTTCACATAACCTAGATTAGGGTCTCATTCTTAAATCATCATAAAAATTCTATAAGATTGTTGTATGTGGCTTCCAACTCTACAAAACTTCCCTTATTCTCTCTATAGATTAGTTATAAGGGTCTAATTAACGGTATGACTTCTCCATATGGGCTCTAACCTATGTGACATAGACCCATTTCACCATCCAAATATGGGCATTGGAGAAGGCTCACGTTGTTCAGGGTTCCTATCCAAAAGGACTACATTTCTCTTTACTATTACATATCTTATCCATCTTTGAAATCACAATTATGGGTTCATGTGAATTCATCTATGACAAAAATAAGTTTCTACATGAAATATGTTACAAACTCTCACAAAAAACTAGAAAAACAATATTTACAAGTTTTAGCTCTCATGAAAGATCACATGTAACATGGACAAGGCCTATTTCTTATCACATCCCAACCTTCTTTTCAAGGTTTGAACATTGTCTTAGATTCCCTTAATCTAAATCCCTAAAACTTATATCCCATAAAGTAATATTCACAATCCCACACTCTACCTTCTCAAGTCTTATTACTGACTAACTAAATATAGATAAAATACTTTAGGTTCTACCTTAGCTAAACGCATAAAATCCCTACCATGGTTATCAAATTATAAATTCTGTTAACAGACTTGATGTTAGGCATCAACATTTTTCAAGAGAAAGTATGACTCAAGAGAAGTACAAATACGTCCCAATGTAACTGCTTAGGAAAATCTAATAGGTTTAAGATTTAGTTATTTCTAGCCAAAACTTGTTGTAACCCTTATTACGTCTCATGGAGGCTCAACAAACTTTAACTGAGCCAATCTTATTATGGAATAGCATACATGGCTAAATTAGCACATGCCCATCCCCAATTGATAATATTAGGATCACCAAATGCATATATAAGTATGGATAAATTCACATAGTAACATTGTACAATTTTTCCTTCATTGACATAACAAGGACATTACATCTTAGGTTTTATGCTTATCAAACTAGTCTTGAATAATTTTTTATCACTCTTGATTTTTATTTTTGAGACTTTATGATTCAAGTATAGGTGAGATTATGACTTATAAACAAGAATCTAGCTTCTCTGAGCACAAAAGAATGCCATTCACTGGCTAGGAAAATGTTGATATATTTAGTTTTGCAAGAGATTGTTAAAAATTTAGTCGTGTACCTCAGAAAGTATGATTTGTGCATGTTCAAGATAAAAAACAAGTAAAACAGTAGATACAAAGGCTTCCAAGTACTAACATAGAAAAAACAAGCATAAAATTATAATTTAAAATTTGGTTTCAACTTAATAAATCAACATTAAACCTTAGATATTGTTGTGCATGCTTTAAAGAGTGACCATGAATCTTAGAATGTGAAAAAGTATTTACATGATCTATATATGTATATACTCACATGGTAGAATTAAGAAAGAAAATTATGTTTAGGTAAGATTTGAGCAAGGAAACACATCCAAAAGCTAGACTAAGAAAATATCTTTTACAAAACACCTTTGCTCTAAACTCTTAACTAAGAAGCTAGACTAAGAAAAGATATTTTACAAAACACCTTTGCTCTAAACTCTTAGCTAAGAAATCAAGCTTGGATATGAGGAGGAAGAAGATGAAGCTTAGAACAGTTTCTTCCCTTTCAAGAACGAACTAGAGGAAGGGAAAGAAGAAAAAGAATATAGAATATACAAAGCTTTATGAGAAGTTTACCTTCAAACAATACAAAGGGGATAACATTTTGCATTTATATGCTTGAATCCACAAGGAAAGCTTTGGTTAGATGCCAAGGATCGCCCCAAATTGTCATGGGAGTCACCATCCAGACCTCCCTATCTACATTCTAGGATTTTGTTGGATGGAAAATTGAATTACAAAGTTAAAGAAACAAATTTCATTTAAATGCAGTATGTATATCAAACTTTATGGGGGTTTTCATGTCAGGATGCATCATACGACAGTGTTACTTGCACATTAATAGGCTACACATCCATTTGGGGATACACACCCAATGGGAGTTGTACACTCTTTATGGGAGCAGCAAGCCCCAATGTGGTTGCATGCTCTGATCAGATGCATTCCCAGGTGGTCATTATGCCTATTGTGAGTTTCGCACTCCCAATGGGGCCCACACCCCCATGGGATCTTGTCACAAGGTCGATGGGTTTCTCATACCTTATTACAAAAAACATGGTAACTTTCTCATTTGACTCAGGTTGCACCCACACTATTTTCTTTGAATTCATTATTCAATTTTTACATGTGTAAACTAAGTTTTATAAAAAAAACTCAAATAATATTTTCTTAATTAATTAAATATTTAACTCAAGAAAGTCTAAAATACATCCCAGTATGAATAGTCATATTTTTTTGCCTCCATTATTACTTAACTTCAACACATGGGTATATCTAGGGTGGGAAACAATGGATCTAGTTCCCCTTTCAAACTAAAAACTGTGTACTTATGCATATATAATATATATGCGTCTATGTCAGATATTATATCAAATAAATTGTTAGCTTGAGTGCTATTAGTGCCTTCTTTTCAACCAGGTGGCTAGTTCAAATCATATTGTAAGTGCATTTTTTACAATTATTGAAAATCAACACCTCTATTGCAACTAATACCAAGTTCAACTATTTGACTATCACCTATTGTAACTTTCTAGATCTGCAACTACTTTAATGTAAATATAAAATATATACATTCAAGAAATTTTCAATTAAAAAATCATTTGATATGTAAATCTTGAGGTTACTATTCACAATAATGCTTATGTTAGTTCATCATCTAACTAAAGATTTTCCAATTACTTAGTACATTCACTTTCATCATAAGTCATTTGTATTAGGCAGGACTCATTTAAGTCGACCAACGACGGTAGTATTAGCATAAGGAAATCACTAAATTCATGTATTAGATTTGAAAGTCTGTTTTATTTCCAAAAGTCTATCCAATGGGACACAATGAGAAAACTTGAAATGAATGCACCTTAGAACATAACTCAACAACAGTGACTGTGTTGGGAAAATGCTTCTCAAAAATTTATAGGCACGTCAGTCATGAATTGATGTTTAGAAAAGGCATACTTCTACATGGCTAATAATGAATTACTTTTGCAGTGTTTGTTAGGGTAGGTCTAATAACCATTGTCCTAATATGCAACATATTTATCCTTAACATGCTACACCAATTGGATGCTAGGCCATAGTAGGGATAGTTGACTTGAATTTCCATTCACATCTACTTGTTTATCAAATAGGTTAAGCCAAGATCCAGAATTGTATGGTCAACCCTTAATCGATTAGCACTATTGTGGTCAAGGAATCCATGGACATGAAAATGATTACATAACCTTGGTGGATGTACTAAATAATGATTGCATTATCGTGAAATACATACCATGTAGACAACCAGGCCCATAATATGGTAGTATCAAAGTAGGTATATTGAGGTAATGGATCAGCCATAAAGTGATCTGGTAAACAATAATGCCTAACCAATATGTGACTATATTAAAGGTAGGGCATACCGCATTATGTATTAGATCGATATGTACATGTTCAGGTAGGTATAACAATTGAACATATGACACATAAATATGCAAAAATGTTTAGGAAAATTAGAACTAAAAAATGCATAGCATGTTTAGGAAAATGCATACTAAGAGACAAATGCATATTGTGAGGTACTCAATCTACACATGATCAGGTCCAAGATTAATAATGCATTGATAATTGGATGTTAGAAATTGATAGTACATTTAGAAAAATGTGGAATTTTATGTCATACCACTGCAAGGAGACTTCACATTAACATCCATAAAGTTTACAAACATATTTCACCAGGGCAATAAGTAGGCATAATGTAGGAATAATGAACTACTAACAAATTAGGTAATACTTAGGAATGCGTGATTAAACAAGGACTGACTAAGTTGAAAGTATATGAAAATTGGATCCTAGACCCTAGTACCTCACATTAACATTCACAATTAACATCCAATGTAAAATAGGGTTACCTCACATTTAGGTTCACAATTCTCAATAAAGAGTAACCAATACCAAATTGAATTAAGGATAGTTATATCTAGAATAAGGTAAGCATAATGTATGAAAAAAATACTAATCAAAATGCATTCTGAATTGGTTGTAAAAATAGATAGGGGTACGACTGGAATATGTAGGAAAAACTATAGACTAGGTCTACAAAATTTAGTGTAAATGTAGGCTATGTCTAATAAATGTGACACATCCAAAATGCACCATACCATGTCAAATTATTACCTAATAACTAACTTGGATGCGTTTTGGGGGTAGACATGATCATTTTCAAGTACATAATGTATGTGAGGGCACATTCAAGGATATAGGACAAGGGATGAAGGTGACAATGTGAGGGCGTTCTATTCTAGGACTGTCTAGGGATTCGATCAGGGACCAGGAGGGGATTTAGATCCTATAAGAAAGGTGGTGGAAAAGGAAGTCCACATGACCATGGAAGAAGAGAAAATATAGGGGGTGGACTTCATTGTACCTAAAATAGAGTTCACATTTAGGGTTTCATGTATGAAAGGGTAGTTTTACTTTGAACCTATGGAAGGAACACAATTTGTTCTACATATTATATCAAAAGGAATGAGCAATGTAGTGGCATGAGATACCAAGATATGTAACAATAAGCAAAGAGCTCCCATCCATGATGTGGTTGGGGGCAAAGGAATGGTGGAGATGACCCAAGAAGATCCCTTATGTTTTTGCAATGTGGTGTCAAGATCTTAGAATCAAGATAGAATTGATTGTCTTCTAGAAAAACTATTCAAAGATAAACTTCTTGTAACACCCCTGACCTGGGTTATGAGCTAACCCTAGGTGTTTTGCCTAATTATGAAATTATATGTTTGTAATTATCCTTTAGTATGTAATTAAAGCTTCTAGGGAACATATGTTTCCATTTATGTCCCCTATGAACAATATTGTAGTATTGTTTTGCATACAGGGACCTATGTGCAATTTACCCAATCTAAGGGGTTAACTTGCAAATTACATATGTTTTATGTTCTTTTAATGTTGAGGAAACCTAAGGATGAATATGATGAAGTATAATGGATTTCCCAAGCTTGGGTATCAAGATGTAGCTTATGGAATGATCCTTATGCTTAAAAACCCTAATTTGGAGTAAAATGCAGTTTACCCAAATTATGGGGTGCAACTTGTAAAATACACTTTCTAGAATATCTTTTATGACTTTTGACATCATTTAAAGTTATTATAATGAAGGAGGCACTTCATTTTAATAATCATATAATAAGGAGTACCTTTGTAATTAAATCACCAAGTTGTAAGTAAGGAGACCCTTATGTATATGTGCACCTTAGTGATAAGTTGACCTTCCTTGCCTTTAATTCTTGGTTTTAAAAGGAGTTTTACCTTATAAATAAGGAGGAGGGACGTGCCTAAAAGAAAGGAGGGACCTAGTAGAGAAAAGGAGAAACTAGTTGTCCTTATGTTGGAAATGACCCCAAGATATATATATATATATACCCTTCCTTTGTTTGCAAAGGAACGTTTCCTTCACTTCCTTTCTTATTCCCTTGCTTGGACCGACTTAGAACAGAGCTATGGAGAAGGAAGACGACCAAGGAGAAGCTAGGTAAGCTTGGACCATCTTCTAGCTCGAATTCATGGAGGAATTCTTCTTAAAAGGTTGGTTCTATGGTTAACTCACTTAGGTTTCTTGTTCTAGCCAATCTTCCCCATCTCTTCCTTGAAGAAAAATCTTGGATGACCTATGGAGCTCAAGACGCCATTAAAGGCTTGAAGCTTGGAAGCTTGGAGCTCTAGGAACCACGTTTGAGGTGGGTTTTATAATTCTAAACTCCTAGCTTTATTATGCATATCCTTGTTCTTGCTTTTTAAGCTTAGTTCTTCTTCCCCATCATTCTTTGCACTCTTGCAAGCTTTTTCGTGAAGAACAGACCTTGGTTCAAGGTTTAAGATGGAGAGCATTAATATCTATTTTGGTCCTTATCCAACTTTATCAAACAATCTTATGATTTCCCCCCTTCTTGACCAACTCTTTGAAGGGCAAACGGGTTCAATAGGTCGTTTTGGCCAAACGGGTTCCAACCCGTTTGAGGGCATTGACCAAGCATTGACCGTTTGGGATTCCTGTTCACAATTATGTAGACTAATGACCCACCTAATTTTAGGGGTTAATTCAAAAGGAATCGTAGGATGAAGGCCAATCAATTAGGCAATCGAATTAAATTAAGTGCTGATTTTCCAAACTAATCAAATTGAACCTTTTGGGCAAACGGGTTCCAACCCATTTGAATGAGTTGACCAAGCATTGACCGTTTGGGATTCCTGTTCATAATATATTGAGTTTCATTTCTACAAAGAATCATAATCTAATTCATAACCAATTCAGAGTTGAAGGCAGTTCAACACCCTAACCCTAATCGGGTTAAAATTGATGATTTTCAATATATATCTTGTTGAGTGTTGGGTTGAAGGACCCAAACGGGTTCAAAACCGTTTGGGGGTTCATCCAAACGATCTCACACTCGTTTAGTGACACCCCAAGACCGTTTGGAGGTCTAGGGTTAAATAAATTTGATGGTTTGAGGGCCCAATCACAAGATGTTGATAAATTGATGAAAAGTGCTGATTTGTAATCTAATTAGGACTCAACCCTTATCAAATCAACTTAATTTTTAGTCAAACTTTGGGCAAATGGTCTCAAGACCGTTTGGAGATCATCCAAACGATCTCAAGACCGTTTGGGCCAAGTTTGGGCCCAATTGGAGTTCAATTGATAGGCTCAACCTTGTTTTGATTCACATTGATGAAAATTGATGAGTAGCCGATTGGAAACCTTAATTGAGTTAGACTTAACCCTAATTGGCTTTCAATTGAAGGTCAAATTGGTGTCCAATTGATTGAGGCTCATCCTATTTGACTCAATTTGTAATTGGTTAACATGGCTTGGGCCAATTGAAGGCTTCAACATAGGAAATCCTATTCAATCATAACCTTTGTATCACCTTTCATATCCATGCGGTTTGGACCCAAACGAGTCCACACTCGTTTAGACCCAAACGAGTCCACACTCGTTTAGATCCAAACGAGTTCAACCCGTTTCAATCCAAACGAGTTCAACCCATTTCAATCCAAACGAGTTCAATCTGTTTCAATCCAAACGAGTTCAACCCATTTCAATCCAAACGAGTTCAACCCGTTTCATCTCAAACGAGTTCACACCCGTTTCATCTTAAATGGGTTGACACCCGTTTCAACTCAGTGAGTCCACACTCGTTTGAGGGTTCAAATGGGTTGAAGGTTGAAGGTTAAACCCTAACCTAATTGGAGATTTTCATGGTTGTTTATACTTAACCACTTAAAGGTATAATTGGTTCAATGATGATCTAATCTAAACCATAATGGTAACTTAAAATACTAAGAGACTGAGTGACTAATGAATCGACCCATGATGATGATCAATGGGTAATTTTACCAAATTCCCCTGAGAGGTTCAATTCAGTGATACCTTGTTCTAATCAAACCCTAATCACTTGATAGTGGTGATTTGGTTTATGAAGATCAAAGGGGACTTAACCCAACCTAATATAGAGTGGTGTAATCACCATCTACTAGTGAGAGGAGAGAGAGAAAGTACCATTTATGGTGGAAACTCAAGTAAAATACCTTCAATATACATGAATGTGCATGATTAGGGTATGATCCACTAAGTGAGATCATGGAAACCCTAATTATGATAACTGATGAATCTTAATCTTATCTGAGGGCTTTAATGGTGGTGGTTCTCATACATGATGATGTTATGAGTTCAACTCACCAAGGAGTGTACAGTAAACCCTAATTCTAGGGTAATAACATATAATGAAAATAGTAAAACCCTAATTTAGGGTGATCTGATAAATGTAGTAATTCAGGGTTATGCCTTTGAGTATGAAACCCTAATTACAAGCTATAATATGAGGAATCTTTATGCCTTGTGAGATAAGAGGTTCAATAAATCTAACCCAGAGGATATGTGATATGAATGAGACTCTAATGTGGAGTCATAATTACATAAAGTCCTATTCTTGGACACTATGACAATGAATTATATTTCTAATCTTAAGTAAGGGTATAAAGAAACCCTAATGATGAGATAGAAGGAATGGTCTTATAAAGGTGAAACATTTCATGTGGTTGGTTATATGCAACCTAAGTGTAAGCAATATCTTTAGCATTAGACAAGTCCATATCATTAAAGATAGTTGGACAATTCCAATGTGTGGCCCATGCAGTATATGCTAAGGTTGAGTGTTTAGTGGTGTAATGTATTAAGAAGGGGAATACCTTAATACAAGATAAGATGGTTAATTCCAGAGAGTCTGAAATGATGATAAAGTGATACATCAAAATATGATGGTCATCACATTCAGCATTTCAGGGTTTATATACCTTGATGTATCCCACATCTTATATACCTGGATAAGAAATATGTGAAGTATGTTATGCAACTATTACAATGAAATGTAATGAGTTGTTGCACTTTAATGAAGGATAATCAATGTAATTTGAGAATGGGATTAATCCCAAATAATGAGTATGATGTAGTCATATCATGATAAGGATGAGAAATGAATTCATACCTTGAATTTCCAATCATTATGATGTTTGATAAATGTTGTAATTAAAGGTAAACACCCATCATACCCTGGTATGCTTCCAAGGATGTCAAAGTTGTATACTAGAGTTGGACTGATAATCTGAATCGGAAATATTAATTAATAAAGGATGGGGTATGTTAACCTTAGTCCTGTGTTATGCTTTTAGGTATGAAACTCTGTGAATAAATATGATGCCTTATAAGATAAAGGGATTTCAATAACCTTCATTTGAATAGGGTGAAACCCTATTTCCAGTTATGCTTTTAAGCATGAATCTTCATGATTGAAGTATGAGATGAGGAATCAATATTCCTAATCATAAGTAAAGGAAATGAATAACCTAATTGATGAGATTCAGGGAACCTAACTCTTGTAATAGTAGGAAAGTACAACTTCTTTGAAATGAATTGTTTACTGTTATCAGTTAAATTAACCAAGCAGGTTCTTATATGAGGATGATCATATTTAGGTAATGATAATGATTTAATATTCATTGAAAGTATGATATTAACTTTATGAATAGTGAAATACTCTGTTACCTAGCAAGTGGCATCTAATGAAATTGATAAGCTGTGAGAGCCATGAGTATCATCAAGGTCATGCTTGACAGATGACTTGTGATGAGCTAATTGGGAAATGATCATTTATGTAAGTTAGACTTGTTACATTTAGTATTCTATTTTCATAGCTAATATACTAATGATTAATGTTTGAGAACATGTATGATGTTAAAAGAATATTGAAATGTACCTAACTAATCAAGTATAATCATTCCATGTAGAGCCCTGATCATAGATCCATCATTGTCAGAGACCAAATGATGGTGAAACATGTTTTCCTAAGGGAACTTCTGGAGAACATACTTTTGAGTATGTGGGGGATATGGATGCGTAAATCCTTACATCCTAGTGTAGGAATTGATGTAGATGTATCATATTCTATCAACCCTTCACTACTAATCCAAACCAAGAGATGTACCATGAATCTCCCAAAGAAAACACAAACACCGCATCGGTGAGAGATAAATAAGAAATCTTCCGATGACGAAGAGAGTACAGAACGCCACTGTAACTCTAAAATAGCAAAGGACCAGATTACCCTGGTAAGCTATAACAGCAGAGACACAAGATGTCCTGCAAACAATCCTCTTACTGACTGAGGAAGATGAGGTCATAAGAATCTGGCTCTTTTGATGACCTATGTATGATACCGATGCGACTTACTAGTGATCGGTTGGAGTATGAGCGGTATACCTCATCTCCACAGGGCATAATAATGTTTGTAAAACATAATCAACCGCGTAGCATATCTGCTTAGGTTGAATTACAAGGAACAATGTTTGGTGTTACATTGATTACATTAATGATCTGTTCAGATATTTTGTATGCATGTTCTTTATATGCTTTAAATAAATGTTTGCTTAAGTAGAAGTTGCTTCACTTGTTATTAAATCTACTGTTGCATGATTTAAGTTATCTTGTCTATGATATTCCTTAATGTTATAATAAAGCTTCTAGTTGAGGGTTATAACTCTCGCTGGGACAATTTGTACATTGTCTCACTCCGTAGACTTCAACTTTTTAGGTGGTTGTCGAAGATGAAGGATTCCATTTAAGGATGAGAAACAACAGAAACAACAGTACCAGAGGCAACAGTGAATCTCAGGTGGAGATACTGACTGCTGAGTTATGTAGTTAGATAGTCCTATGCCGTCTCTGTACTCTCAGGTCCTAGGAGTTAGTGGTTTGAAATTTTGGTGTTTGCTCTTGAGATTTTTAAATCATGTTGTATATAACTACTCAAGAAGTGGTTTAACAGAGATGTAAACTATTTATTTAGTTTCTTATAAAAAAAGTTTATAATTTCCAGATCTTGTCTCAAAAAGTTTTAATTTCCAGTATTTTTTTATATTCCGCAACTAATCGAATGTTTTCGCTGAGTTTATATCGTGGTTTTGGAGATCGGAGCCCACAATTAGTGGTATCAGAGCTCTAGGTTCGTCGAGTCTATAGAGACATAGGACTTAGGATATCGAGTCTATCTTTAGTGTTTCTTCCTCATCTAATAGAATCTTCTGCTCCTCAGGAGAAGAAGACATATAAGGACGAGGAGTCTGTTGCAAAAAGCAACAATGCTATACCTAGAAGAAGTGCAGAGGAGCAAGCAGTAGAGAAACACTTACCTGAGGTTCCCCTAGTTAATCCAACCATGATAAGGAATCCTTCCTTAGGAATCACTGTTGGAGAATTTAGGGCAACAATGATGTATCTAGTGGATCAAACACTAGCAATACAACCCAGATTACCAGCTCCTAATGATGATGTTTTGGATATCCATAGAATATGTAACCCTCAGCAGCAGGTTGAAGCAGAAGTAAAAGATGAAGCTTTGAACTCAGAGCAATCTTATACTCAATCTCAGTCTGATGAATCAATTCACAGCAATGTAGGGATTAGAATACAGCCAGACACCAGGACCTGTCATAATTGTAAGAGGCCTAGACATATCAGACCTAATTGTCCAGGAAGGATATATAGAGGAAGAATTGAGAAAAGACCTATCCAGACCTAGAAGCAGAGGCCTGGTAGTTTCAGAAGGAAGAAATTTCTGGTATCACCAACACAACCAGGACCTAGTACACCAAGGCAATGGTTATCCAGAAAGGGTAAGGAGCCCTTTAGACCACAACAACTAGAGAGAAGCTGCTACAACTGTGGTAAGGTGGGGCATTTGATGAAGGACTGTCGATCTAAGCCTGTCAATGTGACACAGCCTCCGAGACAAGGTCAACAGGGATCACAGAGAAGGCAATCTCAAGGAGCATCTCGAGGACGTAGACAAGCGTCCCAAGTTGGATCATCTGCACCAAATCAACCACAGGTGACAGCGAGGTTCTATGCAATGAACCCACCTGATGCAGTGATCAACCCACGGGTTGTGGCAGGTCAGATGGAGTTGTTATATTCTGATGTGTCTATCTCCTGTGTTGTATCTGTTTTAATTGACCCAGGTGCTACACACTCTTTTATCACTCGAAGAGTGATCCATAACTACAATATGACAGTCAGTCATAGGGCAGATAGTTTGTTGATTGGAAACTCCATTGAGTGGGTCTGCCGTTTTGCAGGAGGTATGATCTCCCTGCATCCTCTTCTTTTCTAATCATCGCATTCAAGTGGACTTTATACCACTTGATATGCAAGGATTTGAGATAATTCTCAATCCATGACAGGTTAGACAAGATAAATGGAAATTCTTATAAATCTCTTTATGATCTTTTGGATAAATTTAAAGAGTAATTGATTGAACTTTCCTTGATTGGTCTCGTAAAGGCTTTTAATGTTGCATCAGATAGATGTTTCATGTTACATGCTTACTTCTATAAGAAAATAAGGTATTAAAGAATTGATCTGGATATAGAATTCAGTAAAGTGTTTGAAAGGATGAGAAAAGAGAAGGAACATGGTAATATACAAGTGCATATTTTCTTACCTCAGTAATCATATACCCTGGCCAGGTATACAATTACTAATGATAAAGTAAATATGGAAACTCTTAGATTGTTATCTTTTGATTACTCTGATCAAGTAGTCAATCTGAAACAACCTACAGAGTATCATAAGATAAGAAATATAAGGATAAAGAAGGTCAACCCTGATTAGTAAAGGTTGAAAGAATATATGTAATGAGCAATGTCCCATGATAAAAGGAAGAAAGAGATATAAAGTGTTGATAACACAAGTAATTAATACGAAAGTAAGAATATTAAGAACATCTCTTGTTAGGGGTTTATGTTCTTAAATAAACATATCCTTCTCCAGAATGCCTGATAAATAAATCCTTGTTTGACAAGAAAACTTTTCTTTATGATAAGAATGTGTAACTGATGAGATAGTTAATGCATATAATAAAGGAAGATAGTATACTGATTATCGGATGTGATGACACACTTAGGGTGCAAAGGCACTTATATGATCTCAAATAAATTTCAGAGCTTGAATTTAATCTTAAGGAATGTTGATCAAAATTCTATAACATCTCCCTGGAAAGGGTATGTTACCTAAGGATATAATAATGTGATGCTGAAACAATATCTTCTTTCCCCTTTTCTTCCTAAGATTTTGGGGACGAAATCTTTGTTAGGGGTTTATAATTTGTAACACCCCTGACCTGGGTTATGAGCTAACCCTAGGTGTTTTTCCTAATTATGAAATTAGATGTTTGTAATTATCCTTTAGTATGTAATTAAAGCTTCTAGGGAACATATGTTTCCATTTCTGTCCCCTATGAACAATATTGTAGTATTGTTTTGCATACATGGACCTATGTGCAATTTACCCAATCTGAGGGGTTAACTTGCAAATTACATATGGTTTATGTTATTTTAATGTTGAGGAAACCTAAGGATGAATATGATGAAGTATAATGGATTTCCCAAGCTTGGGTATCAAGATGTAGCTTATGGAATGATCCTTATGCTTAAAAACCCTAATTTGGAGTAAAATGCAGTTTACCCAAATTATGGGGTGAAACTTGTAAAATACACTTTCTAGAATATGTTTTATGACTTTTGACATCATTTAAAGTTATTATAATGAAGGAGGCACTTCATTTGAATAATCATATAATAAGGAGTACCTTTGTAATTAAATCACCAAGTTGTAAGTAAGGAGACCCTTATGTATATGTGCACCTTAGTGATAAGTTGACCTTCCTTGCCTTTAATTCTTGGTTTTAAAAGGAGTTTTACCTTAGAAATAAGGAGGAGGGACGTGCCTAAAAGAAAGGAGGGACCTAGTAGAGAAAAGGAGAAACTAGTTGTCCTTATGTTGGAAATGACCCCAAGATATATATATACACCCTTCCTTTGTTTGCAAAGGAACATTTCCTTCACTTCCTTTCTTATTCCCTTGCTTGGACCGACTTAGAACAGAGCTCTGGAGAAGGAAGACGACCAAGGAGAAGCTAGGTAAGCTTGGACCATCTTCTATCTCGAATTCATGGAGGAATTCTTCTTAAAAGGTTGGTTCTATGGTTAACTCACTTAGGTTTCTTGTTCTAGCCGATCTTCCCCATCTCTTCCTTAAAGAAACAATATTGGATGACCTATGGAGCTCAAGACGCCATTAAAGGCTTGGAGTTCTAGGAACCACGTTTGAGGCGGGTTTTATAATTCTAAACTCCTAGCTTTATTATGCATATCCTTGTTCTTGCTTTTTAAGCTTAGTTCTTCTTCCCCATCATTCTTTGCACTCTTGCAAGCTTTTTCGTGAAGAACAGACCTTGGTTCAAGGTTGAAGATGGAGGGCGTTAATACCTATGTTGGTCCTTATCCAACTTTATCAAACGATCTTATGATTTCCCCCCTTCTTGACCAACCGTTTGAAGGGCAAACAGGTTCAATAGGTCGGTTTGGCCAAACGGGTTCCAACCCATTTGAGGGTGTTGACCAAGCGTCCACGGTTTGGGATTCCTGTTCAAAATTATGTAGACTAATGACCCACCTAATTTCAGGGGTTAATTCAAAAGCAATTGTAGGTTGAAGGCCAATCAATTAGGCAATCAAATTAAATTAAGTGCTGATTTTCCAAACTAATCAAATTGAACCTTTTGGGCAAACAGGTTCCAACCCATTTGAATGAGTTGACCAAGCGTTGACCGTTTGGGATTCCTGTTCATAATATATTGAATTTCATTTTTACAAAGAATCATAATTTAATTCATAACCAATTAAGAGTTGAAGGCAGTTCAACACCCTAACCCTAATCGGGTTAAAATTGCTGATTTTCAATATAGATCTTGTTGAGTGTTGGGTTGAAGGACCCAAACGGGTTCAAAACCATTTTGGGGTTCATCCAAACGATCTCACACTCGTTTAGTGACACCCCAAGACCGTTTGGAGGTCTAGGGTTAAAGAAATTTGATGGTTTGAGGGTCCAATCACAAGATGTTGATAAATTGATGAAAAGTGCTGATTTGTAATCTAATTAGGACTCAACCCTTATCAAATCAACTTAATTTTTTGTCAAACTTTGGGAAAATGGTCTCAAGACCGTTTGGAGATCATCCAAACGATCTCAAGACCGTTTGGGCCAAGTTTGGGCCCAATTGGAGTTCAATTGATAGGATCAACCTTGTTTTGATTCACATTGATGAAAATTGATGAGTAGCCGATTGGAAACCTTAATTGAGTTATTAACCCTAATTGGCTTTCAATTGAAGGTCAAATTGGTGTCCAATTGATTGAGGCTCATCCTATTTGACTCAATTTGTAAGTGGTTAACATGGCTTGGGCCAATTGAAGGCTTCAACATAGGAAATAATATTCAATCATAACCTTTGTATCACCTTTCATATCCATGCGGTTTGGACCCAAACGAGTCCACACTCGTTTAGACCCAAACGAGTTCAACCCGTTTCAATCCAAACGAGTTCAACCCATTTCAATCCAAACGAGTTCAATGCGTTCCAATCCAAATGAGTTCAACCCGTTTCAATCCAAACGAGTTCAACCCGTTTCATCTCAAACGAGTTCACACCCGTTTCATCTTAAATGGGTTCACACCCGTTTCAACTCAGTGAGTCCACACTCATTTGAGGGTTCAAATGGGTTGAAGTTTGAAGGTTAAACCCTAACCAAATTGGAGATTTTCATGGTTTTTTATACTTAACCACTTAAAGGTATAATTGGTTCAATGATGATCTAATCTAAACCATAATGGTAACTTAAAATACTAAGAGACTAAGTGACTAATGAATCGACCCATGATGATGATCAATGGGTAATTTTACCAAATTCCCCTGAGCGGTTCAATTCAGTGATACCTTGTTCTAATCAAACCCTAATCACTTGATAGTGGTGATTTGGTTTATGAAGATCAAAGGGGACTTAACCCAACCTAATATAGAGTGGTGTAATCACCATCTACTAGTGAGAGGAGAGAGAGAAAGTACCATTTATGGTGGAAACTCAAGTAAAATACCTTCAATATACATGAATGTGCATGATTAGGGTATGATCCACTAAGTGAGATCATGGAAACCCTAATTATGATAACTGATGAATCTTAATCTTATCTGAGGGCTTTAATGGTGGTGGTTCTCATACATGATGATGTTATGAGTTCAACTCCCCAAGGAGTGTACAGTAAACCCTAATTCTAGGGTAATAACATATAATGAAAATAGTAAAACCCTAATTTAGGGTGATCTGATAAATGTAGTAATTCAGGGTTATGCCTTTGAGTATGAAGCCCTAATTACAAGCTATAATATGAGGAATCTTTATGCCTTGTGAGATAAGAGGTTTAATAAATCTAACCCAGAGGAGATGTGATATGAATGAGACTCTAATGTGGAGTCATAATTACATAAAGTCCTATTCTTGGACACTATGACAATGAATTATATTTCTAATCTTAAGTAAGGGTATAAAGAAACCCTAATGATGAGATAGAAGGAATGGCCTTATAAAGGTGAAACATTTCATGTGGTTGGTTATATGCAACCTAAGTGTAAGCAATATCTTTACCATTAGACAAGTCCATATCATTAAAGATAGTTGGACAATTCTAATGTGTGGCCCATGCAGTATATGCTAAGGGTGAGTGTTTAGTGGTGTAATGTATTAAGAAGGGGAATACCTTAATATAAGATAAGATGGTTAATTCCAGAGAGTCTGAAATGATGATAAAGTGATACATCAAAATATGATGGTCATCACATTCAGCATTTCAGGGTTTATATACCTTGATGTATCCCACATCTTATATACCTGGATAAGAAATATGTGAAGTATGTTATGCAACTATTACAATTAAATGTAATGAGTTGTTGCACTTTAATGAAGGATAATCAATGTAATTTGAGAATGGGATTAAGCCCAAATAATGAGTATGATGTAGTCAAATCATGATAAGGATGAGAAATGAATTCATACCTTGAATTTCCAATCATTACGATGTTCGATAAATGTTGTAATTAAAGGTAAACACCCATCATACCCTGGTATGCTTCCAAGGATGCCAAAGTTGTATACTAGAGTTGGACTGATAATCTGAAATCGGAAATATTAATTAATAAAGGATGGGGTATGTTAACCTTAGTCTTGTGTTATGCTTTTAGGTATGAAACTCTGCGAATAAATATGATGCCTTATAAGATAAAGGGATTTCAATAACCTTAATTTGAATAGGGTGAAACCCTATTTCCAGTTATGCTTTTAAGCATGAATCTTCATGATTGAAGTATGAGATGAGGAATCAATATTCCTAATCATAAGTAAAGGAAATGAATAACCTAATTGATGAGATTCAGGGAACCTAACTCTTGTAATAGTAGGAAAGTACAACTTCTTTGAAATGAATTGTTTACTGTTATCTGTTAAATTAACCAAGCAAGTTCTTATATGAGGATGATCATATTCAGGTAATGATAATGATTTAATATTCATTGAAAGTATGATATTAACTTTATGAATAGTGAAATACTTTGTTACCTAGCAAGTGGAATCTAATGAAATTGATAAGCTGTGATAGCCATGAGTATCATCAAGGTCATGCTTGACATATGACTTGTGATGAGCTAATTGGGAAATGATAATTGATGTAAGTTAGACTTGTTACATTTAGTATTCTATTTTCATAGCTACTATACTAATGATTAATGTTTGAGAACATGTATGATGTTAAAAGAATACTGAAATGTACGTAACTAATCAAGTATAATCATTCCATGTAGAGCCCTGATCATAGATCCATCATTGTCAGAGACCAAATGATGGTGAAACAGGTTTTCCTAAGGGAACTCCTGGAGCACATACTTTTGAGTATGTGGGGGAGATGGATGCGTAAATCCTTACATCCTAGTGTAGGAATTGATGTAGATGTATCATATTCTATCAACCCTTCACTACAAATCCAAACCAAGAGATGTACCATGAATCTCCCAAAGAAAACACAAACACCGCATCGGTGAGAGATAAACAAGAAATCTTCCGATGATGAAGAGAGTACAGAACGCCACTGTAACTCTAAAATAGCAAAGGACCAGATTACCCTGGTAAGCTATAACAGCAGAGACACAAGATGTCCTGCAAACAATCCTCTTACTGACTGAGGAAGATGAGGTCATAAGAATCTGGCTCTTTTGATGACCTATGTATGATACCGATGCGACTTACTAGTGATCGGTTGGAGTATGAGCGGTATACCTCATCTCCACAGGGCATAATAATGTTTGTAAAACATAATCAACCGCGTAGCATATCTGCTTAGGTTGAACTACGAGGAACAATGTTTGGTGTTACATTGATTACATTAATGATCTGTTCAGATATTTTGTATGCATGTTTTTTATATGCTTTAAATAAATGTTTGCTTAAGTAGAAGTTGCTTCACTTGTTATTAAATCTGTTGTTGCATGATTTAAGTTATCTTGTCTATGATATTCCTTAATGTTATAATAAAGCTTCTAGTTGAGGGTTATTACCCTCGCTGGGACAATTTGTACATTGTCTCACTCTGTAGACTTCAAATTTTTAGGTGGTCGTCGAAGACGAAGGATTCCATTTAAGGATGAATAACAACAGCAACAACAGTACCAGAGGCAACAGTGAATCTCAGGTGGAGATACTGACTGCTGAGTTATGTAGTTAGATAGTCCTATGCCGTCTCTGTACTCTCAGGTCCTAGGAGTTAGTGGTTTGAAATTTTGGTGTTTTCTCTTGAGATTTTTGAATCATGTAGTATATAACTACTCAAGAAGTGGTTTAACAGAGATGTAAACTATTTATTTAGTTTCTTATAAAAAAAGTTTATAATTTCCAGATCTTGTCTCAAAAAGTTTTAATTTCCAGTATTTTTTTATATTCCGTAACTAATCGAATGTTTCCGCTGAGTTTATATCGTGGTTTTAGAGATCGGAGCCCACACTTCTGGTGTGGGATGTGATCTTGGGTGAGGTAGAAGAAGTACCACCACTATCAATAATGCCTGATGCTAAAGATGAACTCATGAAACCATGGAAATTCGTGGTCATATTCCAATTGTTGGGGACTGAATTGGGTTATATGACATTAAGATATAGGCCTGACCTATTGTGGAATATCACCACATAATTCAACATGTTTGAAGTTGAAATGGGGCATTTTATAGTACAATTTTCATGTCAATGTGAATTTGATGCAACCCTTACAAGAGGACCTTAAAAATTGTTTGGTTGTAATAATGTGGTGTGGGAATGGTAGGTGATGGGGGAGTTCTTGGATTTCATTGTTTGTAGGTGTGAGTTGTAGATCTCCCTATTCATCTGTATGTAATGACTATCTTTGAGAATATACAGATGGCACTGCGAAGATTAACTAAAGTGCACTCGCATATGAAAAGGAGAATAAGTAAACTTATGAGGCTTGCTTTGGAGTTGGATACAACAAGGCAACTACTTCTATCAATTCTCATTGAGTTTGAATATGTGGTAGTGTATGAAGGCTTCCCATGTGTGTGTGGTGTGTGGTGCAGAAGGACATACCTCCAAGACTTGTAAGTCAAGTAGCAAGGAGAGGCAGACCGGAACTAACATCCACAAAGGAAATCTAGGGAAGAAAAGGTGAGAAGTGTCTATAGAGATAAGATTGGTAAACATAAAGGAGCAAAAAGGGCAACATGTCATCAAGGAATCCCAAGTGATAAACCACTAGAGACTAACTATAGTAATAAATTCATAGATTTGATGAATGATACTAGGGGGACATGAATGAGAAGGAAACTACAAATCTTGCAACTACAAAAAGTGCAGAACACACTAAAAAGTTGGTTAAGATTAGAAACAAAAATAAAATATAGAGAAAGTGGTGTGGGTGAAGGCACAAGGAAGATAGTGGGGGATATTTTCAACAATATTATAGGAAGCCACATCAAAAAAAGAAATGGAAAGCAGGTAGAAGAAGTCAAAGAAGGAATCAAATATGGTGGTTAACTAGGACAACAATGAAGTAATTGAAGTGATCAAAGACTTAGATGAGATTAACATGAGACTAAATGAGGCAGAATAGTGAAAAACAATAAAGAGAGGAATTGTGGTGTCTAGGACATGGAATTCCAAACACAAAAAGGTGGATGATACTTTGTTATCAAGAAGGAAGTTCAAGGGAAGGGAACTAAGATGAAGAGGAAGGACAAAGAAAAACTAATTACCCATCTAGATCAAATCATAAGAAGAAGCAAGAGTTCATTAGCGGAACCCACAACTAAAAGACAAGTAGATAAAGTGATGGATGAAGGAGCAGATCCAGTAGGTAGTGGGGAGATGTTGGATGTTAAGAATGATAAAGTTGAAAATGCATAGAGGAACAATACAATAACCTATGAGTAGCCTTTGGAGTCGTGAAGATTTTATTCCATTTTATGTCTTCTCTACCTATTTTGAATTTTTTGTGTGGGAATGTTAGGGGTATTTGAATATGATGATACATGCTATACCCTCAGGGGGTACATCACTACTTAGAAACCAAAAGTGGTAGTTTCCCTACAACCTAGATCTAGTGTCTAGTTGGATACTACTACAATAAAAAAAAGCTAGGATTCACAATTTCTCATAGTCTGAAAGCTAGGGTTTTATATGGGGCATCTGGGTCTAATGGAAGACTGAGGAGTGTATAAAGTCAAGATTATTAGCAATCATAGATAGGTTGTCCCCTACCACATCAGCAACAAGTGGGTAGTGACTTATTTTGTGCCAATCCTCACAATAATGGTTAGAAGACTCATCTAGAAACACATTATTGGCATGGGCAAATGTTTCAAGGATCCTTGGGTATTAATGTGAGATTTCAACACCATTACTCACCCTACAAAGAAGATTGGGACTAATCTTGATAAGTATAATGAAGTACAGCATTTCAATGAGACGTTGATGGAGATTGGATTTACTAATATGGGTTTTAGTGGGATGCACTTCTATTATAAGCATGGCTATTTAGCTAGAGGTTGGATATAGTAGTGTCCAATGACATATCTATACAACAACACCCTGACATGATCTTGGAACACCTATCTTGCATCTACTATGACCATTGTCCTATCTTACTAACAAGTAAGAATGGAGAAAAGATATGGGTAACTTTGTTACTAAAGCATCATGCATTGATGAAAAGGAGTTTTTTGACTTGTTAAAATCACAATGGAATGATTTATTCCATTTTTACTGAGCCATACCAAATGTGAAGCAAAAATTTGTGTGATGGGATAGGAACCTACAAAAAAAAAGATACAACAGAGAATGCCTAATAAGAAATATCACACAACTTTTGTGCACTTTATCTAGAATAATATGACTATATCACTGCAAATTATTCATTGATATGGAAGAAGAACCTGAACACCACCTACACAAGAAGGCGGAAGACTGGAAACAAAAGGACCATATTAATTGGATGGAAAATGGGGATAATAATACGAAGTTTTACAAAGCATAGTTTAATCAACGGAAAAGGTGTGATAATATAACTAGTTTAAAGAATGCAACTGATGAGTAGGTCACTGAGGAGACAACTATTATGAATATGATTCTAAACCACTTTGAGAAGCATTGTCTATCCTAACCAATAGTCAAATCATAGTGATGAGATATAAATCCTAGGTTATTTTTGTCAACTCATAGGGGAACAATGTGTGACTATGACAACAGCTCCGATGCAATTAGAAATCTTGAAGATCCTTATGTACATGAACCCTTATAAAGCATCTGGTTCAGATGGAGTGAGCGCTCTCTTTCTTCTAAAAATCAAGGTAGCAATAAGTAACCCTGTCACCCTCACAATTTGCATGGATCTAGAAGATGATGAGCCGAATAATTGTCGCTTTTCACAGGATGCTTTACTATGTATTTTGTGCACTTATTGCACATTTTCATGTTATTTGTGCATGATTTGTTATCATCAGCCGATGATACTTAATTGCATCAAATATTCATTATTTTTCTATTCCATATTGATTTATTGTTATTTTGGAGCTTATGTTTTTCTTGTTTATATTTCAAGTGAATTTATGAGAAATGAATCATTTTGGTACTACTGACAAATCTGTTAGTGGTACCGACATTTGATGAAAAGGAATAGAGATCAATCAAGGAAACTCAATAGTACTGATACTAGAATCAGTATTATTGACATTTTTATAGGAGTTCTTAGGAGAAGTCTTAGTACTACTGACGCCCAACTTGGTGGTACGAACTTCATCCGAGAATCCAATAGTGAATGTCAGGGAAAATCTCAGTAGTACTGAAATCGAATTGGTATTACTGATAACTTATAAGTGGTTGCAAATAAAAGAAGGCGTTGATACTACCGACACCACATCGGTAGTACCAACTTGTTGTGATCAGGCCAGATTGAAAGTCACAGTTAATCCAACAATCGGTACTTAATGATGCCCTAAGTCAATTATATGACCAAGGGAAAGTGCGGCCAGACCTAGGTATCACGTTCTTTTCCATTGCATGACAACTGAGAGCTAGGAGAGTAGAAAGGAGAGAAGAAATCCACATTCTAGGAGATTTGGGCACCTCTAGTTGATGGATTTGTAGCCAGAGATTAGCAAATCGACACTTCCAAGAGATGGAGTCATCTAAACCGTCTTCTTTAGGGGTTATTTTAGTCTTTAATGTTTCCCACATTTTTCTTTCCTTCTCCCATGTATTTGATAATGGAAATCATGCATGGCTAATCCCCGTGTTCCTTAGGACTTAGGAGTAGCCTGATTTTGCATTGCAATTGACAATTATGACTTAATATACATATTTTTCTAAATTTGTGGACATGTCTCTACATTTACTTTATAAAAAAAATTTGTGCCTCATCACCAGAGGTGATTTCTTAGACCGTTAATTTCTTCAGGGGAGGGATTAAGGGCTGGATAGGTTTTAGAGATACACAACTTAGATCATGCTTTAAGAGAATTCCTGTGACTATGAAGGGAATAGCCCAGAGAAGTCATTAAAGTACCTAACTAATAATTAAATCGCTACAAGAGTGGAATTTGTATTACGCTGCAAGAGCGGGTAATTCTTACTACGGGCCCTTTTGTCGTGGATTAGGAGAGATAAATATTAATGAAATGATATTAATTGTAATGTAAACTATAGTGAAACCGTTATCCTAAGGAATTCATTCATTATGTGATCACAACCAGTAGTTTTAGTTTTAATTCCTGCAATTTACTTGATTAATCAACCAATCACCTTTTTCATAGGTCTAGTTGATCGAGTCATAGTTATTAGTAGTCTCTGGAGTAAGATTCCACATGTTTGGTATCGGGACCTCTTTTGGTCCTATATTACTCTGATATGTGCACTTGCATTTTAGACATGTAGTTTACATGCATCAAGTTTTTGTGTCGTTGTTGGGGAAATGATAACTCTAGCACTACGAGTGTTATGATCGGGAACTCTAGGACACAATTATTTTTTACTATTTCTAATCTTAATTCCAAATTTTAATTCAATCAATAGTATCTGTTTCTCACATTGGTTTTATTAATTTCATGTGCTAGTGCATGGTTCAGACCAAAGAAAATGATTATGGAGGGTCAACTCCACAGAGCGCATTCTAGGAAGAATTCTTATGCAGAGCATAGGAGTAAAGTAGATATGCATAAAGAATGATTTAGAATCCACCATTTGAAACTCCACCATTGAAGGTGACTCAACTAGATCAGCAAGAAATGGGTGACCGTAATCTAGAAATTGAAGAGCAGACAGTCTGGGAGAAGATAAAGGCCCTTCTTCTACTACAGCTCAGTTGGGGCCAATAAAGAGGTAGGTCATTAATGTGGGCAGTTAGAAGATAGACCCATGGCTGGTAGAATTGGTGAAATCATAGGCATTCTATGGTCATAGCATGGAGGACCCAATGGCATACATAAACAACTATGTATAGAGTTGTGATATGGTGAAGATTGATAGGGTTCAAATGATAGTGATATATTTGAAGTTGTTCTCATCATCACTGGAAGATAATGTGAAATCATGATTTCTTAGCTTACCGCCAGAGTATGTAGAAACATGGGACCAAATGATTCATGTCTTCTTTGAACAATACTTTCCACCCCAAAAGACAAATGAACTAGTGGGGAAAATCTATAACTTCAAGTAGAAGGCAGAAGATTCATATTTTGATACATGGGAGTGATTCCAAAACATGATAAGGAAAGTCTTGCATCATGGGATAGACCTCTATGGCCAAAGACAAGACCTTCCATTATGGGTTGCACAAAGGAGAAAGAAATTAACTAGACAACATAGGGTAGGATTTTTCCTCAACAATTAAGCAACTAGGTATCATGAGATAGTAAAGAACATGGCTAAGAACCAGTCATGGGGTGAGGAAGGAGATGTTCTAGAATCTATTAAAAACACTGGAGAGTCTAAGTCATCATGACATTGACTAATAAGTTAGATAAGATTTCCAAGAAACTAGACCAGAAATCTTGAAAATCCTCTAGAGGTGAGGAAGAGGAAAGCATTTATGTTTGGAAGCAAAACTATAGGGGCGGAAATGATTACACTTGGAGGAAGGATCCAAACAACTTTCAGTAAGATCTATCTCAAACACAATAGGCCAAGCCACAACAAGGCAGTGAACAACAGTAGGACAGGGACCCTAGAAAGATATATTGCATTGAAGTCATGCTAGGCAAGCTGGTCATTCATAATGAAGTGATCATTGACCAAACATAGAGGGCAATGCAGAACAAGGGAGAACATATTTGCAACATAGAGAATTAGGTCTCTCAGATAGCAACAGAAGTGACTTCCTTGAAGAATCCCAATCTGCAAGGTTTCCCAACAAATACTGATATACCATCCAACAAACAACATGTGAAAGCAGTGTTGCTATGCCGTGGGAAGTAATTGGTGAATGAACAGAAGATAATCCCAGAGGAAAACAATAATGCATGTGCTACAGAGCCAGATTTACTTGAGCCAAACACCACAACATAGGAAAAAGAAGTTGTGGTAGAGATTGATGAGCCAAATGAAGCTAGGAAAGAGGCATATGTCCCACCACACCAAAGGAAACTAGTGACTCTGGTGTTGTTTCCAAACAGCTTGAAGGCAAAGAAGGTTGACCAAAATTTACAGAAGTTTTTGGATATTTTCATAAAACTACATGCCAACATTCCCCTCATTGATGCAATAGAGCATATTAATCCTATGGCATGTTTCTGAAGGACATAATCAACAAGAAGAGGAAGATAGCCAATTCAGATGTAGTGGTGTTGAGAGAGAAAGTTAGAACCTTCATTCCAGGAAGACTGCCACTAAAAATGCAAGATCCAGGCTACTTCAACATATCATGTTACATCGGGAAGACCAAGTTTGGGGAAGCCCTAGGCGATTCAGGGGAAAGTATTAATCTCATTCCCTTGACCACTTTCAAGAAGTTGTGACTAAAGGAATCTAGGAAGAGTAATATGACCATACAATTAGCAGATAATTCAGTGGTTAGGTCGTATGGTATCTATGAAGATGTTCTTGTCAAGGTGGATAAAATTTTATTTCTAGTATTTTTTTATTATAAAGATGCAAGATGATCATGGAAATGAACTACTCTTAAGGAGGCCATTTAAAGCTACAACTGATATAATCTTAGGAATGGGTAGAGGAAGACTGACACTGGGTATCAAGGATGACCACTTTGAAATCGAGATGTTCGACTCTACAAAAATAGCTGAGGAGTAGGCATAATGTCACATGTTACAACATGTCCAAGAAGGGATGTCTCTATTACTAGGGAAGCCATTCCTAGACATGGCTCATGTGATGACAAAGGTACATAAAGGCACATTGTCAGTGAACATCATGGAACATACTAAATAAGTTTAATTGACCAAGGTAGTACAATATCATGATAATGAAGAGGAGGAGGTGTGTCCAATGACAATTGAGGAGGCAACATATTCTATGCTTACTCAAGCATACCCATAGTTACCCTTGGAGGCGTGCATCATGAATTTGGTGGATGATTGCACTAGATGTTGTTCTATGAAGGAGTATGTTTTATTTCTGAAGATATTTCCATGTTTCTATACTAGGCATTATGAAGATCTAGGGCAACCACCACCACCATCAATTCCATCCTTGTAGAGTCCTCTAAATCTTGAGTTGAAGCCATTACTGTTGCATCTGAAGTACACCTTCTTGAAAGCAACTGAGAAGCTTTTGGTCATCATCTCAGCCTCATTGATCATTCATGAGGAGGACCAATTGCTAGTGGTGTTGAAGAACCACCAGGCAACATTTGGGTGGTCAGTTGTAGATATCAAGGGGATCTCGCCTAGATTTTTCCAACATAAGATCCAAATTGAAGAAGGAGCCAAGGTGATAGTTCAACCTGAATGGTGTCTCAACCCAATCATTACTGAGGTGGTGAAGGAGGTAGTAAAGCTTATATTGGTAGGTATAATTTATGCTATCTCTGACTCAAATTGGGTAAGTCCTACCCAAGTGGTTTCTAAGAAAGGGGGATAATTGTCACCACAAATTCGTCTAGTGAATTGATTTCTACTAGATTGGTGATGGAAGAGTTTGTATAGACTATCATTGTTTGAGTCCTGTTGTGCTTAAGGAACATTTTCTTCTTCCTTTCATTGATCAAATTCTTGAGTGTCTCTCTGGCTGCTCTCATTTTTATTTTCTTGACAGGTATTCCAGGTATAATTAGATTTCCATTGAGCCTCAAGACCAAGAGAAGTCCACCTTCAATTGTCCTTATGGCACATTTGCTTACCGTTAGATGCCTTTTGACCTTTGCAATGCACCGAATACTTTCCAGAGATGTATGCTTGCCTATTTTCTGATACAATGGAGCATTGTCTCGAGGTGTTTATGGATGATTTTTTGGTGTATCAAGAGTCATTTGAAGACTGCCTTGACAGTCTTGATAAGGTTTTGCAAAGATGTGAAGACTCTCACTTAGTGTTGAACTGGGAAAAGTGACATATGTTTGGTGAGTGGGGGGATAGATTTGGGAGACAACGTGCCCCATATAGGAATGGAGATCGACCCGGTTAAAATAGAAGTCATCTCTAATCCACCTCCACCATCATCAGTTAAGGGGGTTAGGAGTTTTCTAGGAAACACCGATTTTTATATACACTTCATTAAAGATTTTTCAAAAATAGCAAAGCCGCTTTCAGAATTATGAGAAAAAGACAATGAATTTAATTTTGATGAGTGGTTTTTGAAATTGTTTAAGGTGTTGAAGGAGAAATTGGTCTCCACACCTATAGTTCACGCCCCATATTTGAGCCAACCATTCAAGCTTATTTGTGATGCATCAGATTATGATGTCGGGATTGTTTTGGGCCAACACATAGACAAGAATCCCATCATGATTTATTATGAATAACAAACCATAAATGATTCCCAACTTAATTATACAACAACTTAAAAAGACCTTTTAGAGGTGGTTTTTGCTTTTGAAAAATTTTGCCAGTATTTGATTGGGGCAAGGGTTATCGTGTGGTCTAACCATGCATCGATAAAGTATTTTCTACAAAATAAATATGCCAAGCCTAGGTTGATTAGATGGATCTTGTTATTGTAGGAGTTTGATATTGAAATCAAAGATAAACTAGGGATGGAGGATGTGGTGGTAGATCATTTGTCTAGGATTGAAAGAGTGGATGAGAAGGATCTAGATATACCCATAGTTGATGAATTTCCAGATGAACAGTTTTTTTCCATTAAGAATAAGGACCCATGGTTTGCAAATATTGTGAAATACTTATCTTGTGGTGAGATGACAAAAGATTGGGGGTATCATGATAAAAACATTTTTTTTCATTCCTTGAGATACTATGTGTGGGATGACCCTATTCTGCTAAGGTAGTGTAGGGATGATATTTTGAGGAAGTGTATTCCTGAGTGTGAGTTTGAGAGTATCTTGGCACACTATCACTCCCCATCAACAGGGGGACACCACAAGAGCTCAAGGACAACTGCCAAAGTTTTTGGAGTGAGAATTTTATTGGCCAACACTCTTTAAGGATGCCTACAAGTTTGTTCTTCATTGTGACGCATGTCAACATGTAGGAAATATATCTAGGAGACATGAAATGCCCTTAAACATCTTTCAGGAAGCTGAGGTTTTTTCATTTATGGGAATAGATTTTATGTGTCTTTTTGTGTCTTTTAATTCCAATCTCTATATATTACCTACAGTTGATTATGTATGTAAGTGGGTGGAAGCAATTCCAATCCGCACCAATGATGCTCAAGTTGTATGTAGATTTGTGAAAGATCATATATTTTGCAGGTTTAGGGTCCCACAAGCAATTATAAGTGATTGGGAGATATCACTCCACCAATAACAAGTTTGGTGCATTGTGAGAAAATATCAAGTGAGGCACAGGGTAGGCATCCCATATCTCCCACAAACGTAGGGACAAGTTGAGGTGTCAAATAAGGAGATTAAGAAGATCTTAGAAAAGAGAGTCTCAACCAATAGAATGAATTGGAGCATGCATTTAAATGATGCTATTTGGGCATACATGACAAACTATAAAATACATATACGAACAACTCCTTTTAGGGTGGTCTACAGGAGAGCATGTCCCTTACCTGTGAAATTGGAACGTAAAGACAAATGGGCATTGAGAAGATTGAATTACAATCGAGATGATGCAGGAAAGAAGAGAATGTTGGAGTTAAATGAATTGGATGAACTTAGGTTTGATTCCTATGAGAGTTCGAGGATCTATAAGGATAGAACTAAAAAGATTTGTTACCGCCATATTTTGCACAGAGAGTTCACTCCATGACATAAGGTGCTTCTGTTTCATTATAGGATGAAATTACACCCCAGGAAATTGAGGTCAAGATAGAGTGGTCCTTTTGTGGTTGTTAAGGCACTACCCCATGGAGCAGTGAAAATTGGCAATGGAGCTTAATCATTCCTTGTAAATGGCCAGTGGTTGAAACACTATTTTGGGTAAGATTTGACACGTGAGGGAGAGGGGTTGAAGCTCCTTGAGCTTCACTGATTGTTTTTTATCTGATCATCAAGCCTAGGACATAAAATAAGGGTATTTATTGGCAGGAAACCCAATTTTTATTTTTGCCTTTAGATTTTGATTTTTACATTCATTGTTATTGCACTTCATTGTTCTAGTTTGCATTTTGTATTTTTCACTATAAAAAAGGTACCTTGATTAGTTTGCTTCAGTGTGCAGGCCAAACAAAATTCGGTACTATCGGAAAGTAACTTAGTAGTACTAACGGTTTTCAATAGGGACAACTAAAATTTCTCTTTCTAGTACCAACAAAAAAGTCAGTAGCATCGACTTTCTATAGAGACGATCCACACTATATAGGGCTCGGTACTACCAACACATTAGTTGGTAGTACTGAGACCATAGCAACGCTATAGGTTTGGGATACCAAGAGGTCGTTCGAAAGTATCAAGGTCGTTAAAGAATCAGTACTAAAAACACTTGTAGTCGATAGTACCGACATAATTCGACAAGGGCAAGTAGAAATCAGCTTGGTACTATCTACACAGTGGTCAGTCGTAGTGACATATACAAAACTAGAATCTGTGGATGTGCACATGAACAACTTAAATTATCTCCATCCAATGGTCGGTAGTACCTATCTGACACATACTTTCAGAAGTCGGTACTACTGACAGTTGTCTGTACTACCAAAACATGACAATCCGCATAGCATGATATCGACGGACAAGAAGTGTATGTATCAATGATTGGTATCAACTCACACGGATCATAGGGGAGAACTCGGTACTACCGAGTCTTATGTCGGTACTACTGATACTGGGCCTAAAGGAAGTTCAACAACTATAAAAGGAAGGGTGTGAGTAGTGTTTCAATCACACCCACACCACATCCTCTACAAGTAAAAGAGTGTCAGTGCTCCTGAGTGATCAGAGTCTTCACTGGGATCTCTTACCTCCCATCTCTTTCTCATACCAACCCAATGGAATCCAGGAGATCAACTTCGTCAGTGGTAGGAAACACCATGTTGGTGCCCAAGCCGGCATGCATTGCTCACGTCAACAATGACCTAAGGAAGATCTTTGAAGGCCTGATCGATCGAGGACTTATGCCAACATGGTATGGAGATTGTGCCTTCCTTGCCTCTGTAGGCTTCACCGAGAGTCTTTGCCAGGTCTGTGTTGGCCAAGGCATGGCGAGTGATCACCCTTTCTTTAATGATTGGCCCACCTACCAGTATATTGTCTGTGAGTTCGTAGCATCCCTGGAGGTCTACTACATCGCTGAGCACAAGGAAGGATGACAGAAAGGATGGGTGAAGTTCTACTTCTTGAACACCCTTCATCACTTGACACTGAAGGAGTTCAACACCATCTACAGGTGTCCACTAAGAGATGTGTGCCTCACCAACAATGATTTTGACTACTCACATGCATGGAGGCTAATGTCAGACTTGCCACACGGTTACTTGATCCGTTGGCACATGAACTTCATCACCAATATCAAGCATCCATTTTCTCATATTATGCACAGCTATCTTACCAACACGATCTTTTCCATATCAATACAGGGGAAGGGGAAGGTACAACAAGTGGACCTCTACGTCCTTTGCGCCTTCTTGGATTTAGGGGGAGAGAAAGTTGACCTCAGATCCTTCTTCCTCAAACACATGTTGGTAGTCAAGCGGCAAGTGTAGAGGAAGCCCTGATCCATTTTGAAGGGCTCATCACTCCCATTGCTATGCATCTCCACCTTGACCTCTCCACTTCCAATGCCTTGAGGACCTCCTCAAAGTTGAATTTGAAGCATTTCAAGAGAGTGCACCTTGTCGCTGAGCATCATGGGAAGGTGTATGCCTATTGTACATTCGAGGAACGGTGGCGGTAAAGGGTACCTCCAACCCAATCTTCAACCTAAGAGGGATGAGATACCTAAGGTGGATGAGGGAGGACACAATGGAGGAAGAGGCAAAAGACAACAATGCAGAGAAGGAGTAGGAACAAGAAGACAAAGAAAAAATAGAAGAAGAAGAATAAGAATAAGAAGAGGAGGCAACTATGTCGTTCATAAGGTGGCGGGTCATCCAAAAGCATTCCAGAGGGCATGGTTCTTTTAGCTCCACTTCTCTACAACCTTCTCAGAATGATGACCCATACTTAATGGCAGGTATGTATGGGATGTTATAGGAAATCTAGAAGGGGCAACAACAATAGATAGTAGAATTGTCGGGCATCCAAGATGTCTAAGGACGGCTATACCAGAACCAACAAGCCATCATTGGGAATGAGATACTTCTCCTTGCCAATTAGGAGAACATGTGTATGCACCTACAACAGATGGAGAACTACCAACAGTTGTTCTTCAACAACTACTACATGCAAGGCTATTTTAGAAGCTACCCACAACCTCCAAATATACCACAGTAACCCCTGACATTTCAGGGTGCTCTCTACCCAAATGACCCAAACATTCCACAACCACCACCATTCTGATCGGTACCTCTGTTCCACCTCTTTGGTTATTTTATGACTATGAGGGCATAGTCAAAATCAAGCTTAGGGGGGTCTTGGAACAACTTTAACATTTATTTGCTTTTTAGTTTAATTATATTGAGTTTGTAGGATCCACATCTATCTAGTGTAAGTATGGAGCAATATAAGCATGATTTCTATCTTTGTCATCATACAATATGTTCTTCTATGTCGGTGCAATGAAATTTAAAACTTGAAAACTTAGGGCTTAGTTGCAAATTAATAAGGCAACATCACCCAGAGGAAGTCTATGGATTAGTTATCTTAAAGGCATTTGATATGAATGGAAGTCTTAATTATCCATGAACTGTGGATGACGATGAGGTCTGAGACTGAAATGACCAAATCAGTTAACGTGACCTGAAATTGAAGTTTTAGAAAGAAATCCTATGGTTACAGTATAAACAAGTCAATAGTAGAGGGACATATCATAGCTTAAGAAAGGCATTGTCACTTAATCTTGTGATTCCATCCATTTTTCCATTCATTTTGATCCACCACTTAAGATGATCAAGTAACCTGAATTGTTTCCTTTTGATTGCAATACATAGTATTATAGGTGACATGATAATAGTTCTTTTTATTTTATTAGTTTCAACTGAAGAAAAAGAGAGAAAAGCTTTTATCCATATCATCTAGTTGCATAACAACTCCTTGTAGATTGCCTTTTGCATCATTCATTCCTACACCATGTATTCATATGTTTTCTTCTAAAATTAAAGTGTGGTGATATACATCCATACCTCTCAAAATAAAATAAAAAATGAAAAAAATGTGTGATTTGTTATAGTAAAGCCCAAGCATACTCTTCAGTCATGTTAAAACAATGGGCCAATGAAAATAAGGAAAAAATCATGAAAATTTTCATGAAATAAAGAGGAAGAGGATTTCGTTAATTCAGTGTGAATCTATTTTCCAAGGAAGATTAAATCATGTACATAATGTACTCTTTGTTTCTTTTATCAGACAGATGAAATCTTCAATGTATACATCATTCCACCCACAATAGTAGGCATTAGGATTCACACATTTACTCACTTTCACCATGTAGCTTCATCATGTTTTATTTTTGCAAAAATGATTCATATTTTACTTGTGATTCTTCATAAACCACTTACTTGATTTTCATTCATTGCTCTTATTGGTAGGCCACAAAATATGATTGATCTCCTCATTTATTCTTATAAGGAGAGTTGCTTCCAATTAGTTGGTAGCTAAGAAAGAGCAATGTAGATAGGGAATCACATGATGCACCTAGTGAATGCCTGATTGAATATGATATTAACTGCTCAATTGATAATGTTTCAATGATCTAAGGATGGACATCTTTTATGAATGTTTTGGTTGCTTGAGAGTAGTTAGTTGTTCAGAGGTCAGTAAAGGCTGATTTAGGACTGCAAGGTGGGGGTAGTTGAGAATGGAAATTTATATCATGTGTCCTTTTACTGACTAGTCTCAAATAGATCTGAGGGTGTAATTCTCGAGGAGAAGAAACATTTAATCTTAGGGGATTTTGATGCACCAAATAATTGTCACTTTTCACATGCTATTTTACTATGTATTTTGTGCACCGATTGTTCATTTTCATATTATTTGTGCATGATTTGTCATCATTGGCATGTGCTACTTAATTGCATCATATATTCATTTTTTTACTGTTCCATATTGATTTATCATTATTTTGGAGCTTATGCCTTTCTTGTTTATGTTTTAGGTGAATTTACAAGAAAGTATTAGCTAGGTACGACTGACGTGTCTGTTGATTGTACCGACATTTGATGAAAAGGAATAGGGATCAATCGAGGAAACTAGATAGTACCGACATAAGAATCAATACTATTTACATTTTTACAGGAGCACTTAGGTGGAGTCTAGGTACTACCGATGCCCAGCTCAGTCATACCGACTTCAATCAAAAATCCAATAGGTAATGTCAGGGAACATCTCAATACTACTGAAATGGAGTTGATAGTATCGACAACTTACAAGTGATCATGAATAAAAGAAGGCATCGACACTACTGACGTCACATTAGTAGTATCGACTTGACACGATCAAGCCAGATTAGAAATCATAGTTAATCCAATGGTCAAGACTTAATGACACCTAAAGTCAATTATATGACTAAGGGAAAGTGTGGCCAGACCTAGGTATCATGTTCTTTTCCATTGCACAACAACCAAGTGTCAAGAGAGAAGAAAGGAGAGATGAATGGCACTTTTTGGGAAATTTGGGCACCTTTAATGGACATATTTATAGCCATAGGTTAGAAAATCGGCATGTTCGAGAGAGGGAGTCATCCAGACCATCTTCTTCAGGGGTAATTTTAGTCTAATAATATTTCCCACATTTTTTTTCTTCTTCCATGTATTTGACAATGGAAATCAAGTGGGGCTAATCCCTATGTTCCTTAGGACCCGGGAGTAGCCTGATTTTGCATTATAATTGATATGTATGAATTAATATACATATTTCTCTTAATTTTAGGACATATATCTATGATTGCTTTATGAATTGCATGTCCCTGATCACCAAAGGTGATTTGTTAGACCATTAATTGCTTTAAGAGAGGGATTAAGGAATGGATATGTTGTAGAGATACATAACTTAGATTACTCTTTGAGAGAAGGCCTACGACTAGAAGGGAATAACCCACCTAACTAATAATTAAACTAGAACAAGAGTGGGATTTCTATTAGATTAGGTAGTGAATTACTCTATGAGAGTGGGTAATTCTTACTACAGGTCCTTTGGTCTAGGATTAGTAGAGATAAACATTAATGTAATGATGTTAATTGCAATGTGAACTGTGGTGAAAGTATTATCCTAAGGAATTCATTTATTCTATGATCACAACCAGTAGGTCAATTGATCAATCAATCACCTTTTTCATAGGTCTAGTTGATCGAGTCATAGTTAGTAGTAGTCTCTAGAGTATGTTTCCGCATGTTTGATATCCAAGCCTCTTTTGGTACTATATTACTCTGATACATGCACTTGCGTTTTAGACGTGTAGTTTACACGCATCAGAAGGTATTACTCTTTGTGAGGACATTTGTAGCTCTACTACTATGCTTATACCTAAAGCAAAAAGACCTAAAAATCATGAGCAATTTAAACCTATCTCTCTAAATTATATTATTCTCAAGTTAGCTTATAAGGTGGTGGTTGAAAAGTTGTAAGCTACCACCCTGGATGGATATCTCCCGAGTAGAGTAGCTTTGTGTCAGGAAGGAAGATTATTAAAAATATTGTGCTAGTTTAAAAGTTGATGTATAACATGAGAATAAAGAATCAAGTGAAGACTATGGCAAAGAAAGTTGATGTCATGAAAGATTATGAACAAATGGCATGGAGCTTCATATGATATACCATAATTTGTGTGAGTATTTCTAAACATTTTCAAAATTACATCATAAAATCTACCACATGAGGGTTGATCTCTATTACTTGGAATGGGAAGAACTCGAGGAAATTTTGACCAAGAAGGGGTTTAAGGAAAATTGAACCCTTATATCCCAATATTTTATTTTATTCCCAGAGAGTCTAATGATTTAAGAAAGGTTTAGAAGAAAAGAGTGGAGACTTAGAACCTTGGAAGAGTCGGGTCAGTGATAGCACATGTGACTCTGATGATCCGATCTTATTCTCCCACATAAGTAAGAGGCATATGAAAATTGTGCTTGATTTTCTAAGGGAGATTGAAATGGCATCTACACAGGCTATCTATATTTCCAACATAAGAATCCTCTTCTCCAAAAGTTTATGGAAAGTTATGGTCAATAGGTCACACTACGTATAAGTTCTAAGTCACGCATGATCTGAAGAAATATCTAGGGGTGCCCATTATTTATTCTAAAATTAGTTAGGAAACTTACTCAAAAATACTTGAAAGAGTAAAAAGTAGGTTAAACGTTTGGTCTGCAAGGTCACTATCGTTAGTAGGAAATTACAAATCTATGTATTTAGAGTGTTGTGTTACCATTAAATTTGTGTGATTGTCTAGATGGAGTTATAAGAAAGTTCATTTAGGGAGGAAATTACAAATCTAACCCCATGTGCTTTGCTGCATGGAATAAAATTACAAGCCAAAAGGTGGAGGAAATTGGTATTAAGATCGTGATAGAATGGAACTATGATTTACTACTACAGAACTCATGGGACCTAACTACTAATCGAGACACTTACTAGTACAAAGGGCTCAAGAAATTATTTGACAGATTTGATGAATCCAAAATGATTTATGTCTCATGATCAAATAGGATCACCTTTGAAGGGAACAAGTTTATAGATAATAATTATGTTCTCATCTCGATGAGTGGAGCATATATAAACTTGTGGAATGATTATTGGGTACAACCTGGTATAAGATTGGGGGACTACGCAAAGAGGTAGATTCTGGTAGAGTGGGTGGGCCTACAAGTTTGTATTCTTATCACGAATCAAGTGGAATGGGATCTAGAATCTTTACACGATTGGGTCCTGACAAATGTTGGTAAGCATGTAGAGAAACTCAATGTGCCTTTCAAAAAATATTATAAGGATGTTTAGGTATGGACACATATGTGTTATGGCTGATGTACTAATAAAGTATACATGTACTATTCTAAGAGATCCAAAGGACATAAGTATGCATGGAGAGTGGGAGGCTATCTGGTGCCTCAAAGCTGCAAGAAAAGTGAAGAAATTTTCCTAGCTAGTGTGCCACGGTGCCTTGATCACTAATGAAAGAAGGAAATCTGTCACATTATTGTTGATAGCATTTGTGGACAATCTAAGTCCAATGATGAAACATTGATCCATGGTCTAAGATAATTTCATTTTTTTAGAGATACATGGAAAGGGCTCCTAAGTGGAAATATTCTAGACAGATCTCTTCAGTTAGGTAATAATGGCTCAAGTTAGTTAGTAGAGGTCCTGAAAAAGATATAGAGGCATTATGGAATGCATGTAATTATGTTTGGTGTTGTAGAAATATCCACACTATTGATGACCAACTAAGGAATTTTGAACATCATATTACTTATACTAGAAGAGATGTTATCCGTAATGAGGTATCTTGGGAAAGGGAGGAATCTAGTGTGATGGAAAGTAGGGTTGGTACTTCAAGAGGTATCAAGATGAATATTAATACCTCCATGGATTAAGGAGGGGGCATCACTGGTCATAGTGGCACGTGAATTCAATGGTAGATGGTGCGGGTGTTGTGGGAAGAAGCACAAAATCAGGAGTTTTATTGAGGTTGAGATGTTAGGTATATATATGGTACTCGATCTTGCCGATAGCAGGGGATAAACAATGTACTGGTGGAGACAGACTACAAGTCTACCATTCAGATTATTGAGGAGTATATAGATTGCAACACATGGTTCTCTTATTGGACTTTCAAAATATATAGGTTGTTGAAGGAGCAGAGGCAAGTGGTTTATGTGAGTAGAGAAAATAACTTGATAGATGACCGAATAGCTGAGCTTCATCTAAAGAACACTTATAGATGTTCTGACTATGTTAACCCTCTAGGTAAAATTATTAGTTTATTTAGTCATGAAAATTATAATAGTAGTAGTACTGCCATGTTTAATTTTGCAAGTAACATTAGTGAATGTAATGTGAACATGATTGGCTTGCACAAGGAAGGCAAGATGAATAATATAGCTTCCTGACTTGTCTAAAAAATGTCAAAACTAATTCTGGTTGTTGACATATCCAGATTTCATTTTCACATTATATACTGAAAGGGAAGAAACTCAGGTAATGCTTCAAAATGGAACTCCCGGTAGTTAGGGACATATCAACTGGTTATCATATCATGGTAGGAATAGGTCGCATTAAGATCCACAATTTTGATCAACATACCAAGGCCATGTCAATAATTATGAATGAATGCTAATTGATATTGAACTGAATTAGGGAAACTTATATTTGTATTCGAGTAGGCATAATGTAAGAATAATGAACCTATGATATATTGGATAATATTGAATAGGCATAATTGCAAAAAGATAACAATATAATGTGGAATGTGTGCATAACTTGTATGGACATCATGTTTAGCAAAAAGTGTACTAAGACCAAATGGCCCTAAATGGAATTCAGGTTATTTAGGACTAGGTCGGAAATGAACAATGCATGGTGAATTGGAAGTCAAAAATTGATAGGGATATGTATAAGATATGTAGGATATTTAGATGTCAACCCTAGTAGAGATGTTCTATTATCAAAAACAAGTTCCCTAGTATAATCAGATGCAAATTTCCCTCAAGTTGTTTTAATTCCTAAGATGAATTATTATTTGATAGTTTTTAGGAGAGAAGAGACATGGAATGGTGATGTAAATGATTTCTTTAACAATATTAGGGCTTATTTAGGCATGCTTTAAGGATTATTTCTCTCATATTAATGTTCTTTATAAACATTTAGTCAAAATAGCCTAAGATATCCCTTGTACATCTATAATTATCCATTCTACATGTATTTAGGACGAATTTTCATTATTTTATTATTTGTCTAATACATTGTTGCTTAGATTGCATACTTGACTGAGTTAAAATAGAATAAAATTGGTGACACATGATTTAAGGATGATTTCTCTCATATTTATGTGTTTTATGAACATTTTGTCAAAATGGACTATGATATCCCTTGTACATCAATATTTTCCATTTTACATGCATTTAGGAAAAATTATATTTATATAATTATTTGTCTAATCTATTCTTACTTAAATTTCATACTTGATTGAGTCAAAATAGAATAAAGTTGGTTCCATTGACTTATTTCAGTGGTACCAACATGAAAAGGATGAGAACCAACAACAAGACATGAAGGATCAATAAGAAAGGAGGGGAAGAGTAAAAAAATCTTAGTACCACTGACCTAAGTCGATAGAATGAACAAAAAAAACCCTAGACCGCAATAAAGAAGAGAAGTCAATGGCCCAACTTTAGTTGGTGGCACCATCAGTTATTTGGAAACCATGATCAAGACAAGCCACATCCTACAATCATCAACCAAGTGGTGCCCTAATTTTCCCTATATAAACCAATGGGGCGAAGACACCTATAGGGATCTTGATTGTAGGAAAGGCATCTCATTCAGGTCATATTGTCTCCCCATTCCAGAGTAGAGGCATCTCATCTGAAGGCCATCCCAATGGTCATCCTTAGGGGAACCAGAGTCCAAGAAAGAGGAGACGAAGAGTTCAAAGTCGTCTTTTAGGAGTTTTCTATGGCTTTCTTCACCTTTCTCCCTTCTTTGGATTCTTCATCGAGTATGAGGGGCTAACCCCCACTCTTTAGGATCCAAAAGTGACCCAGTGTTAATCGTGTGTTTGTTTATATCTTGATTCAATATAATATTTGCTTCAAAATTTTATAACTAAAAGTTTAATTATTTTTATTATGATCAACCATAATATTAAATGGGTTTTTGACTACTTTCAAAGAAGGACTAACAATTGGAAAACCCATTTATTGTTAATGATTGATCACCATAGTTTAATGGACTATTAACTATAGTGAAAGCAAGGTTAATAGTTGTAAAATCTGTTATCTTAACAGTCTATAATGTTTTGTGAAAGCGGGCTTACCACTACAAAGTGTATAGCTAGAGATAGTATTGATCATTTGGACTTTTATATTGATGTTGCAAAAGCAGATTGGTAACTAGAATAAATAGTATACTATGCTGCAAAAGCAGGGGTACAAGCTATGGATACTAAATCTAAAGAAGGAAGTAAAAATATGTTGATATGATAGAATGCATGTATAGGTTGACACCGTGATAAAACTGGTGTTCTAAAGAATCCATCCATCTACTCTCTCTCACCAACTTTAGTTTTTGCACTTTTAATACTCATTCTTAGTTTTTAGTCACCATATAAACTCTTTCATGTGGCTTAGTTGATATGTTTCCTTTAGTAGCACTCTTTAGTTATCCCAATTATCTGAGTTTCATATATGGGCCTCTTTGAGTCCCTTTACTACTTTGACATGTACACTTGTGTTTAGCCCACACATGTAATTCGTGTCATTTTTTGGTGCCTTTGCTGAGGAATTGGATATGCTAGCACTATAATTGTTGAATCTACCATTCTAGGCCACTTTTCTTTTTATTTTATTTTCTTGTGCTAATCTTTTGTTAAAGCCCATTGACATATATTTTTACAACTTACTTGCTACATGTTTTTGTTATTTTTTGTTTTAAATTTTTTTACAATTGTTAATTTCCATCATTAAAAAAATACTTCTATTGTGTGCAAGTAAATGAGAGGCATGTAGGCACAAGGAATGAGTGAACTTATGGTTGAAATGCGGTACAAATGAAGGTCTTGGCAATTCATTCGGGGACCTTGAACCTCAATAGAGTTGCAATTTATGAAGATTGCAGGTATTTGGGGAAATAGATTGATTATAGGCATTATGATCAATGATGGATTAGAGATTCCAATTTGTCTTAGGTCTTTAACTACAAAAAAAATTGTAGCAAAAACCCCAAAATGTGTAGCTAAAAGCTTTGGCTACATTTATCCTTACATTTTGAATATGAAGTTAATATTTGTGTAGCTAATTGTTTAGGCTACATTTTTAAAAGTTGTAGTTAGTTATGTCTAAGGCTACAAATTCATATGTAACCCTAATTGTAGGTAAAAAATGTTCTTACATATAAAAATATAGTTTGCATTGTAGCTAAATATATGACTACAATTCAATTTGTAGCTATGATATGTAGGGAGAGATGACATTGGTTACAATTTGTATATGTAGTTCATGTATAGTAAAAATTAGCACTTACTACACATGTAATTATAGCTAGTATGTAGTAAAATACACCATGTACTACACATACATATGTAGTAAGAGACATTATGTATCCAGTCAATCGCTTGCCCATATAGAAATGTTTTTAAAAAGATAAAAGATGAATGTTAATAAATATCGAGTTGTTCTTACAATGTCAACAATGATATTTTTATTTATATTTGAACAATGATTACACATGGGGAGGACATTAACCTGGCCCCTGTTTTAGAATATGCATGGAAAAAAGATACATATATACAATATCTTCTTCAGACTGTCTGTATCCACACTACAGACTCTAAATGCCACATGATCATGTGCATCTTCTTCTATCTTGATTTTTCTTTTGTATTAATTTCAGCCACTTGTATCGTCAACGAATATGATAACATTGATAAACTCATAAGAAGAGAAAGACTACTAAGGTATTGCTCTTCTTGATTGAAAATAGAGAACTTCTTCGTGCTCAACTTCTGATTGGCCATAGGAAGATCATGTAGTTGATATTGATATTAATGGAGATTCTTGAAAGACAAATCATTCTCATCATCAACAGGAAGTTCCACCAGGTCCCCAAGTTTGAGGTGTCCATATATCTCAGCACATATTTTGTGAATCTGAGACTATATATTGGATAATTCCTTTGTCCTCTCTTCCTTATGTTGTGGCAGTTGTTCTCGTACAAGAGATATGGCAACCAACTATAAATTAACCTGCAGTAACATAATTTGTGTTATGGGGGTGAAAGTAAGAGAGTATGACACTAATTTTGAGAAAATGACATGCACTGGAACAAACCAATGAAATTATTGCATAGTTTACCTTTCACATGTACATGAACACCAGATTATGATACTCCAATCAAGGTTATACAATGAATTATTTTGTCTAGGATGAAGATGTGATATGAAGGCCTCCTCTACAATCATTCTTGGCATCAAATAACCTAACCTACAAAAAAGGTCATATCGAATGATCAAGTTGCCTTGCTAAAAGTTATACATATCAGAATTTATACAGGGTTAGGAGGAGCCTTCTTGGCTAGAATATCAAGCATAGTAGGTTCATTATATGATGATTCATCTGAGTTATCACCTTTAGATGAGCTGGTTTTAGGATTCTTCTCTGAGGGGCTCAAGTGCATCCTTCCTGGGCAACACCAATGCCTCTTCATATGGGAATCAACCTGATCAAGAAAAATAATGGGAAATCAAATGTTGAACAAGCATAGTTATGCTCTATGTGATTCATGTTCTGCTTTTTTTTCTGCTAAGATCAAACCTCCAGTATGCCTGAGTTTGGCACCGTATCTAGGTAAATAATTATTATCTTTGAATTCTTTGCTATATAAGAAACATTAAAATCGTTTTTAGATGTTGTAATGCAAAATAAAATATTATAAAGTACTTTTAGCTTATAATAAAAATGTTTGTTCTAATTTAAATGTATGCTTTACTCAAAGTTAGAATGTCAATAACACAATGGTCTTGTGAATAAAATATATCCCAATGAAGAAGAAAGTGGAGCTTAAATGGAGTAAGGTTATAGTTCATTCTAGAGAGGAGAGAATGAATGAAAAAGGAGTTAGTTAGAAGGGAAAGTTAAATATGATATACATGTGAGGGTCGATAAACATAAACTGATTCACCTGTATGCATACAATTACACTTTCTTAACTTTTCTTCATAAGTTACAAATATGAGTATCTAAACGCTTAAATATGTGTTGTAATGGGTTAAAAGAAGAAATGCAAGCATCATCACTGATTCTAATGTTGTTCAAATTCCTACTTCCTATAAGCATACAAAAGAGTAATCAAATCACCATTGGAACAGAAGGATGTATTTTTTTCTGTAAACAAATACATCCCAACACTCCAACTAGTGATAAATTTGATGAAGTTCAATTTACAACTGTTCCTTATATTAGAGTAGAGAAGAGGCATCCAACCCAACAAGGAGCTCATAATTGACAAATGGAGGAGTTCATACGTCAGGCCCCAAATCAAGGGAACCTACACACATCTATACTACTATAAAAAGAGCGAGTTTGATGTTGCGCTCTCCTTGATTCACTCTCTTCTCTCCTTTTTTCAAGGAATTTTGCTCCTACAAATATTTATTTTCACACTCTCCTATTAATTTTTATTATCTTTAATTCTGTATTTCTCTCTCCATTCTACAGAAATGGTTCCTTGATTCTCTCCTTTCAAACAACCAATACAAATATCTTTTACAGTAAGGACATTTTCAAGGACGAGTCCTCTCCCCGCATATTTCTAACAAATTTTATATGTCACGTGCATATGCACGTGTGCGTTCACTAGTAGGCTTAAACATGCAAGTAGAGAAAAATAGGTCAATATATGAACAAGCAAATAGTACAACAAATCTAAAGACAACCAAGCTGATTAGAGAAGATTCTCAGACTTGTTAGCAATAAATAATAATGCATTAACTGAATTGAGATAAACTTGGACTAGTTCTGACTCAAATAGATGATTTTTTAAACTATGGATAGGATAAGATCTTAGATTTATACTTTGACAGATAGGGATGAATGATTACTTCAGATTTGTCTATGTCTACTAATTTAGCATGTATGGTAAGTTACTCTTGAAACTTTGAGAACCTTCTTTCTAGTTGAGTGCCCTGAAAATAGAATCTATTTTTCAAGTCAAAATGTATTTCCAGAGTTAGCATTTTTAATATTATACACAAAGAATATCATGTTACTTATGATCTATATTTGATGTTAGTCAACAAAAAATTAGTCATGATTGTTACATATCTTTTAAATCTTCTTAAAGGTCTATTCTAAAAGGAACTTCCACATAGACCCTGTGCATTGTCACCCTGTAGCCTAACTTCATGTAGTTTTCAGAACCCAAATTAGAGTCGTTGATGGACTTAGAAAAAGGAACTTGAAGGATTGGTAGACTAGATGAGATGTTATCTGCTAATGATCAAGATACTATCCTTAATATCCATCCCCCTTTTCTTGGAAGCCATAGATTTACAATATTGGTTTCCTACTGAGGATGGTGTTTTTATGTTAAGACATCATATCAGTTAGGTACCAATTGTGGAACTACGGACTGGCTGAGACAAATCTCTAGAACCCCTGACCTCTGGGAGCTTATATGGAAAATTAGAGCCCCACTGAGACTTCATCAATTACATGGAGATTATGTTCAAATGACCTGTCTATTAAGAAAAGATCATTCGAGAAGCATATTACTATGGACATCAGTTGTAGTTTATGTAATCATGAAGTTGAATCTATCTACCACGTCTTCTTTGATTGTATTTATGTTATGAAGATCTAGTTCAATAACCCCATCTGGTTTTTAATATAGGATATTTCACAAATTGAAATCATCGGCACGATGTCATGGATCTGGAATCGGCTACACAAGACATTACAACATTCATTATCTACTTTCTTCCAGCTTGGAAATCAAAAAATGAAGCCCTTCTTACACCTGTACAACCTAATCCAGATCTTAATGTTATGAGGCTGATGCAATGGATCAAGGATCATGATACAGTCAGATCCAGATTCAGTAAAAGAGAACACAAATATAATAGAGAGGCCAACTGCCCCCCCCCCTTAAGCATCCACAGTTCCTACAACAAAAATCTCCTAACCTATATCTAGTATTCAATTTTAAGAGAGGCCACTATGCTCCTGTTTTCTGATCATGATGTACATCCATATTTCATCTTTTGCTTGATATTGTCATACATAACCAATGTTATTTCTATATATCATATAGACATTAACCCAATCATTTGGGACACATAATCTACATAGAGACAGACTATGTAAGTCATAACAAAGGAAGGCTTCTAGTACAAAAGGAAGTACGAAAAATCTAGTTTGAGTTTTATTTGTTGAAGGTGACCTACTATATACTATTGTTCACTGAACTGTACGCCATATAGTTGTGTTAATATAGTAGGTTCCGTGAAACATCTTGGTATTTATCAATTAGCTGACTAGTTAGCCTAGACGTGTTAGTATAGTAGTCCTTTAGTATGTTATCTTGGGAAGTGACTATGAGCATCTATGACTAATGGTTGTCTGGCAAGATAGCTCAGTGGAAGGCTGCAATATAGTGCAAAAAGAGTAAGGTGTATTGCTGGATTGGCTGAAGCTAAAGCTGCCATTATGGCCATCAAGCATGTGCATAATTGGATCTCTCCAAAGTACAGTTGGAACATGATGTTGTTATCTTAATAAATGAGCTCATCATGAAGAAGTACAGTTGGAACGTGATGTGTTACAATTATCACACTGATCAAAAGCAATTTGTTGCAATGAGCAACAAAGGGATGCTATATACTCTAATTCCCAAACAGAAACAATATGTGCTACGCATAAGCTATGTACACACTTAATCTTTGTATATAGCATGATTTAAAATCAAAACAAATAACAAACCAAGTTGCACCTTGACATGGGAACTGAGAAATGGAGCAATGCAAGAATACTACATTTGTTTATCTATAGTGCAGGCTAGCCTACTATGGCTGCAAATGGTCCCCAGTGGGTGGAAAGCTAGGTGTCCTGGGGATTTACTTGGCTGGGTATATCTAATGTGGCTCTACTTATGAGTGGTTCCCCTGCTAATACAAAGAAGGCTTGCCTTTTTACTTAATAACTTCTTGCAGTCTCTATGTCCTGATGTTTAGATATTGCACCTGATCCAGGCCGCAAACACCAGATACAAAATCCAAAAAATAAGGTTGATCAGTATCGAGAATGCATATTAGCTACCTTATAAATGAAACACATACCTGTTTATTTTCTGCACTAGTCAAATATTGTGATTCTGTAAATTAGAGGAACTTTTATTCCCCCACAAGCAAAATCGTATGAAGGTGCCGCTCAGTGCATGAATGTGCACCCATGCTAATAGGACCACATTCATATTGAACTTTTACCCCTTTGTATCATGCTCTGTTAATTCAAGCCAATGGAACATATACCAAATGTAGACATCCCAAAGACTTTATACAGGAAAAAGGTCCATTGTATAAAATCAAACTAAGAAGGAGAGAAGCACGAAGAGGAAAGCATACCAGAGAATAAAAAATGATAAAGCATCTTTTTAGCATTTCGATGCTACTAAAAATTGTCTTCCTTTCTTGTACTTCAGCATGGGATGTAGCAAAACTACTTATATAATGGATTAGTGCTCTTCCAGTTACGAAGTACCACGAGCCTCTGGGAAAAAGAACAAAATGTGTTAAATGCATAGAGAATAACGAGCGCAGTGGCTAGAGAGGTTTATTTATGCAACCCTCAGTTACTTTGATAGAGGCTGAGTTGGAAAGGAAAGAAATGGAGAGGATCAAGAGAGCAATCAGGCAAAGAGAGGTTAGTCTCCTACCATGACGGCCCTTCTGGCGAAGATTTCAGCCGCAAAATCACATTCATGGGGAGGTCTCTAGTAGGGAGGGGTAGATTGGCGGAGGCAGCCTGGCAGGGTTGCAATGGCGATGGGTGGAGAGAAAAGCGCTATCGAGGGGTTGACGGTGACGAATAATCTAACTGATTTAGGAAAAAGGTAGGGCGGAGGATTCAAACAAAACTGAGAAGGCACCGGGTAGTGGCGCGTTACTCATTTTGGGGTCACTGCGCGGCATTGTTTTTGAAAATTAATTTTTGGCATAACTTTCATTGATATTTAACTACATTTTCTATTTACATTTTCTTAAGTTGTAACAAAAAGTACCTTTAAACTACATATAGAATAAATGTAGCTAAATTAAATGTAGCGAGTTCATGTTTTTCTCGTATAGTAACAAAATCTAATTATTGTAGAACTAGAGAACCAGACATGAGGATAGAAGTTAATTCAAACAATTTGGCTGATAGGTTCCTACATTTTATATGTGAAGCAATAAGGATCACCTTAAACCATCAAGACAATCAATTAATCTGAAAACATGTAAATGTGTGAAACTATAGAATTAGACTAGGTGAGTTAATGGCTTTCATGGCACATACCATCCATAAGGATGCACTAGGAGGTAGAAGAGGCACAAAATATTATTAGGAAACATAAATCGTGACCTCACTGTGAGTGGGAGAAGAACAATCGCTAAATCCAGGAACCCAAATGCTATACTGGGGGAGTTGGGTTTTAGCCGAAATCCTCACCCCTCCATTTTTCTCTCCTTGGCTACCCCATCCTTCCAACGCCTCCTCAGGTAGTCCACGAGGCCATACCCTGCATGAGAAATTGTGCTTCGGCCAAGATCCTCGCCCCCTCCCTCCCACTTTTCTATTTCCTTGGGGACTCCGTCCTTCCAGCACCTCCGCTGGCAGCCCATGAGACCAGGTGCTAGCAAAGAGGAGGATGTCAGGGGTGTTGCGTGAGGAAAGTGAGGTGAGAGGGAGAGAATGTGATTGGATAGGGGACTGTAGGGGGGAGGGGAAGATAGCAAGAGGGAGATCTAGCACACGATGGATGGGGTGGCTATCAGGGAGAGCCATGGATTTGCAGGGGAGGCGATGCAGGAGAGGGACTAAGGGAGTACAATCACAAATGCACTTTGAAACCGTGCCAATTGGGCAAGGAGGGAGTAGCACGAGGGAAATTGAAATTTTGGATATTTTTGATATTTGTATGGGGGAGAGGGGCGCGATGCATTGATATGAGAATTTTTATGTAATCAATTAGGATATGTAGGGAAGTTTGTAGTTATTACAATTAACTACATTCATTTTATTTATATTTTTATAATTTGTAAAGATAAGTAATTTTAGCTATAAATACAATATATGTAGTTAGTATAATTGTAGCTAATTCACCTTTTTTCTGTAGTGAGTGAACCAACAATATGATTCTCAGCAAAATTAGCATGACTGGGGTCTAAACAAAGAGACATTTTTAGAAATTTCATAACCATGACAGATTCATATTTTGATCAATTTGAGAGTGAGCATCAAAACATGGGACTCAAATCTGAACTTTAGGGTCTCAGATATCACAGATCACCACATATCTGTTAGACATGAAGATGAAAAGTCATCATGGTTTCTTTGGAAATGCATAGTTGGCACACTACACCACATGTTCAAAATATTATTGTCTACACTACGAAGGGATGTGTCATTGAAGAGACATCATATGCATCCATTCACCTTGTGGTTCCAAGCCAAAAAAAAGTGTCTTTCCATTGGTAGTAAGAAGGATTGTGCTACCACTTCATATGACATGCAATACATGCAACTCTCCTCATTGCATATCCCTTTTCCCACCAGTTTGTATAGAAGACCCAAGGGAATGAGGAAGTCTAAGAATTGTGCACATGAGAACCCTTCAGCCTATGTAACAACTTTGAGGAGTGGAAAATAAATTCCAACCACATTGGTGCTACAAGGGGATGCACCCAAAGAATCCACTGCCTCCTTGTTTACCCCATGGTTCAAGAGAAGATGCCCCAACAACAAGATCAGGTGAAAGTACTATTTCAAGGTAGAACAATCATGATCAATCAAGAGGCATCAATGTTTGATAAGGCATGACCAATCCTTGTTGAGAAGATTTCTATTGAAATGGGGGAGATACCACTTTAAGCTTAGTAGATCAAAGCCTTAAATAATCATATATACCTCCACCTAGGTGTTCAATCTCACTAGATTCAATAACTATTCATGCAACTAAATATATGGACAGCCTAAAGTCAAAGGAAAAAGAATAGAAGTTCTAATACTTCTTGAATATGTTTAGCAAACCTCCACATCAGCCTTCCATTGGTGGAGGTTCTTTACTAAATCATTTCAAGGACTCAATGCATTTCTTTGTTCATGAAGTTGTCAGTGCACTAATATAGATATGTATCCCTACAAAGAAGAAGGACTGAGGCTTCTTCAACATCCCATGTTCTATTAGAAGCACAAAATTTGGAGAATCACTCTGCGATTCTGGGTCTAACATTAATTTAATGCCCCTTTCCACATTTTAAAATCTTGGACTTAGGGAAACACAGTGAATACTAGTATGACATTAAAACTAGCATATGACTCCATAGTCAGACCTATTAGGACTTTTGAAGACGTATATGTCAAGGTCAATAAAATTATATATCCATTTGACTTCATTGTGTTGGATATACCAAAAAAGGAAAGATCTAAGCTACTCTTGGGTTGACCATTTGAAGAATTGATGAATGTAATCATTGTCAATGGGTAATGGATAATTGATTTTCAGGATAGAACATGGCATGTTGGAGTTCCTATTTCCCGATCACAATTCACCACCAACACATGATAATTCAGGATATAGATAAAATAATGTCAATCCCAAGACATATATAGGGTGCTTTGTGGGAGGCAGCCCACACAAATTCATTTTAAGTATTTATTTTTTTACATTTTGACATTTGTAGATTAATTAATCATGATGCAATATTATGGAGCAATTATGTATGCATTTATCATCTATTAATAGGTATAAGTCAATACCACTAAAACATGTTGGTGGTAGTGATTCATCGTTAATGTAGTAACCATAATTTGACAGTCAAATTTCATCTATGACACTGATTCAACCCAATTAATGCACAAAATTTTTTCTAACATAAGCAACTTGGTGGCACCGATGAAAGTCAGTACCACCATGATGAATAAAGTGTTGTTGTGTATACCCATAGAGTCAATCATATGATGATTGTAATGTCATAACTTGTAAATGATTATATTAATAATAAAGGTAAGCTTCCAATTAGTTCTATTTCATTTATTTATGAGATAATGAAGTAACATAATAAATGTCTAGAGAATGATATAACTCAATGACGTATGTTGTTGGGTGCCTGACCTGAATAATGAGATCATAGAGATGTTGAGAGTATATCTATTTTTATTATGTACCTAGTGAGATGTTATTGTGGAAGGTTGATAGACAACAGTAACGCTTAAGACTAGAGTGTGTGTTGGTTGATGATAGAATCTCATCAGTCATGATATGTGACTTGTTATAGAATAGTGTACGAACAGACCCATCATAAGAGTGATACATGGAAACCATAACTGGTAGTCATAATCATTTCTTATAGTGTTGGTGGTGATTGTGGTTCTTAGACCTAAAGTCACTACACTTGTCACATGTCATTCGGTGTACTTTGACATCATCCACCATGATCATGAATAAGGGTTGCCATAAAAGTGATGATCAGGTGCACTGTGACACATGGGGATGACTATGAGTGATGTATATGGGAGTTGTCCCTCCTATGGGAGTATCATATCCTAGCCACTTGATAAGAAAGACTGAGAAATGCATGGTCATGCTCGTGTGAGTCAATATTTGATATTCATCTTACATATATATCTCAGACAGACTTCTCTGGTTCAAGGAACATGGACTGAATGATTGGATAGAATGACGATTCCATGCCCCGAGTTCAATCTGGATATTAGTGATAAAAGGAATTATAAAAACACTATAACACCAATCACAAATTTTAGGTTGAAGTTTTTCTCCAACTTTCCATTTACTTGGGTAGCAATGATGTGTGACTATATGCTACATTTTGCTTGTGATGTCATAAACTGGTTATGGACATTCAATGCTAAGATAATATGGAACATGTAGGGTCATACATATAAAATTCACTTGTATTAGGAGTTTAATCATGAATGATAATTAAATTGACTAGTAAAGTGTTTAGGTATTCAATTTAAATAACATTTGACTAACTAGACTCTGAACTGACCAGTTCAAGTGTTGAATTGACCGATTATACTGCCAGGTTGATTGAAAATTGTATTGGTTGAATTATGCATGAAGTAGTGCATGAACTGACTGGTTCATAGAGTGAATTTACTGACTCAGGGTCGTGGGATGATGAGTCATAAGATGAACCACCCGGTTCACAAAGAAATTCGATTGCATCAAGTATTGGTGTTGACGTCATGTCTTGAATTAATTGGATTTGAATTGCAAATACAATTGCAATTATGAAACATGATGAAATAACCAATTCATTGGGTGCATCGATCGGTTCACATACCAACTGATGGGTTCACCTATGAACTGGTTGTTTTGTCACTCACATGTTATGAAAATTCTTAAAATTCCAATCCCTTCCACTCCCACACAGACTGGGAACCCTATACCTAACTTCCTAGAGACACAACTCAATTTCTTCTGACAATTGTTTGTCTACTTTGGTAGTGGTAACTGAGAGAACCCAAGCGAGTCCTACCCGATAAATGGAAGGATACCAAGGGAGAAAATTTGTGGGGAAGAAAGTTGGTGACTAGTATGCAAATGTGAAGGGACAACTCTTCTTATCCATTCTTCTAGAATGACAAGAGTTCTCGGTGGTCTGTGTGGACTATTCCAAAGGGTGGAGTTTTTCCCACTAGGAGGAAAAATTCAACCTATTGTCCTTTCTGATCAACTAGGAGGTTGATGCAGACATTTTTCGAGTGAGACTTGAAGTAAGGGGGCACACAACGATGAGGAGATTGTAGCTGGACTTGATCCAGGACTAGGTATATCCTCTAAACCATCCTTCCCATTGCACAGTTATTGATGTGTTCCAATGGATAAAGGGGAATATGGAAGTTATTTTTTTTCACTTCCTATTTTGTCTCCACATTTCCGTACAGTGGTATTAGATTCACATCAATATTCTATGTTTTGGGATAATCGATATGATCGAATTTTTGGTTTTTATCATTTATTTTTGCATATGATGTGAATACTTAATCTGATTAATGTGCACATCCGATTAAACACCACATAAAGATCCTTATTAATATATATGATGTGATATATTCACTTTACACATCACCCTTAAAGCAAGTTTGATGGTGGATGTGAAGCATGGTTATGGCCAATAATCCTATATATGTGTGTGTATATATATATATATATATATATATATATATATATATATATATATATATATATATATGTTCATGGTTGTGTGTTTGGTTTTATCTCGATTTTCATATCGAGCCTCTACCTTATCTTCTAATTGTAAAAGTATTATTCTATCCTACCCATGCTCCCCTTGAATGTAACTCAAGGTTTCTCTTACACCATGTAATATGTGATAGAATTAGGATAGTTTCTTATTACAGAAAAGAAGAATTGTTTAAGCACCAAACTAATCGACCATTTTGATGGAGAGCCGACAGGCTAGAGGACCCAGGAGGATGAGCTAAACCTATTAGCTAGTAGTCCCAACCGATCGATTGGAGGATCCAGAAGATGGTGGACCACAGACCAGGTAACCAGTGTGACAACCAACGGACCAGTTTTGAGGCGAGCCAGTTGGTTCAAGGGTTGAACCAATTAACCCATATTGGAAAGAATAGATCTTCATCAACAACATGTTTCTTCATGAGATGTAGACCCTAGGTGGTGGGAATTCCTTGTGGCATCAAGGAATTACAATAGAATGTCCATAACCATCACTTATATTTATTGCATGTTTTTTTTGTGGGATATGGCATGTATATGATACATAATATATATATGAAGTGGTTGGATAATGTATGTGTATTTATAAATACAAACTCCCTCAATAACATATTAAGTCTTAGATGCCTTCCATAACCAACACATATGAAATGATTGATCGACCAAGCATAGGTTACACCCTAGCATGGTGCACTATCCATCTCATGGAAGTCTGATGATAGATATGTAGGTTCTACCTTAGTAGGGTGCATATTATATCATTTTAGATTTTAGGTCAGGCTTAACTAGGTGTATGTAATGAGATTAAGCACCTAGAGGCATGCAGATGACTATGGAAAAGAGTTGTGCATATCATCTATCCAAGAATTTAATAAGATGCAATTGGCGAAGTTGCCTACCTTAATAATTGATTATGGATTCTAGCATTGGACATGTAATAATTGAATTATTTTGGATCTTGGCTCACTAGAAGTTTGTACACCGCAATATTTTAAATTGATTCATGAGGGCTATCAATTTGAATAAAATAGTGGGAGCAATAATTAGTTAAAGAGCTAATTGAATATTGTCAAAATTTTCAAATTAAATCAAATCAAAATGGTTTTGACAAATGCAATTTTTTCTCTTGTAGAATCAAATGGAAATCAAATCATCATTGTTATTGGTCCTTGGGAAGGATAGATTATTGGGACAAATTTCCATGATTGGTTTTGGACTTTGAGAAAAGTTCTCAATGAAGAGCACAAGCAATATGTCCTATGAATACCAGTGCCAGAAATACTCACTCTTGATGCACCTAGGGCTAAGGTGGATGCTTACCAGAAGCATGCCAATGATGCCTTGGACACAAAGCACCTTATGTTAAGCTACATTAGCTATGAGTTGCATGATCAATGTGAAGACATGTGGATAATTTAGATGGTAACACATCTTAGGAACATGAGCCATCATCTCACAAAGTCAGAAACGTACAATGTTTTGAAGGTACTCTTTGAGTGTAAGATGACAGAGGGAGACTCAGTAGAGGCCCATGTGCTCGATATGATTGGTCATGTGGATCACCTAGAAGAAATGGAATTCTCTTTGAGCCAAGAGTTGGCCATGGATATGATGTTGCAATCATTGACTGACCCATATAGCCATTTTATTGAGTGCTACCACTTGAATGATATGACCAGACCATTGTCAAATTTTCTTGGCATGTTGATTAATGTTGAAGAAAACATGAAGAAGGAAAAATCCATGATGGTTATCACCGTAGTTGAGTCCAAGGATGAAAACAAGGCGATGAAGAGTTGTGAGGCTGAGAGGAAATCTAGATCTTCAACACCAAGTTAAGGAGAAAGAAATGTACAAGAGGAATCTATCATTTGTACTTGAAGGCATTGAGGAAGAAGAAGATGGGGATGGTGATCTCCACTTTAGGTGTATACTTTATTGAGATAAACTTTTCTACTTCTTCATCTTGGGTAATAGATACCAGATGTGGATCTCACATATGCTCAAATATGCAGGATCTCAAAAGAAGTAGTCCTTTAGGAATGGGCGAGGTTGAACTGTGAGTCACAAATGGAGCAAGATTTTCTTCCACTATAGTTGGAACATATAATTTATCTCTGCCCACAGGGCTTCTAATAGAGTTAGTGAACTGCTATTATGTACCTGCCAAAAATAGAAACATCATTTTGTATCTTGTATGGACAAGGATGCATATGAATTTCATATCAAGAATTATCAATGTTCTATTTCAAAAGATGGGATCTTTTATGACAGTGCCCCAATGTCTTATGGTCTTTATTTGCTATATATAAAGACAAAAGTATATAGCATAAATACCAACAAACTAAAATTCAACAACTCAAACAAAACAAATTTTTGGTATTGTTGTCTAGGGCACATAAATGAGAATTGCATATCTAGACTCCATAAAGATGGTTATTTGGACTCTTTTGGTTTTGAATCCATAGAGACATGTGAATCTTTTTTTTTAGGCAAGATGACCAAGACTCCTTGCACTAGTAACAATGAGAGGGCTAGTGATCTATTAGGACTCATACATACTGATGTATATGGCCCTTCTAGAACAACTAGTAGAGGTGGGTATCATTACTTCATTACCTTCATTAATGATTTTAGCAGGTACGGTTATGTTTACTTGATGAAGCATGTCAGAAACTCTTGAAAAGTTCAAGGAGTTTATAAATGAAGTACAAAATCAACTTGGAAAAAGTATTAAGGCACTTCATTCTGATCGAGGTGAAGAATACTTAAGCCAAGAGTTTGAAGACCTTCTGTGAGGTCGTGGTATTGTATCACAATGGACTCCACTTGGAACATCACAGCATAATGGTGTATCAGAAAGAAGGAATCACACATTGCTAGAAATGGTGTAATCAATGATGAGTTCATTTTAACCTTTAATACCTTCTACAGTTATGCTCTAAAAAATGTTGTGTTTACACTAAACCGAGTACCATCTAAATCGGTTCAAAAGACACCATATGAGATATGGTATAGGAAGAGTCCTAAAGTGTCTTTTATGAGGATTTGGGGATGTGAAACTTATCTAAGGAAAATGTTTCCTTAAAATCTTGGCCCTAAATCTGATAAATGTCATTTTGTTGGATATCCTAAGGAGACTAGAGGATATTAGTTTCATTCCCTATCTGACAACAAAGTGTTTGTTTCTAGAGATGTTCCATTCCTAGAAAAGGCTTTTATTTCCCAAGGAATGAGTGGGAACAAAGTAGAACTCGAAGAGGTTCAAGACCAACAAGAAAGCATTGAACTGATAGATGCGTAAGAGGACCAAAGAGAATAAAAAAACATCTCGGAATCTAAAATTCCCCAAGTAACACAGGTACCTCATAGATCTAGTAGGACACGCCTTGAACCTAAAAGATTTGGATATCTTGTGACTCAAGAAGGCAATGTGTTGGTCATCGATGATGAGACAATAACCTATATAGAAGCTACTAAGGGACCAAAGTCTAATTAATTTCTTGAGGTCATGATATTTGATATGGAATCCATCTATTCCAACAAGGTATGGACCTTGGTGGATCCATATGAAGGGGTAAAACCCATAGGGTGCAAGTGGGTATTCAAGAAGAAGAACGAGATGGATGGTAAAGTATAAACCTATAAGGGAATATTGGTTGCAATGGGTTTTAGACAAGTTCAAGGTGTTGAATATGATGAAACTTTTTATCCATTTGCCATGGTTAAGTCCATTAGGATCATGTTTGGTATTGTAGCCTATCATGACTATGATATCTAGTATATGGATGTTAAAACTGCATTCCTTAGTGGGAATCTTCTTGAGGATGTGTACATGACACAACCTAAGGGTTTTTTAAATACAAAGGATGAAAATAAAGTATGTAAGCTACAAAGGTCAATATATGGATTGAAGAAAACATCTCAGAGTTGGAATCTTCATTTTGATGAGACAGTCAAAGAGTTTGGCTTTGTTCAAAATGAAGATTAACCTTGTGTGTACAAGAAGGTTAGTGGGAGCATGATTGTATTCATCATACTATTGATGGGGAATGACATCCCTACTTTACAAAAGATAAAGACATGGCTTGGAAATATGTTTTCTATGAAAGACTTGGGAGAAGAATCCTACATCTTGGGAATCAGGATTTATAGAGATAGATCTAGTAGGATTCTAGACTAAGTCAAAGCACATACATTGATAAAGTGTTGAAGAGGTTTGTCATGGAGAGATCAAAGTGAGGAAACTTACCCATGTGTCATGGAGTTGCCATCTATATAGTTCAATGTCCCATTTCTTGTAAAGAAAGGGAACACATGAGTATGACTCCATATGCATCAACAGTTGGAGTCATCATGTATGCAATGTAATGTACCTATCCCGATGTCTCATATGCCTTGAGCATGACGAGTAGATATCAGTCAGATCCAATTGATGATCATGGGATAACATTGAGTCCTTAAGTACTTGAGAAGAACTAAAGATCAATTCCTAACCTACGGAGGAGAGGAAGAGTTGGTGGTAAAGGGTTACACCGATGCAAGATTCCAAACTGACAAAGATGATTACATATCACAATCTGGATTTGGGTTTTTCCTCAACAATGGAGTTGTGAGTTCAAATATTTCCAACCGAGAGACAGTTGTTGATTCTACAAAAGAGGTCGAGTATATTGTTGCATCGAGTGCTACAACAGAGGTTGTGTGGATCAAAAAGTTCATCTCTGAACTTGGGGTAGTTCAAAGAATCAACAACACAATTGATCTATATTGTGACAACAATGGATCTACTACACAAGTTAAGGAATCAAAATCGCATCAGCATTCCAATCACATACAAAGGCATTTCCATCTTATATGAGAGATCATACAATGAGGAGATGTGAAGATTTGCTGAGTACCAACCGAGAATAATATTGTTGACTGCTTGACAAAAGTACTTTATCAGCTAAAGCATGATGGTCATGTTAGATCACTTGGAATAAGATTCATGGGTGATTGGTTCTAAGTGCAAGTGAGATTTTGTTGGTTTGTATGCCCAGATAACCAATCATATGATGATTGTAATGGCATAACTTGTAAATGATTTGATTAATAATAAAGGAACCTTACAATTTATTATATTTTATTTATTTTGAGATAATAAATTAACATAATAAATATCTAGAGAATGATATTACTCAATGATGTATGTCTTCAGGTGTGTGACCTGAACAATGAGATCTTACGGATGTTATGAGTATATACATTCTTGTTATGTCCCTAGTCAGATGTTATTATGGAAGGCTGATAGACAGCAATAACGCATAACACTAGAGTGTGTGTTGGTTGATGACATAATCTCATCAGTCATGATATGTGATATCAAACCAAGCACATAGATACTTGTTAGAGAGCAATGTATATGACAGACCCACCATAAGAGTGATACATGGAAACCATAACTAGTAGTCAAAATATCTCTTATAGTGTTGGTGGAGATTGTGGTTTTTAGACCTAAAGTTAGCACACTCATCACATGTCATTCAGTGTACTTTGACATCATACGCCATGATTTTGAATAAGGGTTTCCATAAAAGTGATAATTAGGTGCATTGTGACACATGGGAATGATTGTGAGTGATGTAGATGGGATTTTACCCTCCTAAGGGAGTATGATATCATGGAAACTTGATAAGTGAGATTGAGAAATGCATGGCCATGCTCATGTGAGTCAGTATGTGATATTGATCTTACATATATATCTCAGACAATCTGCTCTGGTTCTAGGAACATGGAGATTGGAGAGGATGATGATTCCTTGTCTCGAATTCAATTTAGATATCATTGATAAAATAATTATACAAACACTATAACAATCACAAATGTAGGTTAAAGGTGTTCTACAACTTCCCAATTACTTGGGTAGCTATGATGTGTGACTAGACACTTCTCTTTTCCTGTGATGTCATAAAATAGTTATGGACATTCACTGTCAATGTAATATGGAACCTATAGGGTCACACACATAGGATTCACTTGGAATAGGAGTTTCATCATGAAAGATAATTAAATTGAATACTAAAGTGTTTAAGTATTCAATTTAAGATAACAATTGATTGAATAGACTCTAAACCAACTAGTTCAATTGTTGAACTGATCGGTTGGAGTATCAGGTTGATTGGAAATTGCATTGGTTGAATCTTGGATGAACCAAGGTATGAACTGACCAGTTCACAGAGTGAATCGGTCGGCTCAAGGTCATGAGATGACTGATTCATGAATGAACTACCCAGTTCAAAAAGCAATTTAATTACATCAAGAATTAGTGTTGGCGTCATGTTGTGTACTTGTTGGATTAGAATTGCCAATACAATTGTGATTGGGAAACATGATGAAACAACCAATTCACCTGGTGAATAGATTGGTTCACATGCAAACATACATGTTCACTTGTGCTCTAATCATTTTGCCACTCACAGGTCCCTTCCACTCCCACACATATTAGGAACCCTGACCCCAACCCTCCTATAAATAAAGGGGTAATGGGGACATCCTAGAGACACAACTCAATTGCTTCTAACAATTATTTGTCTTCTCTGGTTGTGATAACCGAGAGAAACCAAGCAAGTCCTACCCGATAAATGGAGGGATAGAGAGGGAGAACAATTATGGGAGAGCAAGTTGGTGACTAGTATGCCAACATGAAGGGACAAATCCTTCTTATCCATTCTTCTAGAATGACAAGAGTTCTTGGTGGTCCGTGTGGACTACTCTAGAGGCATGGAATTTTCTTTCTAGGAGTAAAATGTCAACCTATTGTCTGTAATGATCAATCAAGAGGTTGATGCAGACATTGTTCGAGTGCAACTTGAAGTAAGGGAACACACAATGATGAGGATATTGTCACTAAACTTTCTCCAAGACTAGGTATATCCTCCAAACTATCCTTTCCATTGCCTAGTTATTGATGTGTTCCATTGGTAAAGGGGAATATGATAGTTACATTTTTGTTTCCGCTACTTATTTTGTCGCCATATTTCCCTATAGAAAGACAGTGACATGTGCCCTCAGGTCCAATGGCTACATGTACGAGAATCCAACAATGACTAAGTAACCAAGTCATAGATTCCTAAGAGCCATGTACCACTAACTCATGTCAGTACCACTAACTTTATGGATCAGTAGGTTAGTACCAGATCATAGTTATTAGTATCAACGTCCCATATCGAGAGAGCAGATGCAAAGAATGTGTGTTGGTAGCACTGATTCAAGTAATTGGCACTGAATTCTTGGTGGCGGGAACCTCTCCTCCTATATAAGGAGGACAATTCCTTTGAATGTTTCATCACTCAGGCATCCACTTTTCAAGCAGTAATATAAAGAGCTTCCTCAAGTGCTTTTATCAAAAGCAACCACTTCATCAAGCACACATTCTCTATCTCTCATTCACAATGGTGAGCAAGTGGCCCCGAACAAAAATGTCCTCCTTAGTTATATCTTCTTCCCACCTCATCTTAGATACCATGAATGGAACTAGAGACCAATGGATAGAAGAAAATATTTGTTGAGCATGTGAAGCATGACTTTGAACCCACCTGATATGGTGATATGGTGTTGTGTCCTTCCACTCGGCTTCACCGACAACTTCTGCAAGGTGTGTGAAAGGTAGGGGATGGCATACACTAACCCCTTCCTATAGGTATGGACAACATATAAGAAGATTACTTTGGAGTTCTTAGTGTCTCTTGAGGTGTGTTTAGACATGGCATACCCAAGGCAATGATTAGGAAAATGGTTAGGTAAAGTTTAGAATCTAAAATACCACCCACCACCTTACCTTGCAAGCGTCCAACATCATAATCAGGTGGGCACACCACGACATGAGAGAATGCCCAAATTATTTCAATCACTCCTTTGCATGGAGTTATCTCATGACAACCTCATCTCATGACAAGTTCAAGTGTAATCACTTTTTTTCATTGACATCGAGAATCCCTTCGGCCGCATCATTCATTGACTCCTGATAAACACCTTGTTTTCCAGGTCCACTCAAGGCCAAGGGAATATCCAAGCCACAACCTATTAATTCTTTGGGCATTCCTCTTATTGGAAAAAGAGAAGGTCAACTTGGGTGTATTGTTCCTTGAACATGTGTATTCAGTGGCCAAAAGAAAAAAGAGGAAATTGGCATATCTATTTTGGCAGTCTCATCATGAGAATTGCTTAATACTACAATCTTGATCTCTCTGATCTAGATCCCATGCAGTCAATGGATAATCTAGACTTTAATCATTTTTGTAATGTCAAGCTTCTTGATCGGATTTGAGGTAGCATCCATGCAAGCTCCAAAATCAATGTAAGGGAGCTTCAAGATCCCATCTTTAACATCAACGACCTTGATTGTATGTGTTGTTCAATCAAGGACGTGAGAGAGACAAATGAGGAGGTGGACAACAATGAGAAATCTTGGTGAGGATGCTGATAATGAGACTAAGAAGATATAAACACTATTGTCAGGTTATAGGTGGAGGCTATACCATACTCCATATGTCAATGACACCTCATCTTCTACCCAGAATCCATCATAGGTTGGTCCATACTCATATTAGGGCACATAAAATATGCTCAACACTACTCAGACAAGTTAACATCAACAACAAGAGGTGATGACTTATCTCACCTCCAACAAGAGATGATCTTCCAAAATCAAGAATAGATCTTCATGCATTAAGAGGCTATGTTTGACAATAAGCACCTTATCCTAAGTAATCAAGATAACTTTCACTAGTGCCTGCAACATGTGGAGTACACTCAAAAACATCTCTATGATCACTACTGGAGCTAGGGACACTTCCCCTCCTACCACAACTGCCACCCATGCCGTCCGACCTACCCCATTTCATCAACACAATCTATCTGCAAGATCCCAACATCCTATTGGGACCATTCTATCCCCTTAGTGCTTGAATCATTTGGTACACTCGTTCCATCTCTAATTTGTTTTTGATGATGAGAAAATTGTTCAATTTAATATTAGGGGGTTATGGAACGTGATTTATCTTACACCCAATTCTCTTGCATCTATCTATCTTTTTTTCTTTTTTTTAGTCGCATCATACTTTGCTTTTGTATCTTAGCAAGTTTTTAATTTATGTTTTGCAAATTTCACTTTCTTGCATGTATCCACATCTATCTAGTGTACAATGTGGATTTAGAAAAATATTGATATGAATCATATGAAGATTTGATCTTTGTAATTTTGAGTTTGCTTGTTCAAGAGTACTCTACATGACGAAAGGGATTAGTAAATTTAGAGATATAAGTGGCAAACTCAACATCTAACTCTACCTTTGAATTTTTTTTATAAAAGATGATGTTTATGTGTGATCTAACTAGGCACTAGTGTGACCTATTGTGTTAATTCAAAAAAGGATTTTGGATCAGTCTGACATATGAGTTAACAGAAGAGAGACATATAGTGGTTAGGAAAAGTGTGTAGCTCTTAGTCACATGATCTCATCCACCCTCATCTCACTTTGTTTCATCGCCAAAATAGACTTCATGCCTGATTCAATTCATTATTCTCCTTTATTTCTTCTCATCGTGATAGGTAGCATGTAGTTAAGTCTTGCATCAGAAGATACAAAATAATTGATGCATTAGTAGTTCATTTTTATAGGTAGTAATGCATACCAACCTTCATCTAGTCACACTTTTATTTTCATTTGAGTGCAATATACATTTTTCACATCTTTTTTTGGATGTATAAGTAAAAAATTAAAATATCCTCACCCCTTCTTCGGTTTTCTAAAGCTATAGCCTATACATCAATTTTGTATGGCTAGTTTATCTTTAAAGAAAGAAAGAAAGAAAAATAGAGTGGAGAAAAAAAGATGAAAGAAGAAATCATAACTCTCTTGTATAAGGAATAGAATTGTGAAATTTAATGTTAAGAAACCTTCCACCTTCACTCTTCATTAGGTTGTGTCATCCTCATCATTTATCATTTCACCAAACATAGTAGTCGTCAGATGCATTCAATTATCATTCCATCCTTCTATAGTTAGATCATATTTTTTTCTATTGCATTATTGACATGGATTAAGTGTGAGTTCTACTTTCAATCCACCCACTTATCTACATTGTAAGTCCCAAAAATGATTTATTCCCTTCTTTGAATTACTTCTGGGAACTACATCTAAGGTAGAAATTTTGTATAGAGCATTGTAGATAGCGAGATCTTGTGATGCACTGAATACAACTTAGACTTTCTGTGATATTTCTCTTATTTTATAGACTTATGTGTTAAGTGGCTTGATTTTACATTTTGTTTTTTGTAATTAGTCACCTGTATAGAATCATTTTTCTCTATGGTTGGAGAAGACCGGTTTGGGACCGCTGAGTCAAGGATAATCAGAATGATTTAGTTCATATATGTGTCTCTCTTTGACTTTTTAAAACAAATCCAAAGTAGTGTTGCTCAAGAGTAAGCAACATTAAATATAATGTATTAAGGATTTTTTCTCTCATAGTTATGTGTTTTAGGAACATTTTTCCAAAATTCCTAAAATATCCCTTAAGTGTTGCAACCCGTCACACTAAATGAGGTTACTAAAATCAAAAAACATAATCGATCACTAATTAATCACATCACTAAAAAGGTGCATAATTAAAACCAAATAAAACTTGTTGAACATGTCTATAAACATTTACATATAGGTCCAACATCATATATAAAAGTATGTATCGTAACAGGTATCTATACAACTGTTCAATGACCTTAGTCACAAATTATATGCAAAAGGCATTGTTCACATATACACATCATATACAACATCATCATACTACCAAAAACTCGAGTTGATATACATTGTCTACAAAACATCACCGACCAGACCTGAGAGTTCAGGGGTGAGTCTAGGACATACTAACAACTAGCCAACCTTCCACTTCTACTAATCTCCAAGTTGTTGCTCCTTGCTACCACGAGCCTGACAACATTGTTGATGGTCACCTAAAAAGATGTGGTAACCTACGAGGTGAGACCCATGTCCTAGTGAGAGATATAACTCTAAAAAATATTTATTGATTACATCAGGTTAAGCAATTTAACAAATAAGGCAGTTAATATTACAACATTAATGAATTAGCATAACATTATGAGGAACAAGTCAAGTTGACACCTCTTAAATAGTTGATTTTTCTCTTACCATGTTATATATCAAATAAATATTACAAGCAACAAGGTAAGGGTTATCAACCAATGTGAATCATCAAGTAACCCTAGCGCATAACCTACACGGCTGAGTTACATTTTTTATTAAGCCCTAAGGAGTTTGAGGCATACCACTCAAACTTCTAACTGACCACTGTGAAGTTAAAATCAGTTCCATACAAGATCTAGGAGATTTAGAATCCTAGGATCGCTTCCCCTCAATCAGTACAAGTCTGCTGCAGTGACATATCAGTCAAGCTGCAATCATCCTAGTCTGCCCTTGCTATACAGGCCATGACACTATAAACCAGGATATTCAATCATATTATCCAAGGTAAAACCACAGTTTTCCTCAATAACATTACATATACATATCCATTTATCCAAGATACATCCTTGACCGTTCTTCATGACTGTAACATACTCAACTCTAGGCATATAGGTTCATAATTCCCTCTTCGGTTCCCCTTATGATTATGTTAGTATCTAGTAATTTTACCCTAATATAAGGTATATTATGGTAAGATTTCTTTATTTAGTTTTACTTCAATAACACTTTCATTTACAATAAACTTGTCATGGATGAATGTAATAATGTAGACCCCCATAGATACATATCATCGTCTCTGTAGGTGTTGACCAAAATAAGACAAATTCTGTAGAAATTTAGGTAGACACATGTGTACTTATTTTCACACATCACACCCACCACTCATAGATGGGCGATTATGCAAAAACTCAAGAACACACGGTGTGCACAGTCACAGAAGACATCTACTGGAAACACACACGACGTGTTTTTAATCAAACATGACATGTCTACTAGATCATTCTAATGTGATATGTTTTTCTGGAAAAACACATGACGTGTCTTTATTTTTATATGTCATGTCATTTTTAGGTTGAGAAGATCAAGCGAACATCTGGAAGTTTACACGACGTGTATTTAATCAAACATGATGTGTACCACAATTCATTTTTTAGGCTTCATTTTTGTGGAAAAACACATGGTGTGTCTTTATTTGTACACAACGTATTGTTATCAGTTTGTCCACTTCAAACTAGGTCCCTGGAATGTTACATGACATATTTAAAAAAGACATGTCGTGTCCTCTTCAGTCAGTGAAAATTTCAAAAGGAGTAGGCGATTTGTACAAGGGAACATGTCATGTCCTTAAAAAGATACACTGTGTCTAAAGACAAGAAGTCAGGTTTTTAGCCCTAATCTCCAGCTACCTCTCTCACTTCCATTCACAATTAGTTGTGTCTTTTAGACGTGTACAACTCCACCACCTCTGAGTGAAGACTTCAAGCACCGCCTCCTCCCTACACTACTTTGAAGCTCCTCCAAAGAAGATTTGTGCCATCTCTCCTCCCAAGCAAGCTCAAGCTCGGCCCAGGAAAGCCTTTGCCATGATTCCGCCGCCACTCCAAGCCTCTTCTTCACCTCAACAAAGCAAAGCAACTCCATCACTGACTTTGTTGACCTCCACTTCATCATTGGTTGGAGAGGACATGTCATGAGAAGTCCAAGTCACATTGTGTAAAGAAATTTCCATCCCCAACCTCCGGACGTCACTGGTCTTTAGGTACACGTCGTGTCCCCTTGAAGACACATCGTGTCCGTCACTTAGTTCTTCAAACTTTTTGTTAGGATACATGTTGTGTCCATAATTAGACGTCGCTGGTCTCTAGGTACACATCGTGTCCCCTTGAAGACACATCGTGCCCATCACTTAGTTCTTCAACTTTTTGTTAGGATGCATGTCGTGTCCATAATTAGACACGTTGTGTCCCAGGTCGTTTTAGCAAGTTCTCAGCACCAATGGCACCGGTTAAGCAGACATCGAACCACAGGCATAGACCAAGCTCATCCTTGGCCCCTACCTATGTCTCCACATCCCAGTTCAGGGTGACTATAGAGGAAACACCCACGTATCAATAACTCATCTCTCGTAGGGTCCTCCCTACTCATTTTGCTTGCGATCAGACAATGGGAGCCCTAGGATTTAAGGATGAAGTCAAGGAGCACCTCAAGGAGCAGGGTCTCAAGTACATCTATTGCACAATAACAAACACTAACCATCACCTCGTTTATAAGTTTCTTACTACTTTGAATGCCAAGGAGGACCCAAATAACCGGCTTGAACCATATATTGTCCTTCATTTTCATCTATTGGGCCAGAACTATAGAATTACCTTCAAGCAATTTTGTGAGCTCTTAAAGTGCCACTATGATGGTGCTCTAGCTTACCCTCCAGCTTTTGATAGTGATGTCTTCTGGAGTGAGATCACTAATGAGGAGAGACATGAGGCTAAGAAGGCCAGGGCAACTTCCATCCATAACCCAATCTTCAGATACATCCACTGCCTCCTCATTACAGGGGTCTTTGCCAAGAAAGAAACCTAAGGTGTATGCGAGAAGAAGGATTTGTTTTTTTTCTATGGGGTATGGTATATGATATTCAAATCAATGCACATTATTCCATTCTCAATAGGTTCTTTAATATAAAGAAAATCAAGAAGAGAGAATCTGGTGACATCATGTGTGGTGGACTGATCACACACCTAGCTAGGAAGTTGGGTGTGGACCTCATAGGTCTTCAGGCTGCACTAGGGAGGAACCTGGTGGATATACAATATTTACTCTCTTTTGGTCTAATTGCTAAGGTCCACAATGATGACACAAAGTTCAGATAGTATTTTGATGATGATCGGTACATTGATCTTCCTGACTTGGAGATCATCACCTTGATGAATAAAGACAATTCAAAGTTCGACCTCACTGCCCAAGATGATGACGCTCCCAAGGAGAGACCTGCTCCAAATGCACCTATTGCATTAACCATAACTCAGCCACACACAGCTCTACGACCGCTCTCCAAAAGGACTCATACTGAGTACACTTGGGCTATGCCTGATGTCAGGCATCTTTCTGGCTATGTTCAGCAATGCTTTGACCATATGGACATGTGTCTTGATCTAATGGGTCAGCAGTACTCAGTGATTCATGAGATGGTCCAGCGCATGGATATGTGGCATATCTCTCAAAGCCACTATCTGATGCCTCAGCCTACATGTGCTCAGCCACACCATCCTGAGCCCACTCCACAACCCATGTCAGATGATATTCCTGATGACGATGACTTGCTCGACCAGTACTTCACTACTGGTCACGGGGAAGTTGGCCCTTCTTGTTGATATCCTCCATGGAAGGTAACCGACTGCTTCTACCTTATGTTTGATTGATGTGGTGAGGAAACTACAAATTTCAAGCTTAGTGAGGTGCAACCGGTTGGTAATGTAGTTGTAGTTGTTTAGTCATTTTTATTATTTTTTCTCTAGTTTTCTAGTTCTTATTTTTAGTTTCTATTTTTTTCATGGAAAGTTTAGTATAATATGAGGCTTATATTATGTAATGAACTATTTTTCTTCCTAGTTTGAACTATCTTGTCCTCCCTCATAAGAATTATCATCTGAAGAAATTGTAAGAGAGCATGCATGAATGAAATGAAACTTTATGGCCGCCAACATGTACTTAATTTCGTATCCATGTTTGTAGCCTAAACGTTTCATCTTTTCATCATGGATTACCTAATACATGTAATTGGTAACAAACTTTATGAATATGTCAACTTTACAACACTACCTAGAACATGAGATGCCTTTGCCAAACCTTTAGTGATTTTACAACCACCCATTTTCATTGAATGTTTTTCAAATGAAATGAATGGAATCTAGCTAATGTTGCAATTTAGTTAACTATCTTTTGTTTTGGGAAAAATAAGTGAAATCTATGGCCAAATTAAATTCCCTTATGGTTCACTTCACCTTAACTACCCCATAAAAGATGGCTAAAATCGCAAACATGTCATATTAACCTAGTGTAAGTCCAATCTGGCCATGACGGTTAGGTGATATGTCCTAAAAAAAGGGTAAACTACCCCAACTGACACTCATCGTGTGCATCATCCTACATTAGAAGTCGAGTGTCGGGAACCCTAACATGACCCGATATCTCTTGGTAAAATAAGGAGAGAAAGCTAAAATTTGTTAACATTAACTTAGATTCCATCTTTTCCGTCCTTAATAAATGAAAGTTTTGGTTGCATATTTACTAATTGTTTGTCCTGGTCATCCAAGTTCCATTTAGTGTTGCCTAGTTGACTATTTCATCTAATGCATTACCACCCATTCTAAGCTTAAATTTTCCTTCTTGGATTTCTAAGTTGAAATTAAGGCTATGAATATAACATAAAACTGATGATTTTGGTTGGTTTGGCCTAAGTTACATCTTTCATTTCAATTGTTCTATGCATGAGCTTGGAAATTCCTTCATTTGTGTTTCTATTCTATTTTTTCTTGAGGACAAGTAATAGTTCAAGATTAGGGGGATTTGATGTGCGCCTTTCATATCTACTTTTTGCACACATTTGCACACAAATTCAGTTCACTTTGCCTTCTGTTTGGCCTCTAATCATACTTAACTTGCCATCTTTTAGTTATTTTACTTGTTGCATGATGTTGAACATAGGTGCACATCAAAAATGACAAAATGAAGATACTCCAATCCAAAACCGACCTTAGTTGGATCCCCCACTGATTTGTAGCTGACTCAGAGTTAATCCTGAATAAACAACAAAAGACACGTGTCAGATTTAGAACACGATGTGTAACTTTCCAAAAAGATTCACAAAGCAAAGAACATTTCATGTGTTATTTAACACATGGTTGTGAATGATTTCAGAGGCCTTCATGTCCAAACTGCAGAGCAAAAGACATGATATGTCCTTATTAAGACACAACATTTTCACATGTTCAAAGGCCAACTTCAACTTCCTACCAACGTACGTGAGCGTGTGCTTATTAGCACTCAACATGTGCTATCCCCCCATATCGACTCCAGTAGAAGCTACATGGCATGTCTCTATTGGAACTCACTATGTACTTATCACGAGGAAGTAGTTCAGCAGCCTATTACACGACACCACACAATGTGTCTTCACAAAGACATGTTATGTCTTCATTAGTTTTCTACAGATTTCAGTAGAAATCGCCCCTCATTTTAAAAATGAGTGCAGCCACTTGGGTCATTTATCACTCATCCTTTGAGACACTTTTTTACTAGAAGAATTTCTAGAGAAATAGAAGGGCGATTTTGGTGAAGAAGAAGAGGTTTCTTGGAGTTTTTTTTGGAAAGAACCTCCATTTTCCACCATTTTTTCTCTAAAAGGTGCAACACAGCTTTTCTTCTCATTCAAGATTCTCAGGAGGGAAGATTGTCCAAGTTGAAATAGCTCCAAGGGTGGAATTTCATCCTCTATCCGGAGTTCTACTCCTCTTGACTTCACCTTTGGTTCCCTTTGCTCTTTATTCTCTTTAGCTATGTAAAACTCTAAAAATTCTACAATGTGCTTGTGTTTCTTCATTATGTGCGAGTAGAACCTTCTTGTTGGGTAGGGGAGAGTAGCTCCCATGCCATTACTCATGTATTCTTGGAATTTATATTGAATGCTAGTTATTTTGCTTCTCCATGAGTTCCTATGGTTTTTTACTGCTTGTATGCTTGGCTTGCCACCTTTTATACATGTTTTATGCTTCTTGTGCTATTCGGGAGGATGTATCAGGGTGTAAGGAGTAGACCTCATGGCAATATGCTCTTGACCACGGGAGTGGCTAAAGAATGTTGAGGGTTCAAGGTTTTGTTCGAATCTACGCATAGACACATAAGTGTTATGCAAGGATGAGAACCGTCTCATGTCATCAGGAGGTGCATGAAGATGACAGCCTCCTTGCAGATTAATGGCATGCCTTAATTTCATAGTGTACTTGATGCGATGGTGTGATAGTGAAATCTTATGTCCAACAAATCTGATTTCAACTTATAAATTTAAGTCCTTTTGTTGTTTACTTGTCTTTTAGACATTTGCAATCAAATTCTACTGTTGTAATCTTATTAGATTGCTGAACATTAGTTCTTTTGCGCCTAGTTGGCCTTGCTCCCTGTGGTTCGATCTCGACTACAATTGACCCTGTATACTTGCGGGTGATTGATGAGTTGAGACATATAAGAATTAACACTTGTTTGCCTTAGGCAATCACCAAGTTTATGGTACCTTGCTGAGGAGCATCGATATTTTAGTAAGAGTAAACATGCTAGTTAGTATTTGAGACTAAGCCATCATTTTCCATCATTCATAGTGTGATAACTTTTTAGTAGTGTGATTCTCACTTATCTATTGCTTTTGTAGGTTGCATGTGTCACTCTAAGAGGGGTCTTCAGTCATCAATCTTCCTAAACCCGGAAATTGAGCAAACTTTTTGTAGTCAAAGGAGAGCAAGGAAACTTGATAACTCCACAAACTTTGGAGGGATCACATTGTGATGGAGGGGACTTTTAGAATCCTTAAATGTCCAATGACGTAAATGAATTCATGTGTGGTTGAGTTATTTTGAAGAGACCAAGTGCTTTGATAAATATGGATGTCAATTGGTGTTGATATCATGACTCTGATTCATAAGTTCATACCCTTTTGAAGTATTTAATGGAATGACCAAATAAGAGAGTCTTGGTATTAAAGTTGGGTGAGATGTAGCTTGGATGATGTTAAAGCTATGGTCAAAGTTTCATAAATTTTTGAAGTCCCTAGAAGGACATATCTAGGTTTGAATATGGTTACATATTTAGTATTTTGATTATTATTAGACCAAGCTTAATGGTATTACTCTAGCCTAAGTTGCTCTTTAGCCAGTGTGACACACCCAGTAGAAGTCACTCAGTTCAAGAGAACCAGATTTGTAGCACGACACCCGATCAGCCATTGGATGACCTGGTTGAATGGAGGATTTATCGTATCCCACCTATGTCAGTTACAAGTCAGGTGAGAAGTTGAGGATACGAAATTGGTCGCATTGCACGACTCTACTCATGGATCATCACATGACTGCATCTGGCTATAACTATCCACACTGATGTGGGAATTTAGATAACCCCTCACTTTAGGTGAATGACCGCCTGAGTAGGGAGTTTGATCTCTCGGTCCTCCCCACCTCTCCATCGTGACAAGCAGGCCAGAACCGTAGGTGGAGAAAAGGAGGAAAAGAGGTCTGTGAGAAGTCCTCACAGGTGTTAAAGCACCTCAAACCCTCAAGAAGTTGGTGGGAGGTAGAGATTCAAGCTTTTTGTTGAGATCCGGGTTGACGAACTCGAGGTAGGCCGAAGAAGAAAACTGAGTTCGGAGGAGTAGAAATAGGTCCTCCCACTACGTTTTGGAGTTACAGAGTAGTTGAGGAAGACATTGCGGAGCTCCTGGAAGCAAAACCCTAAATCTTGGTCATGTGAAAAGGGAAATACTTTTTCCCACCACCACAGTAGCGGTCGTCTTGGCGAGCTCCCCAAGCTACAGACTGGGGAGGCCCTAGAGGTAGTAACCCTACCGGCTGCACTGAGGGAGCACAGTTGCATCCTTCAAAAGTCTTTTTGGTTCACGTAGAGGAGGAGAGCATCATAGATTTCTCTTCGGAATCATCCCAGGTGGCAGTGGCAACTGTTCACAAAAGAACAGAGCCCAGCGCCATCACGACGTCTGAAGCGGAAAAAGAAGAGGGGCCCCAACCAGCCAGAAACCACGTGTGAACCAGCTTGAACTGAGTCTAAGCCAAGAGAACCAGCTGGATGATCCAAGCCAGCAAGGACCGCAACCCACTGGGCTATGTGGAAATTCCTGATAGGCCAGTAAAGTTAATTTGAGTCCAAAAATTTTGGTAAATTCCTTTATCTTGTAAAATGTACAGTAAATAGCATGGTTATCTGAAAAATACAAATAAGGTACCAAAATTCTCAAAAAAATGAATTGAACAACATGATATCATAATATCAGCCTTTTGATGCTTAGATATTAGTGATATCATGTAATATGTATATTTCTTATTCATGTGTAATAAATATCAAACGATGGCATAAAATTATGATAATACATCAGTAAATCCATATTCATGTTTCTAAAAGATATTCTAACAAAGAAAAACTATAATCTTACTTGAAAGGCTAAGCTCTATCATCCAGAACTGTATGCCTAAAAAACTAGACAATCAAGGTGCTTTCGCTCTCCCTTGCACGATTGGAGATTCAACTATTGACAAAGGCCTTGTTGATCTTGGTGCTAGAATCAACTTGATTCCTATTTTTCTGTGGCATAAGCTTGACATGGGAGACTTGAAACCTACATCAATGATGATTTAGTTAGTTGGTCTCTCAATCAAATATCCTAGAGGGGTTATTGAAGATGTACCCATACAGATAGGGAAGTTTTTCATTCCATGTGATTTGTAGTCCTAGATATGCAAGAGGATCCATCAAACTCATTTCTTTTTGGAAGACCATTCCTCCATATTGCAGGCTGTCTTGTTGATGTTAGAATTGGAAAATTGACTATCACAATTGGAGATGAAGAACTTGTGTTCTTTGTTTATGATGCCATGAAAGCACCCAGCTCTAAGGAGTATCTTTGTATGATTGATACTATTGATATCCTGATTCCAACCGGATCAAACCTCGATAGTTTTCTCTAACACTTGTTTTATCAGAGAAAAACTACGTAATATTTTATTATATATGTAAGTATTAAAATAATGTGTCCCCACACATGTACAAGTAGGAGGTGGTCATGAAACCTAAGTGAAAGTGAGTGACATCAGTCTAGAAAAGAGATTAGTTCTAGATTAGTTGTCTAGAGCCTTATTAGAATATATGATAGATGGAATAGATGAAATAAGTTTTAATGATATGATGTAGGTCTTATATAGATGATATAAGATGGTTTATGATGATCAATGTTTGTCTTTAAGGATTAAGATTCAATTTTGAGGATTTGAGATAAGTTTTGATGATGCAAGTATGTGTGCTTTTCTAAGTTAAGATAGGCTAAGCTAAAACAAGGATGTGAGTCTGCATGCGCCTCAATCTCTTTTACAAAGGAGGACCTCTAGTGTTAGGACTAGTTTTAGGGTTAACTCTAGAGAGAGTGAGACCTAGAGGGAGAAGGTCAGAGAACCTAAACTCCAAGATATGAGAATGATGAGAAATATGTGATATGATATGTCCTAAACTAGACTACTCCAAAATGATTGAGCTGAGTCACTTTATGCATGATTCCTTTAGACATGTTGAACCCTAGATGTCCTTGATGGAAGACCAAACCCTAGGGTCATAGAGAGGTTGGTTAAGTTGTATATGTGAACATTATTATGAGAACCTACCATCTGGGTAAGGGAGAGAGAGTCCCAAGATCCTAGAGGAGGTGATAAATGCTAGTATGTTGTGAAGCCTCATACTCGGGTTGGTGGTTCCTTATAGGAATCTAGTGGATGTGTATAAGAGAGAAAGTTGAGGAATATTATGTCATGGGTAGATATCTATGAATAGAGTGTCAATACCAAGTTTTGGTTTGTGCTTATGTGGCTAGAGCTTGTGAAGTTGATCACTGGTGCCAATGAGGTAGACCTTATAACCCTAGACCAAAGAGGGAGGATAAAGTCTTTGCTTATGAGATACTCACAAATTTGAGTGAGCTCAGAGAGACTGAGCATGACAATAACCTCATGATATGGGTCAGGAGAACTTCAGTTGGACTAGATGAAGTTTTGATATATGTTTAAAAAGCCACTCACATAAGTTTGTTTAGAACAACCATGATATAAGATATGTAAGGATGTGATCTATTCTCGAGACGTGATACATAGACATGATATGGTGGAAAACCCTAGAGATGGTTTAATAGATATGAATGCATAAATGGTTAACCATATACATGAAGAAAGATGATAATGTGATATTGTTGGTTAATCTTGTGATGAAATCATTAGTAAGTGTTGAAATTTATTATGAGCAATGAAATAAGATCATGAATGAAACATGTTACATGAGGTGTTAATTTAAGTGCTTAATATAGATGAAAAATGTAGTTTGAGAGTTAGCACAACATAACGATTTTGACACCTTGATATCATCTATATGGATAAAGAGGGTTAGCTTTAGTTAACTCCCTCCTAAAGGGCATATGTTAAAGTTGAACATGTTATAACAATTAGCACAATATAATGATGATGGAACATTAATATGGTCCATTAGATGATTTTGGTTCTTTTGTAACTAATTCCTTATAAATATGATAAATGTTTGATAGAACCCTCAATGCTTGAGTAAAGTGAGCATGTAAGTCCTAAAATGTGAAAGGCAACAAGGAGACAGCTGAGAATTCTCATCAGCTGCACAACTCCACTAGGCCGCCCCAAACTTTTGAGAAGAGGGGAGGACCAAGTAAATACATCAAAAGCACCCCCTTCCAGCCAAACAAAGGAGCTTTCCAGGGGCAAGCTAAGTATCAAGGATCAGCCAGAGAGCAAGGACAGGACAAGGCTTCGAACCAAGCAGATGTGGTGGGACAGTTGTTTGATTTTTGTGAAAAGGCAGGACACAATTAACAACCAGTTGGCGCAGAGCGCGTTATCAAGTTCAGGTGTTTTGAACTCATTGCAGGTTCAAATGGCAGATATGCAAACACACCAATGCCAGATGGATCAGCAATTAGCTCAAACGGCCGAATTAATGAAGAATCCCTCAGGCAAAATACCATCCAACACCAAAACTGCAAAGAAGGTAGGGATGTGATCGAGAGAAGGCAGAGATCGAGTTGCAAGAGATGGATGGATGATGTTTGCAGATAAGGAGTGAAAAGGCTGGAGCCGTCAAGCTAGAGATGAAAACTCAGCACTTCTCAGGAGGCAACCCGAGCTGTTTTTAAATTCCTAGTATAGGGTGCATTTACTTTCAAGCAAAATGAACATTATGAACATTAAGTTAGCGTATGCGCCACATGCGCTGACCCTTATGGGCCACCGCCTTAATTTTATCGATCGGGATGGGTAATACCATCTGAGGCCAGGATCTTAGTCTTCGACCAATGATGTTTTACTCATCGACCACTTTTAAACTGCTTTGCTTTCATGATGTATCGGATAGCAGCCCAATCGGTGCTATGTATGCACCCATATCGGGCAAGGGAATTTTAGGGATCGCAAGGGTCGTTCCGAAGGATGAACTTGCCTGTTTTACTAGTTGCTATGACGGCCGACACGTGCCCTGGATTTACCTGTTTCACCCCGGTTGAGTTTGCTATTTATAGGGGCGAGTTTTTACCGTGTCGGGCTCCTTGCCTTATTGTTTTCTCACTCCCGTATCGTGCTAAGACCTTGTGCTTTCACTCCTATGTCGTGCAAGACTGCGCTACTCTCATGTCGTGCGGAAGTACAGATCACAGCAAGCTAATGGCCGGCATACCCTATCGCCCGACATACCCTATCACCCGGTAGACCGTGCCACCCGACACATTTCCATCTTTAAGCGAGTAGCTTATCGACCTTGCGAGTTTTATGTTGAGCATCCTTGTATCGCCCGATATGGATGTCACACAACGTACCTTTTAATCACGTCTGCCTGATACGCCATGCTGGGCGATATCTGTGTTGCTCATCTTTGCCCAGCCTCGCCTGTTTCACTGTCGGGCGACACGCCGCCTCCTTCTCGAATAACTATATCGGGTATCTCATCTTATCACCCCGTATCGTCCGACAATCCTGACGCGTATCGCCTTGGTCTTATCACATGGCGAGCGTCACCCACACCGCATATCGGGCACGGGACTTCACTTCTGAAAACCTCATATCGCCCGATACGGGGGTGTGGGAACCTCGCACTTTCAGTCTAAATACAACGTCATCATATTTAATTAATCAAGGAGTTTGTTTATTCATTTACAAAGATGGCCCGCATCAAATCAACTGTTGTCCCTGTTGACGCACAAGGAAGAAGGATCTACCCCGCGACTGTCGCAGAAGCACCAACTACCGGGCAGAAATGCCCGAACCCAGGACCAGCCAGGGCATCGACATCAGAGAAGAGGGCTAGGATTGGAGAAGTGGCAGCTTCAGCCCCAACACCGACACCTCCAGCAGCAACGGAACTCCCAAAACTCTTGTCGGGGAGTTTCGAACCAAGAGACGACGAGCACGCTCGCCGATATGCTGAGTTGGTGACCAAGATCTACCGACCGAGTAGGTTCTTCCATAGAGCCTCATTTGCTGAGATAGGAATCGTGAAGAGGCTGAAGGGCGTACTGGTTGTGGCAGGACTGAAGAAGATCTGTTTTAGCCACTCTTCTTTGTACACTAAACTGACGATGGAGTTTAAGTCTTCTCTCCGCCGGGTAAAGAACTATGCAGTGGAGAGAGAAGAATTTGGCGGGTCAGACAGACTCCAGGCCCGACTCTACAATTCGGAGTACACCATCTCTGAGAAGCTCTTGAATAAGATCTTCTCCTCCAATGAGGAGGAGGAGAACCTGATGGACAACGGTGAGAGGATCACCGAGGGAGATGGGTTCAATATCGTGCAGCTTTGGGGAAAGCTTACCGACGAATCTTCGTTCAAATTGGGGAGAAAGGTCGTGGCGGTGCACTCCTGCTTCTGGAGGATAGTTCACAAGCTGGTGGCATGCTTGCTGTTCAGCAAGAACGAATTGAGTAACATCTACACAGAAGAGCTCCACGTCATGTGGCACATAATGGAGGGCCGAGTGATCAACCTCAGTCGGTTTTTGCTGAATAGGCTGCACCCAATGAAGGAAGCCACCAAGGAGTACTGCATGGGCAGCATCGTCAATCTCATCACGGTGGGACTCGGGTACCCAAGCGAGCCGCGCAGCCTTTCGAGGACGCAAGGTGACGAGGTGTTTGACACCAAATACTTGATGAGGACCAACATCGTTAAGAGGGAGGGGAGGAACTTCTTCTACAAGTTTTCAAGGACAGATATACTCCTCCCCCTCCCTCGCTGCGCCGACTACGACAGAGAGAAACTGATCTTCACCACCACCGAGATTGAAGCTATAGCAAATAACACAGCTTTCACCACATCGACCAGGGCCCCATAGAGGCCCGCCCCAGAGCTACCGATGACAACCGCTGATAGAGTTGTCGCCGCTCTGACCATACCAGCCATCGCCACAGCATGGACAGTAGTTGTTGAGAAAGTGTCGGTGATCACTGAGGTCATCGGGACAGAAACTACGGGATCTGCCGCGGAAGAGACTGCCGCAGTTCCCAGCACTATATTGATACCTGCAGAGGTGGAAGGGGAATTTCAGAAGGGCAACATCAACGGGATGTTTGATGAGATCATGAGAGAACTCGAAAGAACATCAACACCGCCACCGAAGTCCCCGCCTGCAGCACTCGAGGAGATCACCGACATTGTAGAGGTGGAACAAAGTCCGCCCTCACCACGGTCATCTCCAACCAGACGAGAAGGCAAGGCGGCTCCTGAAAAAGCACCGACGCCCCACCTGGGTACGTCTGGATCACGTACGATTTTTATAGACTCTACCTCTCATGGTGGACCATCGTGTGAACAAGACGTCGTGAGGACGGAAGGGAGACCCACCCAAGCTCCTCTGTCACTAGGAAAGATGCTCGGGCACGAGCTCGATAATTTGCGGGAGGTAATGGATATCAACTCTGACGTTTGTATTTCCCTAACCCACAAATTTGTGTCTTTCCAAAACAGGCTGGATAGCCAAGAAAGAGAGCTACTGACTCTAGCGAGCCTGCCCGGCAGGCTAGAGGTGCTGAATGCAACAATGCAGCAAGTTCTCCAATGACTAGACAAGCTCGAGGAGAGAATGGACAGAAGTGACGACCATCCGTGCCGAAGGTAGTCAAGACGGTCGCCGTCACCTCCCAGCCAGGGCTCTCATCCCTCTTCATCAGGTTCCCCCTCGGGAACGACGTCGTCCTCCTCCTCCAGCAGACGATCTTCAACGCCCAAGGAGGGGACACATCAAGGATCGGCCGAAGGATCTCCCGGCAGACAGGAGAGATCCTTAGGATTGGGAAATGCAAACATCTCCATCCCCCTGGATGAAGTCGAGGATGAAAGCATAGATATCAGCGTCAGGGGAGACTCTTCCGAAGAGTCTGAGGGAGAAAAGGGGGATGTCTACACAGTCAATAAAAGACATCTACCCCGAGGGAGACGCTTGATGGCAGACAGATTTTGTGAGTCATCCGAGATACCCTCCTTCGAGATGGTCGATTTTGACAGGCAAGCCATCGGATGCCTAACGATCAGACACCAGAAGCTGCTGAATAAGGTCTTGCGATCGCAGGCAGATGAAGATGACATCGTCTGGATCGACGACTACCTTTTAGTGCGGCGGAAGGTTCTTCGCGGCATGTTCCGCACGCCGGCCGTGGTCGGTAAGAGACTATTCAGGGTCCTGGAGAATGCACTAATAGAGAATATCAGCAGCAGGACAGGTCAGAGAGCAGTATACACAACCACCCCGACCTTGGCAAGAAGGTTGATGAAGGGAGATCAAGACTCCCGTGTGGTGGCCGACATGTTGCAGCACATTGAAGAGCATAGGTCGAACCTAGTTTTGGCCCCATACAAGCACCGGAACGTGTGGTTTCTATGCATAGCAGGCCTCAAAAACCGCGACGTCCGATTGCTGTGCTACAGCAATGCCGAAGTGCCACGCTCCGGGGGTATTTTCTGCCACCCGGAGGACGCGAAGCTGAGACTCCTGCCGCTGCGTCTGCAACGGGCCATAAAGCGTGGAAGCCAACGTCACCAAGGACCTTGGAACTTCTTCACTATTCGAGACCTCCCCCCACAGATAGAAGAGGGGAGTGGAAACAGCGCTATCGCCATCCTGGGTGCAATTGAGGCGCTCAACACATTTGGAAACTTGGGAGTCCTCAAAGGCACGTCCTTCTAGCAACGCCGGAGCATTTACGCCATGTTGCTAATCAAGGACAAGCACTATTTCCGGGACGTAGGGGTACCAGAGCAGTTGCTGGACAGTGACCTGGATGAAAACCCTTCTCAGTCTAGCAGCCCCTTATAAAAAGAAGAGGAAGTGACAACCGTCACACATGGGGCAGGCAAGCAGTTGGCAGTCCTGAAGAAAGTGCATGGGACAGAGGACACTGCTTTGCCTGAAGCTTCGGAAGGGCTGATCACAAATTTCGACCACTTTTCGTGTGCAACTCTCACACAGGAGCAGGTCAACTTTATCCAGAAGAAGTTAGTTGATTCAACTCCATTGGTTGTTGCCTTTCAGGCAGGCGATGTCGTAGTCCCGGTTGATGATCTAAGGGACATGGTGTAGGAAGGAGGGTGCTTGGCTGTAACAGTTGCAACCGCTTACATCTAGTACATACAGCCAAATCTAGAACAAGCATACATTGCCCATCCTATGCTGTTCAACGACATATGCCTTGCCGATGAAACAAGAGCGAAGAAAGTATTTCTAAAGAAAGTTGGAGAGCGGAGTTCCCCGTGAGATCTTCCTCCCAGTTCTACATTACCACCACTGGACGCTGCTAGCAGTATACACCCGGGAACGAGCAGGAATTTTCTATAACAGCTCGGACGGCAACAAGAACCATCCAGTACCGTGTACTTCTGAACCTTTGTCATCCGTCGAGCGCTTGGTCCGAAAATACTATGACGAGGTGGCAAAGATGATCCAACCATTCCTGGATATGCAAGCAAGCAAGTGGCACGAGCTCCAGTTCTGCCACCGCAGTCCGCAACAACTTCCTTTATCCAACGACTGCGGCATCTACGTCCTGGAATGGATAGCAAACAAAGAAAAGCCTGACCAACTCCACCACACCGTCTATCACAGCAAAAGGGGAGAATATGTGTGGGAGCTTCTATCTGACGCAGGCGTAACCTCACTGAAATAAAACATTACCTCGCCTTATCTACTTCACAACTCTGGGACACAGTGTGGAGTAAGTTGGGGGGTACCATGTACCAGTGAGGGAGGTACAAATTTTTGAAATTTCTTCATTCTTTTGTCCCTTGTTCGTTATTCTTTTGTGTACATATTTATCTTCATACCAAAATTTTGAAAAATTTTGCTTTTATTCCCCATGCATATGTACAAAGTTGCTATAATAATAAAAACCTGATGCAACTACTTGCAAAGTTAGTTTTCTTTGTGCTTAACGAGATACAAGTTCCGTTATATCGTTCTGATAATGATGCTTCAAACAAATACAAGATTACATTTTTCCATGCCAAAAATTTCGAAAAATATAATAATCTCGCAAACATCTAAGAGACGAGTATGGAGAAGGAAAAAGCTACCCAAACAGCAGAAATCTCTTTGTTTCCCCTTTACCCAACGAAAATCCCAAAAAGAGAGAGAAGCCTTATGAGTGTGAATAAAAGCATGAGAGTTGTGCCCAATAAAAAAAAATAAAAAAAATACATATACCCGCTTGTTTTCCAAAAGTACCCATGTTTAGGCATGGTAGATTTGGGGCAGTGGTACGTAGGATGTGAAATCACTGCTCTAAAGCCAACTGGCTTGGACTGCAGGGACCACTTGCCCGTTAACGGATCCTTACCTAGATGGACTGATGGAAAACAAGATGAAAAACCCAAAAAGCCTTAGCCTACCCTTTACACAACTTTCTGCCCCGAAAATAAAGTTGTTTGGTGTGGAAGCTAACTTCAGAATCATACACTAAAGTCTCGCTGAAGCTGTAGAAATTTTTTTTACTGAAATAATAAGGCAGGAAACGCAAGGTCTTTTGTTCGTAATGAGACAACATTATCTCTAAAGGCATTACTATACTTGCTTTACCTCTTGGCCTGAAAGTTGTACCAAATAAGAAGCATCACAAAATAAAGTTTAAATATTGATTGAGGACAATCAAAACGCTAAGTTTGGGGGAGTTGATAACACCAATTTTTGTGATATTTTAGACTATTTTTCTATTATCAAAACTGCCATTTTTAGCTATTTTCCTCTCTTTTGTATGCACTTTCGCAATAATTGGCCAAGCAATGCTCTTAATCATATATTTCCATCTTTTATAGAGATTTTCCTCATTTTGGTGCAATAAGGCCGTCCCGGCCCAAAGAATAAGTCCAAGTCTGTTTCGGCCTTCCTGACGCCCGATACAACCTCTGCCCGACAGGGTGGGGCGACACAATGACGCACGACAAAAGGATGTCGCGTAAGAAGGAGCAGATGGACGACATGCCTTCTACCCGACAGGGAGCCCAGCTCGCCCGACAACCCAGCTTGTCGGGCGACACAGCCACCCACCGGCAGGCACGCCGTCCATCACGTGACCGATAGCCGACACTCCTGAGCCAAGCGATACCAGTATCATCCGTCCACCGAACCACAAATAAGGAGGACACGTGGCGCTTTGAGCACCATAACTTCCTCCAACCGCTGCCTATAAATAGAAGCTACAGGAAGCCAAAAAGACAGTTCGGATACTTCGGAATTTGGACAGTTGGGAGCTTTGAGTGATCTTCAGATGAAACTGTGAGAGCAGGAGTATCGTGCCCCAGTGCTCGTGTCAGGCGACACTAGGTGAGCCCTTCCTCATCTTGAGAGGGAGGGGATAGTTCACTTAGAACCGTCCCGGGCTACACAGCGGGCCGATATCAGCCAACGATGACGAGCGACACAAGTGCCCGATAGTAGGACGTGTCGCTCCATGCCCGACACGATATTGAACCCGATACACTTCGCCTGTCATGCGTGCTGCCCGAGAGGGTGTGTCGCCCGACTTGAGCATATCGGCTAGGTCCTTGAACGATACAGTCGGCCGTCATGGTGTGCCGCTCGAGAGAGTGTGTCGCCCGACACCGCTGTATCGGACTAGGCCCCTGTATGGTATCGGGCGGGAGAGCCGTTGTAGTCTTTCGCCCTTCTACATCAAGAAGGCGACATCTATCTTTAATTATGTTATTTAATTCTTTATTTATGCAATGTATTAAGACCTTTTTTTTTATGTCACCGCCCTTCATTCATTTAGGAAAAAATCAAGGTATAAAGAATACATCATCTTCAGTTGTTGTTTTCCATTTAACAGGCAAGGATACCCAATGGCAAAGATGACCAGCTAGAAGTAATGCATCTTGAGCAACTAGATGAGCCAGAGTGTTGTAGGCTCTTTTTACATGGACAAGACATGCAGAATCAAAAGAAGAAATAAGATGACAAATATCTTCAGCTATCATTCCCAGGTAGTCCGGTCTTTTCCTCAAATCCTTCAAGGCATTGATCACATTTAGCGAGTCCGAGCATAGTACCACTTTGCTTCCTTGATCCAGCTTCGTCAATGCGAACTGAATCCCCTCCCTTGTGGCCATGACTTCGGTTATGTCAGCATTCCAAGCCACCCTCACCTTCTTTTGGACAGCACCCAAGAAAACTCCCTTTCCATCCCGTATCACCGCCCCCAATCCACATCCTCCGCTCTCCCTCACTGCAGCGTCCACATGCAAACAGCACCTGCTGCCGCCGACTCCATGCACATGAAGCTCTCTCACGCTGGCCACTAACCGAGCAGCATGACCGAGCTGACCAGCCCCCCCACTGCTGCTGGTTGTTGTGCTCCTTCCACCAATAGCCCTTCTATAGTCCGCAATCAAGGCTCTATGGCTAACAAGAATTGGTCTAGGAAAGGGTGCCTCATCCTTGAAGATTTTATTATTTCGACATGTCCAAGTAGTCCACCAAACAGCCATAAGCTCGTCAAGCTCTTCCAACGTGCATCTTTCCCAAGGGGCTAGCAAAGAATCATGCAGATGGTTTTCATTGTCTAGACGTAAGGAGTCATTCAACCAACTAACCTATCTCACCACTTCCGCCCCTGCACACTGGTCAAGCATATGAGGGATAGTTTCTTCATCTGTTGCACATATTGGGCATATACCTTCAGCCGTAACATGTCTATCACGCAGCCTTCCTTTTGTTGCTATACTGCCCGTTGCTATACGCCATAGGAAATGAGAAAGCTTCAGGCCATCTTCCATCCCATATAAACTTCCACAGCTCATGCGGAACTTGTCCTTCACGTCTGGGCACTCCATTTCTTCCTAATAAACCCAGTCAGTATGCGGATCGGACTGTAAAGTTTCCATCCTTTCCCGGCCACCAAAACACCTCATCTACTATCTCCCTATTAGACAATGGGATAGACAGAATTTTTGATGCAATATCTCTCGGAAAAATCTCAAGAAGTCTTTCCACGTTCCATTCCCTACTATTGTCCAGCATCAAGTCACTCACCAAGTTAATAGTTGTGTCTGTCGCTGCTCTAGATGTCTCCATGTCCGCCCATTCCTCTTGAAACCATCTGTCCGACCAGATTTTAATGCTTTACCCATTCCCAACACGCCACATGATGCCCTCCCTAAGGAGAGCTTTAGCCCCCCATAGGCTACGCCACGTATAGCTCGGAGCTAGGCCAAGCCGTGCGTCTAAAATGGTGCTGCTCGGGAAGTATTTTGCTTTCAAGAACCTTGCCGCCAAAGTCTCCAGTTTAGTATGTAGCATCCATAATTGTCTAGCAAGCAACGCCTGATTGAAGATTGTCATGTCTCTAAAGCCCATGCCTCCATCTTTTTTAGGCTTACACAGCCCTGCCCAACAAATCTAGGATATCTTCCTTTCTCCCATCTTCGCTCCCCACCAAAAACGTGCCACCATAGAGTTGAGATCAGCTATAAGGCCCGCCGGTAGCTGGAATATGCTCATCACATATGTAGGGATTGCCTGGACCACTGCCTTGATGAGGATTTCTTTACCCGGTTTGGATAACAATTTTTCCTTCCAACCTTGGAGTTTGATACTCACCCTTTCTCTTATGTAGTCAAAAACCTTCTTCTTGGACCTGCCCATAGCCGTAGGAAGTCCCAAATAGGATGCCTGCCTATCCACCTCCTTCACACCCAGAATGTCTCGCAACTCATCTCTTTTGCATCTCGGTATCTTCTTGCTAAACGCGATCTCAGACTTGGAGAGATTGACTTTTTGACCCGATGCCTGCTCATATTGGATGACAATTTCAGCTATTTTCAGGCATTCGTTCCTTGTCCCTCTAGCAAACAAGATACTATCATCTGCAAAAAATAAGTGTGAGATCCGGGCCCCCCCGGCAGACGCTTATACCACAGATGGTATTAGCATTGACCGCGAGGTTTAGGAGAGTAGAAAAAGCATCAGCACAAAGGATGAAAAGATAAGGGGATAGTGGATCACCCTGTCGTAGTCCTCGTGAAGGTTGGAAGGTGTTTAAGACCCTTAATGTGTATGGAAATAGAAAAGCTTAATTACTTGCTGCTCTAGGCTTGGTGCGATATATTGGATGACTACTATGTTTGATATCTGAACTCTAGCTTGCATGTTTGGATCGCGTTTCTCTTAGATACTGAATCATGTTTTCCCGTCGCAACAGCTTCGAGAGTCGTGTTGTGGCTCTAGTGTTTGGTCCGATTCTGGAGTACGAGAGTGCCTGGAACGGAGTTGTTTCAGTAACATTCCACTCTAACTTAAGTCCAACAACCTCAAGAGGGGTGTTGATGCTTGGTTAGAAGTACCCGCTCTGAGAGGAGGGGTGCAGGGTGTTATCGCTGCCGCTTGTTTTGCTGTAGTCTTATCATTCGCATCTTGCCCTACCTCTAGTATTATCTTTCTGTTTCTATTGCATGAAAACCCCTAAAAACTGCTAAATGACTAAAACCTTAAATCTCTCTTGTAGCTCCAGTTGGAGATAGTTTTCTTTGTTTTATTTGTGACATCTTGTTGTTTCCCTTTCGGGAATTTATATCTCTTTATACCTACCGGAGTGTAGCGTGTCGATTCTGGGTTTCCAACACTACCCCCTTGTCCCTGTGTTCGGCCCTGTATATCTACTTCGACCCCGTAAACAAAGTTGCGGGGGCCTAGAAGGATTCAGATTTATAAATGTAAAAGCTCGACTACCTCAAATCTGCCTCCACTTTTGGACGCGCGATTTAGGCCGGTCAATACCCTTTTGAAGTATTTAATTGAATGACCAAATAAGAGAATCTTGGTATTAAAGTTGGGTGAGATGTAGCTTGGATGATGTTAAAGCTATGGTCAAAGTTTCATAAATTTTTGAAGTCCCTAGAAGGAGATATCTAGGTTTGAATATAGTTACATATTTAGTATTTTGATTATTATGAGACCAAGCTTAATGGTATTACTCTAGCCTAAGTTGCTCTTTAGCCAGTGTGACACACCCAGTAGAAGCCGCTCAGTTCAGGAGAAGCGGATTTGTAGCACGACACCCGATCAGCCATTGGATGACCTGGTTGAATGGTGGATTTATCGTCTCCCACCTCTGTCAGTTACAAGTCAGGTGAGAAGTTGAGGATACGAAATTGGTCGCATTGCACGACTCTACTCATGGATCATCACACGACTGCATCTGGCTATAACTATCCACACTGATGCGGGAATTTAGATAACCCCTCACTTTAGGTGAATGACCGCCTGAGTAGGGAGTTTGAGCTCTCGGTCCTCCCCACCTCTCCATCGTGACAAGCAAGCCAGAACCGTAGGTGGAGAAAAGGAGGAAAAGAGGTTTGTGAGAAGTCCTCACTGGTGTAAAAGCACCTCAAACCCTCAAGAAGTTGGTGGGAGGTAGAGATTCAAGCTTTTCGTTGAGATCCGGTTTGACAAACGCAAGGTAGGCCGAAGAAGAAAACTGAGTTTGGAGGGGTAGAAGAAAGTCCTCCCACTACGTTTTGGAGTCACACATCAGTTGAGGAAGACATTGCGGTGCTCCTGGAAGCAAAACCCTGAAGCTTGGTCATGTGAAGAGGGAAATCCCTTTTCCCACCACCGCAGCAGCGGTCGTCCTGGCGAGCTCCCCAAGCTACAGATAGGGGAGACCCTAGAGGCAGTAACCCTGCCGGTGGCACTGAGGGAGCATGGCTTCATCCTTTGAAATTCTTTTTGGTTCATGTGGAGGAGGAGAGCATCGTAGATTGCTCTTCGGAATCATCCCAGGCGGCGGTGGCAACTGTTCACGGAAGGACAGAGCCCAGCACCATCACGACGTGAGAAGCAGAAAAAGAAGAAGGGCCCGAACCGGCCAGAAACCACGTGTGAACCAGCTTGAACTGAGTCCAAGCCAAGAGAACCAACTGGCGGATCCAAGCCAGCAAGGGCCGCAACCCACAGGGCTACGTGGTAATTCCTGATAGGCCAGTAAAGGTAATTTGAGTCCAAAATTTTTGGTAAATACCTTTATCTTGTAAAATGCATAGTAAATAGCATGGTTATCCGAAAAATACAAATAAGGTGCCAAAATTCTCAAAAAAAATCATAGAACAACATGATATCATAATATCATTCTTTTATGATTATATATTAGTGATATCATGTAATATGCATATTACTTATTTTATGTGTAATAAATATCAAGCGATGGCATAAAATTATGATAATACATCATTAAATCCATATTCATGTTTATGATCCAGTTAAAGTCAATGATTATGATTTTGATGCATGAAATCATGTAATTTGCTCTGTATGGTTAATTAGGGCTAATAACCCTAAATAAAATGTAATAAATACATTTATGCTCAATAAATGATGGAATTTATGGAACACCCTCATATATGTAATTGGGAGTTAATATGAAACTTTGATATCAGTATATGGAACCTTATATCAACTCCGAGATCATGATGATACACATAATTCATGATAATATGGTGATGACTCTTAATACATGGGTTGTAACCCTGATTTCAATAATGAAGGTAACCTAGGGTTTATATGTGTATATAATTACATGAAATATAATATTTGGATATATCTATACTAATCTAAAACATAAGTTTATAGTGACATCAGTAAGATAATTCCAAGACAAGAATATAAGTAAAGATGAGAAGATCTATAATAATGAGCGTAAACCCTAATGAACCAACTAGGGTTAATGAGGATGAGAACATGATGGTGACATGTAATATTGTTTTAATAAGGGTTGACCAAGGTTACTGTTGACATGAGGGATATGTGATGATTAGAATATATGTGATCAAGGTATGCCCTTACCTCTTGCTTTGCCTATTATTCAGTATGGTTGTATTATGTGTGTACAAATACTTGGCATATGATATTGGATAAAATGATTGTTCTTGTATGATATGTTACTTGATTTTCCATACTTATGTCTATGAACACATGAAACATAATATATCGGTTCCATTATATCCAAGCACTTCAACTCTTTGCTAGTAAAGTGTTGGAAAGTAAGTACTTCAACTCTTTGGTAGTAAAGTACTTGGAAGTGATCTAACTTTTTGGTAGTCAATCACATTGTGAAATGATCCAACTCTTTAGTAGTAGATCATAAAGTCCTTAATGCATTAAACTCTCAGGTAGTACATGCATGGATGATATAATGGAAAATGTGCTCAAAATGTGTGTTCTCTTTGTTAATGAACATCTTTGTGCAAGTAGATGATTTTTCTTATATTTCTTTATACCTGCCAAGTATTAGTTTTATCTTGTTTTCAAGCTTAGTTATGAGAGGTATATAAAAAGACATCTTTATGTTTTGTGATAAGATCTTATAAATCTTATCTTTTCAATCATGTTCCATAAAGAAAATCAGGTTATATGCCTCCCGGATATCTTGGTAAGTTGGATACTACAATAAGTTATGCTCAGTATATTGCTCATATAATCTGCTTATATCTGTTACCTGCTTTAGTTTCTTTCTGGAGTTTTATAGTTTTAGTGGGGATTTATGTTTCTCACTGGGACAGGGTGTCTCACCCCGTTGGTTTACAACCTTTTTAGGTGGTCACGCTAGACGTGTGGTGGTCGCAAGGTTGCAGTTGAGCAACAAGAGGAATAGTAGTAGAAGGCAAGAGATGGACATGTTGCTGTTTTGGTGGTTTTGTAGTAGAGTCCTAGAGTCATCCATGTACTCTCAGGTCCTCAGAGGTGTTTTGATGACATTTCACGATGTATAGCTGATGTATTTTGTTATATCATGTTGTTGGCCTTATGTGGCCAGTTATGTACGTATAAATAGGTGATGAACTCATGTGTTGGCAGGACAGCTGGTTTCCCTAAGCTGTGGACATATATCAAGCTTGTAATAGTTGTATAACATGTTTTCTTTGCAAGATCTGGATGCAAAAGTTCTCTTATGTATGATTTCCGAAATCGGTTTTAATTAACCCATGTTTTCCGTAATATGCGGTTCCACACGTTTTCGCGTGTCACCTTGCTTTCTGTGTGATGGCGGGGTGTCACAGTTAGTTTTGGTATCATAGCTCTAGGTTCGCTGAGTCTACAGGGATCTAGGACTAGGTTTGTGTCTGTTCTTATGAGTTTTCCAAATTTTCTTACAATAATCTTCTACCCTCAGCGGAAGAATAAGCTTAAAGATGTCTGGAAACCATGAAGAACATGCTGCCGAGAGTAGTGATGCTGCATCAGTTGATGGAGCAAGAGTGCAGGAACATGAAGATTGGGTGCCTGAGGTCTCCCAACTTGACCCATCCATTCTTGAAAACCCTACCTATCAGTAGCTTATGGGGCATTTAATGTCTACGATAAATCTCATGGTGGAAAGGTTGCCAGTGCCTCCGCCAAGAGCACAGGCTCCCCATGGTGAAACATCGGGTATTGGGAAGACCTTTGAGCGGTTTCGATGAGTTGGAGCTTCGAATTATATTGGAACGGCTAATTCAGTGGATGCAGATCTGTGGCTGACAGGTCTTGAGAAGGCCTTCCAGACCTTGACATCCCCGAAGAATACAAAGTAAAGCATGTTGTCAACCTTTTAAAAGGTAGTGCTAGCCACTGGTGGGCCATCGAGGAGGAGAAGCGACCCGATGAGGTGATATATTAGGATGTTTTCTGGTGGGAGTTTGTGAGTTGATACTTCTTGAAGACGTATCTAGACGAGAAGATCAACCAATTTGAGCGTCTGCGCCAAGGATCAATGAGAATCACCGAGTATGAAGCCAAGTTTATGGACCTGTTGAGGTTTTTCCCTCACATGGCGACGACAGATGACGAGAGAATCAGACGGTTTGAGAAAGGTTTAAGCGCTGAGTTGACAACACCTGTTGCTACTTCGGAGAACCGAGAGTGGTTTTCCATGTTTGTGGAGTTTGTTCGAAGGATAGAACGGTCTGTCAAGGATAAGAGAGAGTCCATGACCAAGAAAAGGTCTGCTCAGTTTCTGAGACAGAGGTTTGATGGCTTCAAGAAGCCAAGGTTTTCAGCACCTTCTGTGATACAAGGTTCCAGTGCGTCGTCACAGTGGTCTTCGTGTAAGGGAAGAGGGCGTGGATTTTCACCATCCAAAGCCTATAGTAAAACTTCAGTGGCAGTTTAATAGACCCGTCTAGGCCACAACAGAGAGACCAATCATGTCATCTTTGTGGTCAGGTGGGGCATTTCAGGACAAATTGCCCAAAGAGAGATGTTGAAGTAACACAGCAGCCGAGTCACAGTCAACAAGTGTCAGATAGATAGCAGTATAGTGGTAACAAAGGGCGAGGACGCAATCAAGCGTCGCAAGCGGGATCGTATGCCCAAGGAAGCAGAGGATGTGGACAACAAGCAATGACTCGATTCTATGCTATGAGTCGGTCGGAGGCGATAGTCAACCCGCGAGTGGTGGTAGGTCAGGAGTTATTTCATTCTGATTTGTCTTCTTCTTGCTTTATATCTGTTCTGGTTGACCCAGGTGCTATGCACTCTTTTATCGCACGTAGTATTCTTGATAGTTGTCTTTTGCCTGTTAGTTGTAAGAAAGATAGCTTGTTACTAGAAACCCCTCTTGATGGTTTCTCGATGCTTTGAGAGGTGTGTCCATCTTGTGTTCTATCTTTTTCGAGACACAGTATACAAGTGGATCTTATACCACTTGAGATGCATGAATTCGATGTGATCCTTGGGATGGATACCTTAGAGAAGTATAAGGTTGTGTTGGACTGTGGTTCTAAGCAGGCAGTGTTTGATGATGGTGGAGAGAAGTGGATCTTCCAAGGAGATAGGAAGATTCTTTCGACATGTTTAGTGTCTGCGATGGTGGCAGAAAATTTTTCGCGGCAAGGTTGTAAGGCGTTCCTAGCTCATGTTGTGGATATCAAGGCAAAAGGTCCTAGCCTTGAGGAGGTGTCTATTGTCTGAGAGTTTATGGATGTGTTTCCCGATGAGTTCCCCAGTGTTCCCCCACCTCGAGAGATTGATTTTGAGATCAATCTAGTGCCAGGAACACAGCCAGTTGCTGAGACACCGTACAAGATGGCTCCAGCTTAGATGGGCGAGCTAAAGAAGTAGTTATAGGAGTTGCTAGATAAATGTTTCATCAGACCGAGCACGTCGCCATGGGGTGCTCCGGTCCTGTTCGTTAAGAAGAAGGACGGGTCGATGCGGTTGTGCATAGATTACCGATAGTTGAACAAAGTCACGATCAAGAACAAGTACTTTTTGCTGAGGATAGATGATCGGTTTGATCAGTTGTGTGGCGCTACAGTGTTCTCAAAGATTGATCTACAGTCTGGATATCATCAATTGAGGATTAAGGATGATGACATACCAAAGTCAGCGTTTAGGACGAGGTATGGTCACTTTGAGTTTGTGGTTATGTCGTTTGGGATAACCAATGTGCCTGCTTCTTTCATGGATCTGATGAATAGAGTGTTCTGTCTATTTCTAGACCAGTTTGTTGTAGTCTTTATAGATGACATCTTGATCTATAGTTAGGATAGTCAAGCGCATGAATAGCATCTTCGACAAGCGTTGACTCTTCTTCACCAACACCAGTTGCATGCCAAGTTCAGTAAGTGCGAGTTCTGGTTGAAAGAAGTGACTTTCTTGGGTCATGTGATATCTACAGAAGGAGTCAGAGTGGACCCCAAGAAAGTGGAGTCAATGACGGATTGGTAGCAACCAAAGACGCTGACAGAAGTTCATAGTTTTCTGGGTTTAGCATAATACTGCCGGAGGTTTATAAGAAACTCCAGTGTGATCGCATTGTCGTTGACAAAGTTGACCAGGAAGGATGTACCTTTTGTTTGGGATGATCGTTGTTAGCAAACTTTCCAAAGTTTGAAGGAGAAGCTGACTGGTGCTCCAGTGTTGCTGCTGCCAGAGCCTAGGAAAGGCTATGTTGTTTTCTGTGATGCTTCCAAGAAAGGCTTAGGATGTGTGCTGATGTAGGAAGATCATGTGGTTTCTTTTGCTTCGTGAAAACTTAAGAAACATGAGGAGAATTATCTGACACATGATTTAGAGCTGGCAGTGGTGGTCCATGCGTTAAAGATTTGGTGACACTATCTTTATGGGGAAGTGTTTCAGATCTTTATAGATCATAAGAACTTGAAGTACATCTTCTTGCAGAGTGAGTTGAACATGCGACAACATCGTTGGATGGAGTTGATCAATGATTATGATTGCACCATTGAGTATCATCCTGGTAAGGTGAACATGGTAGCTGATGTGCTTTGTAAGAAGTATTCTTCTCTTTCCACAAAGAAGGCACAATTGAGTTCCTTGGTATGCCATAGGTGGGATATGCTTGTCTCTTTGAGGCAGATGAATGTACAGATGGAAGTCTCCTTATTGGTAGGATTGTTGGCACAGATGTAAGTAAAGCCTACATTGAGGCAGCAGATCAAGGATGCATAACAGACAGATGCTTTAGTTCAGTTAATCAAATCAGAGTTTGGCAACAAAAAGTGTGATAGGTTCCATGAGTCTGAGGATGGACTGGTTTGTTATCGTGATAGGATGATGGTCCCTGATGTTGATAATCTGAGAAAGCTAGTGCTCAAGGAAGCACACACATCAATGTATGTTATGCATCCAGGAGTTACCAAGATGTATCATAACCTAAAGGACTTGTATTGGTGGCCTGGTTTAAAGAAGGATGTAGTCGAGTTTGTGGCTAGGTGTGCGGTATGCCAGCAAGTTAAGGCTGAGCATCAGAAGTTGGCAGGTACGTTGCAACCCATGCTGATACCACCTTGGAAATGGGATCTTATAACCATGAATTTCGTAGTTGGTTTGCGGAAAACTAAGAATCATGATTCCATTTGGGTGATAGTGGATATATTGACAAAGTCTTCTCATTTCATACCCGTGAAGACAACGTATACAGTAGATAAGCTTGCTCGGATATATGTGGATGAGATAGTGCATTTGCACGGTGTACTAACAATGATAGTTTCCGACAGAGGACCCCAATTCATGAGTTGTTTCTGGGAACAGTTGCACAAAGCGTTGGGAACGCAGTTGAGGTTCAGTACTACTTTCCACCCACAGACAGATGGGCGGTCTGAAAGGACTATTCAGACTTTAGAGGATCTTCTCGGAGCTTGTGTTTTGTAGTTCCTAGGCAGTTGGGACATGCATCTCAGTTTGATAGAGTTCACCTACAACAATAGTTATTAGCGGAGCATTGACATGGCTCCTTAGAGGCTTTATATGGTAGAAAATGCAGATCTCCTTTATGCTGGTATGAGTCTGGTGAGTATCAACTTTTGGGTCCTGACTTAGTGCAGCAGACAACAGAGAAGATCAGAGTGATACAACAACAGTTGAAAGCGGAACAGGATAGATAGAAGTCATATGCAGACAATCACTGACGACCTTTAGAGTTCCAGGTAGGAGACAAGGTGTATCTCATGCTCTCACCATGGAAAGGCGTGCTGAGGTTTGGCTGGAAAGGCAAGCTGGCACCAGGTATATGGGGTCATACCCGGTAATAGCACGTATTGGCAAGGTAGCTTATAAGTTAGAGTTGTCGCTAGAGTTGCACATGTGACATCCGGTGTTCCATGTCAGCATGCTAAAGAAAAGTCATCTAGACACAGGGACAGTGATACATCTAGTTGAGGTTGAGCTCGATGAAGATGTGACCTACGAGGAAGGTCCAGTAATGATCCTTGACAAAAGAGTAAAGAAGTTGAAGAGGAAGGACCTGGTTCTTGTGAAGGTTCTTTGGCATCATCGTGGCATTGAGGAAGCCACTTGGGAACTTGAGGAAGAGATGAGGAGGAAGTATCCCTCATTTTTCTCTTCGGATTTCGGGGGCAAAATCCCTTTGTAGAGGTTTATGGCTTGTAAGGACCCTGACCTTTATTTTGGGATTATCCTATTTGCTATGCCTAAACCTTGTGCTTAGTTTCTTGCTAATAACCTCTAGTGGTGATTAGGGTTTGTTTGTGCTTTGCTGAGTGTTGGGGGTGCTACTTGCAAATAACCCAAGTCTAGGGTTGATGAGAAAGTTTGTCACCTTGAGAGGTGTTTCTCTCTCTCCTTACTTCCTCTAGAGTTGAGAGGAAGGGTTGGGATCGTTGCTTGAGTTGCCTTGGGCTTGGTTGAGCCTTGTTGGGCCTTGTTTTGCCTTGTTTGGGCCTTGCCTTGCCTTGTTGGACCTTGTATCGGGCAAGGGCGTGTTTGGGAGCCTTGTGTCGGCTATGGTTGTATCGGCTATGAAGTTGTGTCAGGCAAGAGAGTGTATCACCCATGTGGTGTGTCGGCCTTTAAACATCCTTGACCTTTGGCTTCGTTTGTGTCACCACCCTTGTGGACACTTGGTGCATGATGCTTGCATGTGGCAATTGCCTTGGACATGTGTATGAGGCAAGATAAGGAGGTGGCATTTCCCATGGATAAGTGTCCCTAAGTGGGTGAAACCTTGCCTTGTTTTCTCCTCCACCCTCTTCTATATATGTGTCTCCTTTCTCTTGCTTAGGATCCCTTTAGTTGGTGTTGCTTCCTTTCCTTCCTTGGTGGGCGACACATATTCCTTGCAAGTTGGTGGCCGATCCTCCTCCTTCTAGTTGGAGTCTTCTTCTTCCTCTAGTAGTGGTCGATCCCTAGTGTAAGGACCCTGATCTTCGTTTAGGGTTTACCTTGTTTGTTTTTCTTAACCTTGACGCTTTGGTGCTTGCTAATCACCTTTAGTGGTGATTAGGGTTTGGTTGTGCTTTTTTGAGAGTTGGAGGTGCTACTTGCAAATAACCCAAGTCTAGGGTTTTGTGGGCAAGTTTGCCATCTTGTGAGGTGTTCCTCTCTCTCTTTTCTTCCTCTAATGTAGAGAGGAAGGCTTGGGCTCGTTGCTTGGAGTTCTTTTGGGCTTGGTTGAGCTTGTTGGGCCTTGAGGCGCCTTGCTTTGGTTTGGTTGAGCCTTGTATCGGGTAAGAGAGGAGTGTATCGGCCAAGCATGGAGGTGTGTCGCCCTAGAGCCTTTGACCAAGCTTTGACCTCATTTGTGTCACCACTAGTGGACACTTGGTGCAAGATGCTTGCATGTAGCAATGACCTTGGACATGTGTTTAGAGCTTGCTAGAGTGGTGGCTCGTGCACTAGGACAAGTGTCCCTAGGTGGACGACACCTTGCTTAGTTCTACCTTGTTTTCTCCTCCCTTTCCTTCTATATAGGTGTGTCCTTTCCTTTTCTAGCAGTTCCTTTGGTTCCTTAGTTTCTTCTCCACCTTAGTGCACAACACCCCTTCTCCTTTGCAAGTTGGTGGCCGATACCCCTTGAAGGAGCAAGCCTGGTGGCTGATAGCATTGGAGTCTCCTTCTTCCTTGCTTGGTGGTGCTTGGATCTAGGAGCTTGGAGCTTGCTTAAGGAGGGTTACATAACTCCTAACCCTAACTACTCTATCTCTTTCTATGATCATGTTTATATATTGTTAGATTAGTATCTTGCCTAAGTATCCATGTTGGCCGATCCTTGTGGTTTAGGGTTTCATGGTGAGCAATACTCCTTTCTCTCTTTGGTCTAGAGGAGTGAGCTTGAGCTCCTAGTTTCATGAGCAACACCCCTCTTTCCTAGTCGATTGAGGTGAGCTTGTGTTCTAGTTGCTTGAGCAACACTATCCTCTCACCATGGACTTGAAGGGTGAGCTTGGTGATAGTGGTGACTCTCTCTAGGGTTTTTCCTTGTGTCCGTTTGGTGATAGATGATGTGCGAGACCCCTCTTTCCTAGTCAATTGAGGTGATCCATTTTCTTGACCCTCTAGGGTTTCGGGTGTCCTTGTGCTTGAGATAGAAGACGATCATGTAAGTTGTACCTTGGACGTTATGGGCTTGGGGAGATGCCGCCCGACAGCCCTCTTGACCTAACCCCTTATACGACATGGAGTGTTGGTGACGGGCGATATCCCTAATTTCTGTGACGGGCGTCACAATACCATTTTGCCCTGTGATGGATGTTATGCCATGGTTTGAGTGGCTGGACAATAGGTTTGTGATGGTAGCTTGAGTAGTAACCTTGGACGATACCTCCTGTAGGATGACCTTGCCCGATATTCCCTTGTGACGGGTTGCTAGAAGATGGTGACGGGCGTCGCCTTGGCTTTGTATCGGCTGATATACACCCTGTTTCGGGCGTTGCAGCTGAGATGCCCGACACAGCCGTTGCCTGATAGGCAAGGTTCACGACAGACTCTAATGCAACATTGTGTGTTGCTTGGTGACAACAATTATATGATGAGTGTCATGAGATGGACATTAGATGAGGGCATGCTGCCCGACACAGCCTTTAGTGAAGGTTCTTAGTGCTTCTAGTGAAGGTTCTGCCCACATACATATGTCGTTTTACTCAATGGTAATTATTATGGTAACGCTTGCTTATGTAACTCCATATCTTTATACATGAACAGGATCATTTGGATTATTTGCATTAGGTTGAGATAATGATAAAAATATAGTATGGTTTGCTTAATGATGTGTCTTATGCACATGATCATCAGTTGATGTATGATTGATATAGAATCTTTAATGTCACTCTATATTGATAGCATGGTCTTCTGTTAAGCCTATGATTATTGTGTACACTAACCATGCAGGTGATGATTAGCCAAGAAAAAGGCTATGAGAAATATGTGATGAGTAACATTACTTTGATAGTTACTCTTGTTGATGAGATTACATGTATGATGTGTTTGTCCCATGATAATGATGTAAGCCTTGAGAGGCAGTGGCAATATATGATGAGGGATTGAGATCCCATGGTATGTGATGATCCTTGAGATGGATCTGGATGATTGGCAAGAGGCCAAAAGATAACATGTGAGGTTGGATCCTTGTGATAGATCGGGTTGATGTGATTACAATAAAAACATAATGTTGAGCTTTATGTTGTTTATTTCCTGTTATAGTTTACATGTTATATAACTTGGTTGAATCTTGCAATCCATATAAAAGATATTAATTAATCACAGTGGAATATATCATGTAGTTTCCCTGGCCATAGATCCATCATCGTCAGGAGTTGGTGATGGTGAAACGGGTTCTCCTACGGGTTAACCCGGAGCGCATATTGTTGAATATGCAAGGTTTCTCCTAGCCCTAAGTGAGGAGGTAAGAGTGCAACTTCAGTTGTAGACTCGGGATATGTGATGAGCATGGTGAACAGGCCCATGGCTCCTGATATGTGATATAAAGAGCATGAATGCGTTCCTGGCTCAGAGTACGGTGAACAGGCTCGTGGCTCAGATATACTAGCGATGTGACCTGTACCGAGGCGGGCTAGAGAAAGGGTAGCCTGTGGAGCTGACCCTGTGGCTAAGGCCACTTGAGCATGAGACTGCGGTCCTGCTTTGGTTCTCGTGCACTGACCACCAGGGGAAAGGTTGTGGAGTATGGCTCTTCGATTGACCTTGTATGGCACCGGTTATGGGCTTCGCCGCCGAAGGTTGGATTTGAACGGTACGGTTCACTTCCTCAGGGCATAATAATACATAATCTAGTTGAATAGTATTTACTGCTTTAGGCAAAACACAGAACATTGGTTGAGGCCTTGCTTGCACATTTAATCTTTTTATACTTGCAATTGCTTATACGTTCCTCATGTTATGTGATAAGATCTTATAAATCTTATCTTGTCAATCATGTTCCATAAAGAGATAATTGGTGATATACCTTCCATACAACTCGATAAGCTTGATGGTATGAATAGCCCTGCTATATAGACTACTCTCGTTATACCTTTATCAGTTATCTACTGTTGTTGCTTTATTTTCCTTCTGGTTTTATAGTTTCAGAGGGGAGTTATGTTTCTCGCTGGGACAATGTTCAATTGTCTCACCCCGCTGGTTTTCAGGTGTTCGTGCTAGGCGTGATGGTGGTCGCGGAGTTGCGGCCGAGCAGCAAGAAGAGCAGTAGAAGGCAAGAGATGGATATGCTATTGCTTTGGTGTTTTCTAGTAGAGTCTAGAGTCATCCATGTACTCTCAGGTCCTTGGGAGCGTTTTGACGTTGTTTCACGATGTATAATCATTGATGTTTTGTATATCCTGCTGCTGGCCGGATGTGGGCCTTTATGTATGTATAAACAGGTGACGAACTCATGTGATGATTAGACAGTTGTTCCTCTAAGCTGTGAACACATATCAGATCTTGTATATGTTTGTATAACATGTTTCCTTGTAAGATGAGGACTTGAATGTAATAGTTTCTCAGTTTATCAGCTTTCCACAATCGGTTTTAATTAACTCGTATTTTTGGTAATCTGTGGTTATGGTGATTTCCGCACATTTCCGCGTAACACCTCACTGTCTGTGTGATAGTGGGATATGTTGCCACAAGTTTTGGTATCAGAGCTTTAGGTTCACTGAGTCTACATGGATTTATGACTAGGTTGTGTCTGTTCTTGTGTGTTGTCCAGATTTTCTTACGATCGTCTTCTGCCCTCAGCAGAAGAGAAGTCAAGATGTTTGGAAACCATGAAGAACACACTTATGAGAACAGCAATGCTGCATCAGTTGATGGAGCTTTTGGGCAGGCACATGGAGATCGGGTGCCTGAGGTCCCCCAACCTAACCCAACCATTCTTGAACACCCTGCCTATCAACAGCTTTTGGGGCAGATGATGGCTACGATGAATCTCATGGTTGAGCGATTGCCAGTGCCTCTGCCGAGAGCACAGGCTCCCCATGGAGAAGCATTGGGTATTGGGAAGACCTTCGAGCAGCTACGTCGAGTCGGAGCTTTGGACTATCTTGGAACGGCTGATCCAGCGGATGCAGATCTGTGGCTGACAAGTCTTGAGAAGGCTTTCTGGATCCTCGACATCCCCGAAGCAGACAAAATAAAGCACGCTGTCTACCTTCTGAAAGGTAGTGCTGGTCACTGGTGGACCATCGAGGAAGAGAAGCGGCCTGGTGAGGTGATATGTTGGGCAGTTTTTCGGCGCGAGTTCATTAGAAGATACTTTCCGAAGACGTATCTGGATGAGAAGATCAGACAGTTTGAGCGGTTGCGACAAGGAACGATGAACATCACCGAGTATGAAGCCAAGTTCATGGATCTGTTGAGGTTTTGTCCTCACATGGCAGTGACAGATGAGGAACGGATCATACGCTTTGAGAAAGGTCTGAGTTCTGAGCTGACAACACCTGCTTCTACATTGGAAAACCGTGAGCGGTTTGCGACGTTTGTGGAATCTGTCCGGAGGATTGAACGATTAGTAAGGGAGAAAAGAGAATCCATGTCTAAGAAGAGGCATGCTCAGTTCTAGGGACAGAGGTTTGGTGGCTTCAAGAAGCCAAGGTTTTCAACACCTTTTGTGATGAGAGGTTCCAGTGTACCGTCGCAGTGGTCTCTGAGTAAGGGAAGAGGTTATGTTTCTTCGCCGTCAAAAGCACATAGTACAACTTCAGTGGTAGTGACAGGGCCATCTAGGCCACAGTTTGAAGATAGGGCATGCTATCTTTGTGGTCAAACCGGGCATCTCAAGTTACATTGCCCAAATAAAGATGTTGAAGTGACGCAGCAACCAAGATAGAATCAACAAGGATCAGATAGACATCAGCCCAGTAGTAGCAGAGGGCGAGGACGCGGTCAAGCGTCGCAAGCTGGATCGTCTGCTCAAGAAAGCAAAGGATGTGGACAGCAAGCAACGACTCGATTCTACGCTATGAAACAGCCGGAGGCGATAGTCAACCCGCGAGTGGTGACAGGTCAGATGGAGTTATTTCATTCCGATATGCCTTCTTCTTGCTTTATATATGTTCTGGTTGACCCAGGTGCTACACACTCTTTTATCGCCTATAGTATGCTTGAAAACTTTCGTTTACCTGTTAGCTGTAAGAAGGATAGCTTGTTGTTAGAGACCCCTCTTGATGGTTCCTCATTGCTTCGAGAAGAGTGTCCATCTTGTGTCTTATCTTTCGTGGGACACAACATCCAAGTGAATCTTATACCACTTGATATGTATGGTTTTAATGTTATCCTTGGGATGGATACCCTAGAGAAGTATAAGGTTGTGTTGGACTATGGTTCCAAGCAAGCTGTGTTTGACGATGGTGGAGAGAAGTGAATCTTCCAGGGAGACAGGAAGATTCTTTTGACATGCTTAGTATCAGCGATGGTGGCAGAGAAGTTTCTACAGTAAGGATGTGAGGCGTTCTTAGCTCACATGGTGGATACCGTAGTAGCTATCAAGGCGAAGGGTCCTAGTCTCGAGGAGGTGTCAGTTGTTCGAGAGTTTGCCGACGTGTTTCCTGAGGAGTTTCCTGGTGTTCCTCCGCCCTGAGAGATTGATTTCGAGATCAACCTTGTACCAGGAACACAGCTAGTTGCACAGACACCATATAGGATGGCTCCAGTGGAGATGGCAGAGCTGAAGAAGCAGTTGCAAGAGTTGTTGGAGAAAGGTTTCATCCGGCCGAGTACGTCGCCGTGGGGTGCTCCAGTTTTGTTCGTCAAGAAAAAGGATGGATCGATGTGGTTGTGTATAGATTATCGGCAGTTGAACAAGATCACGATCAAGAATAAGTACTCGTTGCCGAGGATAGATGATTTGTTTGATTAGTTGCGTGGTGCGATAGTGTTTTCAAAGATCGATCTACGGTCCGGTTATCATCAGTTGAGGATTAAGGCGGATGACATACCAAAGTCAGCTTTCAGGATGAGGTATGGTCACTTTGAGTTTGTGGTTATGTCGTTCGGGCTAACCAATGCACCTGCTACTTTCATGGACCTAATGAACAGAGTGTTCTGTCCGTTCTTAGATCGGTTTTTCGTAGTCTTTATAGATGACATTTTGATCTATAGTCGGGACAAGCAAGAGCATGAGTGACATCTTCATCTAGCATTGACCCTTCTTCGCCAACATTAGTTGTACGCCAAGTTCAGTAAGTGTGAGTTCTGGTTGGAAGAAGTGACTTTCTTAGGACATGTGATATCTGCTGAAGGAGTCAAAGTGGATCCGAAGAAGGTGGAGTCCGTTGCAGACTGGGAACATCCGAAGACGCCGATAGAAGTTCGTAGTTTCCTGGGTTTAGCAGGATACTACCGAAGTTTTATCAAGGACTTCAGTGTGTTTGCGTTGCCAATGACAAAGTTGACAAGAAAGGATATACCTTTTGTTTGGGATGATCGATGTCAGCTAGCTTTCCAGAATCTGAAGGAGAAGCTGACCAGTGCTCCAATGTTAATCCTTCCAGAGCCTGGGAAGGGCTATGTTGTTTTCTGTGATGCTTCCAAGAAAGGCTTAGGTTGTGTGCTGATGCAGGAAGATCATGTGATTTCTTTTGCTTCGCGACAACTTAAGAAACATGAGGAGAACTATCCGACTCATGACTTGGAGTTGGCAGCAGTGGTTCATGCGTTAAAGATTTGGAGACACTATCTGTATGGGGAAGTGTGTTAGATCTTTACGGATCATAAGAATCTGAAGTACATCTTTTCGCAACATGAGTTGAACATGCAACAACATCGATGGATGGAGTTGATCAATGATTATGACTGCACTATTGAGTATCATCCTGGTAAGGCAAATGTGGTAGCTGATGCGCTTAGCATAAAGTCTTCTTCTCTTTCTTCAAGGAAGGCACAGTTGAGTTCTTTGGTATGCCATAGACGAGATATGTTTGTTTCTTTGTGACAGATGAATGTGCAGATGGAAGTTTCTTTGTTAGCTGGACTTTTAGCACAGATGCAAGTCAAGCCTACGTTGAGACAGCAGATCAAAGATGCACAACAAACAGATGATGCGGTACAGTTAATCAGATCAGAGTTCGGCAATGAAAAGCGTGATGGGTTCCATGAGTCTAAGGATGGGCTAGTTTGCTATCGTGATAGGATGGTGGTTCCATATGCTGATGATTTGAGGAAGTTAGTGCTCAAGGAAGCACACACATCGATGTATGCAATGCATCCAGGTGTCACCAAGATGTATCATAGTCTGAAGGACTTGTATTGGTGGCCCGGTTTGAAGAAAGATGTAGATGAGTTCGTGGCTAGATGTGCGGTATGTCAGCAGGTGAAGGCTGAACATCAGAAGTCGGCAGGTACGTTGCAACCTTTGCCGATACCATAGTGGAAATGGGATCATATAACCATGGATTTCGTAGTTGGTCTACCCAGGACAACTAGGAATCATGATTCCATTTGGGTGATAGTGGACAGATTGACGAAGTCTGCCCATTTCTTACCAGTAAAGACGACGTACACAGCTGAAAAACTCGCTCGAGTATATGTGGATGAGATAGTACGTTTGCATGGTGTGCCAGTAACGATAGTTTCTGACATAGGTCCTCAGTTCATGAGTCATTTTTGGGAGCAGTTGCACAAAGCGTTGGGAACGCAGTTGAGGTTCAGTACCGCCTTCCACCCGCAGACAGATGGACAGTCTGAGAGGACTATTCATACTTTAAAAGATCTCCTTCGAGATTGTGTTTTGCAGTTTCTAGGCAACTGGGATGTACATCTTAGTTTGATAGAGTTTGCTTACAACAACAGTTATCAGCGGAGCATTGACATGGCTCCTTATGAGGCTTTGTATGGAAGGAAATGGAGATCTCCTTTGTGTTGGTATGAGTCTGGTGAATATCAGCTGTTAGGTCCTAATTTAGTACAGCAGACAACAGATAAGATCAAAGTGATACAACAACAGTTGAAAACGGCACAGGATAGGTAGAAGTCTTATGCAGACAATCGTCGACGACCTTTGGAGTTCTAGGTAGGAGACAAGGTGTATCTTAAAGTCTCGTCGTGGAAAGGTGTGCTAAGGTTTGGTAAAAAGGGTAAGTTGGCACCCAGATATATGGGACCTTACCCAGTTATAGCACGTGTTGGCAAGGTAGCTTACGAGTTAGAGTTGCCTCTAAAGTTGCACATGTTACATCCAGTGTTCCATGTCAGTATGCTGAAGAAAAGTCATCCAGATTCGGGAACAGTGATACATCCAGTTGAGGTTGAGCTTGATGAAGATGTGACCTATGAGGAAGGTCCTATGGCGATCCTTGACAGAAGGGTTAAGAAGCTAAAGAGGAAGGACCTAGTTCTGGTGAAGGTTCTTTGGCATCATCATGGCATTGAGGAAGACACGTGGGAGCTTGAGGAAGAGATGAGGAGGAAGTATCCCTCGCTTTTCTCTTTGGATTTCGAGGACGAAATCCCTTAAAGGGGGTTAGCTTGTAAGGACCCTGATCTTCGTTTAGGGTTTACTCTGTTTGTTTTGCTTAACCTTGACGCTTTGGTGCTTGCTAATCACCTTTAGTGGTGATTAGGGTTTAGTTGTGATTTGTTGAGAGTTGGAGGTGCTACTTGCAAATAACCCAAGTCTAGAGTTTTATGGGCAAGTTTTCCATCTTGTGAGGTGTTCCTCTCTCTCTTTGCTTCCTCTAATGTAGAGAGCAAGGCTTGGGCTCGTTGCTTGGAGTTCTTTTGGGCTTGGTTGAGCTTGTTGGGCCTTGAGGTGCCTTGCTTTGGTTTGGTTGAGCCTTGTATCGGGCAAGAGAGGAGTGTATCGGCCAAGCATGGAGGTGTGTCGCCCTAGAGCCTTTGACCAAGCTTTAACCTCATTTGTGTCACCACTAGTGGACACTTGGTGCATGATGCTTGCATGTAGCAATGACCTTGGACATGTGTTTAGAGCTTGCTAGAGTGGTTGTTCTTGCACTAGGACAAGTGTCCCTAGGTGGACGACACCTTGCTTAGTTCTACCTTGTTTTCTCCTCCCTTTCCTTCTATATAGGTGTGTCCTTTCCTATGTTAGGAGTTCCTTTAGTTCCTTAGTTTCTTCTCCACCTTAGTACACGACACCCCTTCTCCTTTGCAAGTTGGTGGCCGATACCCCTTGAAGGAGCAAGCCTGGTGGCCGATAGCCTTAGAGTCTCCTTCTTCCTTGCTTGGTGGTGCTTGGAGCTAGGAGCTTGGAGCTTGCTTAAGGCGGGTTACATAACTCCTAACCCTAACTACTCTATCTCTTTCTATGATCATGTTTATATATTGTTAGATTAGTATCTTGCCTAAGTATCCATGTTGGTCGATCCTTGTGGTTTAGGGTTTCATGGTGAGCAATACTCCTTTCTCTTTGGTCTAGAGGAGTGAGCTTGAGCTCCTAGTTTCATGAGCAACACCCCTCTTTCCTAGTAGATTGAGGTGAGCTTGTGTTCTAGTTGCTTGAGCAACACTCTCCTCTCACCTTGGACTTGAAGGGTGAGCTTGGTGATAGTGGTGACTCTCTCTAGGGTTTTTCCTTGTGGCCGTTTGGTGATAGATGAAGTGTGAGACCCCTCTTTCCTAGTCGATTGAGGTGAGCCATTTTCTTGACCCTCTAGGGTTTCGGGTGTCCTTGTGCTTGAGGTAGAAGACAATCATGTGAGTTGTACCTTGGACGTTATGGGCTTGGGGAGGTGCTGCCCGAAAGCCCTCTTGACCTAACCCCTTGTACGACATGGAGTGTTGGTGACGGGCGATATCCCTAATTTCTGTGATGGGTGTCACAATACCACTTTGCCCTGTGACGGCCGTTAGGCCATGGTTTGAGTGGCTGGAAAACAGGTTTGTGATGGTAGCTTGAGCAGTGCCCTTGGACGATACCTCCTGTGGGATGACCTTGCCCGATATACCCTTGTGACGGGTTGCTAGCAGATGGTGACGGGCGTCACCTTGGCTTTGTATCGGCCGATATACACCCTGTAACGGGCGTTGCAGCTGAGATGCCCGACACAGCCATTGCCCGATAGGCAAGGTGCATGGCATACTCTAATGCAGCGTTGCGCGTTGCTTGGTGACAGTCGTTATATGATGAGCATCATGAGATGGACATTAGATGAGGGCATGCTGCCCGACACAACCTTTAATGAAGGTTCTTGGTGCTTCTAGTGAGGTTTCTGCCCACATACATATGTCGTTTTACTCAATGGTAATTATGATGGTAACACTTGCTTATGTAACTCCATATCTTTATACATGAACATGATCATCTGTATTATTTACATTAGGTTGAGATAATGATAAGCATATAGTATGGTTTGCTTAATGATGTGTCTTATGCTCATGATCATCAGTTGATGTATGATTGATATAGAATCTTTAATGTCACTCTATATTGATAGCATGGTCTTCTGTTAAGCCTATGATTATTGTGTACACTAACCATGCATGTGATGATTAGCCAAGAAAAAGGCTATGAGATATATGTGATGAGTAACATTACTTTGATAGTTACTCTTGTTGATGAGATTACATGTATGATGTGTTTGTCCCATGATGATGATGTAAGCCTCGAGAGGCGGTGGCAATATATGATGAGGGATTGAGATCCCATGGTATGTGATGATCCTTGAGATGGATCTGAATGATTGGCAAGAGGCCAAGTGATAACATGTGAGGTTGGATCCTTGTGATGGATCAGGTTGATGTGATTACAATAAAAGCATAATGTTGAGCTTTATGTTGTTTATTTCCTGTTATAGTTTACATGTTATATAAGTTGATTGAATCTTGCAATCCATATAAAAGATATTAATTAATCACAGTGGAATATATCATGTAGTTGCCCTGGCCATAGATCCATCATCGTCAGGAGATGGTGATGGTGAAACAGGTTCTCCTACGGGTTAACCCAGAGCGCATATTGTTGAATATGCGAGGTTTCTCCTAGCCTAAAGTGACGAGGTAAGAGTGCAACTTCGGTTCTTGACTCGGGATATGTGATGTGCATGGTGAACATGCCCATGGCTCCGGATATGTGATATAAAAAGCATGAATATGTTCATGGCTCAGAGCACGGTGAACAGGCCCGTGGCCCAGATATACTAGCACCGTGACCTGTACCGAGGCGGGCTAGAGAAAGGGTAGCCTGTGGAGCTGACCCTATGGCTGAGGCCACTTGAGCATGAGACTGCGGTCCTGCTTTAGTTCTTGTGCACTGACCACGAGGGGAAAGGTTGTGGAGTCCAGCTCTTCCATTGACCTTGTATGGCACTGGTTATGGGCTTCGCAGCCAAAGGTTGGATTTGAACGGTACGGTTCACTTCCTCAGGGCATAATAATACGTAATCCAGCCGAATAGTATTTTCTGCTTTAGGCAAAACACGAAACATCGGTAGAGGCTCTGCTTGCGCATTTAATCTTGTTATACTTGCAATTGCTTATACGTTCCTCATGTTATGTGATAAGATCTTATAAATCTTATCTTGTCAATCATGTTCCATAAAGAGATAATTGGTGATATACCTTCCATACAACTCCGTAAGCTTGATGGTACGAATAGCCCTGCTATATAGACTGCTCTCGTTATACCTTTATCAGTTATCTGTTGTTGTTGCTTTATTTTCCTTCTGGTTTTATAGTTTCGGCGGGGAGTTATGTTTCTCACTGGGACAATGTTCAATTGTCTCACCCCACTGGTTTTTAGGTGTTCGTTCTAGGCGTGGTGGTGGTCGTGGAGTTGCGGCCGAGAAGCAAGAAGAGAAGTAGAAGGAAAGAGATGGATATGCTGCTTCTTTGGTGTTTTGTAGTAGAGTCTAGAGTCATCCCTGTACTCTCAGGTCCTTGGAAGCATTTTGACGTTGTTTCACGATGTATAATCATTGATGTTTTGTATATCCTGCTACTGGCCGGATGTGGGCCTTTATGTATGTATAAACAGGTGACAAACTCATGTGATGATTAGATAGTTGTTCCTCTAAGCTGTGAACACGTATCAGATCTTGTATATGTTTATATAACATGTTTCCTTGCAAGATGAGGACTTGAATGTAATAGTTTCTCAGTTTATCAGCTTTCTGCAATCGGTTTTAATTAACTCGTATTTTTGGTAATATGTGGTTATGGTGATTTCCGCATGTTTTCGCGTAACACCTCACTGTCTGTGTGATAGTGGGATGTGTTGCCACACCTATAGTGCCTTGTTCCTCTTCTTATGGTGAGCATCTTCCCCCTCTTTCCTTCGCACCTTCTTCACCTTCTTTCTTGTTCTTCGGCCATGGTGGTTATGAGCTTTGCTTTTCTTCTTGAGGTGGTCGAAGGTGGTGCTTGGAGCTTGGAAGCTTGGTGCTAGGAGCTTGGATCTTTCTTAAGGCAGGTTACATAACTCCTAACCCTAGCTACACTACTTCCTTTTCTTGTTGCATGTTATGTTTCACCTTGATCAGCCATGCATCTTGTTGGATATGCTTCTTGTTAGATATGTTTCTTGCTCTAGCTGATATCTTTGATCTTGTTGGATATATATTCATGTTATAGATGTTTTCTTGACCTCGGTGGCCGAACCATATGTATAGAGTTTGTTGGGCAAAATCCCTTTCTCTCCCATTTGGTCTTGAGAAGTGAGTTCGGCTCTAGTGTTATAGGCAACACTTTTCTCACTTGATTGTTGAGAGATGAGTCTATACTCTAGTTGCTTGGGCAATACTCTTCTCTCACCATGGATTTGAGAGGTGAGACTTGGTTGGTTGTTGACCAAGTAGAGTTTGGGATCTTGGCCGATATGGGGATGATATATCATGATTGCCTGAGATATGTGATGGAGGTTGTGAAAAACCCCTCTCTCTTGATTGTTGAGAGGTGAGCCAATTCTCTTGATCTATTAGGGTTTTGATGATGGTGATCTTGAGGTTGATGGTGACCAAGCCGAGATGAGCCTTGTGCCTTGCACTATACACCCTTGTGATGAGGTTGCCCGACACCCCTTGTTTAGGGTTTTGATCTTGGTCGATATGTCATGTTAAGTTTGGTTGGCTTTGTGCCCAATATGACCCTCGGCGATATGCCTTGACTGAGATGACCCCTTTTCCCTAGTGGGTGTTATCCCCTTGGCCGATATGATGCCTAGTTGTTAACTCTATTTGGTGCCTTGGGCGACACAAGTTGGGTTGGTCTTGAGCTGCCCGATATGGGTTGAGTAGTGAACCTTAGTGAGTACCATAGTGTGACTGATATGGTGTGCTTGATCTTGTTGGGCGATAGGCCTCGTTATGGTGCCCTTGTACCGTTTGTTGATGTGTGCTGGTTGGCCGATATAGGGCCATAGACGATATAGTTAGATGACCGATACACAGTTGACCTTGGGTGCATGATATGTCCTTTAGACCCAGCTGCACGATACACTCATGCTTCCATGGTTGCACGACATGAGTTGCTCGTCACAGTCTTTGCTCTCTATTTGCCTGATATCCCATAGGCCTTGTTGACTGATACACACTTGAGTTTGGGTTGGCCAACAGATGTGGCTAAGTGCCTTGGCCGACAAACCTTTAGTGAGGGATGTTACCCTGCCTGTTACTACCTATGAGGGTAGTTGGTACCTTTAGTGAGGGTTATGCTAACCCGAAAACCCTAGTTGATGATATGTTATCTTAAACTCGTATCTTTGTTGATGATGAGATATGGATGATAGTTTGCAAATAAATGCTATGTTGATGCTTAAAGATGATGCCAATTAAGATGATAAGATGCTTTCTCATAAGATAAAAGAATAAGTGAATGCTCAAGATCTGATAACAATAATATAATTTGTTTTCAGGATACAGTTGTATGCCTCATATAATAATGATTATAGATGGTTGACATGTGCATATGCAATCCTTATAACATGATAATCAGTAATATCTGTATGTGGTGATTTAAGTTATCTCTCTTGATGTGCATAATAACCATGCAGGTGTATCAAATGAAATCATAGCAGGAAAGAGCTATGAAGCATATGTGTTTGAATAATATTGAATGATGTTAATTATTGTTGATAAGATAACATGCATCACTAGTATGATGAGATAGGTCTAAGAACCTGATGAAGGTTGAGTGCCTAGTGAGGTGTTATCCTCTTGATGATGAGATAAGGGATTTTTATCCCAGGTGATGATGTAAGATGATGATGCCTTGAAAGGCAGTGGCTTTCTGTGATGAGGGATTGAGATCCCAAGATAATGTGATGGTGACAGTAATAATGTAACTCAATGTTGTTTATGTTTTACAACTTGGTTGCCTCAAAAATCTACTTAAAATATACTAATTAATTACAGTGGAACATATCATGTAGGTTGCCCTGGCCATAGATCCATCATCGTCAGTAGATGATGATGGTGAAACGGGTTCTCCTGCGGGTTAACCCGAAAGCACATATTGTTGAATATGTGTGGTTGCTCCTAGCTAAAAATAGGGTATTAGAGTGCAACTTCGGTTGTAGACTCCAGAGCACGGTTTCAGGCCCGTGGCTCAATATGAAAGAGCATGGTGAACAGGCCCATGGCTCAGGGTGTGTGATAAGAGCATGGTGAATAGGCCCATGGCTCAATGTATATGGAGCACAGTGAATAGGCCCGTGGCTCAGATCACTATCGTTGATACCTATACCAAGGTGGGATAGGCAGAGGGTAGCCTGACCCTATGTGGCTGTGGCCACCTAAGCATGAAACTGTGGTCTTGTTTGTTGAGCACTCGTGCACTGACCATGAGGTGGTGAGGATGTGGAGTCCGGCTCTTCCATTGACCTTGTTTGGAAACGGATCTGGGTTTCACAGCCGTCGGTTGGATTTGAGTGGTATGGCTCACTTCCTCAGGGCATAATAATACGTAATCTAACCCAATAGTATTTATTGCTTAAGGAAAAACACAGAACATTGGTTGATGCCTTGCTTTTGTAGTTGATATAGTTATACCTTGCAGTTACTTGTACGTTCTTTATGTTTTGTGATAAGATCTTATAAATCTTATCTTGTCAATTATGTTCCATTAAGAAAATCAGGTTGTATGCCTCCCGGATATCTTGGTAAGTTGGATAATACAATAAGTTTTGCTCAGTATGCTGCTCATATAATCTGCTTATATTTGTTACCTGCTTTACCTACTTTAGTTTCTTTTTGGAGTTTTATAGTTTCGGCAGGGAGTTATGTTTCTCGTTGGGACTGGGTATCTCACCCCAATTGGTTTACAACCTTTTTAGGTGGTCGCGCTAGACGTGGTGGTGGTCACGAGGCTGAGGCCGAGCAGCAAGAGGAAGAGCAGTAGAAGGAAAGAGATGGACATGTTGCTGTTTTGGTGGTTTTGTAGTAGAGTCCTAGAGTCATCCTTGTACTCTCAGGTCCTCAGAGGTGTTTTGACGACGTTTCACGATGCATAGCTGATGTATTTTGTTATATCATATTGTTGGCCTTATGTGGCATGTTATGTACATATAAACAGGTGATGAACTCATGTGCTGGTAGGACAGCTGGTTTCCCTAAGCTGTGGACATATATCAGGCTTGTAATAGTTGTATAACATGTTTTCTTTGTAGAATCTGGATGCAAAAGTTCTCTTATGTATGATTTCCGAAATCGATTTTAATTAACCTGTGTTTTCCATAATATGTGGTTCTGCACATTTTCGCATGTCACCTTGATGTCTGTGTGATGGCGGGGTGTCATAAGAAACATCATAAAAGTCTCCTTCAAACACAATTTTCACAAGTCAAGATCACTAGAAAAAAAACATTTTTCAGAATATGAAAACTGGATAGAAATATTATAACCACAGAAGAAAATAAACCATCAATTATAGATTTTAAGGGTGGGGAAAAATGATTGCAACAACTACCTGATGTTTTTAACCATTCAACCAAACAACTAGAGAAACAAATCATCTTACACTTCTTAGTCTTTATAACCATGAGGTATATATTTATCCAGATTACAGCAATCCTAGGCACCAACATGGGCAATCCAATTACAAAACAAAAATTGAAACACCAACCACAATGTACAGAAAGAACAACTACTCATCTATCCAGTTTAATAAAAAAATTATTCCTTTAAACTATAAAAAAGATCCCAACCACTGATACACTGGATTAGTCCAACAAGATATACTTTTACAGAGAAGATTCAACCGTCGACATAATAAATTGTATTTTTCACAAAATTGATGAAATCACATTAAACCAATCAGACAATTAATGAGTCTTCAAATCATCATAGCACAAGAAATAAAATGGATGAAAGATCAAAATATTAATCTTTCCTCAACACTCCAACAACAGTTTGAAGAAGCATGTAACTAATGATTAAGGAGTTAGATAAACAGATGAGTAAACTGCAACTTAACCAAATAGCACCTAAAAATATCACCATGTTCTACTTAATCACAAATTACCTATTTTAGTCAATTTACCAAAAAAATTTGGAGTGATCTATGTTAACTCCATGATCGACTTCCTGTAAATTTTAGTGGAAGAAAAAAATACCTCTAGTAAAGTTACCTTTGGAATATGGAGATACCCATTGAGAGGGAATTGCGATGCCAAATACAAAGTCCACAGACTCAACGTTTTTCCAGTAACCTCCTTATGGATAAGAGAAGAACACTCATTCAATCTGGGAGCCTTGGTAGTGCAATCAATCAGACGTGAAATCACATGTCTTCAACCTATGGCGGGTATTCAACCTATGTCCTATTTTCTCCTCTTTTCTATTTCCTCACATGGATCTATCAATCTAACACCTCCTCTCTCGAGGCTGTGAGTTCAAGCACTGACAGAGGGGGAGGGGATATAGAGGAGAGAGAGTGTGATAGGAGATTTTTTGGGAGGAGAAGTGAGTGGGAGGGAGCAATCTCAGGCACATTCTACTGAGATAGGGAACATTGGAGAGGGGAGGGACAATCACGAACAAGAAGAGGGGGGAGCGAGAGCTTCGACAACACACATTAGGAAGGGACGAGGGGCATCCATTAGAAGAATATTCTAACCGAAGATGGAGTCATCCTACAGAAAAGTTTAAATTTGGGAAATTTTGGATATTTGAGAGGAAGAGAGACACAGGAACTGGGATCCGTGGGGGGGGGAATTATTTGGAATAAATAGATATTCAGAATCCACATATTCGATCTGAATTTGTATACAAAATTTTGAAGAAAATCTGATATCTACAGAATTCAGATCGAATTTTGGATATCAAATTTCAGATCCAAAAAATTCGGATCGGATATTGGATATTTTTGTATCCACTGCAATTTTTTTTTGAATTCGAAAAATATATACATATATTATTAAAGTTACAATATTTATATATTAAAATATGAAAATATAAACACTTTACCATATATATTGGATGTAATATTGATATTTTCTATATATAATGTATGTATTAACATTAAACATATAATTTTAGGTTCAGATTCAGATATTTGTTAGGATCAGATTCAGATGATAACATATGATATCCGTCAGATCTTAGATCAGATATCAGATCGTTTTTTTTTCAGATATCAGATATAGCAATATTCGCTCTGTATTCGATCCGTTTACATGTCTAGGGATAAATGATGGACATTTGGGAGAGAGTTTATGGAAAGAGTATGTAGAAGTAACCATTTAAGAAATGTAGCCAAATTGTAGTTATTAACATAACTACATTTGTTTTGTTTACATTATAAAAATTGATAGAGAAAAGTACTTTTTAACTAAAAATACAATATATGTAGTCAGAATAATTATAGCCAAATCATGATTTTTTATAGTGATTGTGGCCCAAATTGCACTTACGACCTATATATTTTTCTTTTTATATACAACTATCACAAAAAACATTTGGATACATAATGTTGACATATTTACCAACTCAAAGTTGCATTTAGAACCATTCAAGCATCACAAATTTTTGTATTATTTGTTCACCCACAAGGCCCACTAAGCACTCAAATGGGGCCTCCTTTAGGTAAAAGGCATCATCATATTCGGGCCCAAACATCTTGAGCTCCACCTATTAAGGCATTAACAATACTATTATATTTATCTTATACTCATCTAGTTCTAAAAAAAGTTAGTGTGTGACAATTTACCCACCTTTTTGGGAATTTCTTCTCAAAATTTGATTCAACTAAAAGAAGCTACCTACCTCAGAGCTCCAGAATCATCTCGATATATCATTAATAAATATTGGGGTATCTAGATTGACATGTATTATAGGGTTCTAATAAGCATGCAATTAGATTTTGGTGACCACATTTTACAAATTTTTAGTGACAACTATTTTTATTTGTCACCTCTTGGTATGTGATGGACAATCATATATAATGAAGGTGGCACGTTTTATTGTACTTATCTCAACACCTCACTAGTGCACATGTCCTATACCGCATACACATGAAAGGGTGAGGCTAGCATTATAAGTATATATTTATGCACATATCATTCTCTCTACAAAACCCTCATAAGCTAAGTCAAGAATATGATACTTTTCCTATTGTACACCTGCAATATTGCTTTGATATCATTTTATAACACCTCAATTTATGTAGTGGAAGCATAAACAAACTACCATCTGTTTCATATTTGGGGATGTCACAAAGATGATATTCATCACAATGATACTAGAAAGAAACCATTACAGACTAGTGTAAAAATATATTCTCATAAATTTTTAGAAAAGAAACTTCATAAGATAATTTTTTTTGGAAATATATATGATATAATATCCTAAGATTCTGATTTGGACTCTGAATCGTGTAGAAGGTTCCCTATCAAGCTAAAGTATTATTAAATCCATGAGTTGGTTGTTAGATGGCTCGAGTCTTATTTTTGCTCCTTACCTGTGAACATCACATCCTCGACCATGTAAGAAAAAATGAAAATATGTTAGCGGCATTGAGTAATTTTATATTACTTGAACTATGAACTATATTTTTGAAGAAAAAATGGATTAAACATTGAATCATTTATCCTCATCTTTATTTCTATTTATCATTGCCATTACTATATTGGGTTGATTACATTATCCTTCATCCATATTATTTATCTCGTAGAGGTTGATAATCAACATTTGTTCAAACATGTAGTACCATATATTTCTTCCCAGGTACCAAGAAAGCTCAAAATGTGAAGTGGTTGTAGTGAATTCATGTTGGTAGACCTTCTATCATGTATATTCTTACACTTGGTCACCTACAAAGTATAATAGGCATTAAGAATCTTACCTAAGAGGCTAAGGACCTCGACTCAACGACCACTTTATAGAGTAGAGGTCTTCAACACCTGAGAGAATGCAAGGAAGAAACTATGATGGACGCTCTTTACATTTTATTTAGGTGTTTTAAAACACGATCAAGAGCCTCAATATCTAGGACTAGACAATCGAGACCCAATACCTAGAATCATTCCCAATGATATTATTAAGGATCGAACCCGAGATCAAATCAAACTTGAAACAAAACCCAAAACATTTAGATACCAATTTTCAAGAAGTGGAAGATGATTATCAATAAATTGAAACTTGACATTTAAATTTTTAGAAACCACATATTACTCAAGAGTTACAATATAAAATATTCCATGAATGTCATAAGAAGAATCTACAATTTCATCATACAAGAATTATCAAACACATATTGTGTATATTGGAGCATTGTATTACATAAAGAACTTTCATAAAACTTGTATAAAATCACTCCCCACGCCCCTAGTATAGGAACTGTGAGCCACTACTAATATCTAGACGTCACTTGCTATGATGATCGACGCACAAGTCAAGATGAAGAATCAATGTTTCCTCTCAATCCTAAATATTTTTTTATTGGTTGATTAACCAATGTGTAAGTGAGTACATAAGATAAGAGTAAGAAGATATTGTTTTGTCCTCTATATTCTCTTTAGTTACATATTAAGCACTTAAGCATTTGTTCGAGCAGTATGTATCAAGTGTCATTTTACTCAATAGAAGAAACATGTATCAACATGTTGAATCATAGATAAATATCAAGAGTATTATAATATAAAAACAATATGATCTCATATCAAAAGGGTTCAACGATCATCTCCCAACCGATGATTTTCCAATTACTTAGTACATTCACATTCATCTTGATCATATGGATTAGTGTTGAGCATCTTTCAGTGTGATTCCACTTTGAAATTAGGATCTTAAATTAACTCATATAAGAAGATATTAAATTAATTAAGATAGCTAATTTGGATATTAGAGTTAACTAAAGATTGTGTCGTTACACAGACCCTTCATACAAGTAGAAATTGCATAACCCTTGGGTGGGGCCCTAATATGCCAACAACGTGTCTCCCCTTAAACATGTCCCCTCACTCAGATAGGACCATCCACATGACTTTATAATATGTCAGACTCGTGTGAACAATGAGTGGCCTACACCTCTTACCAAATTAGTGCCGCACGTCAACAAGATTTAACTGAACTAACATTTTCTACATTGACACATGTGTAGAGATAGTGAAAAGTATAACTTACTCCTTTCACAATCAAAAACAATAAATCACATCCGCATGATGGCTGCCATAACTCATATTTGTATTTTAATACACCTTTTACGCATCCACTATTAGGATCTATAAAGTATCCTTCACAATAAGTGAAAATCTATGGTCAGTCTAGAAGAATCTATGGTCATTAAAAATGGCTTCTTGTAAGGTCATTGAACCCTCTTGGAATGCCTCTAAATTTGTTGTTCCTAATTTTCTAAAGATCAGGCGGTCCCTCAATGCTTTAAATGCCATGCGACTAACGATTCTGGTTGCAATCCTTTGATTATAGCTGCCTACAAAAATGTTTCTAGATTACACTAGGAATAGTTAGATTGGGAGCAGCAAATCTGCACTCCTTAGGATGCGGCTGCGTGAAACTTTTATTTCCAACCATGTTTCGGACAGGAATGGAAATACATTTTTTTGGTCGTGTAAAAAAACATGTTACTATAAAACCAAAACTTTGGGTACAAAGGTACCCCTTGAGAAAACAACTAGAACCCATGATCCCCACGTAGGGGGATATACAAGGGATCATAAACAAAAAAACTCCAGGCTGAGAAATGACAGAAGAAGAAACCGGAAACAAGCAGACCAGAGAGATCTAGCAGGGGAGAAGAAGATACATACAAGACCATTAAAAACACCCACAAATATGCCCACATGAATCTACAACTCGACTACCAAAACAAGGAGATAAGTCATTCTCTGTCCCAACTCCTAAACAAGATAACAACTGGATAACTACTGAGAAACAAACAGAAAAGACATGACTGCCACTCGCTGCCTTCTCCCTGAAGTACTGGAATCATCTACACCTAATTCAATACTTCGTTCTTGCCCATGCCCACAGGAGCAAATCATCGAACACCTTGTGATCAGCCTTCACGATGTAGAAGGAGGACCAGTGAGGAGAAGAAGAATGCCCCCCTTCGACCCAGCCCGCACATCGCCTTGTGGCCATAGGCCGGGACTAGATGTGACTGTCCTCATGGAGAGGAGCAGAGCACAACCGCCAACTTGTGCCCTTGCCCATAGGGCAACCAAGCCATTTGAGGAAGGCAGAGACCAACACATTTTATAACAGTGAGCAGCCAAGGGACAGACGAATTCCACCTTTCATGCTTTGCAAATCACCAACTAACACTAGAACCACCCACAAAGTGTGGTAGTATGCAAAGAAAATAGAGCCTTCCTTTCAGCCAAGAACCTAGGCAAACAACCCTGTTGATATCTTGCGAAGGATCCTGCAATCGAGCACCTTGCGGATGCTCCGTCCACCTTGAGGGTACTCTGATACACCAATAGAAGATTGGAAGGGGGGAGGGATAAGCTCGAGTTGCCCCTAAGCACCCTGCACCACACGAGGCAGACGGAGCTGACGTCGAAGGATCACCAGCCAACCGCCAGGAGCAGCGGGAACCACATGACGACTAGCCAATTCCAGGGACAGAGCCCCACAAAGGGGATCCGCCATGATGAAGCAGTCGACACTGAACCCGAGGCCCCACAAGATTAGTACGCCTTTTAAACAGATTTGTCGGTGGAGGAGAACCAAGACGCCCAGCCAGTTGAAGACCACTTGGCGAGTGGACCCTCCCGCCACCAAGATCCATATCAGGATCCAGTCGAGTCTAAAGGGAAACAACACCTTCAACCACTGGAAGAGAGGTGTGAGTGAAGGAGAAGGCGCAGAGACCCCCTAGCTTCACCAGCGAAGGCAGAGCAGCATCACGAAGGCCCAGATCTAGATTGGGACAGTTCTTATCCATCCATCATGCTTGAATGGAGTGGATTCGACATGGTCGAAATAATGATCCCCCAATCTGGGTCTACCTCACAACGCATCCCCTCCATCTCAACCAAGATAGTCGAGAATAGCCATGCGAATCGACAGGACGCCAACTCCTTTTTCCTTCAGGAAAATCCGCTACCCAACTTCAAGTCCTAGCCTTCCAAGGTTGGGGGCCAGGGGAGGAAGGCTTTGAGGAGACACCCCTCCCCCAACGGCGGCCGCCGGGGGGATGCTAGAGAGAAGGCGGAGCAGAGAGCCCTAGAGAGAGAAAGCGGACGCCCACAAATGGAAATGCATTTTTTATCTATAAGTAAACCTAAAAGTATTATCAGGTACAGTAGAACTGTTAATAACACTCTATACTATATAGGAAAGCACGTGGAGGGGGCTGAATGTATTTTTTTCCATTATTTTTTGAAATTATGTATTGGTCCCTATGTGTGTACACCACACTTTTGTCTTTATTTTTTTTTAAATTATGTATTATATTAGGAGACACATCTATATCTATACTATATAGGAAAGCTCGTGGAGGGGGTTGGATGCATTTTTTCCATTATTTTTTTAAAATTATGTATTGGTCCCTGTGTGTACAACACAATTTGGTTTTTAATTTTTAAAATTTATATATTATATTAGGAGACACATTTATACTATATAGGAAAGCTTGTGGAGGGGGCTGGATGTAATTTTCTCCATTATTTTTTGAAATTACGTATTGCTCCCTGTTAGTGTACACCACAGTTTTATCTTTAATTTTTTAAATTATATATTATATTAGGAGACTCATCTATACTATATAGAAAAACACGTGGAGGGGGATGAATGCAATTTTCTCTATTATTTTTTGAAATTATCTATTGGTCCCTATGTGTGTACACCACACTTTTGTCTTTAATTTTTTAAATTATGCATTATATTAGGAGACACATCTATATGTATAGGAAAACCCATGGAGGGGACTGAATGCAATTCTCTCCATTATTTTTTGAAATTACGTATTGGTCCTTGTGTGTGTCTTCACACTTTTGTCAGTAATTTTTTAAATTATATATTATATTAGGAGACACATCTATGCTATATAGGAAAGCCCGAGGAGGGGGATGAATGCAATTTCATCTATTATTTTTTGAACTTACGTATTGGTCCATGTGTGTATGAGAAATCTTATTAATATATGTATTATACATATATCTTTTTATTTTTATAAGTTAAATCTATAATTTTTTTATTGTAGTCTACTAAGGCAACCGTGCATAGCACAAGTTTATGCCTAGTTGGATATATAAACATCAACATATATTTATAACTCGGTCTGACATGTGCAAGTCAAGTTAACAAGTGTGAATGCAGTTATCAAAATTAATTTTTTTATGCCATGTGTGCTATATTACTATGTTAACACCTTTTTCATGTACTATATAAGATTAATAGGATTCAACAAAATTTTGTTATAGTTTTCTTTTTTTTATGGGTTGGTTTTTTTTACTAGAAGAGTGAGAAAGCGACATAGATTGTTTTTCGATTGCAAAAGCATTCCCTCCTGATGAAACACGTGTCCATTCATTAGCGTCATGTAAGAAAAAATGAAAATATGTTAGAAGCATTGAGTAATTTTATATTACTTGAACTATAACCTATATTTTTGAAGAGAAAATGGATTAAACATTGAATCATTTATCCTCATCTTTATTTCTCTTTATCATTGCCATTAATATATTGGGTTGATTACATTATCCTTCATCCATATTATTTATCTCATAGAGGTTGATAATCAACATTTGTTCAAATAGGAAGTACTACCATATATTTCTTCCCAGGTACCAAGAAAGCTCAAAATGTGAAGAGGTTGTAGTGAATTCATGTTGGTAGACCTGCTATCATGTGTATTCTTACACTTGGTCACCTAGAATGTATAATAGGCATTAAGAATCTTACCTAAGAGGCTAAGGACCTCGACTCAACGACCACTTTGTAGAGGAGAGGCCTTCAACACCTGAGAGAATGCAAGGAAGAAACTATGATGGACACTCTTTACACTTTGTTTAGGTGTTTTAAAACACGATTAAGAGCCTCAACATCTAGGACTAGACAATCGAGACTCAATACCTAGAATCATTCCCAATGAGATTATAAAGGATTAAACCTGAGATCAAATCAAACTTGAAACAAAACCCAAAACATTTAGATACCAATTTTCAAGAAGTGGAAGATGATTATCAATAAATTGAAACTTGACATTTAAATTTTTAGAAACCACATATTACTCGAGAGTCACAATATAAAATATTCCATGAATGTCATAAGAAGAATATACAAATTTCATCATAGAAGAATTATCAAACACATATTGTGTATATTGGAGCATGGTATTACATAAAGAACTTTCATAAAACTTGAATAAAATCACTCCCCACACCCCTAGTATAGGAACTGCGAGCCACTACTAATATCTAGACGTCACTTGCTATGATGATCGACGCACAAGTCAAGATGAAGAATCAATGTTTCCTCTCAATCCTAAATATTTTTTTATTGGTTGATTAACCGATGTGTAAGTGAGTACATAAGATAAGAGTAAGAAGATATTGTTTTGTCCTCTATATTCTCTTTAGTTACATATTAAGCACTTAAGCATTTGTTCGAGCAGTATGTATCAAGTGTCATTTTACTCAATAGAAGAAACATGTATCAAAATGTTGAATCATAGATAAATATCAAGAGTATTATAATATAAAAACAATATGATCTCATATCAAAAGGGTTCAACGGTCATCTCCCAACCGATGATTTTCCAATTACTTAGTACATTCACATTCATCTTGATCATATGAATTAGTGTTGGGCATCTTTCAGTGTGATTCCACTTTGAAATTAGGATCTTAAATTAACTCATATAATAAGAGGTTAAATTAATTAAGATAGCTAATTTGGAGATTAGAGTTAACTAAAGATTGCGTCGTTACATAGACCCTTCATACAAGTAGAAATTGCATAACCCTTGGGTGGGGCCCTAATATGCCAACAACGTGTCTCCCCTTAAACATGTCCCCTCACTCAGATAGGACCGTCCACATGACTTTATAATATGTCATACTCGTGTGAACAATAAGTGACCTACACCTCTTACCAAATTAATGCCACATGTCAACAAGATTTAACTGAACTAACATTTTTTACATTGACACATGTGTAGAGATAGTGAAAAGTATAACTTACTCCTTTCACAATCAAAAACAACAAATCACATCCGCATGATGGCTGCCATAACTCATATTTGTATTTTCATACACCTTTTACGCATCCACTATCAGGATCTATAAAGTATCATTCACAGTAAGTGAAAATCTATGGTCATTCTAGAAGAATCTATGGTCATTAAAAATGGCTTCTTGTAAGGTCACTGAACCCTCTTGGAATGCCTCTAAATTTGTTGTTCCTGGTTTTCTGGTTTTCTAAAGACCAGGCTATCCCTCAATGCTTTAAATGCCGTGTGACTAACGATTCTGGTTGCAATCCTTTGATTATAGCTGCCTGCACAAATGTTTCTATATTACACTAGGAATAGTTAGATTGGGAGCAGTAAATCCGCACTCCTTAGGATGCGGCTGCGTGAAACTTTTATTTCCAACCATGTTTCGGACAGGAATGGAAATACATTTTTTTATCTAAAAGTAAACCTAAAAATATTATCAGGTGCAGTAGAACTGTTAATAACACTCTATACTTAGAGGGGGTTGGATGTAATTTTTTTCATTATTTTTTGAAATTATGTATTGGTATCTATGTGTGTACACCACACTTTTGTCTTTAATTTTTTTAATTATGTATTTTATTAGGAGACACATCTATATCTATACTATAGCTCGTGGAGGGGGTTGGATGTAATTTTTTCTATTATTTTTTAAAATTACGTATTGGTCCCTGTGTGTACACAATTTGGTTTTTAATTTTTTAAATTTATATATTATATTAGGAGACACATCTATACTATATAGGAAAGCTTGTGGAGGGGGATGGATGTAATTTTCTCCATTATTTTTTGAAATTACGTATTGCTCCCCGTTAGTGTACACCACACTTTTATCTTTAGTTTTTTAAATTATATATTATATTAGGAGACTCATCTATACTATATAGGAAAGTACGTGCAGGGGGCCGAATGCAATTTTCTCCATTATTTTTTGAAATTATCTATTGGTCCCTGTGTGTGTACACCACACTTTTGTCTTTAATTTTTTAAATTATACATTATATTAGGAGACACATCTATATGTATAGGAAAGCCCGTAGAGGGGGCTAGATGCAATTTTCTCCATTGTTTTTTGAAATTACGTATAGGTCCTTGTGTGTGTCTTCACACTTTTGTCAGTAATTTTTTAAATTATATATTATGTTAGGAGACACATCTATGCTATATAGGAAAACCGTGGAGGGGGCTGAATGCAATTTTCTCCATTATTTTTTAAAATTACGTATTGGTCCATGTGTGCATGAGAAGTCTTATTAATATATGTACTGTACATATATCTTTTTATTTTATAAGTTAAATCTATAAAAATTTTAGTGTAGTCTACTTTATTTTATAAGTTAAATCTATAAAAATTTTAGTGTAGTCTACTAAGACAACCGTGCATAACACTTATGCCTAGTTAGATATATAAACATCAGCATATATTTCTAACTCGGTCCGACATGTGCAAGTCAAGTTAACAAGTGTGAATGCAGTTATCAAAATTAATTTTCTTATGCCATGTGTGCTATATTACTATGTTAACACCTTTTTCATGTATACTATATAAGATTAATAGGATTCAACAGAATTTTTTTATAGTTTTTTTTTATGGGTTGGTTTTTTTACTGGAAGAGTGAGAAAGCGGCATAGATTGTTTTTTTTTTTTTCGATTGCAAAAGCATTCCCTCCTGATGAAACACGTGTACATTCGTTACCTTCAGAAGTAAGGAATCGGTGGGTGCTCGGGAACTGTTTTTCGTGGCTTGCGTGGCCCCCTGGACTGCGTTGTTGCCACGCAAAATCGAAGATGGGTGGAAGGAACGCAGACTAGGACGGCCACCGATTGCCGTATGGCTTCCGTCTTTTTGCTTTCTTTTTGTTTCTGCTTCATTTTAATTCTGTGTTATAAATTGTTTTGCATTGTGCTAGTCGTGTTCATTTGAAATCATCGGTCACCTTGAGGAACACGACACCGGACTCAGTTTGGAGAACCTCTCCAGCAGTAGACCAGTGATAGGGGGCAAAGAACATTGAGCTGGCGGTACAGAGAACAAGATGGTAGCGGGAGAATCATCAAATCCGGCTTCATATCCAATGACGGAAGGAGCTGCTGACGACCTCTACTTCTCAGCTCTCCTTTCTGAGGAAGGTCATGAGCAAGAGTTATTCCCCATCGCCGATGACAAGTACGCCGAAGCCTTGCAGTTTCAGGAGGTACTCTATGCGTCTTATACTATGGGTAGTGTCACAGTCAACTCCAACTTCAACTCCAAGGAAGGAAATGTTCAAGGAGCAGCTGATCAACCCTCTTCCTACATCGATTCCTTGCCCTCCTCGTCCTCCCCTTCCTTTGTGGCGTGCACCATCTGCGCTGAGGACACTCTACGCCCCGAGGATATGTTCAAGGGAAAGATGCGCTGCTCCCACCTCTTCTGCAATGCCTGCATTGCACGACACATCGCCTCTAAGGTTCAGGAGAGCAACATTTCATCCTTGGCATGCCCAGAGCCCGGATGTGGCGCCGCCATCGAGCCGGAGCACTGCAAGGGTATCATTCCCGTCCAGGTGTTCGACCGCTGGTGCGACGTGCTGTGCGAGTCCGTGGTTCTATCTGAATCGTGTTCGGCAGCCCAAACCAACCTGCTTAAAAGCACTGTTACTGCTTCAACTAGCACACCGATCCGCGTTCTGCCTTCAACAGAATCGAACTTCGCTGGTGCCATCTACTGCCCCTTCAGCGACTGTTCCGCCCTCCTCGTCGATGACTCAGGTGAGCAGGTGACCAGGGCGGAGTGCCCCAGCTGCCATCGTCTCTTCTGCGCCCGTTGCAAAGGCCCGTGGCACGCCACTGTTGCTGCTGAGTATACCTGTGAGGAGAACCAGCGGGGCTTCTATGATGAAAATAGAAAGAACCTGGATCTCATGCTGGTCGATTTGGCGGAGAGCAAGAAGTGGAAGCGGTGCCCCAGGTGCAAGTTCTTCGTCGAGAAGACAGAGGGCTGCATCCACATCACTTGCAGGTGTAGTTTCCAGTTCTGCTATGGCTGTGGTGCTGAATGGGGAAACCCGCATTTGACAACTTGTCAGAACTGAGACTTATTACAGGCCCCGTTTAGGCAGTCTTTTTGCCAAAGCTTGGTTATTGTATGCATACATAGTCCTTTTGCTGGTGTTCAATGCGTGCCTTTTGTCACGTTTGGTTTTCAAGGAATTTCCTTTCTTGTGTTTGGTACTCTTAGCACCTTAAATCTGAAGTCCAATATATTTCAGTTTGTATGGAATATGTTTTATCTTACGAAGATTTTTTTCTCTGATAAATGTTGCATGAAATACTTACATATGACAAAAGCTGTGTAAAAAACATGATATTCAACAATTAAACAAATGCCTTGGTCTTGGGTGACTATTTCGTATAAAGATCGGCCACTCCCACCTAGAGCAGGTTCTATGTAGGAGTGAGCATTTGGCTTAGGTTAACTCAGTTTGGTAAGTCGGTTGTAATTTCAAACTATAACCGCTGAGCCAATTGAGTTTAGTTTGGATAATCTTATTAGGTTAGTCGGTTTATGTTTTATTGTTAAATGATATGATAGTTGTGATAACCTGGAATTTCTCTCTCCTTTGTAAACCGTCTTTTTTCTTTTGTGACTCAATTGACTTGATCTAATTTTAATTACATGATTTATGTTTTAATGTGTAATTGATGTCACTTAAACTCTTTGATCCAAAATGTAACACTACCTTGCATCATTTACTAATGCTTTGTATCTTGATCGGCCATCATTTTTTATTATTTTGGCCTTCATGAAGAATTCTTTTATCCTCCAATGTACTTCATGTTCGAATCCATTGATGCAAAAATCATGTCAATTGGACTTATAAAACTCTAATCATGGTGTTAGGAAGATTGGCATGTTGATCCCTCTCTATTGTGGGCCGGCCTACTTGGGCCCAAATGCCAAATTGGGGTCCAGACGCATGCCCCTCTCCCACAGCCCCCCCCCCCCCCCCCCCTCTCCCTTCTTCCGCTTTGGTTGGGAAAAAAATCGTAGGTCGGGAAGCTCGTCTTCTACCTCTAGCCAAATCAGGTAATGGAGGAAAGCTCAGGATTGCTTGGGATGTAAGACCTCGCTTTATAAACCCCCCTCTAATCATGATTCCTCTTCTTTCCCTCCTTTCTCCGCTTTCCTCTCACCCCTTGCTTCACGCCCAAAATCGGCCACCGGTTCTCCTGGAGGTCTGCTACCGCCACCAAGGGAGGCAAGGGGCTCCTTCTATTCGCGTACCTAGGGCATCGTTGGCCCTAGCTTAACTCCACAAGCTTGCATGTTCCTCTCTGCCCCCATGTCGGCCGCCAACCCTCTTCCTTCCCTGAGATTGCCTCCCCCCTCATCTCCTTGTTTGGTTTGGCTGCAGCACTGTAGAGGATCCTCTGGGCAGGTGGCGGAGACCAGAGACGCCGGAGAGGCCACATGACCAAGATGAGATCATAGGAGGCGTTCCCAGAGGCCACCGTGAGCCATGTGCCTCGCCTTCCCCTCTCCAGCGGTAGGTGCAGGCGCTTCATCATCGCCCATGTTCCTCCCCTGTTCGGAACAGGGGGAGCGATTACGGAGCGTGAGCGGGTTACCAGGCACAAATCGGGTGGGGTTCGGATCGGTTCAAACCCGCATCCAGGGCCATCTCATATATATATGCCATTGCCCTCTCAATTTAATATAGTTCTTGCATCAAATTTCTAAATGTCATAACTTCTAGTTCGTTCATCCAAAATATGCAAAATGATATACCATTTTAATTGACTCAATGAGCCCTCTACTTTGAGCATGGTTCCATACCATAAATACCCATATTGTATCCCTATTTTCCTAAAAACTTGATCTTTGCCCATATTGATGATCATTTAATGCATAATCATGTTAATGTCGAGTCCTTTTTGCACCCCTACTCTCTCAACCACAAAATCAATAACATAGATGTGCAATTGAACATGTTTGAACTCTCAGCCGCATCTATTTCTCATGAATAACTCTTTTGCACTCAAAGTGACTTGCTTTTGGACATTAATGAAGTATCATGCCCTATTGTGCTAATTTTGCATCCTAACATTGATGAATGCTAATCGACTTCAAAATCAGAAAGCCATGTCACACCCCATGACTCTAATATCTTTCCCTAATTTCCTTCTGTTATGGTGGTTACATATCATACTAAGTATGCTCGTATGTTACCCTTTTATGATATATGTTGCACTTGATTCAAATAGTGACATTGACCCCTTTGTGGCAATAAACTACATTAGATCCCTAAAATTAGTAATATCATTATTCTTAGTGACACAAATGCCTATGATCCACCCCCTGGCTCTATGGTGGTGTTTGTAATCTTAAGCTTTTCCTTATGTGACATATGTGTCTTGGATTGGGGTTCTTGTACCTAAATGCTTATGTGGATCATTTTCTATTGCCTTCCTCTCTCTAATTAGAGTATACTCACACCCATGGACCCCTTTGATATAGATGTACTGCCTAATTCTTATGTTGAGCCCAAATGGTTTAAGAAATCAATGTGATATTCCCATGTATGGAAGAATATGTTAGAACAAATGGTTGGTATTATGCTTAGACCTAGTCATGAACATCCATATATTCTTGGATATGATTCTTGTGTTTATATCTTGCTGACCTAAACTATCTCTTATGCTTGGATCTCATTACTTATCATGCTACACCCTTCTTGCACTTTTATGAGTCTTATGACCTAGTTTGTACACACTTGACATGAATCTCATAATGATCATAGAAAATGAACGGAACATAAATAAAACTTGAATCTTGAACCACACCTTCATGATAGTATCTCAATCTATAAAAGATCATTAAGCATGCAATGAAGCAACTTGAACCTAATCTTGACCTAAACCCTAATAATGATCAAGGGTTAATGATGAGAATCTAATGCATGCATGTAATCTTGTTCTTAACCAGGTGTTGCTTGAGATCTGGATAGTCAAGGTTAAGTTATAATCCTTTGAATAAGGTGTGGGCTTTAAATAAGTATATTACTATGGCTTTCTTGCTTGAAATGTGATACATATGTATGCTTGTTTACTTGCTTAATTATTGCCATGTAGTATGCTAGTATGTACTCGATGATTGTCTTGTATCGTTGTTTTGTAACGTGCAAACATAATATATAGAAACTCCATCATAATGTTGAAATAGGACTAACTCCTAGAGATGGCCTTGAGGTCACTCACATATAAAAGGGTTAGCTAATATTGGGCACCCTTACGGACTCTTCCAATGGGAAGTAGTCAAAGGCCTTATGAATCCATGATGTTGTTAGTATAATTGGAGTAAAGTGATATAAAATATGGGCTCTTGTTTTGCTAAGAACTTAAATTTTTTATTCTTGTTTGTTATTTCTACAAATATTTTCAAATTATGCAAAGCTTATGCATATATATTTTTCAGTCCTGTACTCGACACCTCGTGTGCTTGACTTGTCTTGTTTCACGTATTTTATAAGTTCAGAGATGGCTAGTAGCTGATGAGCTTGGCGAGTTATGTCAGGTGTTCTTGTTGTATGATCCCTAGTATGCATGAGCGGGCCTATAAAATTGTACTCTTAAATATGTAATTGAAAGTTTGTAATAAACAATGTTGTTTAATATATCTTGGTGAATGTTGAGACTATGATTGGTGCTTTTGTCTTGTTATGTGTTCATGTATGCTAAGCATTTCACGCTTCTGCATGTTATCTTTGATATTTGTTTGGTTTATAGGACTGTGATTCCGGTTCCATGATAATAGTCTTGACCCAAAGATTTAGAAAATAATGAGTAATTCGTAGTACTAGATTCCTATAAAACTTACCCTTTTTGGTTTATGGTTTATGGTTTATGGTTAAATGATACGATAGTCTTGCCAAAGAAAAGATATTTTATGCATACATAATCTTTTTGTTGGTGTTCAATGCACACCTTTTTTCATGTTTGGTTTCCAAGGAATTTTCTTTCTTGAGTTTGGTATTCTTAGCACCTTAAATTTGAAGTCTAGTCTATTTTAGTTTATATGGAATATGTTTCCAATCTTATGAAGATTTTTCTCTCTCTGATGAATATTGTTGCAAAGAATAATTATATGAAAAAATCTGTGTAAAACATGATATTTAATAATTAAAGAAAGTACTTGGTCTTGGGTGACTGTTTCATATAAAATTTAGCCACTCCCACCTAGAGCAGGTGCTATATGTAGTAGTGAGCATCTTGCTTAGGTCAACTCAATTTGGTTAATCGGTAGTGGTTTCAAATTACAACCATTAAGCTAGTTGATTTGAGTTTATATAATCTAATTAGGTTAGTCAGTTAATAGTTTATGGTTAAATAATATGATAGTCTTGACCCAAAGATTTAGAAAATATTGAGCAATTTGTACTGTTAGATTGCAATAAAACTTAGCCTTACAAAAACAAGGAGAACTGATTGAAACCCAAGTACATCTATTTTTCTATATTTGTATGAGATAAATCTCTAATACTAGAATTGGTTATACGTCTTGGTGTAGATAAATACACATAAACCCAACTCGTCAGCAATAGTAACGAATAAGTGATTGTTTAAAGCAAATCAACTGTAACCAATTAACTATTTGAAAATTGTTAATTGTAGAGAAATCGGTTGCAACAAGATGTATGTATGAGATAGATTTCTACAACTATAATCAGTTATTTCTTCTAGGTATAGATATATAGACGCAAAATTAGCATTTCAACAACATGTGACACATTAAATATAATTGTTCAAGCATGGCATCGTGAAGATACACTCGCACAGTGTTAGATGAAAATACACAGTGTCAGAAGATGAACAACCAGTTAGGGTTGTAAAAATCATCTTGCACCCATTCTCTCCCTCATTTTACTGGTAGTTTCTCCTGCTTCAAACCGTTTAAGTGTGGGTCGCCCTGCTTCTCATCCGCCGCTGCTATTAGCACCACGCCCAACCTACTACCATGCCTAGCTTCCGGTTCACTGTCGGTCTTAGGGTGAAGTCATGCCATTATTGTTTTCATGTCCCACCACATCCGTGTCCAGCCTCGCCGCACTGCAACGAGCCACCGACGCCACCTCTGTACATGTGTACTTGTTGTGGCTGCATCTGCTTTCATGCCACCACATGTAGCGCCACGCCGCCACCACACTCTTGCCTATGTCTTCACATATGTGTTTGTCACCGCATGCATGCCTACATCGCCGCCGTACCAATGTCCATGTTTCCACCACACTCACACTGTCCCTAGGCCCACAACAAGACTCCTACTAGACACTAAGGAGACCATGTCATCACGTCAGCATCGTCATCATGTCCAATAGATTATATTCTTAGGAGGAATAGAAGGGACATGTGGATAAGTTGGTTGTTCGGGTCTGTATTGTATAGATATCATCATTGTAGTATGATTTTTTTTCAATATGATGTGTAAAAACTAGTCATGCGAGCTTGTATGCATTTTTATTTTATTCAATGGTAATGAATGTGGAATTTATAGGGTCATTTACAATAATATTGGATCATGTGTAAAAAAATATGAAGGTTATGGTCTTGTATTATATTTTTGTAATTGTGGAATTTATCTAAGTGTAAGTACTATTTTGGTATATAATAAGTATTTTGTTGTTGATGTATATTGGTGATACCATGAATGGTATTAGTACTGTGCATGAAACTACCAACAAGATATGAACAAATGTGGCACACATATTTTGGTTACTTATCACATATAATTTTTTTCAGATATTAAATAAAAAATGTATACAAAATGAATGTATAATATTTTACAAAATATGATGTATCTTGTTAATTTATTTTAAGTTTGGTTGTTAATAGTTTTTGTACTACGTTGAACAAATTTAAGTATGAAATTTGAACTTAGACATGAGATGTGTAAAAATATAATTGTGGGCGGTTGAAAAGAGAAGTTGGAGTAAAAAATGAACAAAATTTGAATTTCAAATGAGTTTTTTTTGTTCATGGGTTAGAGATTAAATACATATGGTTGGTTTGTGGTTGGTGGTGGGTGTTTGGCCTGTAACATTGGTTTATTGCAACACCTACATTCATGTAGTCATGCATCCACACTAACAGACTTATCACCTAGAAATTTGTGTCGTACTATGCTAAAAAGTATGTAACGGTGCTAATAGTAGTTTTTTATAGGTGTCGTTCTGTAAGTCGTATTGAGCTCTTTAATTTTAAGTCTAGTTACTGATATATTTTGGTACGACCTTGAATAGGATTGACTACTTAGTACTAAATTGAATATATTTATGTATTAATTCCAATTATGAAATATTATAATGTGACTCTTTGAAATGATCTTTTAGTATGACGATGTTATTTTATTTAAAAAAATTCCTTTGATAAAATGAAATAACGATTTTTACATATGTATAATGAATTTAAAACTTACATAAATATACTAAACAACAAATTTTGTATTTTATTTTGTTAGTCAAATGAACCTCTCACTGTATGCACTATGTTAGTTTATATCTAGTATATTTGTTAATAATTTTTTGGCACTACGTTGAATATATTCAAGTACTAATTATGGACTTATCCTATATAAGTGTATGTGTCAGATCAATTATTATATCCTATTAAAAGTGGAGGGAATTCAGAAAAAAAGTTATTATTTTTTGTGTAAGAGGGAAATAAATGCAAATAGTTAGGTTGTGGTTGCTTTATTACAACGATTGTTTTATTGCAGCGGCTGCATTGATACAATAATGGTGCATGTATTACTTTATTGGTCAAAGGAGATTTGCAATAATATTGTATGAGCAACAGGCATTTTAGCGATTTCATGTTCTCGACGCCCGTGTTGCACAGTGTGGGTAGTTGTTGGATGTGCATTCTCATTGTGAGGTTATAAAGTTTGGTGGAAGGTGTGTACTGTAAATAATTTCTCTTTCAAAAAATATAACAAAATACGAAATGAATGAATTGATTACTGAAATATTTGATTGTTTGAAGCAAACCAACTATAACTAATTAACTATTCAGAGATGGTTGTAACAAAATACATGTTTGAGATAAATTTCTACAATGAAATACATAATTTCTAAAACTATAATTGGTTATTTCCTTTAGGATTAGATAAATAAATGTAAAACCAGCCCCTCAGCAAATGCAATGGCTACAAATGAAATGAATCAACTATTGAATTAACCGACTTTGAAGCAAACCAACTATAACCAATTAACGAGGGTGAAGGATTTATGGGATGATGGTGGGGAATGGGACTGGGAGACAATGGTTCATTTGTTGGACAGTCGCAGCATGGAAACTACACCTATAAGTGATGTGAATGCAACCTTCTTTCTTCTCCACGAAGAACTTGCACCTGAGGCACCGCGATGACTTCTTGCTCAGGACAAGATCGACCAGCATCAGATCCAACTTCTTTTCATTTTCAACATGGAAACCCTACTGGTTCTCATCACAAGTATTGTAACACCCCACTTTTCACAACATGTAAACATAACTGAGCGGAAGTACTTTACTCAAGGGGGTGTCACAAACATGATATTCATTTGCAATTTGAATAAATGAAACACTTTGCATTATGTAAATCTGATTCATACATAGTTTTTTTTGGAAAAAGGAAACTACATCAAATACACTTAATCGACTTTGGTAGCAAGACCATACATGATGTAATGCTATCTAAACTTTGGATCATTTTGGTAAATGGCACCCACTAGGTCTTTTCTTCTTGAAGATTCCTTGAGCTATCCCTTGTACTTCTTACTCCTAAGCTTTCTCCTACCTGCGGGCATCACGCCCCCAGCCATGTATAAAACCAATGGTAAGTGGAATTGGACATATTATAACATAAAGAAAACTTGTAAACTAAAAATAGACTTTGAACATTAAACATTAAACACTAAACATTTAAAAGACATAAAATTACTTTTTAAATTCTCTTTTATCTTGACCTATATAAGGATCCTCGGGTTGCACATAAGTGCCTCTTCTCTTATGCACCGAAGTGCCTCTTGGGTTGCACCGAAGTGCCTCTTCTTTTATGCACCGAAATGCCTCTTGGGTTGCACCGAAGTTCCTCTTCTCTTATGTACTGAAGTGCCTCTTGGGTTGCACTGAAGTGCCTCTTCTCTTATGCATCGAAGTGCCTCTTAAATTTTGCTCCGAGGAGCCTCTTAATGAGGACCTTATATAAGCTATCTTTTACATTATCTTTCTCTTGAAAAAAACTCTTTCTTTGCTCTTAAAACTTAACTTTAACTTTACTCTTAATATTCATGAATATGATACCATAATATAAATAGTAAAACATTACATTCAATTCATCACAAGTTCATTGACTTTAAGCAATTAAAATAGATAGCACATTCAAAACATTCATTGCATACATACATACATAAAATCAACCATTAACTATGTTCAATTAGCATGGACCACTTACTTTTTCACTTGAAGAGTATCTTCTCTCTCTTTCTAGGTTGAGTAAAACCCTAATCACGATCTTGGGGGTCTGGTAACCCTAATCACCCTATTTAAAACATGTTTCACATTATTATACATTTTATTCACCAAATGAAACCCTAATTTCCATTTCTCATAAAACCAAGGTTTGGAAATTTAAAATCAGACTTTGAAAACTACATATTTAGATTCCTCTTGACAAACCATTTCCAAAACATATTTTTGCTCATTTTTCTGAGCATCGAGCTATTTACTATGAATTAATGAAAATGGACCAATCAGAATATGAATAAATGCCATATGGGCCAATGAGAGCCCACCAAATAGGCGCGGGTCTCGCCCTGGTGGATTGGTGGTCAACTATATAGAGAAACATAAAAACTCAAAAATACCCCTACGATGTTAATCGATTTATCAAAACAACGGGGGTATCTAGGTCTTTTTGAGACATGGATTCTTTGTTGGTATGTATGCCCTGAGAGCCAATCATGGGATGATTGGTGGGATACATTAATATTGATTTGATAAACATCAAAGGCAAGATTCCAATTCTTTCTTGTTCATTCATATGAGATAATGATAGAACAGATTGAATGTCTAGAGAATGACAATACTCAATGACGTATGCTTTCAAGTAGAGGACCTAAACAATGAGATCATACATATGCTAAGAGTTTGTACATTCTTATTATGTCCCTAGTCAGATGTCATTGTGGAAGGTAGATAGACAACAATGACACACACGACTAGATTGTGGTGTTGGTTGATGACAGAATCTCGTTAGTCATGATATGGAGATATCAAACCAAACACATTGGTACTTGTTAGAGAACAAGTTTACCGGACAAACCCACCGTGAGTTTGACACATGGAACCATGACATGGTAGTCACAATCAGTTCTCACAGTGATGGTGGTGAGTGTGATTCTTTGACCTGAAATCACTACACTCAACACATGTTGTTGGGTACACTTTGACATCATCAAACACAGTCCTAAAACATGGGTTGTTATAAAGGTGATGATTGGGTGGCTTTGACACACGGGGCTTTTGAGGGGTGAGTGATAGATATGGGATTTGTCCCTCCTGAGGGAGTTTGATATCCATGGCCACTTGATGAGTAGGATTGAGATAGGCGTGCGCACGCATGTGTGAATCAGTATGTGATATTGATGTCATACATATTGCCTCCAATCTACTCTGAGATCAAGTGAATGAACATTGACAGGATGACTGTTCAATGCCTTGAGTTCATTCGGGATATCAGTGACAAATGAATTATACATTCACTATAACACCATTCACGGATTGTAGGATTGAAAGTTGTTCTCCAACTTTCTATTTCACTTGCGTAGCACTGATGTGCGACTAGGCACCGCTCTTTGCTTGTGAAGTCATAAGTGTTATGGACTTTCACTGCCAATGTGAAATGGACCTGTAGGGTCACACACATAGGATTTAACCTGGAAGAGGAGTTTATCCACAAACGATGTTTAGATTGATTACTAAAGGAGTTTAGTAGTTGAATTAAACACTCAATCAATTGATAGCTCAGTATCATAGTATTCAAGGTGTTGGATCGATTGATTAGAGTATCAGATTGATTGAAACTGCAATTGACTGATTTTTCATAGTCTGCTGCCCCAACTGATCATCTCATGGGATGAACCGATTGGATCAGGTTGGTGACCGATCATCTCAACTGGTGAGACGATCGACTCATGTGCCATGAAACGATCAGCTCAATTGTTGAACCGATCGGCTCGTTGACCAACCGAGATCATTTGGAAAGTAAGAAGACTATTTTACAAATACAATTTGTTTCACTTGTACAAATTCGATTTGGACAAGGATTAATATTTGATTAATCGGAAACAAATATGAAAATCAATTTAAGTTGGATCAGGACCACGAACTGATCGACTCATATGATGAATCGATTAGCTCAGAGCCCCAGACGATCGACTCAGGTCCCAACCGATCGGTTGAGGTCACCAAACTACCGTTTCAAGGTTAAAACGATCGGTTCAGTTGGCACAGTTGGTTGTTTTGTGGAAAATCTCGAACCCTTCTACTCCTGCATTAATCTCGCATTGCCCGAGGTAGAGAACCCTATCCCATGACCCTCCTATATATAGGGGTAGTGGGGGCTTCTCAGGAACACAACTCAGTGCATCATTTGCTCTGCAAAGTTGTCGTTCTCTCTAGTTTTGGTAATCGAGAGAGAGCCCGAGCAAGTGCTACCCGATAAGGGAGGCACAACAAGGGAGGCACAACTACAGAAAAGCGACTGGTGGCAAGAGAGTGTGTCGGTGACTAGTACGCCGACAGGAGGGTGCGACTCCTTCTGATTCCTTATGGGACAAGGAGATCGAAGTTCCATGTGGTATGTGTGGACTACTTCAGAGGCAGGAAACTTTTGCCGCTCAGAGGAAAACTATCAATCCCGACAGTCCCGGTGAGACCAGGAGCTGCACAGACACCGTCGAAGACTGGAGGTGAAGACTGCGCAAGCCGCAAGGTACCGTCGTCAAACAAGCCTCGGGACAAGGTATGCCTCTACAAACCATCCGTCCTATTGTATAGACGTTGACATGATTCCTTTAGACTGGGTTTGGGGGAAGATAATATTTATTTCCACTGCCTTCTCTGTCTCCCCTAAAACCCAAAAGTGGTATCAGAGCCACGTCAACTGCTCTATACTTTAGGATTATCGATATGATCGATTTTGGTTTGTCGCCTTTATTTATTGCATACAAATCGAATAAAATTGGCTTTGTGCATGTCCAATCCTAAATCCACAATTCCCAATCTACATATATGATATGTAATATGAATGCAGTCGATACGCGTCACCCTTAAACGAGTTTTGTGGTGAATGTTAGCGTGGTTATGGCCAATAAACCCTATGTATGTCAGCTTTGTTGTATGTGGTTGCTTGCATCTCGGTCTACGCACTGATTCCCTATCTCCTATTCCTGATGTAACTCGAGATAACTCGAGATTTTTTTCCTACCTTTGCTCCCCCCGAATGTAACTTGGGGTTTCTCCTTTTAAATGTAAAATAGGATAGATCTTTTATTTCATGTTATGTCAAAGAACGAAGGACATCTGATGATGACGGAGACGATCAATTCAAGGAGTGAACCGATCGGTTGGCGATCTAGATGATCAGCTTAAGGAGCAAGATGAGTGGGTGGCGGCCTGAGGAGATGCACGATGACCAGGCAAACCAATCAGTTGGAGGAGCCAACCGATCGGCTAGTGGTACCCAGACGACCGACCAGGGCAAGAAGGTCATTCATGTGATGAGTTGATAAACTCGGATGGATATAGAACTTCATCATGGACATGTTGCATGTGATGTAGACCTAGATGACTGTGATTCTTCTTGGCTCGAGGAATCACATTAGGATGGCCATAATCATCGCTTTTATCGTTTCACATGTTTTCTGTGGGATATAGCATGTATATGATACATACTATATATTGTGGTGGTTGGATATGTATATGTACCTATAAAACCAAATACCTCATTAAATATTAAAGTTTTAGATGCCTTCAAAATGCAACACGTGTGAAAATCTTGATCGACAAAGTGTGGGCATGCCCTAGCATGGTGCACTGTCTATCTCGTGGAAGCGTGAAGGATGGATATGTGGGTTTGCCCTAGTAAGGTGCATATTCATCATGTTGGCTTTGGGTCAGACTTAACAAGGTGACCTAGATAGGATCTAGCACCTTGAGGCATGGAGGTGATCATGGAAAGGAGTTGCACATGACATCTTTCAAGAGTTGCATATGATGCAATTGGAAAGAGTTGCCTACCTGGAAGATCTAAGTTGTGGGTGACAGCCCTAGCTGGTCCATGACTCAGAGGATTTCAGGATCTTGACCCACTAGAAGATTGTACGCTACAATCTTCCAAATTGATGGTGAGGGCTATCAATTTGAACAAAAATAGTGGGAGCGATAATTAATTAAAGTCCTAAGTATATTGTCAACCTTTCAAATCAATCAAAGTTTTGGACTAAATTGCATATATTTCCTTTTGTAGTACAAATGACAACAAACAACAATCATTTCTCATTGCGATCAGTCCTTGAAAAGGACAAGCTGAATGGGACTAACTTCCACGACTGGTTTAGGACATTGAGAATTGTTCTCACTCAAGAGCGAAAGCTCTATGTCCTGGATACTCCAGTTCTAGAGGAACTTTCTCCTACCACACCAAAGGCAGAAAGGGATGCTTACAAGAAGCATTCTGATGATGCCATTGATGCAAAGTGCTTGATGTTGTGCTCCATGAACCATGAGTTGCAGAGACAATATGAGAACATGGGTGTCATTGAGATGATTCAACATCTCAAGAACATGTATGAAGATCAAGCACGGTAAGAGAGATATGATGTCTCTAGGGCGATGTTCAAGTGTGTCATGACAGAAGGAGATCCCGTTGGTCCTCACACGCTCAAGATGATTGGATATGTGGAGAACCTGACGAGACTGGGATTTCCACTGAGCCAAGAGTTGGCTACTGACGTGATACTACAATCATTGCCAGAATCATACAGTCAGTTTGTGATGAACTACAATATGAACAACTTTGACAAGCTATTGATAGAGTTGTTAGGCATGTTGAGGACAGTCGAGACACAAATGAAGAAGGACAAGCCTAAGTCTGTGATGATGATCAGCAGCAAGAAAGGCAAGTCCAAGCGTAAGGGCAAGGGCAAAGCTAAGAAAGGTTCTTATGCTAGCCAGCAGCCCAAGGCGTCTTCAGCTCTCAAGGCCAAAGGAGGCATAACCAAGAGAGGCAATTGCCACCATTGTCAAAAGCCAGGATATTGGAAAAGGAATTGTCCACTCTATCTGGAAGATCTAAAGAAGAAGGAGGCAACAAACGTCTCCACCTGAAGGTATCATGAAATAAACTTGTAACACTTTTTGAGGTATATGATACCAAGATATAAAGTGTAAAGTACTCAATAAATGGGGCAAATGTTGTCACCATAGATAGGAGTACATTAGTTTATTTTCAGCCTAAAAGGCATGTAATAGAGTTATGAATTGCTATTTCATATTTGCCAATGGATAGAAACACATTATTTTTGCATATTGTATGACAATGATAGCAATTAATAAAGTTGATGTTTCAATCTATGTGGCAATGCCTTGTTTATCTTTTGGTACTTGGTATGCATAAGATAAAATGATACCAAAAAGTTATTGATAACTCAAACAATCAAATTAGCATAAATCATGAGAAATTCATTTCTAGTTTCCATATGATGGATAAATCTAGACTCTTTTGGTTAAAGAACCAGTAAGAGACACGAATCTCTTAGATATGATTAATCAATCTTCACTAGTGGTAGTGGGAGAATAATTATCCTATTAGGTATAATACATGTGATGTATTTACATACCTATTGGACATAATGCTAGTACTTCAAATGTTGTTTAGAGAAACACCAATATGAATATCTTGAAGTGTTCAAGAATATCATATATGAAGTACAAATTTGGTAAAGTGTTAATTCTTGATGAGATCAATGAATGAAATACTTGAACCAAATGTTTGAGAACCTTATGAGTGATTATGATAGTGTATCATAGTGAACTCATGATTAAGGCATGGTGATGTCTAAATAAAAAAAGGGAGTCATACTCTAAGGAGTTAGAGAATGATTATCAAATAACTAATTTCTTCTTAAATAAAGAATACCCCACATTAATAAAGGACATTAAGAATCACAAGGAGTTGTGAGTTCTTATATCCTTGACAGATACACCTCGATTATCTATGTGATGAGTTGGTCATGTGATGAATCAACTATCTAGATGAATATGAGGAACCAAATTTTGAGTTATGGTTTATGACCATTACATCCTAAATGACTTCCATGTGAACCATAAGGTATGACCTTGATGGTAGAACCCATTGGGATGAAATCCATAAGTGCGAATGAGTCTTAAGCGTTAATACACATGGATAAAATTTTGAGAAGGATGATGCTTATTGATTGCAACTTAATGACTAAGAGATTTGGCATAAGGATACTAAAATCACATTCCTATAAGGAATAAAATGAAGATGTGTACGTGACACAACCTATAAGGTTTATGAATCCATTAATGCAAATGAAGTCTATAAGTTACATTGGACTAATCAATATGATTGATTATGTACAAGCAACTCAGAACTGGAATCTTTACTTTGATAATATAGTCAAAGGGTTTGACTGATATGTCAAAGATAAAGAAGGGATCTATGATTTAGTGGGAGCATATTTGCATTCCACATATTAATGTGAAATGGAAATTTTCTAGAATGGAAATCTAAAGTGGAAATTATCTTTAGGAAGATAGAGACGTTTCCTATATGATAGGAATAGAGATCTATAGATATAGTTCTCGAAAACCTCTTGACCTGAAAAGAGATAGCATACATTAGAAATCTATAGTGAAGGGTTCAGTGTGCATAGATTCAGTGGGAGAAAACCTGTCCATGTTACATGGAGTTGGTATCCCAAAGCCAAGTGTCCAATTCTTATGAAGAATGGGAACACTAAGAATAGATATGGATCTATCATGTATATAATCATCCCATTATCTTGCATGTATAGACATAGAAAAATAAAGTGCATTCATCATCTTGTATGTAGGACATGACAATATGATATGCTCATCCTGATAACTCATATGTGGGTCATGACGAGTGGATGTCTGTCTAGTTCCAGTAAGGGTTACTGGAATACCATGAGAACTTGATAAGTACTAATTCTATGGAAATGAGGAAGGGTTCACTGTAAAGAGTTACACTGATGCGAACTTCCGAAAAGGACAGAAAATTAATCGGAATATATATATGGGATATATAAAAGTGAATGTTTGTTAATAAATGGAAATGTTCCAATAAAGTCATTTTAAAAGGAAATACTGAGTATCCGTGTGTTACAGAACAACAATGGATACTATATGGATCTAGAAGTTCATGAGATGAACTTATAGATATTCCAATCTTTGATGAGAAGTGAGGAGTACTTGGTCATGTAATGTGGCTAAAGGTTAGCAAAGGAACACTAGATGGCATATTACTGCAACTCCATCTCATACATGTGACGTACAATGAAGAGATGAGAGACATGCAGTTAATACCGAATTTGGCAAGGTGTTGCCATAACTCACAATGTTAGCACTAGAGCACAATAACATGTGGGACATGTTTGAAGATCACTATGAATATGATTCAAGGGTGATTGGCTCACAGTGCAAGTGGGAGTCTATTGGTATGTATGCCCTGAGAGCCAATCATGGGATGATTGGTGGGATACATTAAGATTGATTTGATAAACATCAAAGGCAAGCTTCCAATTCTTTCTTGTTCAGTCATATGAGATAATGATAAAACAGATTGAATGTCTAGAGAATGACAATACTCAATGACGTATGCTTTCAGGTTGAGGACCTGAACGATGAGATCATACAGATGCTAAGAGTTTGTACATTCTTATTATGTCACTAGTCAGATGTCATTGTGGAAGGTAGATAGACAGCAATGACACACAAGACTAGATTGTGGTGTTGGTTGATGACATAATCTCGTTAGTCATGATATGGAGATATCAAACCAAACACATAGGTACTTGTTAGAGAACAAGTTTACCGGATAGACCCACCGTGAGTTTGACACATGGAACCATGACATGGTAGTCACAGTAAGTTCTCACAGTGATGGTGGTGAGTGTGATTCTTTGACCTGAAATCACTACACTCAACACTTGTCGTTGGGTACACTTTGACATCATCAAACGCAGTCCTGAAACATGTGTTGTTATAAAGGTGATGATTGGGTGGCTTTGACACATGGGGCTTTTGAGGGGTGAGTGATAGATATGGGATTTGTCCCTCCTGAGGGAGTTTGATATCCATGCCCACTTGATGAGTAGGATTGAGATAGGCGTGCACACGCATGTGTGAATTAGTATGTGATATTGATGTCATACATATGTCCTCCAATCTACTCTGAGATCATGAAAGTGAATGAACATTGACAGGATGACTGTTCCATGCATTGAGTTCATTCGGGATATCAGTGACAAATGAATTATACATTCACTGTAACACCATTCACGGATTGTAGGATTGAAAGTTGTTCTCCAAATTTCTATTTCACTTGGGTAGCACTGATGTGCGACTAGGCACCACTCTTTGCTTGTGAAGTCATAAGTGTTATGGACTTTCAGTGCCAATGTGAAATGGACCCGTAGGGTCACACACATATGATTTAACCTGGAAGAGGAGTTTATCCACAAACGATGTTTAGATTGATTACTAAAGGAGTTTAGTAGTTGAATTAAACACTCAATCAATTGATAGCTCAATATCATAGTATTCAAGGTGTTGGATCGATTGATTAGAGTATCAGATTGATTGAAACTACAATTGACTGATTTTGCATAGTCTGTTACCCCAACCAATCAGCTCATGGGATGAATCGATCGGCTCGGGTTGGTGAACCGATCGACTCAACTGGTGAGACGATCGACTCATGTGCCATGAAACGATTGGCTCAATTGTTGAACCGATCGGATCGTGGACCAACCGAGATCGTTTGGAAAGTGAGAAGACTATTTTGCAAATACAATTTGTTTCACTTGTACAAATTCGATTTGAATAAGGATTAATATTTGATTAATTGGAAACAAATATGAAAGTCAATTTGAGTTGGATCAGGACCACAAACCAATCGGCTCATATGATGAACCGATCGGCTCAGAGCCCCAGACGATCGGCTCAAGTCCCAACCGATCGGTTGAGGTCACCAAACGACCGTTTCAAGGTTGAAATGATCGGTTCAGCTGGCACAATTGGTTGTTTTGTGGAAAATCTCGAACTCTTCTACTCCTGCATTAATCCCACGTTGCCCGGGGTAGATAACCTTGTCCCATGACCCTCCTATATATAGGGGTAGTGGGGGCTTCTCAGGAATACAACTTAGTGCATCAGTTGCTCTACAAAGTTGTCATTCTCTCTAGTTTTGGTAACCGAGAGAGAGCCTGAGCAAGTGCTATCCGATAAGGGAGGCACAACAAGGGAAAGACAACTGCAGAAAAGCGACTGGTAGCAGGAGAGTGTGTCGGTGACTAGTACATTGACAGGAGGGTGCAACTCCTTTCGATTCCTTGTGGGACAAGGAGATCGAAGTTCCAGGTGGTCCATGTGGACTACTTCAGAGGCGGGAGACTTCTGCCTCTTGGAGGATAGCTGTCAATCCCAACAGTCCTAGTGAGACCAGGAGCTACACATACACTGTCTAAGATCGGAGGTGAAGACCGCGCAAGCTGTGAGGTAACATCGCCGAGCAACCCTCGGGACAAGGTATGCCTCTACAAACCATCCTTCCTATTGTATAGATGTTGATGCGATTCCTTTAGACTGGGTTTTGGAGAAGAAATTTTTTATTTCCGCTGCCTTCTCTGTCTCCCCTAAAACCCAACATTCTTCACCCCATTTTTCCCTTGGCCATGGCGTGAGGCGCCTCTTCCTAAAGGAGAGATCCCCCATCCGAACTCGAGGTACGTGTATTATCTTGCAAGTATGAGTTGCTCATCAACTTATGCAGGCAGTTCTGAATTAAAGGACTCATCTACTTGGGTCTCTCGAGCCATCAGCTTGCCTGTTCATCACAATCTTTAAGGCTAGAACGACACAAGGAAAATGGTCATGAAAGTAGCAAGATGAGACCAACATAGGGCCATTGCGGTTCGGGAACATTTTGCCAAGATATAGAGATTCCAGGGACCCATTTACGTAGTCAGAAAGACTCTGAGAAGACGATGGGGGCTCTGCTACACCTGTACCATCGGAAATAGGGGATACGGTCAGAAATCTGAACACGAATATACCATCGACAAAGTGAGAAACCAGGTGAGTAGAAACACTCCATAACACCTCATGAAGTTAGGAGGTGAAGAACCTTAGGTCGCAAAGGCCAATGGCGATACGCGTCAGTGAGGGAGGGGGCAGCCCTACAGGGTACAACATTTGGGATGACAACTGAGAAAAACTAAAAGAAAAAAATGTAGGGTAGGTTCCAAGGATTCTTACCGCAAGCTTGATTCAACCTAGGTGGTCGGAGTGGCACGCACCAGGCCAAGGTTGCTGGAAAAGGAGTTCGAGTTGGTCGGGGAGTTCAGGAGCGCCACGAGTCAAATTAGAGGTGGAGGAGGGAAAGACGGAGGCTGGCGGTCCTTGTGGGTCCTTGAAAGAGCAATAGAGAGGGCAATGGTGGCGGCTGCGGAAACCAACGGAGGGGGAGAGTCCAGCCCTAATGGGCATTTTATCTATAGTCCATGACAGAAGATGACCAAAGGCTCATTGCTTGTGTGTGTGTGAGAGGAAGTCGACACAACAAAAATTTTGTGAAACCGATCATTGAGGAGGGAGAAATCAATCGAGGAAGGGAAGGCATCAAACTAGTTTCATACCAGCAAAAAAATTGGGGAAGAAGATGGGTTTTTGACCATCAGATATTGAGTCAAATAAACGTGGGCCGTACGATCACGTGCAAGAAGGAAAACTGAGAAAAAGGACGCGTGGCAATGATTTAAATCCAGACTTTATGAAATCAAGCGTATTAACTATAAATGAAATCAAATTAAATACAAAACTTTCCTATTTTAATTGGAGGGTCAAACAAACTCCAAATGAGTCCAAATTTGGACCATTTACTAATTATATGGTCTAGAATATTACTAGACAAATAGATTTGGGTTCCTTCAACATTAAGTCATTGATTTATATTTTTGTCACTCTTTCTTAATTTAAATGTATAAACTAATTAAATAATTGATATAAAGGTTTTCATTTTGAGTTCTTGCTCCAAATTACGAGATAAACATCATTGACTCTTTAAAAGACATTCCACACCTCTTTCTTGCCTCTGGAATACATTATTTGAAGGAGACAGAAAATAAGAGCAAAATCACTTCCCTCATATGCTTTATAAAAATAAAAGGGAAAGTGGCTTAATGATGCCAAGAGAGTATATTTTTTCACATTTTTGAAATAAAAGAATAAGGGGAACATTATTATTTCTTTTTGGCAAATTCCAAGAAGAGGAGAGAGAAAATGAACATTAGGGGTTTTTATTTTGGAATATATAAAAGGAAAAGCATACTTATTGCCCAAGTCTCTAATATTTCGAATTTCTTACTTCTTTATCTTTCTCTTTCTCTTTCAAACCTTTTAAACTTATTTCATAAAAGAAAAGGGAAAACACATTGCCATTATTACACAAATATTTACAACACATTAAAATAAAGTAACAACTTCTTTTTAAGTCCTTTTATTATTTGTCTTTGCATTAAAAACCTAGTAAAAAAATATTTTAGAAATTTTTCCTTAAGGCCCTTAACAAAATATCATTTAAAGAAAACTACATAAAAGGTTTTTATTTTACTCCGAAAAATAGGGATGTTACATTACTAACCACCTTAATTAAATTTCGTCCTCAAAATTTTCCTTAGGCTACTAGCCACCTTAGGGTTCTTCTTACCTCTTAACTAAATTTCATAGTTTTACACACAAAATCTAGGTTCTTGCTATTATATTGACTTCAACTCACCTGTCTATGTCAAATTATCTACACTAGTATGCATGTTTGGTTTTACTACGTATATGAGTAAGTTTAGTTGACTATATGTCTCAAACTTTTAATGCCAACTCATAATTTATTTTCTCCTTTGGATACATGTCGACCACTCATGTATGCAGAGGTGACCGTTTTATCACACCTATCTTAGCACCTTCCCCGTACACATGTCCCATACCACATGTACTTGAAAGGACAAGACAACCATGATCCTTGCACATAATATTCTCTCTACAAAATCCCACAAGCCTATGTCCCATACCACAAACACATGGGAAGAAGAGAGAGAATGCTACATACAATTTTAGAGTTAACATAAAAATCCAAAACATCTAGGCACATAACCCTAATCATTATCAAAACTTATGTCTCTTAACTTCTACTTTGATTTCTAATATCTCTCTATACCTAGGGTTAGAACATATGAATCATACCTTGCCTAGTGGCCATTTACCAAATTTCTCTGATACCATAATGTAACACCCCACTTTTCACAACATGTAAACATAACTGAGAGGAAGCACTTTACTCAAGGGGGTGTCACAAACATGATATTCATTTGCAATTTGCATAAATGAAACACTTTGCATTGTGTAAATCTGATTCATACATAGTTTTTTTTGGCAAAAGGAAACTACATCAAATACACTTAATCTACTTTGGTAGCAAGACCATACATGATGTAATGCTATCTAAACTTTGGATCATTTTGGTAAATGGCACCCCACTAGGTCTTTTCTTATTGAAAATTCCTTGAGCTATCCCTTACACTTCTTGCTCCTAAGCTTTCTCCTTACCTGTGGGCATCACACCCCCAACCATGCATAAAACTAATAGTAAGTGGAATTGAACATATTATAACATAAAGAAAACTTGTAAACTGAAAGTAGACTTTGAACATTAAACATTATACATTAAACATTTAAAAGACATACAATTACTTTTTAAATTCTCTTTTATCTTGACCTATATAAGGATCCTCGGGTTGCACATAAGTGCCTCTTCTCTTAAGCACCGAAGTACCTCTTGGGTTGCTTCGAAGTGTCTCTTCTCTTATGCACCGAAGTGCCTCTTGGGTTGCACCGAAGTGCCTCCTCTTATGCACTGAAGTGCCTCTTGGGTTGCACCAAAGTGACTCTTCTCTTATGCACCAAAGTGTCTCTTAAATTTTGCTCCGAGGAGCCTCTTAATGAGGACCTTATATAAGCTATCTTTTACATTATCTTTCTCTTGAAAAAAACTCTTTCTTTGCTCTTAAAACTTAACTTTAACTTTACTCTTAATATTCATGAATATGATACCATAATATAAATAGTAAAACATTACATTCGATTCATCACAAGTTCATTGACTTTAAGCAATTAAAATAGATAGCACATTCAAAACATTCATTGCATACAAATATACATAAAATCAACCATTAACTATGTTCAATTAGCATGGACCACTTACTTTTTCACTTGGAGAGTATCTTCTCTCTCTTTCTAGGTTGAGTGAAACCCTAATCACGATCTTGGGGGTCTGGTAACCCTAATCTCCCTATTTACAACATGTTTCACATCATTATACGTTTTATTCACCAAATTAAACCCTAATTTCCATTTCTCATAAAATTAAGGTTTGACGATTTAAAACCAGACTCTAAAAACTATATATTTGGATTCCTCTCGACAAACCATTTCCAAAACATATTTTTTCTCATTTTTCTGAGCATCGAGCGATTTACTATGAATGAATGAAAGTGGACCAATCAGAATATGAATAAATGCCATATGGGCCAATGAGAGCCTGCCATATAGGCGTGGGTCTCGCCCAGGTGGATTGGTGGTCAACTGTACATAGAAACATAAAAACTTGAAAATACCCCTACGATGTTAATCGATTTATCAAAACAACGGGGGCATCTAGGTCTTTTTGAGACATGGATTCTTCACCCCGTTTTTCCCTTGGCCATGGCGTGAGGTGCCTCTTCCTGGAGGAGAGATCCCCCATCCGAACTCGAGGTACGCATATCATCTTGCAAGTATGAGTTGCTCATCAACTTGTACACGCACTTCTGAATTAAAGGACTCATCTACTTGGGTCTCCTGAGCCATCGACTCGCTTGTTCATCACAACCTTCAAGGCTAGAACGACACAGGGAAAATGGTCATGAAAGTAGCAAGATGAGATCAACATAGAGTCATTGTGGTTCGGGAACAGTTCACCAAGATACAGAGATTCTAGGGACCGATTTACGTAGTCGGAAAGACTCTGAGAAGCTGACGGGGGCTCTGCTACACCTGTACCACCAGAAATAGGGGACACAGTCAGAAATCTGAACACGCAGATACCATCAACAAAGCGAGAAACCAGGCAGGTAGAAACTCTCCATAACACCTCACGAAGTTAGGCGGTGAAGAACCTTATGCCGCGGAGGCCAATGGCGACAAGCATCGGTGAGGGAGGGGGGAAGCCCTACGGGGTATAACGTTTGGGATGACAACTAAGCAAAACTAAAAGAACAAAACGTAGGGTAGGTTCCAAGGATTCTTACCGCAAGCTCGATTCAACCAAAGTGGCCGGAGCAGCACACACCATACCAAGGTTGCTAGAGAAGGAGGTCGAGTAGGACGGGGAGTTTGGGAGTGCCATGAATCAAATTGGAGGTGGCAGAGGGAAATACAGAGGCTGGTTGTCCTTGTGGGTCCTTGAAAGAGCAACAGAGAGGGCGATGGTGGCGACTGCAAAAACCAATGGAGGGGGAGAGTCCAACCCTAATGGCCATTTTATCTGTAGTCCATGATAGAAGATGATCAAAGGCTCATTGCGTGCACGCGAGAGAGAGGAAGCCGACACAACAAAAATTTTGCAAAATCGATCATTGAGGAGGGAGAAATCAATTGAGGAAGGGATAGCGTCAAACTAGTTTCAGACCAGTGGAAAAATCGGGGAAGAAGATGGGTTTTCGACCGTCAGATCTTGAGTCAAATAAACGTGGGTCATCCGATCACGCCCAAGAAGGAAAACTGAGAAAAAGGACGCATGACAATGATTTAAATCCAGACTTTATGAAATCAAGCGTATTAATTGTAAATCTAATCAAATTAAATACACAACTTTCCTATTTTAATTGGGGGTCAAACAAACTCCAAATGAGTCCAAATTTGGACTATTGACTAATTATATGGTCTAGAATATTCTTAGCAAAATAGATTTGGGTTCCTTCAACGTTAAGTCTATGATTTCTATTTTTGTTACTCTTTCTTAATTTAAATGCATAAACTAATTAAATAATTGATATAAAGGTTTCCATTGTGAGTTCTTACTCCAAATTGAGATAAACATCATTGACTCTTTAAAAGACATTCCACACCTCTTTCTTGCCTCTGGAATACATTTTTGAAGGAGAGAGAAAACAAGAGAAAAATCACTTCCCTCATATATTTTTATAAAAATAAAAGAGAAAGTGGTTTAATGATTCCAAGAGAGTATATTTTCTCACATTTTCGAAATAAAAGAATAAGGGGAACAATATTATTTCTTTTTTGGCAAATTCCAAGAAGAGTAGAGAGAAAATGAACATTAGGGGTTTTATTTTGGAATATATAAAAGGAAAAGCATACTTATTGCCCAAGTCTCTAATATTTCGAATTTCTTACTTCTTTATCTTTCTCTTTTTCTTTCAAACCTTTTAAACTTATTTCATAAAAGAAAAGGGAAAACACATTGCCATTATTACACAAATATTTACAACACATTCAAATAAAGGAAAAACTTATTTTGAGTTCTTTTATTATTTCTCTTTGCATAAAAATCCTAGTAGAAAAACTATTTTAGAAATTTTTCCTTAAGGTCCTTAACAAAATATCATTGAAAGAAAACTACATAAAAGGTTTTATTTTACTCCTAAAAATAGGGATGTTATAAGTATATTCACCAGCAAAAGTGGCATGCCACAGGTGCAAAAGAGACGATGGCAATTGCAGCACTCTGCCTGGCTCACCTACTCATCTGAGTCATCCACGAGAAGGACAGAACAGTCGCTGAAAGGGTAGTAGATGGTGTTGAGATAATGTCTCTTATCCTATTAGGATAATGAATACTGTCTTAACAATATAGAAAAGTTCAAATTGGTGTTAGACTTGGAGTTTGAGACATTATCTTCTTTTTCAATTCTCTTTTCTATTTAGTTTGTAATTGTATTTTCATATCCTTTCCTGTTATTCTAATCGTATTCTTTTGTCCTACTCTTAATCTGGGGTTGTCCATCTTTTAGGTCTGTAAATAGAGTATCAGACAAACGTTATGGGATTGCCAAAAGAGGAAGTAAAAAGATAGCCAAAGTGAAGCGAGCAAAAATGAGTTACATGATGCTATTGTGGACGCATGATTGTAAGAAAGCGACAATCCTTGTAATCTTCTTGAAGTTGTTTAATGTAATTTTATGGTTTTCTTCGTCAACTTTGTTCCCTCGTTACTTGTTCATTTGGCAATTATTAGCTCTGTCGACAAAGATCGTTCTTGTTCTTCTCTTGCATGTTCGGGTTGTATCTTGCATAATGGGTTTTTCTTGGGCTTAAAGTTTCCACATATCTATTCAAATGATATCAGAAAAAGGTTGTTGTAAGACGATCAGTGGCAATAGTTGCACATAAAGAATGAGAGACATTGATTTTAAAGAAATATGGCATCAGGTAAGACAGCAGAAACAAATTATTTTACTAACCATATTCTCTAAGGCCATGTTTGATTCTATGGAAAAGACTAGAACTGGGTTTATGAGTAGCTAGGATAGGAAAGTATACGTAAAGGTTAAGATTATGCTTTATCATCCTATGTTTGGTTACGAACCGGAAAGGATTAATCTTTTTTCAATATTGGTAGCACTCACCTGGATATCTTGATATCATTCGCAGCTATGATGTTTGCGAAACACATTCCTTCTCATCAGCTAGACACAAATCAATTTTGATTCCATAAACAATCGGTCATTCTAGGCACCTCAGACGTCCACCTCGAAGCACGGACGCCTGCTATCAAGATTTCTCAAAAAGGGTTGCTCCATTGCAGGTGCACCTCAATTAGGTACTCGAAGAGCACAGGGCTCTGCCGCTCGGATTTGACCCGCTTTAGGATCTTGTCTTTGCTACTCTCATGGGATCATAGCATCAGCATTTAATGGAAATAGAAGAGCGCAGTGGTTCTAGTTTAATATCTGTAGGCCAGGGCTCTGGCAGTAACAAAGCTAGGCACAACCCGTAAGGTGGAGGCGATCGAGACGGTTAAAGCTTGGTGGAACAACAGTGTAGGCTGAAGGATACAACATGCCGAAGACGACAGATGCTATCGGGCGACATGAGCCAAGACCTCACGAGGAGTCAGATTACAGGTGCACCCGGGCTATACCTCTGACAGTACCAGGGGTGGGTGTGTGTGTGTGTGGGGGGGGGGGGGGGGCGTTGGAGGAGTCCCACGACACTGGGAGTCTATTCCCGCGGCTATGCTATCCCATTTTGCATCTAACGCAAACAAACGGAGGTTCAGACATTTCACTAGTATTTCAGTCCAATCCCATGTAGAGTAATGCATACCAAACATGTCCTAAAGACAATAGATCACATCAAGAACTATGAGACAAGAAGGATGGTTATGAAGTTATACCTGGTCTTGAAGCAAATCCAGTTACAATTCTCTTGCGGTAGCGTGCAACTTTCTTCAAGTTGTACCTGGACGTCTTTCGTCATCGACCTCTTGGTCTGGCACAATATTATAGTTCATCTGCATGTTTCTAGATACTTAATCGTATTAAAGTCACCTAGTTAAGCCTGACCCATAAGATGACACAATAGAATATGCATCCTGTTAGGGTAGACCCACATATCTACCATCACAGTTCTATGAGATAGACAACGCACCACGCTAGGGCGTGCCTACACTTTGTCAATCAAACTGTTCATGTGTGTCTCTTATTAAAAAGCATCTAAGACTTAATATTATATTTGAGAGATTTTATATAAATAATATGCATATCCAATCACCACACATTTATGGTACATATCATATACATGCAATAACCACAATAAAATATACAATAATAAACACAAGCAATGGTTATGTCCATGCTAATGTAATTCCTTAGAGTCACAAGGAATTACTACCACATAAAGTCCAAATCATATGTAACAACCTATTGTTGATGATAATCTGTGTTGAACCAGTCCAGGACGATCGGTTCAAAACTTGAACCAGTCGGCTAGCCTCCTGGTCGGTCAGTTGGTTGCTCAAATCGGTCATTTAGCCTCTGGTCCTTGTTATGTCTGGACTCCTCCAATCGGTCGGTTGGGGCACCAACCGATCGTTGGCTCCTCCAGTCATCGCCTCCTGGGTCGTTCAGTTGATCGGTTTAGCCCCTGAACTAGTCATTTTGCCTGATGAGCCGCTTGGCTTGCTCAGTGCGGAATGCCTTCTTTGTGCAACAAGAATTAAAATATATCATATTATTACATTGTAATTGTGAAACCTTGAGTTATATTTGATGGGATCATAGGGAGGAAAGAATTAATACATTTACATATAGAAAAGAAGACAGAGGCTCGGTAAGTAAACTGAGATATAAAAGGGAACAACAACCATCCACCATGCATAAAAGTTCTAGAAGTATAGGCCATAACCATACTACTAATCACCAACAAAATGATTTGAGATGACGTGTACAAATTGTGTATATATATATATATATATATATATATATATATATATATATATATATATATATATATATATATATATATATATATATATATATATATATATATATATATATATATATATATATATATATAGGGGGAGAGAGAGAGATTCGTCTAGAATACACTCGACTGTACAGATCACACGCTACACTCAAGTGGTGTTTGCATACCAAGACAATTTTTTGTAAAATGTAAACTAATGATCTTTATTGCCATACTATATTAGGCTACATACAAATTTTGAGCCCATTTGGATGAGCGTAAGTCACTCATCCGAGAGAAACAAAATCGACACACAAAACTAATTTAAAATGTATAATTTTTGTGGTTTGTATAACGTGAGCTACAAATGTCCAAATGGGCTCACATTTTATATATGAGCTATTCACAAGATGTTTAAGAAAATCAACAGATTAGATTTTAGAAAAAAATGTTGCATCATGAAAAACTACTTGAGTGTATTCTACTCTGAATACACTCAAGTGTATTCTAGCCTGACTCTCTCTCTCTCTCTCTCTCTCTCTATATATATATATATATATATATATATATATAGGGATTGTTTGTGGTGTTTAATCAGATATGCGCATTAACCAGATTAACTATTCATATTGTAAGCAATAAATAAATAATAAAATTAAAATTTGACAATATCAATTAAATCCTAAAACATAGTAAATTGATGTGGCTCTGATACCACTGTTAGGAAATATGAAATTAGGTAAGACAACAAAAATAAAAAAAATTTACTAGCCATATTCTCTATAGAGAGTGGATCACATCAACAACTATGAGATAGGAATGATGTTTGTGAGATTATACATGGTCCTAGAGAAAATCCAGGGACAATTCCCTTGCGGTAGCATTCAACTTTCTTCAAGTTGCACCAAGACATCTGTCGTCATCGGCCTCCTAGTCTGGCACCATGAACAACAATTGATGTCATCTTCCGAGCGGCAAGCAACATCCTCCTTGCCTCTAGAGTACTCCATGCGGACCACCGAAAACTCCTGTCATTCTCGTGGAACATATAAGAAAGAGTTGTCTCTTCTAGTCAACGTGCTAGTGTTGACTTGCTCTCCCAATTATCTATGCCTTGTCATTCCTCCCTTTGACGGGTACAACTTGTTCAGGTTCTCTTGGTGATCGGCCTAAATCGTGCGTCCGAAAAGGGAGCGGATTTGAAGTAGTCAGACTTTTAAATCTATAACCCGAAACCTTATAGGCCCCCACAACTTTATTACGGGGTCGAAGTAGATATACGGGGTCGAACACATGGACAAGGGTGGTAGTGTTGACGAACGCGGAATCGACACGTTACACTCCGGTATGGGTAAGGAGATGATAAAGTTCCCCAAGGGAACAAAAGGCTAAGATCGATAAAATAAAAGAAAACTATCTCCAACTGGAGCTACGAGGAAAATTAAGGTTTTATAGGTTTATCAGTTTTTAGGGTATTCACGCAACAGAAATAGAGAGGATAATACTATTGCTTTAGAAAGGAACGAAGAAGAAAGCTTCGGAAAACAAGCGGCAGCAGAAACATCCAGTACCCCTTCTCTCGAAGCGGGTACCTCTAACTTAACATCAACACCTCTCTCGAGGTTTCTAATCTTAAATTAGAGTGGAGAGGTTACTAAGGCAACTCCGATCCTGGGCACTCTCGTACTCCAGTATCGGACCAAACACTAGAGCCACAACACCTCTCTTGAGGCTGCTGCAACGGGAAAACACGATTCGGTAGCTAGTCGAAACGTGATCCAAGCATACAAGCTAGAGTTCGGATGCTAAACAAAACAATCATCCAATAAAAGGTACCAAGCATAAAGTAGCAAATAATTAAACCTCTTCTAATTCTATTAGCATAAAAGGGTCTGGTTACATTGCATAAGTAAAGAAAGTAAATGACTAAAATAAGTAAAGATAAATGTCGCCTTCTTGATTTAGAAGGGCGACAGGCGGCAGAAGATCCTCCAGCCCGATACCAGGCGGGAGCCTTGCCCGATACGCCCGTGTCGGGCGACACACCCTCTCAGGCGACACGCTCATGACGGGCGGACGTATCGTGCGGGGCGCTCATGCCCGATATGATCGTGTCGGGCGACACGCCGTGACTGGTGATGCGTATCGGGCTTGGTATCGTGACGGGACAGAGTTTTGCTTTGAGTATCAGGTACTCATATCGGGTGTCCTTGTCGGCCGATATCGGTCTGCAGCGGTGTCCGGGGCCGATCATAAGTGAACCATTCCCTCCCTCTCGGGTCGGGGAAGTGCTCACCTAGTATCGCCTGGTATACCTCTGAGGCATGACACGCTAGCTCCAGACATTTTCCCAAGTTGGCTTTCAAGAGATTCTGACCTTGACAACCTGTCCCATCGGAATCCTGTAGTTGCTATTTATAGGCAGCGGTTGGGGGAAATTGTGGTTCTCCAGATGCCATGTGTCCTTCATCAGCTTTATCATCTCAGATTTGGGGATGCCCGATATGCGTATCGCCCGACACAAAGATGTCGGGCTGGGAGTGTGTCGGTCATCGTGACGAGTGGCGCCTGCCGGTGGGTGGCCTGTATCGCGCGACACGCTTCAGCAGTCGTGACGAGTCTGGCTCCCTGTCGGGTAGATGGCGTATCGCTCTTTCTTGCGCGGCACCCTCGTATCGCGTGGTAGTGTATCGTGTTGCCTTGTCGGGTAGCGAGCGTATCGGCCGACTGGTTGGTAAGGAGGCCGATGTAGGTGGAACACGTTCGTGGGTCGGGACGAGCCTTTTTGCTGATAAATGAGTTAAAAATCGAGGAAAACTCTGCAAAAGATGATAATATTGAGTTAAAAGCGTAGCGTGGCCTGTTTATGCAAAAACATGACAAAAAGTAGAGGAAAACAATTTAAAAGGGCAGATTTGATAACGAAATAAGGGCCAAAAATATCACAAAATTTGGTGTTATCAACTCCCCCAAACTTAGTATTTTGATTGTCCTTAATCAATCTTTTAAACTTTGTTTTGTGATGCTTCTTCTTGACCGGTATAGTTTTCAGGAAAATGGTTTGAGTGAGCATTGAGATGTCTTTACAGAGAATACGGCCCGACCACGAACAACGGACTTTACTTCCCCTGCCTTATTTAAGCAAAATTTTTCTCGACATCTTCGGCGAAACTAGGGTGCATGATTTCGAAGTTAGTTTTCACACCAAACAGTTTTTAGGAATAGAAAGTTGTGTGTTTGGGTAGGCTTAAGGCTTTTTGGGTTTTTCTTGTTTCCCATCAGTCCATCCAGATACGGGTCCGTTAGCGGGCGAGTGGTTCCTACAGTCCAAGCCAGTTGGCTTTAGAGCAGTGATTTCACATCCTACATACCACTGCCCCGGATCTACCATGCCTAAAAATGGGTACTTTTGGAAAACAAGTGTGTATATGTTTTTTTTTAATTTTTATATATGGCACAACTTTCATGCTTTTATTCACTCTCATAAGGCTATTCTCTCTTTTTTGGATTTTGTTGGGTAAGGGAAAACAAGAGGAATTTTTGCTGTTTGGGCAGCTTTTTCCTTCTGCATGCACGTCTTTTAGCTGTTGCGAGATTATTTTTCAGAATTTTTGGCGTGGAAAGTCGTAGTCTTTTGTTGTTTGAGGCTGCATTATCAGAAAGACATAACAAACTCTGCATCTCCTCGGGCACATAGAAAACAAACTGGCAAGAAGTCGTATCTGGTTTTTACTATATAGCGTCTTTGTACATATATGTGGAGACAAAATAAGCTAATTTTTTTTAGCAAAATTGTATGAGACATGCATATGTATATGTACACATATTATAGGAGAAGAATTTTTTTTATACCTCCCTCACTGGTACATGGTACCCCCCCAAACTTACTCCACACTCTATCCCAGAGTTGTGAAGTAGATAAGGTAGGGTAATGTTAACCCAGTGAGGGTTAGCTGGTGAGCGCGCCTGTGCCAGATAGAAGCTCCCACACATATTCTCCTCGTTTGCTGTGGTAGTCGATGTGGTGGAGTTGGTTAGGCATCTCTTTATTTGATATCCATTCTAGGACGAAGATGTCGCAGTCGTTGGATAAAGGAATTTGTTGTGGACTGCGGTGGAAGAACTGGAGCTCGTGCCTATTGCTTGCTGCCGTCTCCAGGAATGGTTGTATCAGTGTTGCCATCTCGTCGTAGTATTTTTGTACTAAGAGCTCGAGGGGGGTCAACGCCGTCGATGTACACTACACCAGATGATCTTTGTTGCTGTCTGAGCTGTTGTATGAGATTCCTGCTCATTGGCGAGTGTACATCGTCAGAAGCGTCCAGTGGTTGTAATGCAGGATGGACAGGAAGATTGTGCGTGGAACCCTGTGCTCCAACTCTGCCAAAAATGATTGATTTGCTCCTGATTCATCAGCCAGGCAGATGTCGTTGAACAACATTGGATGAGCAATGTATGCATGTTCAAACTTTGTCTGTAGCGTCTGGATGTAGGCGGCCGCCACAGATATCGCCAAGCATCCTCCATCTTTTACCATGTCCCTTAAGTCATCAACTGGGACTATGACACTGTCTGCCTCGTAGATGACATCCGCCGGGGTAGAATCAACTAACTTTAGAAGAATTTCATTAACCTGCTCCTGCGTGAGAGTAGTGCATGAGAAGCAGTCAAAATTGTTGATTAATTCTTCTGATGTTTCAGGCGAAGCAGGGTCTTCAAATCCGTGCACATCCCGCAGGATCTCTAACTACTTGCCTACCCCGTAGATGTCTGTTTCTATCTCAACTTCTTTCTCTGGAGTGCTGCTGGGCTGTGAAGATTCGCCTTCTAGGTCGCTGTCCAGCAGCCTCTCTGGTACCCCTACGTCTTGGAAATAGCGCCTGTCTTTTTGATCAACAACAGGGCGTATATGCTCCTGAGGTGGTAAAAGTTTTGGCCCTGGAGATGCCTTATGTATCTGAATATGTTGAGCAACTCCATGGCACGTAAGACGATGAATGCGCTATTTCTGCTTCCCTCTTCTGCTTGGATGGGGAAGTCTCCGATAGAGAAGAAGTCCAAACACTGTTGTGACGTTGGACTCCTTGCTTGATGGCTCGTAGAAGATGCAGTGGTAGAAGCCTGAGATGTTTGTCTTCTGGGTGGCTGAAGATATGCCCGGAGCGTGACACCTCCTTGTTGCAGCATCTTAGCAGCTAGACATCGTGGTTCCGGAGGTCTGCCACACAGATAAAACACATGTTGCGGTGATTGTACGGGGCCAACACGATGTTCGTGTTGTTCTTTTTGATGTGTTGCAGCATGTTGGCCACCGCAATGGAGTCTGGCACTCCCATCATCAATCTTCTTGCCAAGGTCGGGGTGGCATTGTATATTGTTCTCCGACCTATCTCGGTACTGATGTTCTCTATTATTGCACCGTCTAGGACCCTGAACAGCTTCTTGTCGACGACGGCTGGCGAGCGGAATATGCTTCTGAGTGCTCCCCGTCGTACGGAGAAGTAGTCGTCGCTCCAGACGACGTCTTCTTCATCTGCCAGCGACCTTAGGACCTTGTTCAGCAATTTTTGGTCCCTGATCGACAGGTAGCCGATGACCCTTCTGTCGAAGTCGGCCATCTCGAAGGAAGGTAGCTCTGACGGCGCAGAGAATGCATCTGCCGTCAAGCGTCTTCCTCTGGGGGGGTTTCTTTTGTTGGCGGCACATATGTCCCCCCTCCCTCTGATTTGTCAGAAGAGTCCTCCCCGACGCTGATGTCTTCGTTGTCATCTTCAGCTTCGTCCAGGGGGAATGAGGGAGCTTCTTCTTCCAGACCGTGGGAGCTCGCCTGTCCTGCTGGAGCTCCGTTCGCCGGTCTTTATGGCGTCCTTTCCTCGGGCGTTGGGGATGGCCCACTGGAGGAGGAAGAGGACGGTAATCTTGATGAGGCTGCTGATGAGGAAGGTTGAGATCCTGAGCCAGGAGGTGACGGAGACCTTCTCGGCTGACTTGGGCGTGGATGGTCGTCTCCCCTATTCAGCCTCTCCTCGATCACGTCAAGGCACTAGAGGGCCTACTGAAGCGTGGTGTTGAGTGCCTCTAGTTGGCCAGGAAGACCAACTAGAGTCAGCAGTTGCCTCTCATGGCTGTTCAACCTATGCTAGAAAATAGAAAACTTGCGGGTTAGAGAAGTAAATGTAGCCGAGTGGCTTTCTGTTACCTCCCGCAAGTGGTCGAGTTCGTGCCCCAACATTTTACCGAGTGACGGAGGGGCTTCTGTAGATCTCCCTCGCATCCTCGTGATACTTCTCTCACGTGAGGGTCTACCCGATGAGGTAGAACCTATCTCGATCGTCCGCGAGGTGGATATTGCTGGGTGAGGCGTCAGTGCTCTTGCGGCCGTCACAGCCTCGCCTTCTTGTCGTGGTGGAGAAGGCCGTGGTGTGGGTGGATGCTGCTCCACCTCTACATTGTCAGCGATCTCTTCAGCGACTTCTATAGGAGACACCGACGGCGGTGTCGGCGTAAGCCGTGCAGCTTCGAGCTCCATCTTTAGGATCTCGGCGAACACCCTATTACTGGCGTCCGACTGTGCTTCTTCTTCTGCCTCTTAAGGCACCATAGAAGCTTCGAGAGCTATGGCTGTCTCTTCCACGACAGCTCCCTCTGGGGCTTGTACTATTGTCTCTGCCCTACTTGTCTCGGCAACCTCGACGATCACCGATTCTTCTTCAGCCACGACGGGTGTTGTTGTAATTGTGGCTGTTATAGTAGGAGCGATGACAACTCTATCAACTATTGTCGTTGGTGGCTCTAGAGTGGCGGCTGGCTCGATAAGGGTCATTGAAGTTTTATCCTGCCTTGGGTCGAGAGGGATTGATTCTCCTCTCGCAGCCGCCCTCCCTTGAATCCTGGTGGTGGCGGTGTAAGCTGCTTCTACCGCCATAGCTTCTATTTCTGCTGTGGTGAAGACCAGCTTTTCTGTGTCATAGGCGGCACAGTGAGGGAGTGGAAGGAGGGTGTTTGTCCTTGCAAACTTGTAGAAGTAGCTTCACCCCTCCTTCCTTATGATGCTGACCCTCATGAGGTACTTGAGGTCGATCAGCTCGTCGCCCCTTATTCTCGAAAGACTGCGCGGCTCCCGTGGGTATCCTAACCCAACCACGATCAGATTGATGATGCCACCCATGCAATATTCTTTGGTGGCATCCTTTATTGGGTGCAACCTGTTCAGAAGAAAACGCCCCAGGTTAATCACTCTTCCCTCTATCATGTGCCACATGACATGGAGTTCTTCGGTGTAGATATTGCTGGACTCATTCTTGCTGAAGAGCAGACATGCCACCAGCTTGTGCACTATCCTCCAGAAGCAGGAGTGCACCGCTGCCACTTTGCTTCTCGGCTTGAATGATGATTTGCCAGTTATCTTCTTCCAGAGTTCCAAGGGGTTGAACCCATTTCCTTCGGTGATCCTCACACTATTATTAAGTTGTTCCTTCTCCTCCTCGCTGGAGGAGAAGATCTCCTTGAACAACTTTTCGGAGATGACGTGCTCCGAGTTGTATAGCCGCCCTTGCAGCCTGTTTGCTCTGCCATATTATTCAACATCCACAGGTGTATTCCTCACCCAGCAGAGAGACGACATGAACTCCCTGGTGAGTTCGGTGTAGGAGGCAGAGCAACTGAGATAGATCTTCTGCAAACCTGATATAGCTAGAACATTCTCGAGCCTGTCGAAGATGCCTAGTTGAAGGAAGGACGACTGGTGACAGATCTTGCTCGGCCTATAAAGTTTCGTTGCCAACTCTGAGTATCGACGTCCATGCTCACTATCTCTAGGCACGAACCTGCCTGGTGTGTGATCCAGGGGTTCTTCCGCTGCTGTTGAAGCTGTTGTTGGAGCCGTTACTTCTTCTGTTCTTGCTCTCTTCTCCGCTGTGGATGGCCCAGCCGCTTCGGGGTTCAGGCGTTTCTACCCGACTGTTGTTACTTCAGCTGCAGCCTTAGTGTCGATCCTCCTGCCGTGTTTGTCAACTCGAACTACAGTTTGCTTTGTACGGGCCATCTCTATTATCATTAAACAAATTCATTGATCATTTAAATGTTTCGATATTAAGTAGGCAAAACTTAAAATCGATACCGGCTTTTAAGAGAAAAACTGACTTGCACGATAAAAAAATGGCCCGATACAAAAGCTACCCGACACCACTGTATTGGGCTTCAAAACTGAACAAAACGAAGCTTTCCCGCTACACCAGTGTTGGGCGATACGAAGGTTTCAAGCTCATGCCCGATACGAGGTCCGGGTGCCGTCCGTCGAAAGAAAATCTAGGCGATACAAAACTTGGACAATATGGAGAAAAGTTGCACGTCATAACCTTGCCCGATACATTGTGTCAGGTGATACGGTCATGTAAATCGAAGTGCCTGATAGGGTCTTTCTGATAGAAAAATGTGTTTCCCGATACGAGAACAAGCGAGGCGACACGATAACTGCCCGATATGGGGTATTGGGCAAGAGCGTTAAAGATGTGTCGTGCGATACATGTGTCGGGCGATATGAGGAAATCAAATAAAGTTGACAGCCCGATACGATGTGCGCGATAAGGGGGTTGTGTCGGGCAAGCAAGGATGATAGGGCTGTCGGCCTATACCTTCGCTTTCTTAAGCTATCTCACGCGACACTAGAGCAGAAGAGGGTTGCACGACACCGGAGGAAACAAAGGAAATTACTGCGCGATACGAGAGTAGGTGAAAAGTAAAAGCAGTACCCCGACATGGTGAAACTCCGTACTATTTATGGCAAATCAAGTCAGGGGTAAAATGGGTAAATCCGGGACGCGCGTCGGCCGTTGAGATATGTCATTCCCGAGACGAGCAGTCCCATTCGTCTAATCAAGGGTAATTACTCTTGCTGCCCGACACGGGTGCTCGCCGCTTGGGTGTTTCGGTCGACACGGCTCATGCGATGCCCGACATATTATCGTCCGATAGGAGTGCGTTTTGTGTGCCGGCTGAGTCTTTTTCCCGATACAATCAGGAAAAAGGGGATACTTGCCCGATATAAGGTCTTCAGAACAAAATTCTAGAATAAAAACTTAAACACAAAGCAAAGGAAAAAGCGATTGAGGGGTAAAACATCATTGGCCTATGGTTAAGTTCCCGGCCTCAGATAGTATTACTCATCAATGCTCATAAAATAGAGCGGTGGCACATAAAACAGGAGAGTCAGCGCACGTGACGCATGCACTGACTCGGGCCTTATTACAGTCCAAATGTTTATAGTATTTTTCTTGCAAGAAAGTAAATAACATTCTATTCTAGGAAAAGTAAAAGCTCAGTCTGCCTCCCGAGGAGCGCTGTAGTTTGCATCGCCAACTCGACAGCTCCAGGTCCTTCAATTCTCACTTTCAGCTGCTTGCATATCTTGCAAATTGATCTCTGACCTTCTTGTGAAAGCTTCGTCTTCACAGAACCCTTTTACCCTATGCCCGTTCACTTGAAAAACCTTGGATGGATCATCTTTGTCATATAGCTCCATCATTCCGGATGGGTATATCTTTGATACGGTGAAAGGTCCAGACCATCTCGTTTGTAACTTACCTGGAAAACGACAAATGGAAGATTTAAATAATAAAACTTTGTCACCTTCACTTACATCCTTCCTCCTCATGTGGGTATCGTGCCACACCTTCATCCTCTGTTTATAGATCTTTGCGTTCTCATAGGCATGCATCCTCAATTCTTCAAGTTCTTACAATTGTAGATATCTCTTCTCTCCTGCCTTCTCTAGATCCATATTCAAGAACTTAATTTCCCAAAGGGCCTTGTGTTCCAGCTCAAGGGGTAGATGGTAGGATTTCCCATAGATCAACTTGTAAGGAGTAGTTCCAATGGGTGTTTTATAGGCAGTTCTGTAGGCCCAAAGTGCGTCGTCTAACTTCATTGACCAATCTTTCCTCGTACGGTTGACAGTCTTCTCTAGAATATGCGTGATTTGTCAAATCAAAACCTCTACCTGCTCAGAAGTTTATGGGTGGTAGGGCATAGCGACCTTGTGTTTAACTCCATACTTTCGTAGGAGCGCTTCAAACTGTCTTTCTCCGAAATGCGATCCACCATCACTTATTACAGTACAAGGTGTTGGCTAAATGGACATCTATAAATCCCTTTGTTTTGATTATGGCAAACATTTCATTCTTATTGATCTAACGAGCTACTTGAGTGTGCAGGAACAAGGTGGATGACAAAGTACTAGGGAAATCCATATGCTTACATATTTATATTTTCATGAAATGTAATCGCTTTGGAAAAACTTGTACAAATATATAATGTACAAGTACTTAGATTTCATGTAAATCAAGCGTTAGATCTTCCCTAGCTAAATACCACATTTAGATAAGTCATCCCCTTCAAATAGGATCACATATGCACACTCATACATATAATTAGTGCCTAAATTGAAACATTGAAACAGGATCAATCTCGGTCGAACAACTCCTCGACCGAGACACTGTCGGTCGACAATCTTCTCGACCGAGAAAGATCCAAAGTAGCCGTTAGACACAACTGACAAGGTAGTTGGCAGTTGGAGATAAACGTTGCAAAACACTTGATTAAGAGAGCCTGTCGGTCGACAAGAGTTCGACCGAGTAGGTGTCTCGGTCGACCATTCCTCGACCGAGATAAACTCTGACAGCAACTGCAGAGTAAATTAATTAGCCGTTGCTAAAGCAACAAACTTGTACCTAACGGCTAGTTAAGCACTTAGAAACCCCTAGAAGTTGTCTAGAACATCCTTAAGCATCCTTAGGCCATTCCTATAAATAGGACAAGCCATAGGACACTCAAACTCACTTGTTACACTTGAGAAATCCTTGAGCATACTTTGAGCAATCTGTTTGTGAGCAAATTGAGCATTGTAACATTTGGCTACTTCCTTCCTTAGCTCATATTTTGTGTCCTATAGGCTAGCATCTCCTATCCACTGCAATTACAATTCCATACACTTTGGTTAGGAGATCTATACGCTTGATCTAGGCAAATCAAGCCTTGTGCTACAAAAGGATAAGTTGTTATTTCCTTTTCCTTTCTTGTTCTCTATTATTGTTTGTACTCTCCTTGCTACTCCTAGGTTGGAGGCTGCGGATTGGAGAGGGTGGAGATCTTCTTGGTGAAGAAGGAGACCTTGAGCTACTTCAAGAAGGCTAGTGCAACGGGAGGTTACTTCTAAAGAGGAAGGCTACTTCAAGGGGGAGCTTGGAGTTACTTCAAGAAGGCTACCTCAAGTTGGTGCATCTACTTCGAGTGAAGGCTGTTCAAGGGGTGTAAAGGAAAGTATTGTATTTTGTATAAATCCTTGTGAAGGTAATAAAATATATACTTTCAAAATCCCGGTTGGGTAAGCAACCGGGTAGTGGACTGACAACTTTAGTATTTGCTAAAGTTGGAACCACTCTAAACACCTGTCTCCTTCTTCCAATTTCAATTGTGGTTGTTTGAGTTCAATAATTGTTAAAATTGTTTTAAAACTCTATTCACCCCCCTCTAGTGTTTTTCAATTGGTATCAGAGCAGGCTTCAAGGAACCCTTACAAGGTCTTGAAGAATGGGTGACGGAGTGCTCAACAACCTTAACCTTGAAGGGACACTTGTTGCTAGACCTCCAGCGTTCGATGGAACAAACTACCAATATTGGAAGAGAAGAATGCAGTTCTACTTCCCAGGCATCAATTGGGACCTATGGAGGATGGTGTCAACCCCATATGAGCTTCCTCAAACTCAATTTGTGGAATGGGATGCAAATACGGTAAAGATGGCTCAAATGAATGCTAAAGCTGTAAGCATTTTATATTGTTCAATTTCTGTAGGAGAATTTAATAGGATATCTAACTGTGACACAGCCTATGATATTTGGCATAGACTGTCCATAACTTATGAAGGTACAGTCCAAGTAAAAAATTCCAAAATTAGCATGCTTAAACAAAAGTTTGAACACTTTCGTATGGATCCTAATGAATCTATTAGTGAAATGTTTGCAAAATTCTCTTCTATTGTTAATGGTTTAAATGCCCTAGGAAAACCTGTTCTTGAAGAAGATCAGGTATCAAAAATCCTTCGATCACTTCCTCCTAAATATAAGCCAAAGGTGACAGCCATTGAAGAAGCTAATGATCTCACTCGACTGAAAATGGAGCAACTTATTGGCAACCTAGAAGCTCATGAAGCAACCCTAGAAGAGGAAGAAAGAATAGCATGTGAACATCAACAAGGAAAGAAGAAGGATGTGGCTCTAAAAGATTCAAAGATCGTCACACCAGAAAGTGAGGAGTCAAGTGAAGAAGAAGGAGAAGAAGCCTTGATTGTCAACGGTAAGAAATACAAAAGGTTTAAATCTAACAAAATTTCTAGTTCTTCTTCTTCTACTCCTAGGTGCTTTGAATGTGGGAAGAAAGGACATCTAAAAAATGAATGTCCTAAAGAAAAGAAAGGAAAGAAAAGCTCACACAAGAAGAAGGGAGAAAAAGCCTATAAAGCTGCATGGGACGAGTCAAGTGACAGTGAAAGCGGATAAGAAAAGGTGGAATGTCTAATGGCAAGGGAAGATTATGAAGACTCTCAAGAGGTAAGCCTACTCGATCTTCCTAAAGAAGAGTTAATTACTAGTCTACAAGAAACTCATGATAAGTATGTTGATGTCAAGAAGAAACTAAAGAAGGTTATCAAATCAAACGATGAGCTATGTGCTAAATTAGATAATCTTTCTTCTGAAAAGAACAACATTGATCTTGAGAATTTGTCTTTAAAAACATCTTTAGATGATTGCACTAGAAAGCTACTCACTTTAGAAACAAATGTTGATCTTATTTCTAAAGAAAAGACTGAATTGTTAGCTAAATTAAAAGATTTTCAGACTCAACCTATTCTGTGTAACCATCTAGACTATGACAATGTTGCAAAAGAAAGAGATTCATTATTATCTGATTTAGATCAAGCAAGAAAAGATTTACACAAGAAGATGAATGACATTGCTAATCTACAAAGAGAACTTTATGAGTTAAGAAGAAAAGATATTCTTGATAACATTCTAAGCGTTGGTACTATTTTCAATGGAAGAAAAGGTTTGGGATATGCTCCAAAGAAAAATCAACCCAGAAGAACTCAGACTATGTTTGTACCTAAGAACACAATGGCTAGAAAGAGAAATGAAGTTGATTCTATTACTTGTCATTTTTGTCTACGTCTTGGACACTATTCATTTTCATGCCCTTATAAGACTAAGGATTTCGACTTAGTTTGGGTCCCAAAACCCCAAACTTAGTAGAGTCAAATGCAATTTAGTCAAGATATGATTAAATGCTCCATTTTGCAATTTATATTGTCTAATCTCAACTTAACAAAAGGTTTTATGCATATTGTTAATTTTCTGAACTGTTGTACTGAAACAGACACTTAGTCGGTCAAAGTATTGTCGACCGAACAATCAATCGGTCGAACTTTTGTCAACCGACTGGATATCTGTAACAAATCAAAATCTACAACAACTAAACAGCAACTATTTCGGTCAAAAATTGGTCAACCGAGCTGAATTTCTGTGTTTCTTTGTAATACAATAACCTTCTCGATCGACAATTAGTCAACCGAGAAAGATGTCGGTCGAACAATTGTCGACCGACTGGACTTCTGAAACAGAATCTTTATACAATCTATACTTAAATGGTTCTAACCATATCAGACCATCACATGGGTACCAAAATCTACATTTTCATGCAGGAATGGGTGGTTGACAGTGGATGTTCCAAACATATGATCGGGAACAAGGATGCATTTCAAACCTTTGAAGAAAAGAAAAGTGGCACAGTCACCTTTGGAGACAATGGTAAAGGCAAAATCGTTGGAATAGCTAATGTTGGTACAAACCTCGAAATAAAGAATGTTCTACTTGTAGATGGTTTGCACCATAATTTGATAAGTGTTAGTCAATTATGTGATAGTGGTTATGATGTTTTATTTAACAAAACCTATTGCAAGTTATTAATAGAAAACACTACAAATGTTGTTTATGAAGGAAATAGAGTTGGAAATCTTTATATTCTTAGACCTAACTCTATGAAATCTGTAGTGGGAAAATGCTTGCTTGCAAATGAAAATACCTTACAACTATGACATAAAAAGCTAGGACATGCTAGTTCACATGTTATTAAAAAGTTAGTGAAATATGATCTTTTTCGTGGATTGCCTGCTTTATCTTTTGATCAAGTTGAAAATTGTGAACCATGTACAATGGGAAAGCAAACAAAAACCTCTTTTAAACCTAAACATGTACTTAGCACAAGTAGATCTTTAGAATTAATTCATATGGATTTATTTGGACCCATGAGGACACAATCTATTGGTGGCAAAAGATATTGTTTTGTTATCGTTGATGATTATAGTAGATATACATGGGTACATTTTATTGCAACCAAAGATGATACTATTCATGTTTTTATACAATTTTGTTCCAAGATTGAAAATCTATTACAAAGCAAAATATGTACCATTAGAAGTGATCATGGTGGAGAATTTGAAAATCATATATTTGAGGAATTCTGTACATCTCAAGGGTACACTCACAATTTTTCTGCTCCACGCACTCCACAACAAAATGGTATAGTTGAAAGGAAAAATCGATCACTACAAGAAATGGCTAGAACTATGATGCTCGAACACAACACACCCAAAACCTTTTGGGCTGAAGCTGTAAACACTGCATGCTATGTATTAAATAGAGTAACTGTTCACTCTCATTTGAAGAAAACTCCATATGAAATAATACATTCTAAGAAACCTAGAGTTGACTATTTTCATACCTTTGGTTCCACATGCTATATCTTAAATACCAAAGATGATAGAGATAAGTTTGACTCTAAATCACACAAAGCATTCTTTTTGGGATATTCCACTTCTAGCAAATCATTTTATATAACACTATCTCTAGAAAAGTTGAGGAATCTATTCATGTTTCTTTTCATGAAGAGTCAAAATCTGAAAATCTAGAAATCATAGATCTCACTAATCAATTCGAAAATTTAAACATACCAAATGATAGTGAGAAAGTTACTACAACCAATCACCAAGCTGAACCACAACCTACACCTAGGCTTATTAAGGATCATCCTCAAGAACTAATTATTGGAAATCCTAATGATAAAGTCAAAACTCGGTCTTCCTTCAAAGATGTTGCAAACATGGCCTTTGTTTCTATCATTGAACCTAAGAAGATATCTGAAGCTCTTAAAGATGATTATTGGATAATAGCCATGCAAGAAGAGTTGAATCAATTCACTAAAAATGATGTATGGAATTTAGTTCCTAAACCACAAGATAAAACCGTCTTTGGAACTAAATGGGTTTTTAGGAATAAGTTAAATGAGACATGAGAAGTAATAAGGAATAAAGCTCGGTTAGTAGCACAAGGATATAATCAACAAGAAGGAATAGATTTTGATGAAACATATGCACCAGTAGCTAGACTTGAAGCTATTAGAATGTTACTAGCTATTGCTGCAGATAAAAACATCAAACTCTACCAAATGGATGTAAAAAGTGCATTTCTAAATGTCATCATTCAAGAAGAAGTATATGTTGCCCAACCACCCGGATTTGAAATACCGGAAGAAGGTGACTATGTTTATAAACTTAAGAAAGCACTTTATGGTTTAAAACAAACACCTAGGAATTGGTATGAAAGGCTCAAGACATATCTTTTTGATAATGGTTTTTCTATTAGAAGTTCAGACTCTACTTTATTTTTCAAAACATATACATATGATTTCCTAGTTGTGCAAATATATGTTGATGACATTATTTTTGGAGCCTCTAATGATTCATTGTGCACACAATTCAGTGACATTATGCAAAAAGAATTTGAAATGAGCCTCATGGGTGAACTAACTTTCTTTCTTGGTTTCCAAATTAAGCAAACACCTGTCGGAATCTTTATAAGCCAAGAAAAGTATACTAAAAAACTTTTAAAACGTTTTGGGATGGATCAGTGAAAACATGCTACTACTCCTATGGCTACTTCTATTAAAATTGATAAGGATGAAAATGGGGAACCTATTGATGATTCCTTATATAGAGCCATGATTGGTAGTTTGCTTTACTTAACTGCTTCTAGACCAGACATTATGTTTTCCGTTGGTCTTTGTGCTCGATTTCAATCACAACCTATGCACTCTCATTTTCTAGCAGTTAAACGAATTCTTCGTTACTTAGCCGGCACTACCTGTTTTGGTTTATGGTATCCAAAAGGACAATCCTTGGATTTTAAAGCTTATACTGATGCGGATTATGCTGGTTGTCGACTTGATCGCAAGAGTACTAGTGGTGGCTGTTTCTTGTTAGGAAGAGCTTTAGTATCTTGGTTTAGCAAGAAACAAAATACAGTTGCCCTATCTACAACTGAAGCTGAATATATGGCAGCCGGATCTTGTTGTGCTCAAGTGCTTTATATGCAACAAGTGTTAAACGATTATGGTTTTACTCTTTCATCTACGCCTATTTTTTGTGACAACATGAGCGCTATAAACTTAGCACACAATCCTATTTTACACAGCCGAGCTAAACATATTGAAATTCGTCATCACTTTTTGAGGGATCATATCTCCAAGAATCATGTTTCCCTTCATCATGTTGATACGGAAGATCAATTGGCTGATATTTTTACAAAACCGCTTCCACTAGACCAATTTAACAAAATTAGGAAGCAATTGCTTATCACTCCTTTGGAAGATGTTTTCTTTGATATTTGTGCTTCTTAAACAAAAACTTTTACTGCATCATTTTGGCTTTTAATGGGCATCTTTTTCATTGGATTTGATGGGACATCTAATTAAGGGGGAGTTTTTCTTAAACGGATATCTTTTTAAAATGACAAAGGGGGAGAAATAAATATAAAACTTAGTATTTATGCAAAAATCAATCAATGAGTTTCATAAACAAACTCTTGGCTTTACATTGAAAGTTGCTATATTCCCTAGAGAATTGGATTTCATGTTCCATAATTCATGGGGAATAATAAGCAAACATTTTATGAAACTCATATGTTTTATATTTCCTTCATTTATATTTTGGAAATGTTTGTCATCTTTAAAAAGGGGGAGATTGTTGGCTAAATGGACATCTATAAATCCCTTTGTTTTGATTATAACAAACATTTCATTCTTATTGATCTAACGAGCTACTTGAGTGTGCAGGAACAAGGCGGATGACAAAGTACTAGGGAAATCCATATGCTTACATATTTATATTTTCATGAAATGTAATCGCTTTGTAAAAACTTGTACAAATATATAATGTACAAGTACTTAGATTTCATGTAAATCAAGCGTTAGATCTTCCCTAGCTAAACACCACATTTAGATAAGTCATCCCCTTCAAATATGATCACATATGCACACTCATACATATAATTAGTGCCTAAATTGAAACATTGAAACATGATCAATCTCGGTCGAACAACTCCTCGACCGAGACACTCTCGGTCGACAATCTTCTCGACCGAGAAAGATCCAAAGTAGCCGTTAGACACAACTGACAAGGTAGTTGGCAGTTGGAGATAAACGTTGCAAAACACTTGATTAAGAGAGCCTGTCGGTCGACAAGAGTTCGACTGAGTAGGTGTCTCGGTCGACCATTCCTCGACCGAGATAAACTCTGACAGCAACTGCAGAGTAAATTAATTAGCCGTTGCTAAAGAAACAAACTTGTACCTAACGGCTAGTTAAGCACTTAGAAACCCCTAGAAGTTGTCTAGAACGTCCTTAAGCATACTTAGGCCATTCCTATAAATAGGACAAGCCATAGGACACTCAAACTCACTTGTTACACTTGAGAAATCCTTGAGCATACTTTGAGCAATCTGTTTGTGAGCAAATTGAGCATTGTAACAATTGGCTACTTCCTTCCTTAGCTCATATTTCATGTCCTATTGGCTAGCATCTCCTATCCACTACAATTACAATTCCATACACTTTGGTTAGGAGATCTATACGCTTGATCTAGGCAAATCAAGCCTTGTGCTACAAAAGGATAAGTTGTAATTTCCTTTTCCTTTCTTGTTCTCATTATTGTTTGTACTCTCCTTGCTACTCCTAGGTTGGAGGCTACGGATTGGAGAGGGTGGAGATCTTCTTGGTGAAGAAGGAGACCTTGAGCTACTTCAAGAAGGCTGGTGCAACGGGAGGTTACTTCTAAAGAGGAAGGCTACTTCAAGGGGGAGCTTGGAGTTACTTCAAGAAGGCTACCTCAAGTTGGTGCATCTACTTCGAGTGAAGGCTGTTCAAGGGGTGTAAAGGAAAGTATTGTATTTTGTATAAATCCTTGTGAAGGTAATAACATATATACTTTCAAAATCCCGGTTGGGTAAGCAACCGGGTAGTGGACTGACAACTTTAGTATTTGCTAAAGTTGGAACCACTCTAAACACCTGTCTCCTTCTTCCAATTTCAATTGTGGTTGTTTGAGTTCAATAATTGTTAAAATTGTTTTAAAACTCTATTCACCCCCCTCTAGTGTTTTTCAATTGGTATCAGAGTAGGCTTTAAGGAACCCTGACAAGGTCTTGAAGAATGGGTGACGGAGTGCTCAACAATCTTAACCTTGAAGGGACACTTGTTGCTAGACCTCCAGCGTTCGATGGAACAAACTACAAATATTGGAAGAGAAGAATGCAGTTCTACTTCCAAGGCATCAATTGGGACCTATGGAGGATGGTGTCAACCCCATATGAGCTTCCTCAAACTCAATTTGTGGAATGGGATGCAAATACGGTAAAGATGGCTCAAATGAATGCTAAAGCTGTAAGCATTTTATATTGTTCAATTTCAGTAGGAGAATTTAATAGGATATCTAACTGTGACACAGCCTATGATATTTGGCATAGACTGTCCATAACTTATGAAGGTACAGTCCAAGTAAAAAATTCCAAAATTAGCATGCTTAAACAAAAGTTTGAACACTTTCGTATGGATCCTAATGAATCTATTAGTGAAATGTTTGCAAAATTCTCTTCTATTGTTAATGGTTTAAATGCCCTAGGAAAACCTGTTCTTGAAGAAGATCAGGTATCAAAAATCCTTCGATCACTTCCTCCTAAATATAAGCCAAAGGTGACAGCCATTGAAGAAGCTAATGATCTCACTCGACTGAAAATGGAGCAACTTATTGGCAACCTAGAAGCTCATGAAGCAACCCTAGAAGAGGAAGAAAGAATAGCATGTGAACATCAACAAGGAAAGAAGAAGGATGTGGCTCTAAAAGCTTCAAAGATCGTCACACCAGAAAGTGAGGAGTCAAGTGAAGAAGAAGGAGAAGAAGCCTTGATTGTCAACGGTAAGAAATACAAAAGGTTTAAATCTAACAAAATTTCTAGTTCTTCTTCTTCTACTCCTAGGTGCTTTGAATGTGGGAAGAAAGGACATCTAAAAAATGAATGTCCTAAAGCAAAGAAAGGAAAGAAAAGCTCACACAAGAAGAAGGGAGAAAAAGCCTATAAAGCTGCATGGGACGAGTCAAGTGACAGTGAAAGCGGAGAAGAAAAGGTGGAATGTCTAATGGCAAGGGAAGATGATGAAGACTCTCAAGAGGTAAGCCTACTCGATCTTCCTAAAGAAGAGTTAATTACTAGTCTACAAGAAACTCATGATAAGTATGTTGATGTCAAGAAGAAACTAAAGAAGGTTATCAAATCAAACGATGAGCTATGTGCTAAATTAGATAATCTTTCTTCTGAAAAGAACAACATTGATCTTGAGAATTTGTCTTTAAAAACATCTTTAGATGATTGCACTAGAAAGCTACTCACTTTAGAAACAAATGTTGATCTTATTTCTAAAGAAAAGACTGAATTGTTAGCTAAATTAAAAGATTTTCAGACTCAACCTATTCTGTGTAACCATCTAGACTATGACAATGTTGCAAAAGAAAGAGATTCATTATTATCTGATTTAGATCAAGCAAGAAAAGATTTACACAAGAAGATGAATGACATTGCTAATCTACAAAGAAAACTTTATGAGTTAAGAAGAAAAGATATTCTTGATAACATTCTAAGCGTTGGTACTATTTTCAATGGAAGAAAAGGTTTGGGATATGCTCCAAAGAAAAACCAACCCAGAAGAACTCAGACTATGTTTGTACCTAAGAACACAATGGCTAGAAAGAGAAATGAAGTTGATTCTATTACTTGTCATTTTTGTCTACGTCTTGGACACTATTCATTTTCATGCCCTTATAAGACTAAGGATTTCGACTTAGTTTGGGTCCCAAAACCCCAAACTTAGTAGAGTCAAATGCAATTTAGTCAAGATATGATTAAATGCTCCATTTTGCAATTTATATTGTCTAATCTCAACTTAACAAAAGGTTTTATGCATATTGTTAATTTTCTGAACTATTGTACTGAAACAGACACTTAGTCGGTCAAAGTATTGTCGACCGAACAATCAATCGGTCGAACTTTTGTCAACCGACTGGATATCTGTAACAAATCAAAATCTACAACAACTAAACAGCAACTATTTCGGTCGAAAATTGGTCAACCGAGCTGAATTTCTGTGTTTCTTTGTAATACAATAACCTTCTCGATCGACAATTAGTCAACCGAGAAAGATGTCGGTCGAACAATTGTCGACCGACTGGACTTCTGAAACAGAATCTTTATACAATCTATACTTAAATGGTTCTAACCATATCAGACCATCACATGGGTACCAAAATCTACATTTTCATGCAGGAATGGGTGGTTGACAGTGGATGTTCCAAACATATGATCGGGAACAAGGATGCATTTCAAACCTTTGAAGAAAAGAAAAGTGGCACAGTCACCTTTGGAGACAATGGTAAAGGCAAAATCGTTGGAATAGCTAATGTTGGTACAAACCTCGAAATAAAGAATGTTCTACTTGTAGATGGTTTGCACCATAATTTGATAAGTGTTAGTCAATTATGTGATAGTGGTTATGATGTTTTATTTAACAAAACCTATTGCAAGTTATTAATAGAAAACACTACAAATGTTGTTTATGAAGGAAATAGAGTTGGAAATCTTTATATTCTTAGACCTAACTCTATGAAATCTGTAGTGGGAAAATGCTTGCTTGCAAATGAAAATACCTTACAACTATGACATAAAAAGCTAGGACATGCTAGTTCACATGTTATTAAAAAGTTAGTGAAATATGATCTTTTTCGTGGATTGCCTGCTTTATCTTTTGATCAAGTTGAAAATTGTGAACCATGTACAATGGGAAAGCAAACAAAAACCTCTTTTAAACCTAAACATGTACTTAGCACAAGTAGATCTTTAGAATTAATTCATATGGATTTATTTGGACCCATGAGGACACAATCTATTGGTGGCAAAAGATATTGTTTTGTTATCATTGATGATTATAGTAGATATACATGGGTACATTTTATTGCAACCAAAGATGATACTATTCATGTTTTTATACAATTTTGTTCCAAGATTGAAAATCTATTACAAAGCAAAATATGTACCATTAGAAGTGATCATGGTGGAGAATTTGAAAATCATATATTTGAGGAATTCTGTACATCTCAAGGGTACACTCACAATTTTTCTGCTCCACGCACTCCACAACAAAATGGTATAGTTGAAAGGAAAAATCGATCACTACAAGAAATGGCTAGAACTATGATGCTCGAACACAACACACCCAAAACCTTTTGGGCTGAAGCTGTAAACACTGCATGCTATGTATTAAATAGAGTAACTGTTCACTCTCATTTGAAGAAAACTCCATATGAAATAATACATTCTAAGAAACCTAGAGTTGACTATTTTCATACCTTTGGTTCCACATGCTATATCTTAAATACCAAAGATGATAGAGATAAGTTTGACTCTAAATCACACAAAGCATTCTTTTTGGGATATTCCACTTCTAGCAAATCATTTTATATAACACTATCTCTAGAAAAGTTGAGGAATCTATTCATGTTTCTTTTCATGAAGAGTCAAAATCTGAAAATCTAGAAATCATAGATCTCACTAATCAATTCGAAAATTTAAACATACCAAATGATAGTGAGAAAGTTACTACAACCAATCACCAAGCTGAACCACAACCTACACCTAGGCTTATTAAGGATCATCCTCAAGAACTAATTATTGGAAATCCTAATGATAAAGTCAAAACTCGGTCTTCCTTCAAAGATGTTGCAAACATGGCCTTTGTTTCTATCATTGAACCTAAGAAGATATCTGAAGCTCTTAAAGATGATTATTGGATAATAGCCATGCAAGAAGAGTTGAATCAATTCACTAAAAATGATGTATGGAATTTAGTTCCTAAACCACAAGATAAAACCGTCTTTGGAACTAAATGGGTTTTTAGGAATAAGTTAAATGAGACATGAGAAGTAATAAGGAATAAATCTCGGTTAGTAGCACAAGGATATAATCAACAAGAAGGAATAGATTTTGATGAAACATATGCACCAGTAGCTAGACTTGAAGATATTAGAATGTTACTAGCTATTGCTGTAGATAAAAACATCAAACTCTACCAAATGGATGTAAAAAGTGCATTTCTAAATGTCATCATTCAAGAAGAAGTATATGTTGCCCAACCACCCGGATTTGAAATATCGGAAGAAGGTGACTATGTTTATAAACTTAAGAAAGCACTTTATGGTTTAAAACAAACACCTAGGAATTGGTATGAAAGGCTCAAGACATATCTTTTTGATAATGGTTTTTCTATTAGAAGTTCAGACTCTACTTTATTTTTCAAAACATATACATATGATTTCCTAGTTGTGCAAATATATGTTGATGACATTATTTTTGGAGCCTCTAATGATTCATTGTGCACACAATTCAGTGACATTATGCAAAAAGAATTTGAAATGAGCCTCATGGGTGAACTAACTTTCTTTCTTGGTTTCCAAATTAAGCAAACACCTGTCGGAATCTTTATAAGCCAAGAAAAGTATACTAAAGAACTTTTAAAACGTTTTGGGATGGATCAGTGAAAACATGCTACTACTCCTATGGCTACTTCTATTAAAATTGATAAGGATGAAAATGGGGAACCTATTGATGATTCTTTATATAGAGCCATGAGTGGTAGTTTGCTTTACTTAACTGCTTCTAGACCAGACATTATGTTTTCCGTTGGTCTTTGTGCTCGATTTCAATCACAATCTATGCACTCTCATTTTCTAGCAGTTAAACGAATTCTTCATTACTTAGCCGGCACTACCTGTTTTGGTTTATGGTATCCAAAAGGACAATCCTTGGATTTTAAAGCTTATACTGATGCGGATTATGCTGGTTGTCGACTTGATCGCAAGAGTACTAGTGGTGGCTGTTTCTTGTTAGGAAGAGCTTTAGTATCTTGGTTTAGCAAGAAACAAAATACAGTTGCCCTATCTACAACTGAAGCTGAATATATGGCAGCCGGATCTTGTTGTGCTCAAGTGCTTTATATGCAACAAGTGTTAAACGATTCTGGTTTTACTCTTTCATCTACGCCTATTTTTTGTGACAACACGAGCGCTATAAACTTAGCACACAATCCTATTTTACACAGCCGAGCTAAACATATTGAAATTCGTCATCACTTTTTGAGGGATCATATCTCCAAGAATCATGTTTCCCTTCATCATGTTGATACGGAAGATCAATTGGCTGATATTTTTACAAAACCGCTTCCACTAGACCAATTTAACAAAATTAGGAAGCAATTGCTTATCACTCCTTTGGAAGATGTTTTCTTTGATATTTGTGCTTCTTAAACAAAAACTTTTACTGCATCATTTTGGCTTTTAATGGGCATCTTTTTCATTGGATTTGATGGGACATCTAATTAAGGGGGAGTTTTTCTTAAACGGATATCTTTTTAAAATGACAAAGGGGGAGAAATAAATATAAAACTTAGTATTTATGCAAAACTCAATCAATGAGTTTCATAAACAAACTCTTGGCTTTACATTGAAAGTTGCTATATTCCCTAGAGAATTGGATTTCATGTTCCATAATTCATGGGGAATAATAAGCAAACATTTTATGAAACTCATATGTTTTATATTTCCTTCATTTATATTTTGGAAATGTTTGTCATCTTCAAAAAGGGGGAGATTGTTGGCTAAATGGACATCTATAAATCCCTTTTTTTTGATTATGACAAACATTTCATTCTTATTGATCTAACGAGCTACTTGAGTGTGCAGGAACAAGGCGGATGACAAAGTACTAGGGAAATCCATATGCTTACATATTTATATTTTCATGAAATGTAATCGCTTTGTAAAAACTTGTACAAATATATAATGTACAAGTACTTAGATTTCATGTAAATCAAGCGTTAGATCTTCCCTAGCTAAACACCACATTTAGATAAGTCATCCCCTTCAAATAGGATCACATATGCACACTCATACATATAATTAGTGCCTAAATTGAAACATTGAAACATGATCAATCTCGGTCGAACAACTCCTCGACCGAGACACTCTCGGTCGACAATCTTCTCGACCGAGAAAGATCCAAAGTAGCCGTTAGACACAACTGACAAGGTAGTTGGCAGTTGGAGATAAACGTTGCAAAACACTTGATTAAGAGAGCCTGTCGGTCGACAAGAGTTCGACCGAGTAGGTGTCTCGGTCGACCATTCCTCGACCGAGATAAACTCTGACAGCAACTGTAGAGTAAATTAATTAGCCGTTGCTAAAGCAACAAACTTGTACCTAACGGCTAGTTAAGCACTTAGAAACCCCTAGAAGTTGTCTAGAACGTCCTTAAGCATACTTAGGCCATTCCTATAAATAGGACAAGCCATAGGACACTCAAACTCACTTGTTACACTTGAGAAATCCTTGAGCATACTTTGAGCAATCTGTTTGTGAGCAAATTGAGCATTGTAACAATTGGCTACTTCCTTCCTTAGCTCATATTTCGTGTCCTATTGGCTAGCATCTCCTATCCACTACAATTACAATTCCATACACTTTGGTTAGGAGATCTATACGCTTGATCTAGGCAAATCAAGCCTTGTGCTACAAAAGGATAAGTTGTAATTTCCTTTTCCTTTCTTGTTCTCTATTATTGTTTGTACTCTCCTTGCTACTCCTAGGTTGGAGGCTACGGATTGGAGAGGGTGGAGATCTTCTTGGTGAAGAAGGAGACCTTGAGCTACTTCAAGAAGGCTGGTGCAACGGGAGGTTACTTATAAAGAGGAAGGCTACTTCAAGGGGGAGCTTGGAGTTACTTCAAGAAGGCTACCTCAAGTTGGTGCATCTACTTCGAGTGAAGGCTGTTCAAGGGGTGTAAAGGAAAGTATTGTATTTTGTATAAATCCTTGTGAAGGTAATAACATATATACTTTCAAAATCCCGGTTGGGTAAGCAACCGGGTAGTGGACTGACAACTTTAGTATTTGCTAAAGTTGGAACCACTCTAAACACCTGTCTCCTTCTTCCAATTTCAATTGTGGTTGTTTGAGTTCAATAATTGTTAAAATTGTTTTAAAACTCTATTCACCCCCCTCTAGTGTTTTTCACAAGGTACACCGAAACGAGGGAAAATTGTCTTTTTGAACAGCTTAATCACTGACTTAGAGTCACACATTTGAGTTTCAACAACTTCTCCCCATTTGGATACATAATCTACTGCCACTAGAATGTACTCATACCCCTTTGATGGGGGAAACAGTCCCATGTAGTCAATCCCCCATCCATCAAAGATTTCCACTTCAACCCAATTAGCCATGGGCATCTCGTTTCTTCGTCCAATGTTTCCCGTCAATTGGCACTCTCTACAGACTTTTACATACTTTGCAGCGTCTTTGAACAAAGAGGGCCAGTAAAACTCTGATTGCAATACTTTGGCGGCGGTCCTTTCGCTCCCCAGGTGTCCTCCATAAGGGGAGACGTGACACTCTTTCAGAATGTTCGGGACCTCTTCTTCGGGAATACATCTTCGGTACAAGTTGTTTGCGCATCTTCTAAAAAGGAGAGGATTGTCCCAGTAGTAGTTCTTTACATCTGCAAAGAGCTTCTTCTTTTGGTTATAGGTTATGTCAAGGGGAAATTCTCCGCAGGCAAGATAATTACAGATATCTGCAAACCAAGGTAAACTCACTTCCTTGGTTTCAATCATCATCAAGGCTTCGTCAGCATAATTATCATTAATAGGTGGTTCCTTCTGCCCTTTCACAACGATCCTTGATAAGTGGTCAGCGACCACATTCTCTGCACCCTTCTTATTGACTATCTCATGGTCGAACTCTTGTAGTAACAAGGCCCACCTCAACAGCCTGGGCTTTGTATCTTTCTTCTGCATGAGGTATCTTATAGCCCCATGATCTGTGTAGACTTTAACCTTTGCTCCAATGAGGTACGATCTGAACTTATCGAAAGCGAAGACTATTGCGAGCATATATTTTTCTATAGTTGTATAATTTACCTGAGCTTCATCTAGGGTGCGACTAGCGTAGCAGATTACATGGCGCTTTTTGTCCTTTTTCTGTCCTAGGACCGCTCCTACTGCATAGTCGCCGACGTCACACATAAGCTCGAAAGGTAATCCCAGTATGGAGCTTGGAGAATAGGCGGTGAGACAAGAGCATCCTTTAAAGCCTGAAAAGCGATTAGACAATCATTAGAGAAATCAAATTCAACATCTTTTACCAGAAGGTTGGACAACGGTTTCGAAATCTTTGAGAAGTCTCTTATAAATCTTCGGTAGTAGCCGGCGTGCCCGAGGAAAATCCTCACTCCCGTCACAGAATTTAGTGGGGGAAGCTTGGATATGGCTTCAACCTTGCTAACGTCTACCTCGATGCCACACCTCGAAACTTTATGCCCTAGCACGATGCCTTCTCATACCATAGAATAGCACTTCTCCCAGTTCAAAACCAAACTCTTTTCCTCACAGCGTTGCAAAACTAGAGAAAGGTTTTTCAGGAAGGTATCGAAGTCCTTTACATAGATAGAAAAATCGTCCATGAAAACTTCCACGATATCCTCTAAAAAATCCGAGAACATCGATATCATGCAGCATTGGAACGTTGCGGGAGCATTACACATGCCGAAAGGCATCCTCCTGAAGGCGTAGGTGCCATAGAGACAGGTAAAAGTTGTTTTCTCTTGGTCATCTGGCAGGATGGGGACCTAATAAAACCCTAAAAACCATCCAAGAAATAGAAATAGTCATGATGCGCTAGTCTTTCAAGAACTTGATCAATGAAAGGAAGCAGATAATGATCTTTTTTCATAGCTTGGTTTAGCTTCCGGTAGTCAATACACATTCTCCATCCTGTGATGGTCCTAACTGCCACTTCATCGCCTTTATCTCCTTTAACTACTCTCATACCACCTTTCTTGGGTACTACATGGATTGGGCTCACCCAGTTACTGTCACTGATCGGGTAAATGATCCCATCATCCCTTAACTTGATTACTTCTTTCTTCACCACTTCTTTTAACATCTGGTTTAATTTTCTCTGGGGTTGAGCCATAGGCTTAGCAGAATCTTCCAGATTGATGTGATGCATACACAATGCAGGGCTAATGCCTTTGATATCCTCCATCGAGTATCCTATAACCTGCCTGTGAAGTCTCAACTCCTTAAGAAGTTTACCCAATTGGTCCTTTGTAAGATGGGCATTGACAATGACATGATTCCTTTCCTCTCGATCTAGGAATTCATATTTCAACCCTTCAGGTAACTGCTTCAACTCAGGTTTGGCCTTCGGTGACTTTTCTTCTGGAACCTCCTCAAGAGAGGTAAACTTAACTGTTTCATACTACCTCATCCTCGTTGCTCAGGTCTTCATCAGACTGGTTAAGATAGTTAAGAAACTCCACAACTTCTGGATTTTCAGAGTCAGAATCTTGATTGCTTATTGCTCTTACAAGAGGGTCTACCATGAGGATGTCTTCTTTTACCTCTTCACAGAACTGGTTGTAGCTTTCCGTAAAGCAAGCATACTCTAACATGGATGGTCCTTTCATCGCATCCTACACTTTGAAGTCTAAGTGGTTGTTTCTGACCCTTAGAGTGATTATTCCCTCAACAACATCAATCAACGCCGTTCCTGTAGCTAGGAAAGGACGTAAAAAGATGATAGGACAGCGAGGGTCCTCCACGGTATCAATGACGACGATATCATAAGGAATGAAGAAACTTCCTACCCGGATCGGTACATCTTCAACAATGCCGACAAGCCTTTTAAAGGTATGATCTGCTAATTCAATTCTCATATTGGTTTTGACCATATCAGTCAAACCTAATCTCTACGCGAAGCTTAGGGGCATAAGGCTGATGCTAGCCCCTAAATCGGAAAGACCTTTTCATTCGACATTATCTCCAATGGCGAAAGGAATGGTGAAAGCCCCTGGATCTTTCTTTTTGTTGGGAAAATGTGATTTAACAACTGCAGAGGACATACTTGCTAGATGCACAGTTTTGATTCTTCCTCCTCTTCTCTTCTTGGTAATCAAATATTTGAAAAACTTAGCATAAGTCGGCATCTCTTCTAAAGCGTCCAAAAAAGGTACTTCGAGATGAAGTTTCTTTATTGATTCCATGAACTTCTCATGGCGCTTCTTAAGGTGTGCCTTTATCAGCTTGTAAGGAAAAGGCAACTTGGGAGAGTAAGGGCTTCTCTTACCAGATAACTCCTCAAAGGATCTTGGTTCAGGTTCTCTGTCATGAGCTTGTTGATTGACTTCTTCTACGGGATTATCAGCCGCAGTCCTCGATTCCGGTTCCTTTGGTCTGGCTTCTTCATGACGTTCTACTGTCCTTCCTGATCTCAGCACTGCCATTTTGGTAGATTCGGTGTTGGAGAGTATCTTACCCGAGGGATTCTTTATCAATTCGGCCATCTGGGCCAACTGCTGATTGATTTGGCGTTGGTGCGTCTACATGTCCTCCATCTGGACTTGTATTGTGTTCAGAACTCCTGAATTTGAAAGCGCACTTTGCGCCAGCTGGTTATTGATGGTATCTTGTCCTTTTACAAAATCAAACAACTGGCCAACCAAGTCTGGTTGGTTCAAAACCTTGTCTTGACCTTGCTCCTTGGCTTGACTTTGACCTTGACTAGTGTTTTCCACTTGGCGACCTTGGTACTTTCCTTGTCCTTGGAAATTTGCCTTGTTCGACTGGAAAGAAGTAGTCCTGGTGAACTGACTTTGTCCTCCTCTTTTCTCAAAAACTTAGGGTTTCTTGGTGGGGTTATGCAGCTGATGCGAGTTTTCAGCCGCATCTTTGTTGCCATAACTAAAACCAGGATGATCTGGCCTCTTAAAATTAACAAAAGAGATGTTCTCAGCCTCCTCAGCCTCAGATTCACTTTCACTCGACTCGTCAGGTCGGGTGTAGATACAATTATCTACCCTGTGTCCACCTTCTCCATAGGTGACACATTTCATGACCTTTTCGACTAGTTTCTTCCCCTTTCCAGTTGATTCTTTCAGCTGTTTGACATAAGTGGCCATCCTCTGGATCTGAGAGGTAATAGTTTCCAGAGCCTTGGATTCCATTGAAGGTCCTTTACTAGCCTTCTTAGCATGTCCCCTGTTTGATCTATTGTAGTCGGTGTCGGCTTGCAACTCCGCCATGTTCTTGATGATCTTTTCGGATCTTCTAGGCTTCTTCCCCAGAAAGTCACTGCCTGCTGCTGCATTCAGTGAAACCCTTTCCTCAGGGGTTAGACCGTTGTAGAAGGTAGTTATCAAGAAACCCTTCTTATAGTTGTGATGAGGGCAATCCCTCTGATATTCTTGATATCGTTCCCAGGCATTGTGTAGATTCTCGTGAAAACCTCTAGAGGGGGGGTGAATAGAGTTTTATAGAGATTTTAAAATAATTTAAACTCAAGCAACCACAAAGAAAGATTGGACAAAGAGACACAAGGGTTTAGAGTGGTTCCTAGCCTTAGCAAATACTAAGGTAGTCAGTCCACTACCCAGTTGCTTACCCAACCGGGATTTGAAAAGAAATTATTTTATTACCTCGCAAGGACTTTACATAAAATACATTTCTTTTCCCTAAACCCTTCAAGCAGCCTTCACCTAGAAGTAATCGCCCAACTCGAAGCAGCCTTCCCTTGAAGTAGATGCACCAACACCCGTTGCACCAGCCTTCTGAAGTAGCTTCCCGTGCGATAGCCTTCTTGAAGTAGCTTGAAGTCCCCTTCTCCACCTGAGAAGTCCACCCTCTCCAATCCGCAGCCTCCAACCCTAGGAGTAGCAAGGAGAGTACAAGGAATAAATAGGAACAAGAAAGAAATACAGAAATTACAATACCGTTGTAAGCACAAGGCTTGATTTTCCTATATCAAGCGTTTGGATCTCCCAACCAAGATATATAGCAATGTGATTATTATGTGTAGGAGATCCTAGTCTATAGGACACGAAACGGTAGCAATATGAATGTATAACAAGTGTGGGAATTGCACTATTGCTCCAAACAGATTGCCAATGTAGTGTATGCTCAAAGATTGCACAATTGAGTATATGAGTCTCCTCTAGTGTCCTATGGCTTGTCCTATTTATAGGAATGGCCTAAGTATGCTTAAGGACGTTCTAGACAACTTCTAGGGGGTTCCTAGTGCTTAACTAGCCGTTAGGAATAAGTTAGGCGCATTAGCAACGGCTAGTTAATTAATTCTGCAGTTGCTGTCAGAGACCATCTCGGTCGAGGACTTGTCGACCGAGATGCCCGGTCGGTCGAGGGTTTTTCGACCGACAGGCTATCTGGATTAACGTTTATTTGCAACTGTCAACTGCTGTGTCTAACGACTACTTTTGGTCAATCTCGGTCGAGAAGTTTGTCGACCGAGAGTGTCTCGGTCGAGGAGTGTGGTCGACCGAGATTGACTCTGTTTTCAATCTTTTAATTAAGATACTAAGTGAGTGCATGAGTGTGCATTATGTGATCTTATTAGAAGGAGATGTCCTAACTAAGTGTAGTGTTTAGTTAGGGAGATCTAACGCTTGATTTACATGAAGTCTAAGTACTTGTACATTATATGTTTGTACAAGTTTACATATGATTACATTGCATGACATTTATAAACATTCAAGCGTAAGAATTCCCTAGAGCTTTGTCATCACCTTGTTCCTGCACACTTAAGTAGCTCGTTAGATTAATAAGAATGAAATGTTTGTCATCATCGAAACAAAGGGATTTATCATAATATCCAATTTATCCAACAATCTCCCCCTTTTTGAAGATGACAAACATTTCCTAAATATGAAATAAGGAAATATAAAATATATGAGTTTCATACCTGAAAATTTACCTTTTGTAGCCATTTATGTTTTTCAAGTAAGTGCTGGCCAAGATGTGATGAAACTCTTTTATATATATTTTTATATTCTTTCTCCCCCTTTGTCATTTCAAAAAGATATCCAAAGTTGAATGTTTTATTTTTCTTCTCCCCCTTTATATAATGCTCCCCCTTAATTAGATATCCTATTAGGAACATTGATTTTTATCTAATTTATCCACAATTTGTTTCTCAATCATTCACAAAGGATGTTAAGCCTTGAAATGAAATGAGATACTTTTAAGCATATGATGAAATGTATATGGATTTCGCATATATCAAAGGATATTCAGTTATACATAATGATTTCAAAGTTTTCGTAAGCTTCTTCTAAACAATGATCAAGGTTTTAATGATCTCCCCCTTTTTCTTATGCTTTGCTCCCCCTTCGATAGATATCTCAAATGAAAGTTTGAATACTGAGCAAATATATAAAATGTCCAAGATTTTAACAAAGATGTATGCAATTATGTCAATCTGGAAAAACAGAAACCCAGTCGGTCGACAGTTGCTCGACCGACAATGTTCTCGGTCGACTAGTTGCTCGACCGAGAATGTTTCTGGAGAACTATTTTGTTATTTAATTTTAATTTGTAATAGTTGCCTGTCTTAATTATTATTATTCCCTTATTTGTTATGCTCTACAATAATGAACTTATAATACGTATTTTGAAGAAGTCTCATATGCCAAACAAATATCCATGTGAATAAAAAAAAATGGCAAATTTCATTCAATGGCATGAAGAAGATTACAATCATATAGAATACAACTATTACAACTCCAACACTTCACAGGAAAGATTTAAGAATTACATCAATGTCCGGATCTTTCCCAAGAAATGGCTCGGCTCCATAGTATTGGACCAGAGTTTTCCAATCCAAAGCACCAGTTGTAGTCAACGCATATGCTTCCAGGAAAGTGGGAACTCGGTCAAAACGGAAGTGAGCAGCTATGTCTTGCAATTGTATGGAAGAAAATTGAGTATGTGCAAGATCCATTGAGGGTGAAGGTGGAGGTTGATAGTAGTTGTATGAGGGGTTAAATGGGTTGAGCATGCCAGGGTTTAAAGAATGCGGATATTCATCGGTTTGGTTAGGAGAAAGGTTTTGCATTCTTTGATTTAAGTATGACATGGCATGGTGATTGTAGTTTAATTGTCTACTAAGATGGTATTGGGAGCCAGCAATATAAGTAAGGGTATTTTGGATGGGATCAATGGAAAGGTTAGTAGGAGGAGGGGGTGGTATATCCTGATGTGATGACTCTCCTTCTACTCTTGCCCTTTTATGGCCAAAGTCAATTCCCATCTTCTCTACGGTGTTCTTACTTATCTTTGGTGGTCTACGCTCCCATATGTATCCCATATCTTCAATGTTTGACTTAAGAAAATGTTGAGTAATCTGGCACACAAAATCGGCATATGGTGGATTGCCAGAAAACTCAAGCATATTTTTAAGTATTATGCGAATGAAGTTGATGGGAATTTCTTTTATGATAGCATAAATTAGACACATACGGAAGATAGGAACCTCAGATTTATTGGCTCGTGGATGTATGTTGGTGGAGACAATGAGGTTTACTATTCTACATGCCGGTTTTAGGTTTATTGCATAATAGGTTCCCCTATCTTCATGACAAGTGGTATTGGCTTGAAATATGGCTCTTTTTATATCACTAAGACTAGTGGTGTGGTCATCATGGGAAAATAGATTTATTGGATTGCCGGTGGAAAGGTCAAGGAAATCTTGATATTCATCTATATCAATTTCAAGCATGTCAAGAATATCCCCTTCGGAAAATTTAAAATTATGCCCATTGACCATGGTATAGAAGAAAGTGGTGTCATTTTCGGTGTGGGATAGAAGATTGGCATAGAATTCATTGACTACCTTAATGGAGTAGGAAGGAAAGGATGGATTGATGAAGTCCTTCAGCTTTTGTACTCCAAAGAGATGCTCCAGGTCTACGATGTTGATGAAGTCCATCACTTCGACCGGACGTCGGGGAAGAGGAGCTTTAGAGGAAAGCCGAAAGTATCTATCTCCAGCATCTCCGTCGACGAAAGCTATGTCATTGATGATCGTCAGTGGCGGAGTGGCTTCCCTCTCTTCTCTTCTTTTTCTTCCAGCAACTTTCTTCTTCCCACGGACAGTTGATGATGAGGCCATTATGTTTCTTGAGAGTGGAGAAGAAGCAAGGAAGATTTGAGAGTAAGAGTGCTGAAGGATTGCACGAAATTGCACTAGAGATGGACTATGGAAGCAAGGAAATGCAAGTGTGAGTAAGTGGCTCGTTTTTGCACTTATTTATAGAATTCCAGCGACCTGGTCGGTCGACGGCTCGTCGACCGAGCGTCCACAACGGTCGAGTTGCAGACGCGCCACTTGGTCCTCCAACGGTAAAGAAAACGGTCATAACGGTCGGGTCGCAACGGTCATATCCAACGGCTATTTCTCGGTCGAGCGCTTGTCGACCGACATTGTCTCGGTCGAGCACTCGTCGACCGACAGTTTGTCTGATACTGAGTCTGTTTGGAATTTGTCAGTCGAGTGAGGTGGGCTGACCGAGTGGTTCTCGGTCGAGCATTTGTCGACCGACTAACTTACTGAGTTCAATTTTTGGCTAAATTTTAATGCAAATCATAGAACATTTTTGTAGAGCATCTGTATATTCCAAGGGAGTAATAATATTTAAGGCTTCTAATTACCACAAATGATTTGACGATTTGATTTAAAAATATGCTAAGATTAAGTTCAGTAAAATAATGTTCAAATAAACAATTTTTATCAAAGTTTATTTTAGGTCGCCCTTGATTACGACCATAGCGCCCCTTGGTCAAATTTTATTTTAACCAAGAGGCATATTCTGCAGGTTTCCAGTATGAATCATTCATATGCGAAGTATGAGTTCTGCAGATAGCTTGCAAATATCAATTTGAGACACATTAAAGTGTACTAATTATGAGAGCTTAATAAGGACATCAAATATGGTGAAGCATATTCAAGAATAATATCCATTCATGAATTTAAGATTACTTTGGATAGACTAAAATATAAAAGCACACAAAAATTTATTTGAAACATTTTATTCATTGCAAGTATTTCTGAAAAAGAAATGTGCAATAAAAGAATGATTAAATAGAATCTTTCAAGAATAATCTTTCAAGAATCTTTCAAGAATAATTTTCACATACAATGTAAAGATTTACAGCAGTTTGAGATAAACGTATGTGTATCAAGGTGCTATTAAATCTTTTTAATTTTTGATTTTGTTATCCCTAAATGTTAAGTTGAGATAGACATAAGGATATACAAATTAAGGTCTATGGTCATATCTCAACTTAGTCGAACCTATTTAATTTGGGGTTTTTGGAACCCATACCATTTCGACATGCTTTTTCTTGTATGGGCATGAAAAAGAATAATGTCCAAGGCGTGAGCAATAATGACAACAAATTGAATCAACCTCAAGCCTTTTTCTATAGTTTTGATCTAGGTTATTCTTGGGTATATATATTTTTGTGCCTCTAGGTATATAAGCGGATTGACTCGCTTGTGTTCTTCTAGGTTGTTTATGGGATTTCTCATTAGGCTTATAACCTAGTCCTCTTCTCCCTATTTGATGATAGGAATTTTCTAATATTCTATCAAGGATTCCATTGTTGCTTAACTTACTAACTTCTTGTTGCAACTTAACGATCTCATCCATTCTTTTCTTGATATCTAATTTTGCTTGGTCTAGATTGGATGATAGCATATTTCTTTCTTTCACTATATTGTCATAATCTACATGGGTGCACAATATAGGTTGTTTTTGAAAATCATTTAATTTTGTAAGCAATTCAGCTTTTTCTTGACATAGAAGATCATAGTTTGTTTCTAGAGTAAAGATCTTTACTTCACTGTTACTTAGAGATGATTTCAAGGTACGATTATCAGACATAATGCTATCTTTTTCAAAACCAAGAGTATTCAATTTAGCATATAAATCGTCATTTTCGGATGTAAGATCAAGAAGTCTAGCATTTAGATCATCATTTTCTTTACTGGATTTCTTTAACTTCTTTTTGCATTCAACATATTTATTATATGTTTCTTCAATAATAGCAACTAACTCCTCCTTGGGTAAATCAAGCAAGCTTACCTCTTCTTCTTATTCCTCACTTATTGTAGCAACGAAACACTCTTTATGTGCATCTCCTTTCTTTGATCTCCATGGACATTTAGACGTAGAGTGCTTTGTTCCTAAGCACCAATTGCAACTTGTCGAACTTTGGTCCATGCTCCTTTTCTTGTGGTTGTAGTCACCTCCTCCCTTTATCTCTTCAAGACCTTGTTAGGGCTCCTTGAAGCCTGCTCTGATACCAATTGAAAACCTCTAGAGGGGGGGTGAATAGAGTTTTATAGAGATTTTAAAATAATTTAAACTCAAGCAACCACAAAGAAAGATTGGACAAAGAGACACAAGGGTTTAGAGTGGTTCCTAGCCTTAGCAAATACTAAGGTAGTCAGTCCACTACCCGGTTGCTTACCCAACCGGGATTTGAAAAGAAATTATTTTATTACCTCGCAAGGACTTTACATAAAATACATTTCTTTTCCCTAAACCCTTCAAGCAGCCTTCACCTAGAAGTAATCGCCCAACTCGAAGCAGCCTTCCCTTGAAGTAGATGCACCAACACCCGTTGCACCAGCCTTCTGAAGTAGCTTCCCGTGCGATAGCCTTTTTGAAGTAGCTTGAAGTCCCCTTCTCCACCTGAGAAGTCCACCCTCTCCAATCCGCAGCCTCCAACCCTAGGAGTAGCAAGGAGAGTACAAGGAATAAATAGGAACAAGAAAGAAATACAGAAATTACAATACCATTGTAAGCACAAGGCTTGATTTTCCTATATCAAGCGTTTGGATCTCCCAACCAAGATATATAGCAATGTGATTATTATGTGTAGGAGATCCTAGTCTATAGGACACGAAACGGTAGCAATATGAATGTATAACAAGTGTGGGAATTGCACTATTGCTCCAAACAGATTGCCAATGTAGTGTATGCTCAAAGATTGCACAATTGAGTATATGAGTCTCCTCTAGTGTCCTATGGCTTGTCCTATTTATAGGAATGGCCTAAGTATGCTTAAGGACGTTCTAGACAACTTCTAGGGGGTTCCTAGTGCTTAACTAGCCGTTAGGAATAAGTTAGGCGCATTAGCAACGGCTAGTTAATTAATTCTGCAGTTGCTGTCAGAGACCATCTCGGTCGAGGACTTGTCGACCGAGATGCCCGGTCGGTCGAGGGTTTTTCGACCGACAGGCTATCTGGATTAACATTTATTTGCAACTGTCAACTGCTGTGTCTAACGACTACTTTTGGTCAATCTCGGTCGAGAAGTTTGTCGACCGAGAGTGTCTCGGTCGAGGAGTGTGGTCGACCGAGATTGACTCTGTTTTCAATCTTTTAATTAAGATACTAAGTGAGTGCATGAGTGTGCATTATGTGATCTTATTAGAAGGAGATGTCCTAACTAAGTGTAGTGTTTAGTTAGGGAGATCTAACGCTTGATTTACATGAAGTCTAAGTACTTGTACATTATATGTTTGTACAAGTTTACATATGATTACATTGCATGACATTTATAAACATTCAAGCGTAAGAATTCCCTAGAGCTTTGTCATCACCTTGTTCCTGCACACTTAAGTAGCTCGTTAGATTAATAAGAATGAAATGTTTGTCATCATCGAAACAAAGGGATTTATCATAATATCCAATTTATCCAACATCTCGTTCGGCTTTTGTATGAAAGATGTGATCCTCTGTCTATTCTGGACAGTCTTCTCTGTAGGATAAAACTTGTTTACAAAGGCATCTGCCAGCGCACTCCATCCGTTAAGAGCTTGGTGTGGTATCCCGAGGTACCATGATAGAGCCTTATCTTCTAAAGAAAAGATGAAACCCTTGCAATAAATCACCTCCTGTGGGACTCCCCGCATCTTTATGGTGTCACAGATGTTTTTAAAAGCATCTAGACGGTGATAGGGATTATCATTCTTCGAGATCCCTCTGAAGCTCTTATTTTGGATCATAGAGATGACTGATGGTTTTAGCTCGAAGTTGGTTGCGTTGAACCTCGGGATGACAACAGGACATCTGGAATTATTAGCCTTTGTGGCAGCCAACTCCCTGAGGGTCTTTTCTTCTTCATTGGAATCGTCGCTGTCACTATCTCCCTAGTTCTGGTCCTGATTATTTTGATTTCTTCTGCGTCTCCGGTGATGACAACATCTCTCCCGGCGATTGTCATCCTCGGACTGTTCTATTTTAGGATCTTCATGTTGATGATTGCCGTCATAATGGTCATTGTCTTCAGGCGGAGGCGAGTGAGGTCGAACTCTCGTGTGTCGCTCACCCTCTGAGAGAGGTGGTTCAATGCGAGGTGGCATGTCTGGTGATGTCGGTGCTCAGATGAGCAGCATGCTTCTTTCCTGAGTACCTGAATAGCACGTAAAATCAAGTTAGAAAACCTGTATTAATAATACGAACTACTCATTTTAGGTTAAAATAAAAATAAAAAAAGAGAGTGCTGTCAAGCTCATTTCTAAGCTTGAGGCACTGGAGTGTAGTTAGTGGATTCAGGTTCTTCATCACTACCATTTTGCCTTATCCCTGACAACGGCGCCGAAAAGTTGACCGGCCTAAATCGCACGTCCGAAAATGGAGCGGATTTGAAGTAGACAAACTTTTAAATTTATAACCCGAAACCTTCTAGGCCCCCACAACTTTATTATGGTGTCGAAGTATATATATGGGGTCAAACATAGGGACAAGAGTGGTAGTGTTGACGAATGCGGAATCGACACGTTACACTCCGATATGGGTAAGGAGATGATAAAGTTCCCCAAGGGAACAATAGGCTAAGATCGATAAAATAAAAGAAAACTATCTCCAACTGGAGCTACGAGGAAAATTAAGGTTTTATAGGTTTATCAGTTTTTATGGTTTTTGCACAACAGAAACAAAGAGGATAATACTATTGCTTTAGAAAGGAACGAAGAAGAAAGCTTCGGTAAAACAAGTGGCAACAGAAACATCCAGTACCCCTTCTCTCGAAGCGGGTACCTCTAACTTAATATCAACATCTCTCTCGAGGTTTCTGGTCTTAAATTAGAGTGGAGAGGTTACTAAGGCAACTCTGATCCTGGGCACTCTCGTACTCCAGTATCAGACCAAACACTAGAGCCACAACGCCTCTCTCGAGGCTGCTGCAACGAGAAAACACGATTCAGTAGCTAGTCGAAACGTGATCCAAGTGTACAAGCTAGAGTTTGGATGCTAAACAAAACAATCATCCAACAAAAGGTACCACGCATAAAGCAGCAGATAATTAAAACTCTTCTAATTCCATTAGCATAAAAGGGTCTGGTTACATTGCATAAGTAAAGAAAGTAAATGACTGAAATAAGTAAAGATAAATGTCGCCTTCTTGGTTTAGAAGGGCGACAAGCAGCAGAAGATCGTCCATCCCGATACCAGATGGGATCCTTGCCTGATACGCCAATGTCAGGCGGCACACCCTCTCGGGCGACACGCTCATGACGGGCGGACGTATCGTGCGGGGCGCTCATGCCCGATACGATCGTGTCGGGCGGCACCCTCTCGGGTGACACGCCGTGACTGGTGATGCGTATCGGGCTTGGTATCGTGATGGGCCAGCGTTTTTCTTCGAGTATCGGGTACTCATATCGGGTGTCCTTATCGGTCGATATCGGTCTGCAGCAGTGTCCGGGCCCGATCCTAAGTGAACCATTCCCTCCCTCTCGGGTTGGGGAAGTTCTCACCTAGTATCGCCCGGTACACCTCTGAGGCACGACACGCTAGCTCCAGACGCTTTCCCAAGTTGGCTTTCGAGAGATTCCGACCTTAACGACCTATCCCATAGGAGTCCTGTAGCTGCTATTTATAGGTAGTGATTGGGGGGAATTGTGTTTCTCCGAACGCCACGTGTCCTTCGTCAGCTTTATCATCTCGGATTCGGGGATGCCCGATATGCGTATCGCCCGGCACAAAGATGTCAGTCTGGGAGTGTGTCGGTCATCATGACGAGTGGCACCTGCCGGTGGGTGTCCTGTATCACGTGACACGCTTCAACAGTCGTGACGAGTCTGGCTCCCTGTCGGGTAGATGGCGTATCACTCATCTTCTCTTTCTTGCGTGGCACCCTCGTATCATGCGGTAGTGTATCGTGCTGCCCTGTTGGGCAGCGGGCGTATCGGTCGACTGGTTGGTAAGGAGGCCGATGCAGGTGGAACACGTTCGTGGATCGGGACGAGCCTTTTTGCTGATAAATGAGTTAAAAATCGAGGAAAACTCTGCAAAAGATGATAATATTGAGTTAAAAGCATAGCATGGCCTGTTTATGTAAAACATGACAAAAAGGAGAGGAAAACTGTTTAAAAGGGCAGATTTGATAACGAAACAAGGGCCAAAAACATCACAAAATTTGGTGTTATCACTTGGTTACCACAACCAGAGAAGACAACAATTATCAGAGCTTATTGTTGTGTCTCGAAAGCCCGCATTACCCCTTTGTTTATAGTAGGGCCAGGTTCAGGGTTCCAGATCCATTTGGGAGTCAAAGAGACTGCTTTTCATAAACTTTTCAGAACCTACAAACGACGAACCGGTCGGTTCACTCACCAACCTATCGGTTCATGCATGAACCAATTGGTTCATTCCCTGAACCGGTTAATTTGTGCATGTTTCCTATTCTGAAGCACATTGGTATTCAATGCATGATTAATACAGATCATGACATCAACATCAATCCTTGATCCAATCGAATTGACCATTGAATCGGACAATTCATCACATGAAATGGTCATTTGGGACCTTGAACCGGTCAGTTCACTAAGTGAACCAGTCAGTTCATGTCCTGATTTAGGCATTGCTCAACCAATGTTGTTTCTAATTCGCATGACACTCCGATCGATCTGTTCAACTGTTACGACCCCACCTCCCGATAACCCCCAATTAAGGGAGCCCGAGAGGTCAAAGCTGCACCCATAACTTCCGGATCAAAGGTTCGGCAACTAACCAAGAATAATTATCAAATTTTAACCTATTATACTGAAAAGCTGTAAGAAAATAATTTTTTGCATACCTTTTTGAAAACTTGGATCTCTAAACTTCTATCCACTTAAGGATTCTATGTTAACTAATCCTCCTTTATTTAACTTCATGTATTTCACAATATGACGATTTACTGTTTGTCCTTTTGGATTGTACCTAAAACACCGACAAACAAAACGTCGGTCAGCCGAAGCTGGTATGTGGGGGAAACAATAACTATGTAAATACATTAACAATGTAATCATTCAATTAATCATTTAACAACCAAGATTACATTTTAGATATAACTCCGCGATCCAAGAGTACCCTATCCTCTATGTTGTCCCCATTAAACCCCTCATGATCCACCTATAAGTGAACCAATTTCTAGGGTTGAGTCACATGGCACTACTCGTAAGTAGCCCACTCCTTAACTCATGGCAGTCTAATGAGTCTCATAGTACTACATGTAGGTAGCCTAGTTTCTAACTCTCGGTAACCTAGACCTTGCTCTAGGATTACCCCTTTTCTTCTTAGCCTTTTCAAAGTAATAGAGGTGGACCCGGATCTAGACAGTTATATATGCACATTTATAGTGATAATCATAGTCACTTTATAGTTGCATGAAATAAATAAACATCCAACAGTTATTTTCAAGCAACCGATTAAAACTTCGAGAATCTCCGTGAAACTAGAGCGATTATTCATAAGCATAACCACATACCTGATCTGATGAGTCATGCAGATTATTCAACATATACTTCATGTATATACAATCAAGCTAATCAACATATCCAAGCAAGTAATTCAATCATCACTTAATTCCTAAAAAGAATATGTACTCTATTTATTACATACTTTATCAAGAATCTACTTTATTGACTTGGATTCTCTTTCTAGGGTTTCTAATCCACATTAAGGTTTCATTAATATCCATTAGGGTTTCTTAGATCAATTTCTTAAACTTTATCCCTTTTAGGTTAACAAACCCTAAAATACTCTTTTCCATTTATATGAACCTTAATTTCTCAACTATCCATTTTAATAGTCTTTTATACCCAAATTGACTTAGGATCATCACATCCCTATTTATTCATGGATTTGAACCATTAAAACAATTAAAAGACACATTCCTCTAAATTAGGGTTTTCAAGCTCATTAATGCGTAATCATGCATGAAACCCTAAATCAAGCCAATTTTATAAAACGATCATCTTTTTAGATTCCATCTTCACATTTATCAACAATAGGTTATTATCGGCTTGAATTATCCATTGGACAACATTAAATCCATATATCATCAAATCTAAGGGTCATTCCTTAATTAAATCATTAAAGATGATAACTTTATGTCCTTTTCAAATTTCAAGCATATTTATGCACATAAACTCCCAATTAGACTAATCACGTGCAAATTTCTTCCTTTTTGAACATAATGTACCATTTTACATTTAACAGGTTAATATCAACTCTAACGATCCATTAAACCCTATTAAACACTTTATTCCTTTCAAAATAGAGTTTCTTAATCTTTAATTCATTAAAGATAATAATTTGCACTACTTTTCGCATAACTAGAGGAATTAGCTTCTAAACATATTTTTATTGAATTCCCCTCATTCTGAGGATCAATTTTCATATAAGATTTGTCCCAATCCGAGTTTCCTAGAATTAGTTATGATTTTAGAAAGGAAAAGTACCTCTCGGCCAATCAGATTGCGCCACGTAGCCTCTCCCATGCAACACATGCTTTGGGAAATATTTTGAAAAGACGTCCGTGCCCCTGGTTAAGTTGAGCATCCCTTTAGCCCACGAAGGGCAGAACTGCCCAATTCCCTTTTCGCCTCCTTCAACCTCACACAGCTTGGCTGCGCTGCCCTAGCCGCCAACCTGCAGAGTTGCGTGAGCCACCCCACCATCTCGAGGCTCGGAGCTCCCCAGAAATGTTCGTCCTACCTCCGCCACTCCCCATCGCAGCTAACCAGACCCTGACCCACGACCAAGATGGCTGAGCGTGCGGGCTCTTGGCCCTTGACCTACAGCGGCAGTGCAGTCTATCTGCCAGAGCTGCGTGAAGGCACGGGCAAGTGGTGCTGGCCGACCATCTCCAGGTCGTCGTGGGTGCATCCTGCTCCCATTAAGACCTCCACTCTGCTCCCTGGTTTCCTCGTACATATCTATACCCTCTTCTAGGGTTTGCAAGGAAAGAAGATAAAGAAAAGAGGGTTGGCTGCGTGAGTTCTCCTTTGGCCCTAGCCAGGGACTCTATCCTTTTATAAAAGAGGAGAGCAACGCCCTAGAAAACTTGCCCACAAAGACAACAAGGCCTCTTCAAAAGGAAACCTTCTCTCTCTCTTAAACAATATTTCTCATTTAAGTAATCGTTAGATTATCTAAGATCCTTGACTATCAAGGTATTTCTAAAATTCTCTCTCTTATTCTCTCTATGTTTGCTTTTTAATTCATGGGCATGAATTTCTATTTTCTTTTATTAGAAAATATTCCCTTTTAAACAATACTACCAAATTTCATTAATAATGTATCACATTATCCTTTAATTTTGTATTATTGATATTTTATCTTTCTTTCCTCTTTATTGGGACTCCTTGGATCCCAAGACACTCCATTATTTCGAAATTCTTTTTATGGGACACTCATTATCCTTCTAGATGCATCTAAATGCATTATTTCACATAATTCCTCATTATCTTGTTTATCTCTTATTAAAATAGTTCTTTTTGAGGTTTTCTCTTTATTTCTCTTTTATTTTCCTCATTTGCATTCCTTTTATCATTAGAAATCTCATGGATATGAAATTTCCCCAAGAAATCTCATTTACGCCTCTTACCACTCATTTTCCACATTTTATCATTATTTCCAATTTATTTCTTAATAAAGAAATACTTAATTAATCTTTTATTTTCTTATTGCTTTCTTTTTACAACTTTGGACTCCTTGGAACCCAAGGAACCCAAGAGGCACGAAATCCTCTTTGGATTTGCCTTCCAGAGGTTTCTACATATTTCTTTTCTTAAAAATTCAATTATCCATTTACTAATTGAATTTCCTTATTATTTGGGCCCAATAGCCAATAAAGCCCACAACACAATCATCAAGGCTATTATAAACGAAATCCATTTATTTGAAGAAAATTATATCTTTAGTTGTTCAAATATCTTTAATATGAGAAATTACATTTCTCACCAGATAAACCCAAAATTTGGGGTTGTAACATCCTTCCCCCCTTATAGGAATTTTGTCCTCAAAATTCTATCAAGCAAACAAACAATTTAGGATAAGACTTTTCCATGTCCATCATTGTCCCCTATGTGGCTTTACCGTACTCATGGCACTTCCAAAGAACCTTTATCATAACATATTCTTTTCTCTGAGTTCTTTCATCCTGTCATCTATAAACTGCACAGGTGACTCAGGCCATTTCAGCCTCCCTTGGGCTCACTAGGTTCATTACTCAGCACATGGTCGGGGTACCTCACATAGTGCTCTAAATTGGACACATGGAACACATCACACATCACCCTATCCTAAGGGGTAAGATCAATCATAACCTCTTTCACCAATCCCTCCTTAATGGACCCATGCATCAGAAACTCAACTCTCTTAACTGTAACTTAGAGGGGTCGGATTTTTTTGTCACATATTCTCCCACAGTGAACTGCATGTCAGTCTACTTTGCATCTGCTCACGACTTTCATCGTCTCTAGGCTCCTTTTAGCCATTGCATGATCAAATGACTTCATCTACACACACTGTGGTCCTTTCTTTAACCATCACATGGTCCTTTCACCAACATCACCTTACTGAAGTGGTGACTGACACAACCTCCCTTATAGAGATTCTTTAAATCCCGATTGGATATGGTGGTCATCATCACATCTTTCATAGAACAAGAACTATCTCTAGCTATCACCCTGAATGAGCACATATGCTCTCATCAGACCCTTTAGTCTGGATCATACTAACTATTAGTTAGGGGTGATAAACTATACTAACATCGAGTTCTTTATGTACCTACTTCCACTTTATGGAAGTGAACCTCTAGGTCAAACTCAAAATCCTTTGAACTCACATCATGGTGTAGTTGGACCATCTCTCTCATGGATAGTTCAACCAGATCTGTCCCTTAACAGAACTCTTTCTTTCTCATGTCATCTAGGTAAGGCGATCTACCATAACCCATATTGCATCTTGACCTTCCTTGGTCCAGGGGAGACCTATCACAACATCCATAGTGATGAACTCCCATTCCCTCTCGGGAGCTCTTTATCCTCTATATCAATGCACTGGGTTACCAGTGCTCATCCTTCACCTTCTGTCATGCATGGCCGCATACCACCTACAGTCTCATCTTAAGCATCCAAAGTGCTACTGTCACTTATTATCTTGATAGTACCACGGCATATGGTGATCTTCAATCATGATTTCCTGTATGTCACGATTCCTCAAGATCGATTCCTCTGAAACCTTAAACCACTCTAGTCAGGGTTTCATCACCTTCTTTTCCAAAGAAGTGGATCTGAGGTTCTACCACCATCCATTCATTGCATCAAGGACTAGACTGGCTAACCAAACAACCCTTAACTTTTCCACGAATCTTATTACATTTGAGTGTTATCCAAACACCTCTCCTTTTCAAACTTAGGGTTAGCCAAACAACCCCTTCTAGCTTCCAGTCAACAAGTCAGATGTAACTCAACCAGAGCATCCATTACCACTTCACATCCTTAGGTATTAGGTAACGTTGAAGACATACACCTTCATGCATTCCACTTATCATCTCATCTCAACTCTAAGTCTGTATTCATCAAGTACACTCTCTGATCTCGTCAACATGGTGATCAAACTCAACCTTGTAAGACTCACCTCTTGGTTTTTGAATTCGACCTGGTATAACTCTTAGCTCATGCTAAAACCATTCCTCATAAGGTGACTACCTCATTCCCCTTAGTGTTTGCAAACCATCCATGTATCATTCGCTTTACCAGGGTATGTTATCTTCTCTATCCTCATACCTAATAGCAACGTTCCAACTCACATCATCTTTTATCCTTGGTGTATGGCATGCGTATTGTCCGATCTCTCACTCCCATAACAAGAGGAAATAAGCATTTGGCTGCAGTCCAAATATAGAGTTCCTCCTGTTCCAAGAGTAGAGAGGGTACATCCCACCTTGCCAGTACACCTTTAAATCTAAGTTGAAACATGCTGTTTATGCTTCTATATTACAATCATCTTGATATCCAAGTTACCTCCATGGAAAACTGGTTTCGAACCTACTTGGGTCACCTCACAATCCTTGGTCATCTCTTCTAGGTCTATAGGGTGCCGGCACTTTTGGGGTCATCCCTCTTCCCTCATGCATCAAGAGAGTGCCCTACTCATCTGCCCTTTGGGTCCCATGAGTTCATGAAGGTGATCAATCTCCTAACCCATGGCCCTCAGACAATGATAGCTGTTACCTCCCGACCCTATGGTCATGTGCAACTGGGGAATTAGGCAACTCCTACTTTCATCGGTCTTATCCCTACTCGACCCTAGGATAGACTGAGGATTCTCTATTATAGTACATGTTCACTTAGAACCTTACCCAAGTCTTCATCATCTCTCTCTCTACATTCATGGGCTGACTTTCATCCTTTCATAGGGATCATGGCAACCTTCCTACCTTGGTCAAGCCCCATACCGGTTACCTCCATGGTAACACATCCATATGCACTTAGAGATGGATATCTATGGGTCTACAGGTTCATTCTCATACCATGTACTTTTCACTTAGCTTCTCAAGTTCCTATGAGACCTTTGTAGGTTATCTCAAACCAACAAAACTGATATACACCCTACCAAAGGGGTCCCTCTCCCAGGATGGGAGGAAAACTATCTCTTAACAACAAGGTCACAAAAGCTCTTAGGTCTAGGGTTTACATCCACATGCTTAACCCTAGAAAGCTATTAAGGCACAAGCAGATCACCTACTGTACCATGCTAGGTCATCTGGGTTCTCATTCTTCAACATTAGATCAAGGTCATACCTTCCCGTGCCATCAACTTTATTGTGAGGGATTCATCAATCATTCCTTTAAACTTAAGGGGGGTTTCCCTTTCCTTTATGTATGAGGAGTACCATGCTCGAAACTATAGAAACTTAATTCCCATCATGAGCATTAGGTATACCACTTCCCCTCTTAGGCCTAGGAACCCTAGGTTCACTTTTAGGTGTCCAACTGCATGCTCTATATCTTAACCATGAGTCAAGCTTGCAAAAGGCATAATGTGCACTTCCTGTCATCCTTCAACTCGAGAAACACTTAGAGTTGGATCCTCCTCAAGGACAAACCATAAGGTACAAGGCCTCATAATCTGTTACAAATCCACTTCCGGGTATACAGAACATCTTCTTCCTTTCTCAGAAGGTAAACACTTATACCATAGGCACATAGGTACTAGAATCTTCATCTTCTCTCTCTAGGGTTTGGTCCCTCTAAAGGCAACCAAGATATCAACAGCCTTAACGGATCATGCATGAGGTAACCTCTATCATCCACTTAGGTCGCATCATCCTCAACTCCCCGTTGTTCCTCATATCACGGGGTCTAGGTTTACGAACTTCTTGCTTGGTGTCCTTCTCTCTCTCTAACCCTACAACAACCTCACCATTAGAGGTCCTTTCTTCATGAAGGATCAACCTCGAAAGCATGCCCTTACCTATATGAAGCCTATGTTCAACTTACGTTTTCTCAAGGTTATCCATAGTTCTTTATGCTTATTTCATAGGTCATCCTTCACTCTCTCCTGGTCAGGGTTTCAACCTATTGCTCACCCTACAAACATATTGTGGGTGCATGCTATGCCCTACTCACATAATCACATAGAGTTCTATAGGGTTTTCTCTAGCTTTATCCATGGAGGAGCTATCCTTCTCTCTAACCTGCTTGACCCTTCCAGGGTTGGGTTGCCAAAGGTGCTAGGTCACCCCATGGATCATATGGCATCCCCAAGGCATGTCCTTTCAAACACCTGGTCTAACTCATCTCTCTCTAACCTTCACTTAGGGTTGGGGTTAGCATCATCCTCAGAGGATGTGCCAGGTCTCTACTTGCAATGGAGATCTCTATCTCCAAGACTAACTTATCCTCCTGACAAGAAGTTCTAGCCTCAGGTCTCTTCTGAGGACACGACAACTTATGTCATACGACCTAAGCATGTATCTATTCTTTAGTTTGCGCTTAATCTATTAAGCTTATGTCCATGACATCTTATTTACATGATTTTCATTAATTTGATGGAGGATTCCTTAGACCTTATTAATCTTACCCATACCTTAAGAGGGTGAGGAGGAGAGAGAAAACCCTAATCCCTAAGGTCCTTAATAGAATTTGTGATGAGAAGGGATGAATGAGATGAGAAAGTCCTAAAGGTATCTTATTTTGATTCATACCCTAAGACTTTGGCCAGGCAGTCACACGGATCCGGGAGTCCTCGTATTCCGACTAGCGGTGCGGAGGAAAATATTGCTAGCCCCCGGTCGTTATCCTTTTCTAGACACCTCCATCTTTCAGATAATCCTCTAATAACTCCCTTTGGTTCTATGGAGTTTGTAAAATTTAATAATTATTAATGGTTAAGTGAGGAACCTAAGCTCTGATACCAAATGTTACGACCCCACCTCCTGATAACCCCCAATTAAGGGAGACCGAGAGGTTGAAGCCGCACCCATAACTTCCAGATCAAAGGTTCGACAATTAACCAAGAATAATTATCAAATTTTAACCTACTATACTGAAAAGCTGTAAGAAAATAAATTTTTGCATACCTTTTTGAAAACTTGGATCTCTAAACTTATATCCACTTAAGGATTCTACGTTAACTAATCCTCCTTGTATTTAACTTCATGTATTTCACAATATGACGATTTACTGTTTGTCCTTTTGGCTTGTACCTAAAACGCCGACAAACAAAACGTCGGTCAGCTGAAGCTGGTATGTGGGGGAAACAATAACTATGTAAATACGTTAACAATGTAATCATTCAATTAATCATTTAACAACCAAAATTACATTTTAGATATAACTCTGCGATCCAAGAGTACCCTATCCTCTATGTTGTCCCCATTAAACCCCTTATGATCCACCTATAAGTGAACCAATTTCTAGGGTTGAGTCACATGATACTACTCGTAAGTAGCCCACTCCTTAACTCATGGCAGGCTAATGAGTCTCATGGCACTACACATAGGTAGCCCGATTTCTAACTCTCGGTAACCTTGACCTTGCTCTAGGATTACCCCTTTTCTTCTTAGCCTTTTCAAAGTAATAGAGGTGGACCCGGATCTAGACAGTTATATACACACATTTATAGTGATAATCATAGTCACTTTATAGTTGCATGAAATAAATAAACATCTAACAGTTATTTTCAAGCAACCGATTAAAACTTTGGGAATCGCCGTGAAACTAGAGCGATTATTCATAAGCGTAACCACATACCTGATCTGATGAGTCATGCAGATTATTCAACATATACTTCATGTATATACAATCAAGCCAATCAATAGATCCAAGCAAGTAATTCAATCATCACTTAATTCCTGAAAAGAATATGTACTCCATTTATTACATACTTTATCAAGAATCTACTTTATTGACTTGGATTCTCTTTCTAGGGTTTCAAATCTGCATTAAGGTTTCATTAATATCCATTAGGGTTTCTTAGATCAATTTCTCAAACTTTATCCCTTTTAGGTTAACAAACCCTAAAATACTCTTTTCCATTTATATGAACCTTAATTGCTCAACTATCCATTTTAATAGTTTTTTATACCCAAATTGACTTAGGATCATCACATCCCTATTTATTCATGGATTTGAACCATTAAAACAATTAAAAGACATATTCCTCTAATTAGGATTTGCAAGCTCATTAATGCATAATCATGCATGAAACCCTAAATTAAGCCAATTTTATAAAACGATCATCTTTTTAGATTCCATCTTCACATTTATCAACAATAGGTTATTATCGGCTTGAATTATCCATTGGACAACATTAAATCCATCTATCATCAAATCTAAGGGTCTTTCCTTAATTAAATCATTAAAGATGATAACTTTATGTCCTTTTCAAATTTCAAGCATATTTATGCACATAAACACCCAATGAGACTAATCACGTGCAAAGTTCTTCCTTTTTGAACATAATGTACCATTTTACATTTAACAGGTTAATATAAACTCTAACGATCCATTAAACCCTATTAAACACTTTATTCCTTTCAAAATAGAGTTTCTTAATCTTTAATTCATTAAAGATAATAATTTGCACTACTTTTCACATAACCAGAGGAATTAGCTTCTAAACATATTTTTACTGAATTCCCCTCGTTCTAAGGATTAATTTTCATATAAGATTTGTCCCAATCTGAGTTTCCTAGAATTAGTTATGATTTTAGTAAGGAAAAGTACCTCTCGGCCAATCAGATTGCGCCACGTAGCCTCTCCCATGCAACACATGCTTTGGGAAATATTTTGAAAAGACGTCTGTGCCCCTGGTTAAGTTGAGCATCCCTTTAGTCCGTGAAGGGCAGAACTGTCCAATTCCCTTTTCGCCTCCTTCAACCTCACGCAGCTTGGCTGCGCTGCCCTAGCCGCCAACCTGCAGAGTTGCGTGAGCCACCTCCACCATATCGAGGCTCGGAGCTCCCTGGAAATGTCCGTCCTGCCTCCGCCACTCCCCATCACAACTAACTAGACCCTGACCCACGACCAAGATGGCCGGGCGTGCGGGCTCTTGGCCCTTGACCTACAGCGGCGCTGCAGTCTATCTGCTAGAGCTGCACGAAGGCGCAGGCAAGGGGTGCTGGCCAACCATCTCCAGGTCATCGTGGGTGCGTCCTGCTCCCATTAAGACCTCCACTCTGCTCCCTGGTTTCCTCGTACAGATCTATACCCTCATCTAGGGTTTGCAAGGAAAGAAGATAAAGAAAAGAGGGTTTGCTGCGTGAGTTCTACTTTGGCCCTAGCCAAGGACTCTATCCTTTTATAAAGGAGGAGAGCAACACCCAAGAAAACTTACCCACAAAGACAACAAGGCCTCTTCAAAAGGAAACCTTCTCTCTCTGAAACAATATTTCTCATTTAAGTAATCGTTAGATTATCTAAGATCCTTGACTATCAAGGTATTTCAAAAATTCTCTCTCTTATTCTCTCTATGTTTGCTTTTTAATTCATGGGCATGAATTTCTATTTTCTTTTATTAGAAAATATTCCCTTTTAAACAATACTACCAAATTTCATTAATAATGTATCACATTATCCTTTAATTTTGTATTATTGATATTTTCTCTTTCTTTCCTCTTTATTTAGACTCCTTGGATCCCAAGACACTCCATTATTTCGAAATCCTTTTTATGGGACACTCATTATCCTTCTAGATGCATCTAAATGCATTATTTCACATAATTCCTCATTATCTTGTTTATCTCTTATTAAAATAGTTCTTTTTAAGGTTTTCTCTTTATTTCTCTTTTATTTTCCTCATTGGCATTCCTTTTATCATTATAAATCTCATGGATACGAAATTTCCCCAAGAAATCTCATTTACGCCTCATACCACTCATTTTCCACATTTTATCATTATTTCCAATTTATTTCTGAATAAAGAAATACTTAATTAATCTTTTCTTTTCTTATTGCTTTCTTTTTTCATCTTTGGACTCCTTGGAACCCAAGGAACCCAAGAGGCACGAAATCCTCTTTGGATTTGCCTTCCAGAGGTTTCTACATATTTCTTTTCTTAAAAATTCACTTATCCATTTACTAATTGAATTTCCTTGTTATTTGGGCCCAATAGCCAATAAAGCCCACAACACAATCATCAAGGCTATTGTAAATGAAATCCATTTATTTGAAGAAAATTATATCTTTAGTTGTTCAAATATCTTTAATATGAGAAATTACATTTCTCACCAGATAAACCCAAAATTTGGGGTTGTAACATCAACACTTGGATCGGTCGATTCAGAGTCTTCAGTTAAACCCATTATGTATAAAGTGAGAAATAGATAAGTCAAAATATTTCATGATCTTATTAAATGAGTCCTGGAAAAGAGGAATTCCCTCATTTTTTTCTTATATATAATATGTTCTTAATTGAATTAAATCTTAATGTAGTATGGATTAATATAGATACAGTTATTATATCAATCCCGGTTTTTTATGAAAAAATGAGTTGGAATTGTGTATTTTGAAACCATTCCGTTTACTTACATAATATACTTTATATTTACTTACATAATAGTCTTTATATTGTCAGTCAATTTTGAACCAGTGTTGTTTAAATTGAATATCTAAACACTTTTAGTAATCAATTTAACAACGTTCTTGAATAAAATCATGTTCTAAGTGCATCCTATGCGTGTGACCCTATAGGTTCCAAGTTACATGGACAATGAATGCATGTAACTAACTTATGACATCACAAGTAATGATTAGCATGTAGAAAGAATTCATTTCTACCCAAGTAATTTGGAAATTTGGAGAACAACTTCAACCTACAATCCATGATTGGTGTTACAGTGATTGTATAGTTCCTTTGTCTCTGATATCCAGATTGAACCTAAGTCATGTAATTATCATATTCTTCAATGTTCAATCAATGATCTTTGAGCTAGAGAAGACTGTTTGCGATATATGTGAACTCAACAACATATATATTGATTCACATGTCCATGGCCATGCTTTTCTCAGTTTCTCTTTTCAAATGTCCAGGAAGTCAAATGTTATAGGAGGGACAAATTTCATCTACCTCACTCATAGTCATTCCCATGTGTCACAGTGTACATGAGCATGACCTTTATGACAACCTTTATTCAAGGCCACGATGGATGATGTCAAAGTACATCGAACAACATGTGATGAGTGTAGTAATTTTATGTCTAAGAACTACAATCCCCACCAGCACTATGAGCGATGATTCTAACTACCACTGAATGGTTCCATGCATCACTCTCAAGGTGAGTCCATCTGATACAGTATTCTCTAACAAGTATCTATGTGTTTGGTTTGATATCACATATCATGACTAACGAGATTCTATCATCAACCAACACACACTCTAGTCTTTTGTGTTATTGTTGTCTATTAGCCTTCCATAATAACATCCGACTAGGGACATAAAGAGAATGTATATTCTCTTAACATCCAAATGAACTCATTGTTCAGGTCCTCAACCTGAAGATGTATGTCATTGAGTAATATCATTCTTTAGACATTTATTATGTTACATCATCATCTCATATCTGAATAAAATAGAATGAATTGGAAGATTGCCTTTAATATTAATCAAATCATATACAAGTTATGTCATTACAATCATCATATGATTGGATCTCAGTGCAAACATACCAATATTGACAAGTACAATGGGGAGTCATCATATTAAAAAGTTTGATGGAAAAAGTAATTTTAGTGTGACTGAGCACGATGAAATATGTCTTAGTACAACAAGGGCTAGTCAAAGATCTTAAAGGAGAGAAGTTAAAAAAGATTTTTTGTGGAGACTAGAGGATGATGGAGTGCAAACTGGTAAGTACAGTTTGTCTAAGTCTTTCTCTTGAGGTGATGTATTCGGTGATCCATGAAGACTCATCGAAGAAATTATGGAAGATTCTATACAAATTGTATATGGTGAAGTCTCTAACGAATATATGAGTGCTAAAAAGGCAATTGTACCAATTGCGTATGGAAGAGGGCACACAGTTCATTGACCATCTCAACGTCTTCAACAAGCTCGTCACACAACTGGTTAGCATGAAGGAGAAGATTAGTGATAGTGATAAGGTAGTTCTCCTAGTTTCATCTCTACTAAAGTCATGGTAGCAATTGGTGATGAATAGTCTTGTTGGGAGAATTCTCAATTTCAATGAGGCAGTTGCACATCTTTTAGAGGCAGAGTCTTTGAAGAAGTCATCCAAATCATTGTCAAGTGATCAATCTTTGGCGGTTACATATGACATCCACAAAAACAAGGGTCATGGGAAGAAGAATTAAAAAGGAAAGGGTAGACATACATGTTATATATGTGATGAGGAGGGTCACATATTAAAACATTGTCCAAAATTGAAGAAATTGAAAGGTGGAGTTTACTCATTGGTGAAAGGATATTCAGAGGCAGTGGCTATTATAGAATCATGTACTTATAATGGTTGGATATTTGATTTATGTTCCTGCTTCATCATATGTCCAAAAAGGAGAATATTTGATGAGAGTTCTCTATGTCGAGCCTGTGGAACAATTCAACTGGCAGATAATAGACTCTATCAAATTTCTAGAATTGGATCAATTATGTTCAGGACATATGAAGGAGCATGTCACAAATTTTTGGGGCCAATATTTTCATCGGTCTCAAGAGAAATCTAATATCTTAAAGGGTAATTGAATCCATTGGTTGTGAAATTTTCAAGAAAGGTGGAGTTGTGTAAGTTACTTGAAAAGGGCAAGTAATCATAAAGAATACCTGGTCCAATGGAGCATATCGATTGATTGGAGATGTTAAAAATGAGGAGTAGTTGATATGAATTCTAAAAATAGTAGAAGCGTACATGAAGCATTGACACGTGAGACGGGCGTCATGAAACCAGATAGTGCTACATGTGAACCACTCTCAAGTTTAGTCAAGTGTGAGGCTGCAAGATTTGTTACAAATTTCAATAGGTGTAGAAGCAAAGTTGTCAATTGTTAGAAGAAGGAAGACATGAGAAAGACCGACAACATAGTACCTTGTAGTGGGTGTGACTCAAAAATAGTACTAACCTATGGCATGGAGAGCCAACAATGTGAAGGATGTGATTCTTCCAACCACAAGTGGATGCAGTCTAGTTTGTCAAATTGAACATCCTGAGGATCTCTCACGTGATGAGTTCAGGCAGCCATGTCCGGACACGCACTCCGCATAGGCGTGCATGGTAGAGCGCTTACGGTGATAGAAGTAACTTTCGGGGGCAGAAACATAGAAAAAGAACGGGAGAAAATTTTTTGAAGGAGCATACACACTTCAACGGTTAATATCTAAGGTGGAGATTGTTGAGATAATGTCTCTTATCGTATTAGGATAATAGATATTGTCTTAATAATATAGAAAAGTCCAAACTGGTATTAGACTTGGAGTCTATGATATTGTTTCTATTTTTAATTCTCTTTCCTATTTAGTTGGGATTATTTTCTCATTATCCTTTCTTATTAGAATAATTGTATCCTCTTATCCTATTCTTAATATGGATTGGTCTATCTTTTGAGTCTATAAATAGAGTACCAGACATATTTTATGGATGTGCCAACGGGGAAGACAGAAAGACAGTCAAAGAGAATACAACAAGAGTGGGTTACATGATTTTATTATGGATCGAGGATTATGAGAGAGAGAGAGAAAATCCTTATAATCTTCTTGAAGTTACTTAATAAAATTTTGTTGTCTTTTTAACCAACTTTGTTTTTTCTTTGGTTTTTCATTTGACAATTATTGATTACTTAAGGATCGTTCTTGTTCTTCTCATACATACTTGGACTTTATCTTGTATACAAATTTTCTTAAACTTAAAGGCACTGGTCATGGTCGACTTTAATTGACTTGAAATGGCGATAGAAGTGCTAGTCGAAGCAAAAGGGGTGCTATTGAACAAGTTGGTTGGAGCTGCTGAACACGGTTTAAACAGAACCGTGGATTCACACAATACATCACACTAACGATCGAACGCCTGGTCAGGAATGATTCCATGTAGTGCTCCGGTTCGATGGCTGCACCACATTGGGGCTCTGAGCACGCCAAGGAGGATATGTCGTTCTCCTAAACCTTAGTGGTGATGTGTCGTTCAACTAATAAGGAAGTATCTATTGTTCTTCAATAAATCGAAACTTCAATAGTGCTCATTGATTGTCAAGGAAGAAGGAGTGGTTAGAATATTTTGTGACCGCTTGGTGTTGGAAAAAGTAGCCAAGATCATAAGAAAAAAATGCTATTCGTCAGACTATAAGGACACTTATGATGATTGACATAAAATAGCCAAAGTTGACATCGTTGTTAAAAAGTAAATTTTTTGTATAATAAAGATTGATACAACTGTAAGATGGATGTTGCATTGGTATTGCGTTTGTTTACATATATCAATCCCAAAATAATATTTACATATTTTATTATTTAAACTTAATTCAAGACCCACTTTGTGTATCACAAATCACACTAGACAATATCATTTGCTCGACAAAATCATTTGCTCATAAATCTAGTATAATGTTTTTATCTTATTTTGGTTATGCACACTATCATGCACATCATGGAGGAAAATATGTGTCAAATGAACTTCTTGACACAAATTTTGTTCAAACAATACAAATGCAAACGGTCAACAAAATTAAATTTTGTATCGGTGAAGTAATTTTTTATATAACATTTTTTGAATCAATTGACTGTCTTAAAAAAGCACACACATCTAGATTACTTCTTTGTGTAATAAATTAAAACAACCACAAATATTTTAGTCAACACAATTTCCTTTTCTCAAATTAATGTATATTGAATGAGGTAGTTTTAAAGTAAACTTTTTTGTGTCATTTATTTAAAATATCGTCTTATCAAGGTTTAATATTCTTACTAAATTATAATGGGATATTTAGTACTATTATTTAACAAATTTTCTAGAGTTCAAGATACAGTTTCCCCACTTTGCCTCCTATATCCCTCCGCCGGTGACGTCATGTGTCACATGATTATATGCTTGATTTAAAAATATAAGTGTCCAATATTTACTTCAAAAGTTCATGATGGGCAAGATTTTCGCTACAACCGATTTCGTGACAACCGTCTCCGGATAGTTAAATTTTTTTAAGTAATCCAGGAGTCAATCTCATTCATCCCACACTCCTCATGTGAGCTAAAACAAAAGTATTACATCTTGTAATGAAACTCCCCTCATCTATACACATCACTTATGAGTTTTCAGCAAAAGAAACAAAAAAGTCAACATATCACAATAGGCGTGATGAGGCACCTTTGATTAGCTGTCTTTCCATCTATGTAAAATATACAATATTCTCCTCCTTTCCATCGTCATCAACCTCTTGACTTGCAGTTGAAGTTTGCATGGTTCATGAGATAACCACACATCACCCTGCAAACCTCCACTACACCCAAGGGTTCTAGCTGTCATGTTTCCTTTGCTAGGTATAAGGATACCCAACATCATTGTATCCGTCACTTCTTTTTGCACAACCTTGTGGATAGTTGTTATGTGCCACACGACTTTCCCACTTTCCCATAAGTAACCAAAAACTCCAACGTCGTTCTTCTCCACATAACTCACTCTAATTCCCCAATCCTTTACAAGCTTCAACAACACTACCATGGATCTCAAACCTATTTCATACTAAGTGTTAATTTTTAGAAGGGATATGCAAGCTGCCACCATCCTACCATAATGATTTCTAATCATACACACCATCCACCCTAATCTTTCGCCTCTGGTACCTCTTCTCAACCCAAAGGCTAGGTTAGCCTTTAGGTTATGGAGGTCAGGCGGATTCCATCTGAAAAGTTGTAGCTGGAAAAATCTTCTCTTCGATCGAGTAATCCTTTATTCAAGATTTTCCTGCCAACCCAGGTCCTTTATATTAACATTGAATGATTTAGTGCTACTAGTCTGACCCAACATGTGAACCACTTCCATCCCAGCATTTTACCCATCCATCTTCTTCCCCTCGTATCTCGCTTTGCATCTCATCTTCCAAATCACCCATGGTATCACCATGGGTAAAATACCGCAACACCAACCTCTAAAGGTATCTTCCCCATCCTTGTTCCAGAAGAAATTTACCACCTGCATTAACCCGCTATTGTCTAGGCTCAAAGAATCTAAATTCATCATAGCAACACCGTTTCTCCAAACCTCTTCCCCAATCTCGCTCAAAACAAATAGATGGTCCAATTGTTTCTGTTTTGATTCATCACAACATTCACATTTTGAAGCTATCAATATCCTGCATCTTTGAATATTGTCAACCGTAGGTAGATCTTGATTCAACGTTTTCCACATAACAACATTGGTATTGGGAGGCACATCATGTCTACACATCCAAATCTTCCTCTCCATCCTCATATCCTCCCTCCCTAAGACCTCTTTAGCAGATTCCAGAGAGAAATCACCCATCAATGTCGGGCCCCAGATGGGGCAGCCGTCCTCTCCTTCACATAACATAGAACTATTAGCTATCATCTCCACCCTACATGGGGAATTTTGCATTTGACAACTTGTTAGAAATGAGACTTACAATCACGACTTACACAATCTTTTTTGGAAAGCATGGTCTATACCTATTTGCGTAACACAACCTTTGTTCAGGGGTAGCTCCAGTTCCATAAACCTTTTGTCACATGTGGTTTTCTAGAAAATCCTTTTCTTGCGTTTGTTGTCCTTGGCACATTGAATCTTACGTCTAGTCTATTGTAGTTTTAATATAATTTTCTTTGCAATATTATAAAGATTTTGGTCTATGTTGGCGGATGTTGCATAAAATTGAATGCTAATACTAAATTATAATCTTAAGGTTATTTGAGAAGGTGTGTAAAAACCATGATATTTAAAATTAAACATAGTATTTGATCTGACCCATAAAGAAACACTACTTGATCTTGGCAAAGCGGGAGCTAAATGTTGTGAGCGGTAGGTTGAGATTCAGTAGGGTTAATTGTTTGTGGTTTCAAATTTTAACTATTCAATATCTGAAATATTTTTGGTTAATCTGGTTAGGTTTTTGGGTTAACGGTTAATTTGGTTGGTCAAGATAACTCTCATACAATAATTTTGACCGGAAAATTTAGAAAATCATGACCAACTAGTAGTATTGAACTTCCAATAAAACTTATCCTTACATATGTGATAACTCACTTAAACCCAAGTACATATATATCTATGTGTACATGTATGTGGTAAATTTTGACAATGATTATTGGTTATTTTAAATAAGTAGATAAATATATGATAAATCGGCTGATTTACAAAATAACTAACTAATCAATTGATATGAATGAATTATTGAATCATGTGAGTTGTCCCAAATCAAATAAACTATGACTAGATGCTCCAAAGTAGTTGTAAAAAATTGTGGTTATTTAGAATTTGGCAAGTATATAATATGGACCTATATTTTAGCAGCAAGCATGTGGTAAAGAGATTAGTACCGTACATCCAACATTAGGCATACATGTATGCCTGGAGAGCCAATCATACAATAATTTCCGTGAAGCATTAGATACATGTTTTGATAATGATAAAGATAATTTTGTCTATTATATTTGTCTCAATCATAAGATGATGACACAGACATAGTAGATATATAAAGAATAATGTCTTTTGATGACATATGTCTTTAGGTTGAAGACGTGAATAATGAGATCATATGTATGATAAGAGTACATAGATTCATATTATCTCTCTAGTCAACCATTACTGTGGAAGTAAAATAGACAACAATAATACATAAGAGTAGAATGTTTGTTGACTGATGATAGAGTCTCATTAGTCATGATATGTGATATCAAGTAAGACACATGGGTACATGTTAGAGAATAGTGTATTAGATAGACCCACCTTGAGAGTGATACATAGAGACCATGAAATGGTAGTCAAAATCAACTCTCATAGTGATGGTGGTGATTGTTGTTCTTAGACCTAAAATTATACACTCATCACATGACATTCGATGTACTTTGACATCATCTAATGTGACCTTAAATAAGGGTTACTATAAAGATTATGCTTGAATACATTGTGACACATGGGGATGATTGTGAGTGATGCAGATGAGATTTGTCCCTCCTACAAGAATTTGATATCCACACCACTTGATAAGAAAGACTGAGAAATGTATGGCCATACTCATGTGAATCAATATATGATATGCGAGGTCATATGCATCTCAAACAGTCTACTCTAGTTCAAGAAATATGGATTGAACATTGAGAGGATGACGATTCCATGCCTTGAGTTCAATTCGGATATCAGAGACAAAGAAACTATACAATTATGGTAATATTATTCATATATTGTAGGTTGAAGTCATTCTCCAACTTTCTAATTACTTGGGTAGCAATGATGTGTTGTGAGATACCTCCCATTGCTTGTGATGCCTTAAATTGGTTATGGACATTCATTGCCAATGTATCTTGGGACCTATCGGGGCACACACATAGGATGCACCTATGATGCGATGATTTTGAGTCGCATTTATAGACATATTTTACTTGTGTTTTATGCATTTATTGGTCATTTTGATGGTTAATATTGCATGATTCATTTACTTTGGTCTATGATCCTTCTATATGTCAAATATCCCTTATTTTAGTATTTTGAGCATAAATGAGTACAATAATATGTTTTATTTCAGCTTATGTTGTTTTGTGTTGCAATTTTAGGAAAAATGAATATCTGTTGCTGTCGATACCATCAACAGTGGTCGATACCATCGACACGACCACAGGTTGCTTGCCGTAAGAAGCATCGTAGAGTCGATACTATCGACATAGAAGTCGATGGTATCAAGATACCATCAGGTTGCTGGTGAGAAGACAGTCGATACTATCGACCCTAAAGTCGATACTATTGACACGAGGAGCTTTAGCGACGGAAAAAGACAAAAGTGATACCTATGAGAGTCGATACCATCGACCCTCGTCGATGGTATCGAGTTAACATCAGTCGCGACAAAGAAAAGAAAAGAAGACCAGCCGATACCGTGCAAGGTCGATACCATCGACTCGCATCGATGGTATCGACACCGTCAGATACAGGTTTGCTTCAGATCGATCTAAATCCGACTGCTGTGATAATTTGGCGACCTAACTCGGTGATTATACCTAATGATAGCGGCCAAGAGAAAGCTATCACGTCATTAGCCACTGCACACATCCCGAGAAGGTGTGGAGAGAAGAATGGAGCCCAGAAGCACACCCCAGCCGTTCCGGACGCCGAAGAAGACGTTTTCCAACGCCGAAGAAGACGTTTTCCAACGCCGAAAGGCCGAAGATCGTGCATTCTATGCCAAGGAGCGCTTGGATCTTCTTTGTTTAGGGGTTTCTTTACTTATTCACATTTTTCTCCATGTTTCCCCTTTTCTCTACCATGTTTTGCTCTGAGATGAACATGCGGGGCTAATCCCCTTTATCTTTAGGACCGGGAATAGCCCGGGGAATCATTGTATGACAATTTTATCATAGTAATTCATCAATTATCTCTTAAATCCGTGGTATGAATTCGTTTTCTCAATTATATTGTTATGCTTGATCACCATAATAATAATCTAATGCGCTTAATTACTTTGAAAGAAGAATTAATGGTTGAAAAGAGGCGAATATCACATTAATAAACAAATCCCTTGAACAAGGTGATGTAAGATTAATGGTGGAAACCCAAAGGTCGATTTTAATGTACCTAGTTTAGGGTATAGGTTACTACGATGGTGGAACCGACCTAAACATAGGTAGTGAATTGTACTACGACAGTGGGCAATTCTGACTACAGGCTACTACCCGGTAAGAGAGATAAATCTGAGTTTCTATATAGAAATTCATGCAATGATAACCCGCGGTGAAACCGCAATCCTAAAGATCTCCACTTGAATTGATTAAACTAAACCTTTAACCAATTGTTCTGTTTTGTTTTGTTTCATTTTCTTTTAATTTTACAACAACTTTCAACTTGTTAACCGGTCTAGCTGATTGCGAGTAGTTAGTAGTAGTCTCCGATAAATTCAGTGTCCCTGAATTCGACTAGGACCTCACAAAGGCCTTTACTACATTGACGCATACACTTGCGTTTGATGCACGATAAAATCATGTCAAGTTTTTGGAGCCATTGCCGAGGACACGATAATTGTCGGCACTATGAGTGCTGCAAGCGGCCACTCTAGGCCACTTTTTATTTTTATTATTTTGAAATCATTTCTAAAATTCATAGTCTATCTTTCCATTTTTTGTAATCGTCTAGCACGGTACTGAACTCAAATTTCCGTTTTGCAGGTACTGTGCATGGTGCAGATGCGTAGCACTGACTACACGCAACAGGCACCAGAGGTTCCTATTCCGAAACCGGACGACGAGGAGTATTACAATCAAGACCACTTGGAAGAAACAGATTCCGAATCCGAACAAGAAGAAATGGAAGAGGAACAAACGATATGGGAGAAGATCAAGGCGTCTTCCTCATCTGCTTCAAAAGGGCCAATCAAGAAGCAGGCGATCAACATTCTGACGTACAAGATTGATCCTGCATTAATTAATCTAGTCAAGTCAAATGTATTTCATGGGCTAAAGAATGAAGACCCAGTCACTCATATAAGCCAATTCGTGGAGAACTGCGATATGATTAAAATTGACAGATTTCCACAGGAGACGCTCTACCTGAAGCTATTCCCGAGTTCTCTGGAAGGAAATGCACGAGAATGGTTGCACAATCTAGACGATGAATATGTGGAATCATGGAACCACATGGTGGAGGTATTCTTTGAAAGGTTCTTCCTATCCGAGAAGACCAATGACATGATCAGGAAAATCCACAATTTCACCCAGAAGGCAGGAGAGACCTACTCTGAGACCTGGGAAAGGTTTCAGATCATGCTTAGGAGGTGCCCACATCACGGGCTTGATAAGGAGACACAAGTCAAAATCTTCTATTTTGCTCTTTCTGAGCATGATAGAAGTAACCTAGATTCCGCGGGCTCAGGATTCTTTTTGAACAACATGGACACGAGGTGTTGGGAAATTCTAAAAAACATGGCCAAGAAGCAATCCTGGGGCGACAGGGACGCCATAGAGCACGTTCGAGTTGTGGGGGAATCAAAGGAAATCAAAGAGCTGAATGAGAAGATGGACCTTCTAGCAAAGAAACTGCTTGTAAAAGAAGATACAGAATCCGAGGATGAAGCTCAAGTCAAATTCATGCGGCAACAACAGGGTTATAGAAATAATGATTACTCATGGAGGAAGGACAAGAAATTCTCCTAGAAGGATCCGAATAACTTTTTGCAGGACCCCGATGCAAAACCCCAGCCGGTGGCGGAGGATAAGAGCACGGAGTTGCTCAACCAAGTGATAAAGCAGAACCAAGAACTTATGAACACTTTTGGTCAGCAGATCAAGCAACATGGGGAATTTATGAATCAGTTTGGACAGACATTGCAGAGCCATGGGGGTCAGATGAGGACAATAGAGACGTCGATGGTGCAAATGGCAGCTGAAATAGCCAATCTAAAGAAGCCAGTGCAGTAAGGTTTTACGGGTAACAAAAATGTTCCAGGAGGAAACCAACAGGTGAAGGCTATCTTGCTAAGGAGTGGCAAGAAGCTTTTAAACCCCAAGGCCGATGAACCAAGCAAACCCTAGTCGGAAACCAAAGGTGAGGCCACTGAGGAAGTGCCAATTTCAGCCACTAAGCCAGTTGAGGAAATAGCAGAGGAAGTCACTGCAGATCCCGTTGTTGTTGAAGAGGAGACACAGAAAAGGACACCATATGTGCCGCCGCATCAAAGGGCACAGGCTGTCCCGATCCCATATCCGAATAGTGTGAAAGCAAAGAAGTTGGACGCCCAGTTCAAGAAGTTTTTGGATAGTTTCAGAAAGCTCTCAGTCAACATCCCATTATTAGAGGCAATAGAGCAAATTCCCTCTTACGAAAAGTTTTTGAAAGTCATCATTACTAAGAAGAGGAAGATCCCTGACACGGAGGTTGTAGTTATTAAGGAGCAGGTGAGTTCCTTCATCATGGGCACATTTCCACCTAAGAGGCAGGATCCAGGCTGCTTCAATATTTCATATTACATTGGTAAGGTGAAATTTGGCGAAGCACTGTGTGATTCCGGGGCAAGCATAAACTTGATGCCTCTTTCTACATTCAGGAAATTGGGATTAAAAGAATCAAGGCCGAGCAATATGACAATTTAGTTGGCGGACAATTCCGTGGTGAAGCCTTATGGTATTTGTGAAGATGTGTTGGTGAAAGTAGATCGGTTTGTATTTCCAGCGGACTTTGTCATAATGGAGATGCAAGATGAACAAGGCAATGAGTTACTACTTGGACGACCCTTCCAAGCTACAACTAACATGATACTTGAGATGGGGAGAGGTCGTTTGACCTTGGGTATCGCCAATGATCGGTTCGAGATGGTCATGCCTTCCAACACCATGTCATCTAAAGCTAAGGAGCAGTGCCGCATGGCGAAGCATTTTGATCACAATATATCACTTTGTCTAGGGAAGCCATTTTTAGATATGGCCCATGTAATGACTAAGGTGGAGAAAGGGACATTGGCTGTTGACATCATGGAGTAGACCAAGGTTGTATCCCTTAGCAAAGCTGTGGGTTTTCCTAATGATGAAGAGGAAGACATCCCTCCCTCTACTGAGGATGAGGCAATAGCAAGTTCTGTTTTTGATGCATATCCAGAATTACCATTAGAAGCCTGCTTGGTCAATAATTGGATGAGAAGCAAGTCACTACAGGAGTGTACCAAGATGCTTCAGGTGCTTCCATGGTTTTATGCTAGGTACTATGAAGACCTTGGCGAACTCCTACCACTGCTTTAGTCATCCTTAATCAGCCCGCCAGATCTGGAATTGAAGCCATTGCCATCGCACCTGAAGTACACATTTTTAGCTGAGGAAGAGAAGCTACCTGTGATTATATCGGCATATCTGAGTGCCGAGGAGGAGGACCAGCTGCTGATTGTGTTGAAGAACCACCGAGGTGCATTCGGGTGGTCGGTCGCAGACATCAAGGGGATCTCCCCTACATTGTTCCAACAAAAGATTTGGCTCGAGGAGGGAGCCAAGCCGGTGATTCAGCCACAGTGTCGACTAAATCCTAGCATGATGGAGGTCGTAAAGAAGGAGGTGATCAAGATCCTTTCTACAGGTACCATCTATGCTATATCCGACTCGACATGGGTGAGTCCTACACAGGTAGTTCCTAAGAAGGGGGGAATTACTGTTACACATAATCTCTTAAATGAACCTGTCACGACCCGCTTGGTAACCAGGTGGCATGTATGTATAGATTACCGTCGATTGAATGCTGCTACGCTTAAGGATCATTTCCCTCTTCCATTCATTGATCAAATTTTAGAGCGTTTAGCCGGCCAATCACATTTTTGTTTTCTTGATGGTTATTCGGGGTACAATCAGATTTCCATTGATCCTAAGGACCAAGAGAAGTCCACCTTCACTTGTCCGTACAGAACATTTGCATACCATCGTATGCCTTTTGGTCTGTGTAATGCACCGGCGACCTTCCAGCGTTTCATGCTTGCCATCTTTTCCGATATGGTTGAACGCTGTTTGGAGGTTTTTATGGACGATTTCTCCGTCTATGGTGCATCCTTTGATGAGTGCTTATGTAATTTGAACAAGGTTTTGCAACTTTGTGAGGACACACATTTGGTCCTCAATTGGGAAAAATGCCACATGATGGTAAGCGAGGAGATTGTGCTTGGACATAAAGTGTCTAGCAAAGGGTTGGAGGTAGACCCGGTAAAGATCGAAGTTATTTCCAAATTGCCCCCACCAAATTCGGTTAAAGGGGTTCAGAGTTTTCTAGGTCATGCCGGTTTTTATCGCCGCTAATTAAAAGATTTCTCTAAAATCGCCAAACCATTATCTGAGTTGTCAGAAAAGGATGCTATTTTTATTTTAATGACAAGTGTTTACATGCATTCAACGTGCTTAAAGAAAAACTGATTTCTGCACTGGTTGTGCAAACACCGGACTGGACTAAGCCGTTTGAATCAATGTGTGACACGTCCGATTTTGTAGTTGGGGCTGTTCTGGGACAACGTGTGGACAATAAACCCGCTGTAATTTTCTATGCATCCAAAACCTTAAATGACGCTCAACTAAATTATACGACAACTGAAAAAGAACTTCTCGCCGTTGTTTTTGCTTTCGAAAAATTTCGGCAATACCTTGTTGGATCAAAAGTCGTGGTATGGACGGACCACGCCGCCATTAAGTATTTGATGGAGAAAAAGGATGCCAAACCAAGATTGATTAGGTGGATCTTGCTTTTACAAGAATTTGATATTGAAATCAAAGATAAGGCGGGCATTGAAAATGTGGTCGCGGACCATTTGTCTAGGTTGGAAAGGGTAGATGAAAAGGATTTGCATATACCCATTACCGAGACATTTCCTGATGAACAACTTTTAAAAGTGAAATTGAAAGACCCTTGGTTTTCCTATATTGTTAACTATCTTGCCTACAAAATTATCCCGGATGATTGGACATACCAAGAGAAGAAGAAATTTTTCCATTCTCTGCGTTATTATTTCTGGGATGACCCTATTCTGTTGAAGTAGTGCAGGGATGGTGTCTTATGCGGGTGTGTACCGAAAGTGGAATACGAAAGTTTTCTTCGTCATTGCCATACACTACCGACGGGTGGCAACCACGCTAGTTCTCGCACTGCAGCCAAAGTACTTGAAAGTGGCCTATACTGGCCTACTTTGTTCAGGGATGCTTATGATTTTGTGCGGCAATGTGATTCCTGCCAAAGGGCAGGTAACATTTCAAAAAGACAAGAGATGCCCCTGAATGTATTTCAAGAGGTTGAGGTGTTCGACTTGTGGGGTATTTATTTTATGGGACCTTTTGTGTCCTCAAATTCTAACTTGTACATTCTTTTAGCTGTTGATTATGTGTCGAAGTGGGTAGAGGCAATACCCACTAGGACTAATGATGTCTCTATAGTGTGCAGGTTTTCCAAAGAATATATTTTCTGCAAGTTTGGTGTACCAAGAATGATCATTAGTGATGGAGGTACGCATTTCTGGAATCAAAAGTTCACGGCAATGTTGAGAAAGTATGGGGTAAAGCACAACATTGGTACCCCGTACCACCCACAAACTCAAGGGTAAGTGGAGGTCTCAAATCGAGAGATTAAGAAGATCTTAGAGCGTACTGTGGCTTCTACGAGAAAGAATTGGAGTACCCTGCTACCAGATGCTTTGTGGGCGTACAGGACGACATTTAAGACACCTATTGGCACTACACCTTTTAGGTTGGCTTATGGTCGGGCCTGCCACTTGTCGGTGGAATTAGAGCATAAAGCGCATTGGGCGCTGAGGAAGCTAAATTTGAGCTATGATGAAGCGGGAAAGAAAAGGTTGCTTGAGCTCAATGAACTAGACGAGCTGAGGATGAATGCATATGAAAGCTCGCGGATCTACAAGGAGCGAACAAAGTTGATTCATGATCGCCATATTCTAAGGCGCGTCTTCAAGAAAGGAGATCGTGTACTTTTGTTCAACTCCAGGTTGAAGATGCATCCCAGGAAATTGAAATCCCGGTGGAGTGGACCGTTCACCATAGAGGAGGTCAGGCCACATGGTGCAATCATGGTGCGTGATGATGAGACAACATTCCTAGTCAATGGACAACGATTGAAATTGTACTTCGGTGAAGATTACACAAGGAAAGTGAATGAGGTCAAACTCATTGCGCTTCCGGATGCATGAGGAGTTTCAAGTCATCTAGCCTAAGACGTTAAATAAGGGCGCTTGTTGGGAGGAAACCCAGCCATCGCTAGTGTAGTTAGTTTCTTTCACATTTTGTACTTTCATTTGATTTGATTTCGTTTTTAGTATAGAAAAGATACCCTGATCGTTTGCTTTATGTGCAAGACTGAGGCAGAGTCGATACCATTGACCCTTGTGCCAATGGTATCAAGATGGGTACAGGTTGGAGGCTGCAAAAATCGCTCTATGTCGATACTATCGACGGCCTCGTCGATGGTATCGAAATACCAACAGGTTGATCGCAAAGTTGAGGTCGATAGTATCGACATGCATGTCGATACTATCGAGATCTCCAGAGATATTCAGACGCAAATTGTCTCAGTGAAGTCGATACCATCAACAGGCCTGTCGATGGTATCGACCAAGTTACAGGCAGAAAGCGGCGGCCGAGCCTCGTGAGGGTGTTGCCCTAACCAGAAGTCCATATTATCGACTTGCGTCGATAGTATCGACGCGACACGTCACCGATCCTCGAGAGGAAATCAACGACGATCGCTGCATCGAGAGAGTCGATCCGTGGGACGGGTCGATAGCATCTACACCTGTCGATAGTATCGACATGTCATCGATCTGGGTCCCCCACATCAAGCCATTGATGACCGTCGATACCAGCGGCAGACAGATTGTGCTACAGGAGTCGATACCATCGACTCGCGTCGATGGTATCGACGGGCATACAACAACGCCAGCCACGATTATATAAGGGGTGGATTGTCGTCATATGACGTCACAACTTTAGAGCAATCCTTCTCCACGACACACATTCTTCACCGAGCCTTCATCGCGCGGAGATAATCTTCTCCGACCTTCTTCGAGCTCCATCTTCTAATATTTCTTCTCCTACGACAATGGTTCATACTGCCAGCGCTTGTTCTTCATGCACGACACCGATGGAGATATCGGTGTTCGTTCCTCCACCGACTGCATCCATTCCACATCCGCAGATTGTCCATACTTCTGCGGAATTCAAGAAGGTCTACGAGGAACTGATGAAGCACAAGATTGAGCCGACCCGTTACGTTGACCGCAACATGATTCCTAATCTGGGGTTCGAGGCTAATCTGGCCTACGTGCTCAAGGGCCAGGCAAGGCATACAGGCAGGAGGCCCGATGAGATGGAACTTCATGCCGATGGCCAACCATTCTTCAATGAATGGCTGACATACAAGGAGCTAGTCACAGAATTCATGGCGTTGCTGGATATATGCATCATGCCAAACGACATCATTGCCACAGATCGCGAATGGATAAAGGGCCGTGATTCTTTCTGGCTGTACAACAATGATTACACTCTCACCCTCCAGCAGTTCAACTCTATCTATAACTAGAATCATGGGCGAGAGAAGTACCGGCGGCCAGACAACCGGACTGATTATGATGCTATCTTCGCCGAGCTAGTGACTGTGCCTCCGGGCAAATCTGTGAGCTACCACAACGTGGCGGTAGCAGATTTCGAGCATTCGTTCGTGAGGATTCTTCACTGCATGTTGTGCACCACTCTCTTTGCTCGTGGTGATCTGTCTCTCAGCAAGTTCCAGGAGACAAACTTTTTTATCCTGTACAAGCTACTGAAGTGATAAGAGTGTAACTGGGGAGCATTTTTCTTGCAGCGCGTGTTGGCTGTAAAGAGGAGCACGCGGAAGGCTCCAATTCATTTTGGAGGGCTCATCACACCGCTGGCCCACTATCTTGGGTTGAATTTTTCCCAGTTGACTCCTCTCTCCAACAGAAGCAAGGTCAATTTGTAGCATTTTCACCGCTCCAACCTCATCCTGCTGCATGATGGATTGGCGTATGCACACTGCCACGTTAATCACGCTTATCAGGAGTGTTCGCTCCCCGACCCCGTCTTCCACATTGAGGGCACTCAACATTTTCGATGGCCTGTCATTGCCATCGAGAGTTCAGATGAAGACAGCGGCAATGATGACAACAACAATGATGGCGACGAGGCTGAAGAGGAAGAGGAGGCCTACACTCCTCTTCGTGCACGAGTAGCACCTAGGAAGCATCCTCGCATGCATCCGAGTGCATCTTCATCTTCGCAGCCTCTGCCACCACCACCGCCCTCGCAACAAAGCGAGGATGTCTACTCAATGCAAAGAATGTATGCAATGCTGCAGGATATCCATCAGACGCAATAGCAGCATACATCGACATATGCTGGTATTCATGATACAACGAACCAGCTGCTTGACAATCAAAGGGCTATTTTTGAAAATGAGCACCTCCTCCTCGACAACCAACAACATATTCACGACAGGTTGCATAGGATGGAGATGCAACAACAACCCTTCTATGATCATTACTGGAGCCAAAACTACTTTGGGGGGGTATCCACAACCTCCGCCCATGCCCCGGTATGATCCGAGCTTTCAGGGACAGTACCGCCCATGCCCCAGTATGATCCGAGCTTTCAGGGGCAGTACCCGTCTTGGGACCCCACGGCCCCACAGTACCCGCCTCCGCCGGAAGAGTGATCGGTATCTCTGTTCCACCCTTTAAGGTTGTTTTTGACTATGAGGCCATAGTCGAATTCAAGCTTGGGGGGGAGTTGGAACAACTATATCCTTTAGTTTTCTTAGTTTTAAGTTTTATTATTTTGTCTTTTGTCATTTGTTTTTCTTAGTTCTTAGATTGTTTGTAGGATCCACATTCTATCTAGTGTAATTGTAGATGTCTTAAGTCATGTGACATCTCATTTGCTTATACATGGGAATCAAGGGAAAATTTTAAAAATTTTTTATAGTGTTTGCAAGCTTGTGTTGTTAAACTTTGAGCACATAACTTAAGAAAATGATTGGGTTTGTCAACTTTAAAACAGAAAATCACAACTGTACATTCGTAAGGATTCATGAAAAGTGGACGAAATTGGTTGTTTGAGCCTAAACTGACCAAATGATAATGAGACCTTAATTTGAAATATGAGAGAGAAACCTCTTAATTACCACACAGGTCAATAAGGAGAGACACATAATAATTTACAAAGGTTCAGTCAATTAGTCTTGTGATCTATCCACCTCATTGTTTTTCATAATCCACCATAAAAGTTGGAAGTACATTATAGTTTTAATATTTTTGAATGCATCTCATGTAGATAGGTATTGCATTGCACATTATTTTCACATGTTTTGCATGAAAATAAAAAATAGAGTAGCTATACATGCACATTATCCTTAGGTGCGTGTCATTTAGCTGCATTCATAATTTTTATGCTTACGGTACATCATGTATCTTATTTCTTCTGAAACAATACGGGTGATTAACTTGTTCCATACCTTCTAAATGTTTCAAACTTTTGAGCTATGGAGAAAAAGTGAGCCCGACAAATAATTCATTGTCATTATTGGATATAAAGGGCCTGAAAAAGAAAAAAAAAGAGAAGAAAAATATGAAAAAGAAAAAAAAGAGAGAATTGAGAAGTAAATAGGAATGAGAGGGAGAAAGGAACATGTTTTTCACTGCATATTAAGAAGAATAAGCACATGGTGTAGATTTTGTAGATATTCCATCTCACCTTGAGATGGAGTGATAGTGCATGCATCATTACACCCAAATGTAGGCATTAGGGCATTTACACTTGCATATGCATCATTTAGGTCATTTTTTTGTGCATGTTGAAACCATATAATGCTTCCATTTCTTCTACGAGCCACCCATTCCATCCACCCGTTGCTCGAATTGGTAGGCCACGTTGAATTTCTCCTCACTTATGAATATCAGGAGAGCTGCTTCCATGTAGATGGTAGTTAGGGCGAGCAACGTAGCATAGGAGATCACAAGATGCACCGAGTCTGAACTGGCAAATTTTATTATGTTAACTGCCTTATATGATAGTGTTCATCAATTTTGAGGTAGATATCTTTTATGGATGATTATTTTTGCCTTTAGGGTAATTATCATTCCGTGGTTAGTAAGGGTCGGAATATGAATGTCCAGTGGGGATCATATGGTGATGTTTGTTGTGATGATCTATTCTTTAGTTGACCCTTGCAATTCTATTCTAAAGTTTAGTTGCTCGAGGGCGAGCAATGTTCAAGCTTAGGAGAGTTTGATGCGATGATTTTGAGTCGCATTTATAGACATATTTTACTTGTGTTTTATGCATTTATTGGTCATTTTGATGGTTAATATTGCATGATTCATTTACTTTGGTCTATGATCCTTCTATATGTCAAATCTCCCTTATTTTAGTATTTTGAGCATAAATGAGTACAACAATATGTTTTATTTCAGCTTATGTGGTTTTGTGTTACAATTTCAGGAAAAACGAATATCTGCTGCTGTCGATACCATCGACAGTGGTCGATACCATCGACACGACCACAGGTTGCCAGCCGCAAGAAGCATCACAAAGTCGATACTATCGACACAGAAGTCGATGGTATTGAGATACCATCAGGTCGCTGGCGAGAAGACAGTCGATACTATCGACCCTAAAGTTGATACTATCGACATGAGGAGCTTCAGCGACGAAAAAAGTCAAAAGCGATGCCTATGAGAGTCGATACCATCGACCCTCGTTGATGGTATCGAGTTAACATCAGTCACGACAAAGAAAAGAAAAGAAGACCAGCTGATACCGCGCAAAGTCGATACCATCGACTCGCGTACCATCAGATACAAGTTTGCTTCAGATCGATCTAAATCTAACAGCTGTGATAATTTGGCGACCTAACTCGGTGATTATACCTAATGACGATGGCCAAGAGAAAGCTATCACGTCATTTGCCGCTGCACACGTCCCGAGAAGGTGTGGAGAGAAGAACAGAGCCCAGAAGCACGCCCCAGCCGTTCCTGACGCCGAAGAAGATGTTTTCCACCGCCAAAAGGCAGAAGATCGTGCATTCTATGCCAAGGAGCGCTTGGATCTTCTCCGTTCAGGGGTTTCTTTACTTATTCACGTTTTTCTCCATGTTTCCCCTTTTCTCTACCATGTTTTGCTCTGAGATGAACATGCAGGGCTAATCCCTTTATCTTTAGGACCGGGAATAGCCCGGGGAATCATTGTATGACAATTTTATCATAGTAATTCATCAATTATCTCTTAAATCCGTGGTATGAATTCGTTTTCTCAATTATATTGTTATGCTTGATCACCATAATAATAATCTAATGCCCTTAATTACTTTGAAAGAATAATTAACGGTTGAAAAGAGGCGAATATCACATTAATTAACAAATCCCTTGAACAAGGTGATGTAAGATTAATGGTGGAAACCCAAAGGTCGATTTTAATGCACCTAGTTTAGGGTATAGGTTACTACGATGGTGGAACCGACCTAAACATAGGTAGTGAATTGTACTACGACAGTGGGAAATTCTGACTACAGGCTACTACCCGGAAAGAGAGTTAAATCTGAGTTGCTATATAGAAATTCATGCAATGATAACCCGCGGTGAAACCGCAATCCTAAAGATCTCCACTTGAATTGATTAAACTAAACCTTTAATCGATTGTTCTGTTTTGTTTTGTTTCATTTTCTTTTAATTTTACAACAACTTTCAACTTGTTAACCGGTCTAGCTGATTGTGAGTAGTTAGTAGTAGTCTCCGATAATTTAGTGTCCCTGAGTTCGACTCGGGCCTCACAAAGGCCTTTACTACATTGACGCGTACACTTGCGTTTGACGCACGGTAAGATCGTGTCAACCTAGAATAGGATTTTATTCATGGATGATGCTTAACTTGATTAATAAAGTGTTTAGATATTCAATTTAAACAACAATGGTTTCGAATTGACTAACTGGACTGTGAACTGACCGGATCAAGTGTTGAACCAATCGATTCAAGTTGTATGTCAATTGGAAACAACATTTGTTGAAAGATGCCTGAACACAGTGAACTAACCAGTTCAAGGTATAAAATAACTGCTTCAAGTTGTTAACCACCTGTTTCAATGATCAATATGATTGGATCAAAAATTGGTGTTGATGTCATGTTGTGCATTAATCAAATATTAAAAGCCAATGTGTTTAATAAAAGGAAAGCTAGTGGACCAACTAGTTCAGGGGTTGAACCGACCAGTTCACCCATGAAACAATTAGTTCAACAATGAACTGAGTGGTTCACTGTTGTTGTCTATAAAAAAATTCACAAAATTCGGTCTCTTTGATTCCCAAATGAATTGGAAACCCTGACCCTAGACATCCTACATAAAGGGGGATAGTTTAGACTTCCAGAGACACAAAAATAAGCCCTGATAATTGTTGTCCTCTCTGGTTGTGGAAACTACAGAGCCCAAAAAAGTCTTATATGTGAAAGGGAGAAATATATAGAGAAAGACAATAAGGGAGACCAAGTCAGTGCTACCACCCTGAGATTTGAAGGGACAACTCATTCCTATTGAATCTAGTAGTGCAATGTGGAGTTTCTGATGGTCCGCGTGGATTACTATATAGGTGAAGAGGTTGTTGTCACTTGCTAAGAGGATGTCGTCAACCACCGGCCATGGTGTTGAATGAGGAGTCCATTACTGATGACTTCTCGAGTGTTGCTTGAAGAAGAAGCATGCTACTGCAAGAGTTGTGTTTGGACTTGCTCCAGGACTACGTATATTTCTAGCATACCTTCTTTCCTAGATACATTGTTATTGGTGTGATCTGCTAGTTTGAGAATTGGGCATTAAATTTTTGTTTATGTTGTCTTATCTGTTACCCCGATTTCCCAATAGTGTTATGAGAGCCACATCAATTTACAGTGTATCTAGATTTAAATCTATATGATTGGATTTATTTTATTGCATATGATGCAAATATAAAAATGCTTAATGTGCATATTTGATTAAAGACCACATACAATCCCACAAATATATATATATATACATATATATATATATATATATATATATATATATATATATATATATATATATGATATGACATATATGTAATTTATACATGTCACCTTAAAATTGATTTTGATGGTGGATGTTAGCATGGTTGTGGCCAACAACCCCCTTGTTCATTGTGCATGGTTGAATGTTTGCTTTTCTTGTTTTATATCTCAATTTGCATATCGAGCCTCTCTCTCCTTTTCTATATGTAAAAGTATTAATTATTTTCCTTCCTATGCGTATAAGGAGTGGGACCTGAGAGGGGGGATCCACTCGCTACTAAAAAAATTGAAGAATAAAACATCCATTCCAAACACACTCAAAGGTACATTGGAATAGGTGTAAAATTTTCAAGTTTAAAAAAATGGTATTCAAAACAACCAAAGTGTAGCATCGGAATTAAATAAAGGACTATATTCAATTTTTAGAAAATATTACAAAAGTACATCATAATCTCTCATAGGGGTTTACATGTATGATACAACATATGGATCTAAATAGAGGGAAGTCTAAAGTACTTCAAATATGTCTCCAAGCAACATCTCCAAGAGCTACGTCCATGTTGGAAGCTATGTTCTCCTTGATCACGTTCAACAGATCGATCCAAACCTGGGTGGTGGGAAATCACCCAGCAAGAGACAGAAAAACAAGGTATGTTTTAAATAATGAACACAAACAAAAGATAAGGAATAACATGAAAGTAAAGGCTAATATTTCATTATAAGATGAAGAGAACAAGAGTATGAGGCATAATCAACATAGATGCTTGCCATAAACAAAGTATAATAAAAGGGTTGCATGCATGATAATTATGACTCACTTAACTAAGTAGGGTTTAGGCACCTACCGGACCTCAACCTATAGTTGAGGGGATAATTAATACATTCCTAGTCACCTACACATATTTTTATGGGGGAGAATAAGACACTCCCTAGGGTTAATTAATACATGCTCTATCTATGGGTAGTTGTACATAAGTACCACTACTATAGCTAAGTAGTCCATAAAATCAACATGCTTGAAAAGAAATCATGGAAAGTAAGAGCATCATATCAATTAGAACATGGCATTGGGGTACAAGACCCAAAAAAAAAGAATATCATTACCAATTTTGAGGTAATTTAAGAAAAGAATCATGAATAGAGGGAATATGGTTCATTAAAGCCTCATTAGAGAAATATAGGGTTTGGTTTGCAAATATCCCAACTTAGGGTGTAAGAATGCACATATCTCTCTTACTGATATCAATTACTAACTTCCACCACTTTAATTGAGTCCAAGTTCTTCTTTGCCTATTTTCAATGTATTAACATGTATTAGAGTAACATAATGCACATTAATGTATAGTAACCCTAATTTTAGACCCTTTTCAATGAAACTCAAATTTAGACTCTATAAACCTAACCAATGAACTTATTAGGTTCTCCTAATCAATAATATATATTTTTATGTCAATTTTGGGGTTGTGATGATTAAGATGTAATTTTTATGGATTTTATGCATATAACTTCGTCAAACCTCAAAATCAGACCTTGAAAATATTTTTATTAGATATAGATTATTTTTCCTATTCCAAAACGTATTTATCTGTTAAATTTGGATAAGAGGATTAAAAGATATAAATTTTTCAATTTGAACCAATCAGGAAATGACAAGTCAGAAATCCTTGTGAGAGAGAGGAAGAGAGAAAGAGAGAGAGAGCGAGAGAACACCATTGGACTTAGGATTAGGGTTAGAGATGCATAGATAACCAAACTAGATCTTCTAGAGAAGGTAAAACATCAAGAAACCAAAACCCTAGAAGAACATGGTAAAAAGAGATGGAGATCATCCATTTTAAACACATAAGTAAGAGTTTTAAGCATGTAGTAAGCAATATATGAGTAGGGGGTTACGAAACTCGCCTCTAGGGAAGGTGGATAGGTTCAAGTAGCAAGGTTCCTAAGCTTAGATAGGTTGGTTTTTCTAACAAAGCTCCTATCTCTAGCAACAAGAACCTTCTCCACTTTAGAGGTGAAAAACCCTAGCAAAAGAACATGGTGATGAGGTGTTTAAGGGCTCTAGGTGGGTTTTCACCATAGAAGGCCATGGTTCCAACCAGAAAGAAGGTGATAGGAAGAAGAACGACATGGAAATAGGGAAGGAAATATTACGAATAATTTTGACAACTTCAGGAGAAAAAGAGGCATTTAGTTATTACAAAGAAGGAAACTTACTAGTTTTGTTCGAAATCACCAAGAAGGAGCTTTAGAAACCCTAAATAGAGCAAATTTAGAACCCTAGGATCTAGTTTGGCTTCCGACTTCCTAAATATGGTATTCCGATACATGGTTTTACTATTTTGTAAGGTAGAGAGAGCAGTTAGCTAGACACGGCTAGCGGATTAGCGTTGTCTACCAGTGTAAGAAAGACGAAATGGCAGGTAGGATGGTGGTATTCTCAATACTACCGACCATGACGTGAATCGAAAAGGACATTGTTACCGTTACACCAATTAAGGGATGGTATTCATGAGTGCTTCTTACAACGTGATATGGTATGGATTATTATATTAAATACCAGTAGTCAAGAAATATGCAACCAAACTAGGCCTAGGAGTTTCCTTCACCAAGGTAAGCAATCTCTTTTACCTTGGGACAACACCTCCATGGCCAAACAGAGTAGGAACTATGCTCTAAGATGGATGAAATATAAGTAGAGAAAGAGTTTTCTAAATGGGAGCTGGGAAGGGATAGATGTAGCATTATAAAGAAGGGGGCAAGCATGAGGTGTCTATGGGACTTTCCATGTGTCCTTAGCCTAGGGCTTCATGGCCATGCAAGAGGATAGCTCATAGAGATTTCTTTTATATCAAATTCTGGTCCTAAAAGAACATGGAGACTTCTAGTCCATCCCCACCATCCTCCAATCAAAGAAATAACCCCATTGGTTGATAGCTTTTAAAGATAAGCTAATTTATAAAGAGGGTAATCCCTAAAATGACATTGGAGAGAAACACCTTCAAACTAAGGTGCAACTAGGTGCCCCATGGTTCCAAATATCGAGAATGGTAAGGGAATATCTAATGATTATAATTCATGTGATAATTTGCAAAGAAAACCTCCCAATTGGGTAAATTACATAAAATTCCAGAATGTAGATAAAATTGCATAACTTGCACAAACAACATCCAAATTGAACTAAATTTGAAAAATAGGCTCATTTTATGATTTCAAAACACATCACAAAATTATATTAAGGTTTAGAGCACTTAATTATGGTAATTAAGCTTGTTCAATACATTAAGAAAGGTTTAGGGCCTTGCACTTCTAGCACAAATTTATTTACCATTGTTCCATTTAAGTGGTGATTTTGCATTTTAGATCCTTAAATAAGCTTTCACTAAGGTATTTGTGCATAAACCCTTTCATTAGTAAAATTAGTGAATAGATGTTCACCAAACCACTATAAACTCCACTAATTAAACATCAAGGACATAAAGGACATAAATGAAATGGAAACTTGGGAAAAAGGGTTACATGGAGATTACATCTAAGATTCTGTGTGTTATAACACTCCACCACTTAAAAAGAATTTCATCCCTGAAATATCAAACAAAAAGAGTAGGGTAACTATGAAACATCCCAACACTAAACTCCCAGGTAGTTCCCATAAAGATTCCACCAAAACTTTCACTAACTCAAACTCCTTGTTTTTCAACTGCTTAACTTGGGAGTTCATAATCTTCTTAAGCAACTCCACATAGATCAGATTCTCATGGATCACTAAGTGTTCCACTATTATGATTTCTATTTATTAGATATAACATAGTTAACATTTTAGGTCTATTAATATTATATTCATTATGATATTACATCATCCTTATTATTCTTTTAATTGTGTCATGTTATATTTACTTTGTTGCCAAAAGAGTAATATTCTATTATTATAAACAAAGTCATATATATATTTCTTATTCATATCATTAAGAGTTTTTGAGCAATTAGGGTTTACTGATTTATCTCAACATACTTGATTGTTATCCTTAATGATTTGGATTCAGTCTCCATTATCAACATATTGTATTGTAATAGATTGTTTTGCATGAACTAAGAAATTTTATCTAATTTGTTACAATTAATCAAAATAATGTCACATTGATTACTTATATCCACATTAAACATTGTCACATTACCTTTTTTTAAATTTTACATTGATTCCATCATTAATCATTTTTTTCATATTTATTCACTTCTTATCATTGATTATGCACATTTATGTGAATCAATTACTTCTTATCCATGTTGAAGTCATTATATGTATTTTAGTGATCAATGTGGGACATATTACATATTAATGATTTGATTCACATACGAAGTCATGATTAGGTAATTAATTATGTTTGTATTAGAGAACAAGGTGATAGGCATTTTATATCGATGACCTTATTAATTTATGATTAAGTGATTATATATCATCTATGTGTATTAAAGTATGTTATTTTGTTATGACACCTGATGTCACTAATGTGTCAAGAACGTCATTAAGGATGTATAGGTTAAGGTTAGATGATTACAACTTAGGGTTTAGGTCAATATGATCATTATTCTTCACCTATGTATTCTTAGTATGCACTAAGTCCAAGATTAGGTTACAATTATGTTGTGCAACCCCTCGAATGTAAATCGAGGATTCCCTATTACCATGTAATATGGTAAATTGGATTAAGATAGTTTTAAATCATGTTATGGCAAAGAATGAGTTGTGCCTTAGACCAACTGATCATTTCAAAGAATGAACATATCGAGTGGAGGACCGAGGAGGCTAGATGACTGGAGGAGCCGACTGATTGGTCAGTGGCTCAATTGATCGACTAGAGGTGTTCAAATGTTGCTTGGACCAGAGACCAGACAAATGATCTGAGAGACCAAGAAACTGACCAGGAGGCGAACCGATCATATTTCAAATGTTGAATCGATTGACCTGGATTGGTTCAAGCATTGATCTTCATCAACAACAAGTTGTTACATGATGTAGACTTTAGGTGGTAGTAATTCCTTGTGGATCCAAAGAATTACATTAGTATTGCCATAACTATCGTTGGTATGTTTTGTGATTTCATGTTTTATGTTTGTGAATATAGCATGTATATGATACGTACTATGAGTATGTGGTGATTGGATATGTATATGTATGTATATATAAAATCCCTCAATTAATATTAAGCCCGAGATGCTTTCCATAAGAAACACACATGAAAAGCTTGTTCAACTAAGCATGAGCACGCTAAGTGTGGTGTGTTGTCCATCTCGTGGAAGCGTGATGGTAGTAATGTGAACCTATCAAGTAGGGTGCATTACTATCATGTTGTCTTTTGGGTCAGACTTAACTAGAAGATCTTAATGAGATGAAGTACCTAGAAGCATGCATATGACTATAGCAAAGAGTTGTGTATACCATCTATACAAGAATTGTATAAGATACAATTTGCAAAAGATGCCTACCTTGATGATTGATTATGGACGTTGGTGTTGGCCAGGTAATAACTCGATTGTTTTAGGTCTAGGCTCACCAGAAGGTTGTACACTACAATCTTCCAAATTGGTAGTGAGGGCTATCAATTTGAAAAAATAGTGGGAGTGATAATTAATGAAAAGCGTAATTAATGTCATCAATATTATCAAATAAAATAAAAAATGTTTTAATAAAATTTTCAAATTTTCTTTTGTAGAATCTATTGACAAACACAAACAAACTTTTCATTGTGATTAGTTTTAAGAAAGATAAACTAAATAGGATAAACTTCCATGATTGGTTCTGGACTTTGAGAAGGGTTCTCAATGATGAGCATAAGCTCTATGTCTTGGATACACCAGTGCCGGAGGAATCTGCTCCTGATTCACCTAGGGTTGAGTTGGATGCTTACTGGAAGCATGCCAAAGATGCCTTAGACATTAAACACCTTATGATATGTTGTATGAACTATGATTTGCATGAGAATTATAAAGACATGAGGATTCTTGAGATGGTAACACATCTTAAGAATATGAACTAGAATCAAGAAAAGCAAGAAAGGTACAATGTCTCAACGGAGATCTATGAGTGCAAATTGACAGAGGGAGATCCAGTAGAGCCCCATGTGCTCAATATGATTGGGCATATGGAATATCTGGAGAGAATGGGATTTCCTTTAGGTTAAGAGATGGCCACAGATATGATTCTATAATCATTTCCTGAATCATATAGCCAGTATATCAAGAAATATTACTTGAGTAACTTGGCCAAACCTCTGTCAGAATTGCTTGGCATGTTGATAAACGTTGAAGTACAACTGAAGAAGGATAAACATATGTTGGTGATTAGCAAAGTGAAGTACAGGACAAAAGCAAAGCCAAGAAAAGTTCAAAGGCTAAGACAAAGTCCAAGCCTCTACATTCAAGATAATAAGAAAGCTAAGTGCAAAAGGAATATGTCCTTTTCACTTAAAGAAACTATGGATGAAGAAGAAGAGGATAGAGATCTTCACTTTGTGACCCAAGAAGAAGTAAGTTAAAACTGTGTGGAGCAAGGTTTCTTCCAATACAATTGAAATTTGTCATTCACCATGATGGGCATGTAATATAATTACTGAATTGCTATTATGTATCTGTCATTGATGAAAAAATCATGTATCTTGTATGGATAAGAATATTATGAATACATTGATGTTTAATTTTATAGATAGATCTTACATGGAAATTCCCTATGTCTCATAATCTATACTTGATACTTATAGAGACAAATATGCATAACACATATATTGAATGAGTCGATGACTCAAAAAATGAATACCTATAGCATTGTCATCAAAAGTACATAAATGAGAATTGCAATTCTAGAATCCATAATGATGGCTGTCTAGACTCTTTTAGTTATTGATCCAATAGATACATGTGAGTCTTATTTATTGGGCAATATGAAAAAAGCACCTTTCAGTAGATGTAGTGGGAGAGAGAGTATTCTATTAAGGGCTCAAACATACTGATATATCGACCTTTTAGAATAAAAGTTGAAGGTGGTTAATAGTACCTCATTATATTTGTAAGAAGTGGGACCCGAGAGGGGATCCACTCCTCACTAAATCAAATAAAAAGGAACATCTCATATGCCAAACATGACTTTTTTTTGCAAAAGGGATGATAACCAATTTATTCATAGTATGATTCAAGATACCAAATATAGAAGCGGAATATAAACTATGTAACTATTACGCTGCTTGATATCATCACTATCCTTCACCATGAAGGGTGATACATACAAAAACTAAAACATAGGATCAACAGAGGGTCATCTAACCACCTTGAAACTGTCTCCCAAAGAGGTCCATCTACACTTGATCAGGTCCCGACCCAACTTGGTTAACTTCTCCTTGACCTACATGGGTTTGGAAGCATACCCTAGCAAAAGGAGAAAAATAGATGAATCACGATGAATACTGGTATGATCATATTAAATCGGGATTGAGAAATTTAAGGAAAGAAGTTTGTCAAATAAACAAGGCTTCCCATAAAAAAGAAAAGGACTTCCCAATTGGGTATAAAAAGAATATGAATTTTAATAGATGATAAACAAGAGGAATACTTGCCATTAAGCCAACATAAAAGTTGTGCCACAAGCACATATAAATTTTTGGGCACAAAACTCTATATAATAATAAAAAACTACATACATGTGAGATAAACATAGGACTAGAATATTATAAGTAACAATGGCAGGCAAGGCTCACAACCTTGAAACATAATAGAGAATAACATACTACCAAACTCCCCAATAAATATAAAAGGGGGCACACAACCTGAGTATGGGGCACACAACCTCCATTCCAAAGATATAACATGGGCACACAATCGAGAAACTAAAGTAATTACACTACTCTAGGGATACTGAATCACATAACATGGATAATATAGAGGAAATTATAAAGTGTAGTCTTTTATAGAATAATAACATTTCCCATAACAAAAATTGATAGTAAAATCATCTACCACAAAAGCAAGTAAAATTAGGGTTCCATATCACAATAAGGAACAACATGGATTTAATTTCACAAATAATGTCTCATCAAGAAGAAAATATAATTTGAGATTCAAAATAAAGTCTAACAAAGTAGGATGGCCATAAGATCAGAATCAAGTAGAATATCTCACATTGAATAAATTCTCAAAAGTGAGAGATGGTGTAGGCTATCAAGAGAGAGATAATTTGGATTAACTTCTCAATATAGAAAAATAGGAAATGCAATCATACCTCAAGAAGTTTTTCAACTCTTCAAATTCCAAACCCTAATCCCAGGTCAAGGTTCCAAGGTTTGGAACATTGGTAGTTGAGAAAAGATCACCATTAATTACAAATCTTTGACAACTCATACATGGGACTTGAATAGGAGGATAAGAGAGAAGGTTAGGAGTCATGTCCTATTGGTCAAGTGATTTTTATGTGTGTGAAGGACATGGGAAGGGGTCTGTGTATAGGATTATTTGGCTTGGGTGACAAGAAACTAATCTATTTTTGTTTACTTGGGAAATATGTAACATATATTGTAGAAGGAGAAAAGTTAAGCATTTTTTTTAACAAATGATAGGAAATAATAACACAAAAACATCATTTTTCTTCCATTTATTTTGTCTATGTTTTATCATATATTTTCCTTTCTTCAGCAGCTTGATCACATAAATATTGACTATTACATTTACAATTAAGAGACTTATATATTTCTCATTTTGTAATTATTTAATCAATGTAAATATGTATAATAATTTAATGTACACTTTTTTAGGATATTCATAGTTTAATTCCTCTTTTATATAATTCCATTTATCAGCCTTTTATATATACTTATAAATCCATAACAAAATAACTTTCTCAAAATGTTTTTCTTCTCACTTTAGAGTCACTAAAAATATGTATAATAATTTTATTTTAATAAAAGGCATCTATTTGATTAACATTAAGTTAGATCTAAATTTCAAAATTTGAGGCAACCATATATATACATATAAATACATCTAATATATTTATATTAATATTAATTATTTTTGGAGTAGATAGGTGCTAATAAATTTATATATCCAAAACTAAATACATGTATTTCAGATCAAACGGGTGTAAACATTATCGATCAACCCATTTTTATTTTATTTTTTTCCTTATTGTTAACAATTTTAGGATGTAATACAGAGGTTTACTAAGGATATCTTTTAGTCAAGATTAATATTATTTCTCATTTTGGGTTTAGTGGTTGATTATGTAAATTTGGGAACGTTTATGTGTTTCCAAACAAATATATCATTGACCTAAAATATTTCTTTGCTTTATGATATATTAATGTGATTGTTTTCATTTATTTATTGCTTTAAAATATTAAGTAGAGATATTTTAGTTCTTTAAAGTTTGTTATAATTAATTAAAATATATAACATATTCTACATTGTGGCAATACCTCAGTCATATTGTATTTTGAAAGTAAATACATTTTTAGATTTTCCACCATGATAAATTTTCCATAGATTTGACATGCATGTACAACATCATTTTCCTTTATGTTACACCAATTTTGTTTATTACAACTTTACATAAATTATAAACATATAATTAATACTAGTTGGTTTACATATTTAGTTAAAATATTATATGTATTCTTTTTAAAAATAAATTTAATATTTTTGGCCTTATCTTTTATTTTATTTTCTTAATAAACCTGAGGCATATAGGAGCACTAAAAAATGTGAAACTTGGCCTACAAGCAAACTAAAACATGAGGAGTGTGATTTTGTCATCAATTTTCCATTTTGATAATGTTTACTATTTTATTTAATTTTTTTTAGTTTAAATTATATTCTCTCTCCTAAACTAAACTATGATAGAAATGATTGTCCAATTAATATGGAAATTCACACCTAAACTAATTTTGATGTGTGAAATTAGAGTTTATGATTTAATTCCACTTTTGAAGTCATTAAAAATATTATTTAGTATCTTGAAGTAAAACTCACATTTTCTTTTCAAAATGAAACTAAGATAGCTATTATCGTTCGAACAATGTGAAACTTGACACCCAAGTTAATTGAGAACCAACAAACACATTTTTATCATTATATTTGGGTATTGGAATTTATTTTTGTGAGTTATATCACCATTATGGTTTAACAATTTATCTACATATATATTGATTATCTTTAATTAGAGTCTCATTAATTTAACATTGTTATGAAAAGAGTTATGTATTATTGTTATGAACAAAATTCCACGTTTTACACATTTAACATTATCAATATTTATGGAAATAGAATTATCAACTGTTACTCTAAAGCATAATATACATTTTATTTAGCCATTATGTGAGTACTAACTATTAAAGGAAATACATGTAACATATTAGCACATATTTAAGTTATTGCATAAATGTGTGCGGTTGTTTAATTTTATCATTGTTTGATCAAACCTAGGAAACTGATCTCACAATCTTTCTATTTATGGAACATGGTAAGATTCTAAGTTTTGGTTCATTACAATATTTATTAATGATCTCAGTAGAACTGTTAGTTTGTATTTAGTGAAATACAAGTATGAATCTCTTGAAGTGTTCAATGATGTCATGGATGAAGTACATAACAAACTTGATATAAATATTAAAATAATTTGAGATGATCGACATGGAAAATATTTTGTACTAAGAGTTTGAGGACCTTATGAGATACCATAATAGTGTATCATAATGAACTCCACCTGAAACAAAATGGTAGTGTATTTGAAAGAAGGAATCACACCCTATTAGTCATGGTGAAATTATCAATAAATCTAGCCAATCTTACTATTTCCTTTCAAGCACATGCTTTACACTAAAACAATATACCATCTAAAATGGTTCAAAAGACACCATACGGGAAGTGTCCCGATACATCTTTTATAGATATTAGGATTGAAAGCTTATATAAGATAATACTTTCTTGAAAGCTTTGAGATAATACTTTCTTGAAAGCTTTGTCCAAAAATCACATAAATGTTATTTTGTTGAATATGACTTTTATTCCAATCCAACAACAAAGTTGTTTGTTGACAGGATGTCTATATTCTAAAAGGGAACTTAGTTCCAAAGGAATTAGTGGTAGATAAGTAGAGCTCAAAAAGTTCAAGACCAATAAGAAAACATTGAACCTAAAGAGGTACTGTAACATCCCAAGATTTGAGGCCTTAGATAAGTTGATCTTAAAAGGAATGATTGGACTACCCATATGACCAAGGTGCACCTCCTTTTCCGGGAACCCATCACTAAGAACTCCATAGTTAAGCGTGCTCCGCTTGGAGTAGTACTAGGATGGGTGACCAATTGGGAAGTTGATCTTGGCTTGCGCGTCAGTGTGGACAAAGTGCGCAGTTAAGGCTAGTGGTGGTCTGTGGGGCCAGTCATCATTCTTGAAACTCTACTAGAGCCTAGGGCAGTAGGCCCGGGCATTACAAATGGTATCAGAGCCAATTTCCCTCCAGTAGGTGAGGCCCACATGGACATGGCATGCCAGCCTTGAGCCGTGCGGTCCAGGCATGTAGGAAAGGGTTGTCCATGGTTGACGTAGCCACCCTTGCGCTGGTATTCTGTGATCAGGAGCTGGGTGTCCATGTGTCATTGTGGGTCTGCACTGAAATGGGGAAGAGAGTACGAGGCCTTATAGTTGAGACTTGACGAGGACGTCAAGAGTCTAATTGGGGGAGATTGTAACATCCCAAGATTTGAGGCCTTAGATAAGTTGATCTTAAAAGGAATGATTGGACTACCCATATGACCAAGGTGCACCTCCTTTTCCGGGAACCCATCACTAAGAACTCCATAGTTAAGCGTGCTCCGCTTGGAGTAGTACTAGGATGGGTGACCAATTGGGAAGTTGATCTTGGCTTGCGCGTCAGTGTGGACAAAGTGCGCAGTTAAGGCTAGTGGTGGTCTGTGGGGCCAGTCATCATTCTTGAAACTCTACTAGAGCCTAGGGCAGTGGGCCCGGGCATTACAGGTACAACTAGATCAAGGAGAATCACAAGTTGTTGTGGAATCTCAAGTTCGTTACGTAACACTAAACCTCATAGATGTAGTAAAACGTGCCTTGAGCTTGAAAGATTATGATATCTTATAACTCAATAAGGTGGTGAGTTGGTCATAGATAATGATCCAACAACCTACCTAGAAGCTATTGAGGGACTACAATATGAGAGATGTAATTTATAATTACAAAGAGTTGGTCATAGATTTGACAAGGTATTCAAAATGAAGATGAAATATGTGATTACAAAGATTTAGAGGGAGCATATTTATAATCCACATTTTTATGGGAATAACATCCTTATATAATAAATGTTAAAATCTGAATCAGAAGTACCTTCTCTATGAGGATATTAGGCAAAGTATCCTATATTATATGAATTAGGAGATAGATCTTAAAATCTTCTTGACCTAATTAAGAGGGAATACATTGGCAAGATGTTGAAGGTGTTCAACATGGGGGACTGAATGAGAGAAAATTTATGAAAATAGTCTATTTAGAGCCTAGTGTCCCAATTCTTGTGAAGAATGGGAAAACATGAGTAAGATTCCACATGCATTTGCAATTGGATCTATCGTAAATGCAATGTTGTGTACTCATTCTATTATCTGGTATGTATTGAACATAATGAGAGGATATGTACTCATCCAGTTATCTAGTATGTATTGGCCATGACGAGGGGATATTCGTCAAATCCTAGTGAAAGTCACTAGACTACCATAAGGATCATCCTTAAGTACTTAAGAAGCACAAAAGGATTAGTTCCCTCATTATGGTAATATTGAGGATTTGGGAGTAAAGGATTACACTTATTCAAGCTTCCAAAATTGACAAATAAAATTAATTATCACAATCTAAATTTGTGTTTGACCTGAACTGTAAGCTGAAAAAGTTCCAAGCAAGAAAATAGTTGTTTTGTTCTACAATAAAAGTTGAGTATATTGTTGTTTTGTGAACACAACAGAGGATATTGCATTGATCTAGTAAGATGAACTTGTGGGAGGTTACAACTGTTGATGACATAATAGAAATAATGTGACAACAATGGAGCTACTGGATAGGAAAGGAAATCTCAGATACCATATTACAACACTTCCATCCCATATGAGAAGTTGTACATTGAGGAGATGTGAAACCTTACAATATACTGACTAGAAGCAAACATTGCTAACCCTCTATAAAAGAACTTGCACAGCAGAAACATGATGGACATGTTGAAGATCACTTTGAATTAGATTAAATGGTGATTGGCTCTACGTGCAAGTGGGAGTCTATTCGTATGTATGCCCAGAGAGCCAATCATACGATGATTGCAATGAGACATTAGATATATGAATCGATAGTGATAAAGGTAAATTCATCTATTATGTTCATCTCAATCATCAGATGATGACACAAACATAGTACATGTCTAAAGAATGATGTTTCTCAATGACATATGTCTTCAGGTTGAGGACCTGAACAATGAGATCATATGAATGATAAGAATACGTACATTCTTGTTATGTCCGTAGACGGATATTATTGTGGAAGAAAAATAGACAATGGTAAGAAATAAGACTAGAATGTTTGTTGCCTGATGACAAAGTCAGATTACTCATCATATGTGATATCAAGTCAAACACATAGGTACATGTTAGAGAACAGTGTATTGAAGAAACCCACCTTGAGATTGATACATGGAGACCATGGAATGGTAGTTAGAATTAGCTCTCATAGTGATGATTGTGATTGTGGTTCTTAAACCTAAAATCACTACACTCATCACTTATTGTTTGATGTACTTTTGACATCATCCAAGATGTCCTTGAATAAGGGTTATTATAAACATGATGCTCGAATACATTGTGACTAATAAGGATGATTATGAGTGATGTAGATGGGATTTGTCCCTCCTATAGAAGTTTGATATCTAGGCAACTTAATAAGTAATACTGAGAAATGTATGGCCATACTCATGTGAATTAATATATAATATGTGAGCTCACATGCATCTCAGACAATCTACTCTAATTCAAGGAACATGGATTGAATGTTGAGAGGATGATGATTCCTTGCCTTGAGTTAAATTCCAATATCAAAGAAAAAGAAACTATACGATCACGGTAACACTAATCATGGATTGTAGGTTGAAGTTGTTCTCCAACTTTCTAATTACTTGGGTAGAAATGATGAGCTGCTAGATACCGCTAATTTCTTGTGAAGCCATAAATTTGTTATGGACATTTATTGCCAACATAACTTGGGACCTATAGGGTCACACACATAGGATGTAACCAAAATAGGAGTTTATTCATGGATGATGTTGAACATGATTACTGAAGTGTTTAGGTATTCAATTTAAACGATAATGGTTGACAATTTGCTGACTGGACTATGAACTGACTAGTTCAAGTGTTGAATTGATCGATTCAAGTGTCAGGTCAATTGAAAACAACATTCGTTGAACAATGCCTGAACTAGGGTATGAACTAACTGGTTCATTATGTGAACCATTTGGTGCAATGTCTGAAATGATCGGTTCAAGTTGTGAACTGTCCAGTTCAAGGATCAATACAATTAGATCAAGGAATGATATTGATGTCATTTTGTGCATTAATTGAATATTAAAAGCCAATATGTTCAAAAAAATAGGAATGTAGTGTACCAACTAGTTTAGTGGTTGAACTGACTAGTTCACCCATGGAACGACTAGTTCAATAGTGAACTGACCAATTCACCATTTGTGGCTTCCACAAAATTCATGAAATTTTGTCTTTCAACTCCCAGATGAACTAGAAACCCTAAACGTGACCATCCTATAAAAAGGGGGGGAATCTATGCTTTCAGAGGCACAACAATAAGCCCTGACAATTGTTGTCCTCTTTAGTTTTGGTTATTAGATAGCTTGAGTAAGTCCTACCCGTAAAAGGGAGGGACGGCAAGGGAGAGACAACAAGGGAGAGTAAGTCAACGCTAACACCCTGACGTTTGAAGGGACAAATCCTTCATGTCAGATTTGGTAGCACAATGTGGAGTTCTCAGTGGTCGGTTTGGACTACTATAGAGGCAAGGAGGTTGTTTCCACCTACTAGGAGGATGCCTTCAACCGTCATTTGTGGTGTTGCACTAGGAGGCCATTGTTAATGACTGCTCAAGTTCTACTTGAAGAAGAAGCACGTTGCTACAAGAGTTTTTGTCGGACTTGCTCTAGGACTAGGTATTTCTCTCACATATATTCTTTCCTAGATACATTGTTGTTAAAGTGACCTGTTGGTTTGAGAATTAGGGGTTAAATTTTTGTTTCTGTTGCCTTATCTATTGCCTTGATTTCCTAACAATAATTGAGATTTAGATACTAAGACTACATAGGTGAGAAGCATACCATACCCACACGTGCACTGAGGCACTCTAACACTTTGACTTTCAAGTCACCTATATTGATTGTCATTGGTAAACTTCAAATAGCAATTATAACACACAAAGTAAAATATAGTTTTTCACATAAATATATATAGGCACAAGATGGGATAGTATTAAAGTAAAGTAAATTATAAAGATATATAAAATGTACATGATGGGATGCCTCCCATGATTGCCTATGTTTAGTATCCCTCAGTAAGACAATGTTTTACTACTTCTTTTTCTTCATCTTGGCTCCAAAAATCTATCTTCATAAATTGAATCTTCTTACATGTCACCATCTTCTCTTCCCACACCCATATCTGAGTATTGTACCACCTAGGTCTAGAATCTTCAAAAGAGAAGAAATTTCTTTCTCACAAAGTTTCATCTTGAGTTCACCTTGTCAGCATGAATCACCAAGAGTCAGTTTGCCCACAAGTGTAGAGATTGTCATGACTATGTCTAATAATGAGTAGTCTCTTAGCTAGGCTTAGGTAGTAGCCCCTTGTATTATATGTGGTCAATGTATAATTTCTTGAATTATTGCACCTCTTTGATGGTATACTTTATAACTCCCTTTATAATTTCTAAGATCTTTTGTCTGATCACTAGGATATCTTGTATTGTCAATTAGGTTATTTATGAAGGAAAATTAATCGAATTTCGGATAGGGAACTATGAGTGATGATATCTATCATGAGAGTGAGGAGATATTCATGAGTAGGAATGTGTGATTAGATTATTGGTTGGTATTATCCACTATTAGGGCATAATATATTAATCATTGACATGTTTTTTAAGTATTTAGAGCGAAAGACAAAAAACATAATGGCATGCCTAGTTATATTGAAGGTGTGCCTCATTTAGCGATAAATAGGATTATGTTTCATGTTCAAGTAGGTGAAACCCTGGCCTAATTATTTTTTAATGTCCTGGTCCACCGCCCAAGGATTTAGTAGAGTTTTAAGAATTGGGACTAGCCCTTAAGATCACTATTGGCCTCGACTGCATGCTTTGTCCTCCCACACTAATGCACAGTCCGAGAGCAACTTCTGGATAGGTCACCCATCCTAGTACTACTCTAGGCCAAAAACACTTAACCACAGAGTTCTTAGTGATAATATCCCTAAAAAGGAGGTGCACCTTGGTGATATAGGTAGTCCAATCTGTTGGTATGTATGCCCTGAGAGCCAATCATGGGATGATTGGTGGGATACATTAAGATTGATTTGCTAAACATAAAAGGCAAGCTTCCAATTATTTCTAGTTCAGTCATATGAGATAGTGATCGACAGATTAAATGTCTAGAGAATGATAGTACTCAATAACGTATGCCTTCAGGTTGAGGACCTGAACGATGAGATCATACAGATGCTAAGAGTTTGTACATTCTTGTTATGTCCCTAGTCGGATGTCATTGTGGAAGGTAGATAGACAGCAATGACACACAAGACTAGATTGTGGTGTTGGTTGATGACATAATCTCATTAGTCATGATATAGAGATATCAAACCAAACACATAGGTACTTGTTAGAGAACAAGTGTACTGGACAGACCCACCGTGAGTTTGACACATGGAACCATGACATGGTAGTCACAGTCAGTACTCACAGTGATTGTGGTGAGTGTGATTCTTTGACCTGAAATCACTACACTCAACACATGTCATTGGGCACACTTTGACATCATCAAACGCAGTCTTGAAACATGGGTTGTTATAAAGGTGATGATTGGGTGGCTTTTGAGGGGTGAGTGATAGATATGGGATTTGTCCCTCCTCAGGGAGTATGATATCCATGGCCACTTGATGAGTAGGATTGAGAAAGGCGTGCATGCATGTGTGAATGAGTATATGATATTGATGTCATACATATCTCTTCCAATCTACTCTGAGATCAAGAAAGTGAATGAACGTTGACAGGATGACTGTTCCATGCCTCGAGTTCATTCGGGATATCAGTGACAAAGGAATTATACATTCACTGTAACACCATTCATAGATTGTAGGATTGAAAGTTGTTCTCCAACTTTCTATTTCACTTGGGTAGCACTGATGTGTGACTAGGCACCGCTCTTTGCTTGTGAAGTCATAAGTGTTATGGACTTTCACTGCCAACGTGAAATGGACCTGTAGGGTCACACACATAGGATTTAACCTGGAAGAGGAGTTTTGTCCACAAACAATGTTTAGATTGATTACTAAAGGAGTTTAGTAGTTCAATTAAAAACTCAATTAATTGATATCTCAATGTCATAATGTTCAAGGTGTTGGACACATTGATTGGAGTATCAGATTGATTGAAACTGCAATTGACTAATTCTGCACAATCTGCACTCCCAACTGATCGGCTCATGTGATGAACCGACCGGCTCAGCTTGGTGAACCGATCGGCTCAGGTGGTGAGTCGATCGGCTCATGGACATGGTAAAACAATTGCTTCAAGTGTTGAAATGATCGGTTCAACTGATGCAACTGAGCAAGTTGGGAAAGTAGGATTCGTGAGAAATTTCCTTTCGTTTCACTTACCCAATTTGATTGGAACAAGGATTGATATTTGATACCAATTAGAAATAAAAAAAGAAAAGTCAATCAAGAACTGACCAGGACCACGAACCGACCGGTTCAGAAGTGAATCGACCGTTTCATGGGTCCCAACTAATCGGTTGAGGTGTCAACCGACCGGCTCAGTTCCCCAACCGACCGTTTTAGAAATGAAACGATCGGTTCAGGTTGCGCAGTTGGTTGTTTTTGTGGAAAATCTCAAACCCTTCTACTCCTGCTTTAGTCCCACATTACCCGGAATAGAGAACCCTGTCCCATGACCCTCCTATATATAGGGGTATTTGGGGCTTTTCAAAGTACAACTCAGTGCAACCATTTGCTCTGCAAAGTTTTCGTTCTCTCTGGTTTTGGCAACCAAGAGAGATCCCAAGCATGTGCTACCCGATAAGGGAGGCACAACAAGGGAAAGACAACTACAGAAAGCGACTGGTGAAAGGAGAGTGTGTCAGTGACTAGTACACTGACAGGAGGGTGTGACTCCTTCCAATTCCTTGTGGGACAAGGAGATTGGAGTTCCAGGTGGTCCGTGTGGACTACCTCAGAGGTGGGAGATCTCTGCCGCTCGGAGGACAACTGTCAATCCTGACAGTCCCGATGAGACCAGGAGTCGTCAGTCCCGGTGCGACTAGGAGCTGCACAGACGCCGTCCAAGACTGGAGGTGAAGACCGCACAAGCCGCGAGGTATTATCGCCGAGCAAGCCTCGAGACAGGTATGATTCCACAAACCATCGTTTCCTATTGTATAGATGTTGACACATTTCCTTATTCTGGGTTTGGGGAGGAGAATTTTTTTTGTTTCTGCTACCTTCTCTGCCTCCCCTAAAACCCAACAGTGGTATCAGAGCCACATCAACTGCTCTATACTTTAGGATTATCGATATGATCAATTTTGGTTTGTCACCTTTATTTATTGCATATGATGCGAATAAAATTGGTTTTATGCATGTCCAATCCTAAATCCACAAATCCCAATATACATATATGATATGTAATATGAATGCACTCGATACGCGTCACCCTTAAATGAGTTTTGTGGTGGATGTATAGCATGGTTATGGCCAATAAACCCTATCTGTGTATGGTTGTATGTGGTTTCTTGCATCTCGGTCTGCGCACCGATTCCCTTTCTCCTATTCCTGATGTAACTCGAAATAATTTGAGTTTTCTTTCCTACCTTTGCTTCCCTCAAATGTAAGTCGAGGTTTCTCCTTTTACTATGTAAAATAGGATAGAATTTTATTTCCTGTTATGTCAAAGAACGGAGGACATCCTGACGACAGCTGAGACGATCGGTTCAAGGCGTGAACCGATCGGTTGACGTTCCAGACGATCGGTTCAAGGAGTGAGCCAATCGGTTGATGACCAATTCAAGGAGTGATATGAGCGGGTGGCGGCCATGATGAGATGCACGACGACCAGGCGAACCGATCGGTTGGAGGAGCCAACTGATCGACTGGGGGAACCCAGCCGACCGGCCTGATGGTGAGCCGATCATCCATGTGATGAGTTGATCAAACCCAGAAAGGCAAAGCACAGAGTTCATCTTGTACATGTTGGATGTGATGTAGACCTAGATGACCGTGATTCCTCTTGGCTCAAGGAATCACATTAGGATGGCCATAATCATTGGTTTTATCATTTTGCATGTTTTCTGTGGGATATAACATGTATATGATACGTACTATATATTGTGGTGATTGGATATGTATATGTATATAAAACCAAATCCCTCATTAAATATTAAGTTTTAGATGCCTTCCAAATGTGACACACATGAAAAGCTTGATCAACCAAGTGTGGGCACGCCCAAGTGTGGTGCACCATCTATCTCATGGAAGCGTGAAGGATGGATATGTGGGTCTGCCCAAGCAGGGTGCATATTCATCGTGTTGGCTTTGGGTTGGACTTAACAAGGTGACCTAGATAGGATCTAACACCTTGAGGCATGGAAATGATCATGGAAAGGAGTTGCATATGGCATCTTATCAAGAGTTGCATATGATGCAATTGGCAAGAGTTGCCTACATGAGAGATCTAAGTTGTGGGTGACAGCCCAAGCTGGTCCATGACTTAGAGGATTTCAGGTTCTTGCCCACTAGAAGGTTGACGCTACAATCTTCCGAATTGATGGTGAGGGATATCAATTTGAAGTAAAATAGTGGGAGAGATAATTAATTAAAGGCCTAATTATATCGTCAACTTTTCAAATCAATCAAATAAGTCAAAAATGAGTTTTTGGACTAAAATTGCATATTTCCTTTTATAGTACAAATGACAACAAACAACAATCACTTTTCTTTGCGATCGGTCCTTGAAAAGGACAGGCTAAATGGGACAAACTTCCACGACTGGTATAGGACATTGATAATTGTTCTCACTCAAGAGCGAAAGCTCTATGTCCTGGGTACTCCAATTCTAGAGGAACCTGATCCTAATGCACCAAAGACAGAAAGAGATGCTTACAAGAAGCATTCTGATGATGTCGTTGATGCAAAGTGCTTGATGTTGTGCTCTATGAACTATGAGTTGCAGAGACAACATGAAACATATGATGTCTCCAAGACACTATCCTAGAATGTCATGACAGAAGGAGATCTAGTAAGGTATTCACACACTTAATGTGATTGGGTATATGAAAAAACCTGACAAAGAAGGATTCCCTCCGAGCCAAGAGTTGGCTATTGGTATGATATTGCAAATGTTGCAAGAATCATACAGTTCATGATGAACTATGACATGGACAACTTTGACAAGCGTTGACAAAGTTGTTGGACATGTTGAGGACAGTAGAGGCAAATATGAAGAAAGATTAACCGTAATCTTTGATGAGATCAATGAAAGGTAAGTCTTAAGGGCAAGGGCAAGGGCAAAGCAAAGAAGTGTTCTGATGCTAGCCACCAGCCCAAGCCGTCTTCAACCTCAAGGCACATGGGGAAAGGGTGTATGAAGGAATTGTCCTCTCTATCTAGAAGAACAAAAGAAGATGAAGGAGGGGATGGAGATCTCCACCTAAGGTATCATGAAATGAACCACTTCTTTATTTGAGGTATATGATACCAAGATATGGATATGTCATATATGATATGCAATATCCACAAAGAAGTGATGGCCTTTGTGAAAGGACTAAGAAAGGAGTAGCCATCATTGGAGCAAGTGTTGCTGCCATAGATAGGAGTACCTTTCAGTTTATTTCAGCATAAAGGGCACAAAATAGAGTTGAGAACTGCTATTTCATATTTACCAATAGATAGAAACACTTTATTTTTGCATATTGTATGACAATGATGGAAATCAATAAATAGATGTTTCAATTTATAAAGATATGATCTTTGTGGCAATGCCTTATTTATCTTGTGGTATTTGATATGCATAAGATAAAATGATACCTAAAAGTTATAGATAACTCAAACAATCAAATTAGCATCAATCATGAGAAATTCATTTCTAGTTTCCATGAGATGGATAAGTCTAGACTCTTTTGGTTAGAGAACCAGTAAGAGACATGAATATCTTGGACATGATTAATCAATCTTCACTAAAGGTAGTGGGAGAATGATTATCCTATTAGGTATGATACATGTGATGTATTTACATACCTATTGGAACAAATGCTAATACTTCAAATGGTGTTTAGAGAAATACCAATATGAATATCTTGAAGTGTTCAAGATTATCATAGATGAAGTGCAAATTTGGTAAAGTGTTAATTCTTGATGAGATCAATGAATGAAATACTTGGACCAAATGTTTGAGATCCTTATGAGTGATTATGATAGTGTATCATAGTGAACTCATGATTAAGGCATGGTGATGTCTAAATCAAGAAGGAATCATACTCTAAGGAGTTAGAGAATGATTATCAAATAACTAAATTCTTCTTAATAAAAGAATACCCCTAACTAATAAAAGAAATTAAGAATCACAAGGGTTATGAATTCTTATATCCTTACACCTCAATTATCTATGTGATGAGTTTTTCATGTGATGAGTCAACAATCTAGATGAATATGAGGAACCGAATTTTGAGTTATGGTTTATGACCATTACATCCTAAATGACATCCATGTGAACCATAAGGTATGACCTTGATGGTATCACTCATTAGATGAAATCCATAAGTGCAAATGAATCTTAAGTGTTAAGACACATGGATAACATTTTGAGAAGGATGATGCTTGTTGATTGCAACTTAATGACTAAGACATTTGGAATATGGATACTAAAACCGCATTCCTATGAGGAATAAAACAAGGATGTGTACGTGACACAGCCTATAAGGTTTATGAATCCACTAATGCAAATGAAGTCTATAAGTTACAATGGACTAATCAATGTGATTGATTGAGTACAAGCAACTCAGAATTGGACCTGTACTTTGATGATATAGTCAAAGGGTTTGATTGATATGTCAAAGATAAAGAAGGGATCTGTGATTTAGTGGGAGCGTGTTCACATTCCGCATGTTGATGTGAAATGGAAATGTTCTAGAATGGAAATCCAAAAGTGGAAATTATCTTAAAGGAAGATAGAGATGTTTCCTATGTGATAGGAATAGAGATCTATAGAGATGTCTCTCGAAAACCTCTTGACCTAAAAAGAGAAAGAATACATTGGCAATCTGTACTGAAGGGTTCAGTATGCACAGATTCAGTGGGAGAAAACTTGTCCATGTTATATGGAGTTAGTATCCCAAGGCCAAGTGTCCAATTCTTATGAAGAATGGGAACACTAAGAATAGATATGGATCTATCATGTATGTAATCATCCCATTATATTGCATGTATGGCAAGAACAAAATGCATTCATCATCTTGTATGTAGGACATGGCAATATGATGTGCTCATCCTGATAACTCGTATGTGGGAAATGATGAGTGGATGTCTCTGTACTTCCAGTAAGGGTTACTGGAATACCATGAGAACTTGATAATTACTTGAAAAGTACTAGTTCTATGGAGATAAGGAAGAGTTAAATGTAAAGAGTTACATTGATGTGAACTTCCGAAAGGATAGAAAATTAATCACAAAATATATATAAGATATATAAAAGTGAAAGTTTGTTGATAATTGGAAGTGTTCCAATAAAACCATTTAAAAGGAAATGCCGAGTATATATGCGTTAGAGAACAACAATGGATACAATATGGATCTGGAAGTTCATGAGATGAACTTATACATATTCCGCTCATTGATGACAAGTATGGAATCCTTGATCATGCAATGTGGCTAAAGGTTAGCAAAGGAATACTAGATCGCATATTACGGCAACTCCATCTCATACGTGTGACGTACAATGAAGAGATGAGAGACGTGCAGTTAAACTGACTTTGGCAAGGTGTTGCCATAACTCACGATGTTCGCACTAGAGCACAGTAACATGTGGGACATGTTTGAAGGTCACTATGAATATGATTTAAGGGTGATTGGCTCGCAGTGCAAGTGGGAGTCTGTTGGTATGTATGCCCTGAGAGCCAATCATGGGATGATTGGTGGGATACATTAAGATTGATTTGATAAACATCAAAGGCAAGCTTCCAATTCTTTCTGGTTCAGTCATATGAGATAGTGATAGACAGATTGAATGTATAGAGAATGACAGTACTCAATAACGTATGCCTTCAGGTTGAGGACCTGAACGATGAGATCATACAGATGCTAAGAGTTTGTACATTCTTGTTATGTCCCTAGTCGGATGTCATTGTGGAAGGTATATAGACAACAATGACACACAAGACTAGATTGTGGTGTTGGTTGATGACAGAATCTCATTAGTCATGATATAGAGATATTAAACCAAACACATAGGTACTTGTTAGAGAATAAGTGTACCAGACAGACCCACCGTGAGTTTGACACATGGAACCATGACATGGTAGTCACAATCAGCACTCACAATGATGGTGGTGAGTGTGATTCTGTGACCTGAAATCACTACACTCAACACATGTCATTGGGCACACTTTGACATCATCAAACGCAGTCCTGAAACATGGGTTGTTATAAAGGTGATGATTGGGTGGCTTTGACACATGGGGCTTTTGAGGGGTGAGTGATATATATGGGATTTGTCCCTCCTGAGGGAGTATGATATCCATGGCCACTTGATGAGTAGGATTGAGAAAGGCGTGCATGCATGTGTGAATGAGTATATGATATTGATGTCATACATATCTCTTCCAATCTACTCTGAGATCAAGAAAGTGAATGAACGTTGACAGGATGATTGTTCCATGCCTCGAGTTCATTCAGGATATCAATGACAAAGGAATTATACATTCACTGTAACACCATTCATGGATTGTAGGATTGAAAGTTGTTCTCCAACTTTCTATTTCACTTGGGTAGCATTGATGTGTGACTAGGCACCGCTCTTTGCTTGTGAAGTCATAAGTGTTATGGACTTTCACTTCCAACGTGAAATGGACCGGCAGGGTCACACACATAGGATTTAACCTGGAAGAGGAGTTTTGTCCACAAACAATGTTTAGATTGATTACTAAAGGAGTTTAGTAGTTCAATTAAACACTCAATTAATTGATAGCTCAATGTCATAATGTTCAAGGTGTTGGACACATTGATTGGAATATCGGATTGATTGAAACTGCAATTGACTGATTCTGCACAATCTGCACTCCCAACCGATCGGCTCAAGTGATGAACCAATCGACTCAGCTTGGTGAACCGATCGGATCAGGAGGTGAGTCGATCGGCTCACGGACGGGGTGAAATGATTGCTTCAAGTGTTGAAACGATCGGTTCAACTGATGCAACCGAGCAAGTTGGGAAAGTAGGATTGGTGAGAAATTTCCTTTCATTTCACTTGCCCAATTTGATTGGAACAAGGATTGATATTTGATACCAATTAGAAACAAAAGAAGAAAAGTCAATCGGGAACGGACCAGGAACTGACCAGTTCAGAAGTGAACCGACCATTTCATGGGTCCCAACCGATCGGTTGAGGTGTCAACCGACCGGCTCAGGTCCCCAACTGACCGTTTCAGAAATGAAACGATCGATTCAGGTTGCGCAGTTGGTTGTTTTTGTGGAAAATCTCGAACCCTTCTACTCCTGCTTTAGTCCCACATTGCCCGGGATAGAGAACCCTATCCCATGACCCTCCTATATATATGGGTATTGGGGGCTTCTCAAAGTACAACTCAGTGCAACCAGTTTCTCTGCAAAGTTGTCGTTCTCTCTGGTTTTGGCAACCGAGAGACAACCCGAGCAAGTGCTACTCGATAAGGGAGGCACAACAAGGGAAAGACAACTGCAGAAAGTGACTGGTGACAGCAGAGTGTGTCAGTTACTAGTACGCTGACAGGAGGGTGCGACTCCTTCCAATTCCTTGTGGGACAAGGAGATTGGAGTTCCAGGTGGTCTGTGTGGACTACTTCAGAGGCGGGAGATCTCTGCCGCTCGGAGGACAACTTTCAATCCCGATAGTCCCGGTGAGACCAGGAGTCATCAGTCTCGGTGCAACTAGGAGCTGCACAGACACCGTCCAAGACCGGAGGTGAAGGCCGCGCAAGACGCGAGGTATTGTTGCCGAGCAAGCCTTGGGACAAGGTATGATTCCACAAACCATCCTTTCCTATTGTATAGATGTTGATGCATTTCCTTGTTCTGGGTTTGGGGAGGAGAATTTGTTTTGTTTCCGCTGCCTTCTCTGCCTCCCCTAAAACCCAACACAATCACGCTTTTCAATATCATTTTGTCTGAGACTTCAAATGTTGGGATTTTAAATTCTCTCCCACTTAGACTCTTGTCTTCCTCTTGAAGGCTCAACTATATGGTCTCATAAGAATTCTCCATTTCAATGCAGACCTAGAATGTCCAATGTACATCTAGATCCCAACAATATCTACTAGCATAAGGGTGACTACATCACCACATATGGCTCTTCCCAACATGTGTGGATGGGATGACTCATAGATTGGCATGCATAAGCTAATGTGGCCACACCTACTGGAGTATAATTGTCTCTATTACCATTTATAATGCATGGGTCCACCACCCAAGGCTCTAGTAGAGTTTCAAGGACGAGGATTTGGCTCACAAACCACCATTGTCCTTGGTTGTGTGCTTTGTACTCACTCACACAAATCCTAGGATCATCTTCCAGATAGGTCACTCATCCTAGTACTACTCCAGGTCAAACATGCTTAACAATAGAGCTTTTAGTGATGAGCTCTCTAAAATGGAGGTGCACCTTGGTGATATTGGCAGTCCAATGTGTGACGTCCCAGGAAATAATCTCAAAAGGAATGATTAGACTACCCATATCATGAAGGTGCACCTCATTCTGAGGGATCTCATATCTAAGAACTATGTGGTTAAGTGTGCTCATCCCAGAGTAGTACAAGGATGGATGCTCAATCAAGAAGTTGATCTTGACTTGTGCATGAGTGAGGACAAAGTACACAGTTATGGTCAGTGGTGGTCTATGGGGAAAATCATCATTCTTAAATCTCTACTAGAGGCTTGGGCAGTGGGCCCATGAGTTACAAATTGTATCATTGCCATAAACCTCTCCAATAGGTGGGGCCCACGTGGGCATGTGGAGTGCCATTCTTGATTTGTGTAGTCCAAGCATGTTGGAAAGGGATATCCATGGTGATTTACCCACCCTTGCGTTGGTAGCAGTGATCGGGAGCTAAGTGTCCATGGGTCATTCTGGGTCTATACTAAAATGGGGAATATTATGAGGCCATATAGTAAAGCCATGACGATGACGTCAAGAGTCTAAGTGGGGGAGATTGTAACGTCCCATAATTTGAGGCCTCATATAAAATGATATCAAAAGAAATGATTGGACTACCCATATTACCAAGGTAAACCTCCTTTTTAGGAGGCTCGTCAATAAGAACTTTGTGGTTAAGTGTTCTCAACCCCCAAACTAGTACTAGGATGGGTGACTAGTTGGGAAGTTGATCCCATATTGCGCGTTAGAGATAACAAAGCACACAATTAATGTCAGTGGTGGTCTATGGGTCTAGTGATCATTCCTGAAATTCTACTAGAGCATTGGATATTGGGTTCGGGCGTTACAAAATCACCCTTTCAAGATCATTATACTCGATACTTCAAATCTTGAGATGTTAATAGTCCCCAGTATTGGTTAATTCAAATTCACGAAGTTGTATGACTTAATTAATTATTATTATTTATTTATAAAATCAAGTAATCGATCTTTCAATTGCTTAATGTTTTCAATAAAATTTATTGAGATTATGTATCTCTCTATGGGTTTGTTTCTAAAGTTCCAAATTGATATTGTTCTCTAGTGGGAAATTACGATTGTTTAGCCACATTAGGAATTTATCTTTTATTTAATTGAGACCAAAATCTCATCCTCATCATTTCTGTATTCACTACTAAAGTAGAGTACATTGTGTCAATTGAAGTCATGAAGGAGGAATTATGACTCAAGGGTTTGTTTAATCAATCAGGCATGGACGAAGAACAAGTCATTGTTCATAGTGACAATCAAAATCACATACATCTTATAAAATATCAAATGTTCATGAGATAACAAAAAATGTTGATTTCAAGTACCAATTTATTAGAGAAGTCACAACTAAAGGCAAGATCCAAATTTGAAAAGATTTTACGTCTAAAAATCTAGATGACATGATGAAAAAGACTATTTTGTTAGCTAAGTTTGAGGTTTGTTCAAAATTAGTTAGTCTACTTTTTATTTGAAAAATTCAAAATGTAGGATATGTAGAGGAGATGGTATTCATGTTTCTATTTCTAATATTGAATAAGATTACAAGTGCTTTCTGACTTCCATCTATTTCATTTGAAGATAAGGTGAAATTTGTTGAAATAGTTTCTTAAACTCTCAAGAAAAGCTTTGTTGATGAAAATGTCATCTACATCGAGTTGTGCCATCATCTAGATGAATCTTGGGCATCTACATGTGCATTACAGTCATCTATAAGACCATATACAGTCCCCACATACCCTCTTTAGGAAAGAGCAGCAAAAGAGGATTTACATACAAGATCAAAGTGTATATGGTCCATATGGACCATAATTGTTGTTGTAACAGTAGTTATGGTCTAGATATGGACAATATATGGTCCATTCAAACCATCATTGCCACTAAAAAAAATTATGACTTTGGGACTTAGTTTATGGGTCATGTTCTCATGAATAGACCTCCTAAACTCATTCAGAACATGAAGAGACATCAGGATACATCAAGAGACATCATTTTTAAAAACCCTAATTTCATGAATTGATCTATGGATTATACTAGGGTTTCAATCCTCTAAGATCTCCTCTCAAAGCAACCATCCTCTTCAATTATTTGCTTTTGGGTGTAACATGAATTGGATTTTTCTTATCTCTTGTGTTATCATCCTCTATGTCATTCTCTCCATCAATATTCATGGATGCACATTCATTCTAATTTTTGTTTTTTACCTTAATTTTGCACTCATTTCAATTGTTTTACTTGATAACTAGATTACATTTAGGTTTTATTAATTTTATGCTAATTTATATGATTTTTCTCCAAATTCCTAGTTTTCATGACAGGCTTGTGCTTCATATTTCATGCACTAGCACAGGAAACGGTGGTAGCGGGCATGAGAAATTTTGAAAAATTGGATAAAAATCATGTTGATATGTCCCTTCATCGGTTGATGAGTCCATTGGTTGATGCATCATAGGAGAAGGTCCTTTGACACATGAACCCCTCCTCCAGAGTGTGGGTTCACTTTGTACTAATGTGTCGTCGATTTTCTCTTAAAGTCTACCTTTCCATCTGTTTAATATCAATGGAAAGTTCTACTCATCAACCAATGATAACCACCCCACCCCCCACATCTTCTTATGGTCACCTATATCCCACCTACATGTGGTTATCTTCCATTTTAAACAATATGTGCCTACCTATTGATGAAATATTTGCCTATTCTCGTACTGTAGAAATCTGATGTCTACCTTCAAATGAAAGTTATGCACATATCTTTTGATGGAACTATTGGCTCATCAATTGATGAATAATATTATTTGTGCATCTTTAGATGGATTTCTTCCATCACCTTGAGGAACATCTAGATTTAAAACTAACAAAGACATTCCTCACCTACCGATGTCGTCATGTCCTTTCGTCTATGATAGAAAAAATAAATGTCACAAGACCCTTCGTCTACATCTAGCTATTGTCTCGTTGCCTCCATAATGACCAAAATCTTAAACACAAGGTGGTTGTAGGAGTTTTAAACCTTAGCCTCGACCTATAAATACAAGTCTACAATCATCAAGAAAAAGGAATCTACCCCCAATGTCATTAGGTTTCCAGAATCATTCATTAGCCATTCATCTTCAATTTCCATCGACTTCCATTGGTGTTTTTTGGTTTCCTGAACAAAGAGATCCCAACCTCCGTCAGGACTCAAAGGCCCTAACTTTGAAAGAATCTAGACCAAGGATATCTTCCTCCATCGATCCATCATCCTCTTCACCTACTTCGCTTATATGGTAGCAATTCTTGCCACAAGTAAATGAGATTTGCAACATCCATCTCACCTGCAAAGAATGTCAAGGAGTTGTTCATATTGCTTGCTTCACACGCTTCCACACACCATGATTGTGAATTCATCTTCTATTATATTATGGATGTAAGGAGGCGGGTCACCCCCTTACTAAACATTTGAAGAATAAAACATCCATTCCAAACACACTCAAAGGTATGTTGGAATAGGTGTAACATTTTCAATTTCCAATAAATGGTATTCATAACATCCAAAGTATAGAAGCGGAATAAAAATGTTGACTATATTCAATTTATGACAAGGTTATTACAAAAGTACATCATAATATCCCAGAAGGGTTTACATGTATGATACAACATAAATATCTAAGTAGAGGGATCTAAACTAATACAACTTTGTTTCCAAGCTTTAACTCCTTAAGATAGTCCAAAACTTCATGCCTTATCATCCAAGTCCTTCACCTAGGGTTGGAAGCATACCCCCCAAATAAGAGAAAATAGATGACATCAACAAAGGCTGGTATGTGCATACTAAATAAGAAATTGAGTAATATATGGAATAAAGGACATCAAATATAAAAGGTTTCACATAGAAAGGATAAGGACCACCCAAATGGGTATCACGAGAAACGGAATTGAAATCATATGATAACAAAAGAATACTTCCATTAATAAAACATAAAGATTGTGCTACACAAGCACATGTAAAGAAATTAGGGCACACACCCCTACAATCATCATCAACCTGCATGCATGTGAGATAAACATAGCCCTAGAACAATATAAACACAAAGGCGGTCAAGTCTCATAAACTTGAAACCTGATAGAGAAAGGAATACTACCATTTTCTCAAATATATAAAACATGGGCCAAGAATCACACATCTTGCCCTGGGTATGAGGTTCCTTTCCATCCCAAAAGAGCATGAAATATCACATCTACTCGACATGAAATAACACATCTACCATAAAAACCAATGCAATTACACTACTCTAGTACCACCGAATCACATATCATGTTAAATGTAGAGGCAAGTAGAAAGTATAGTTAGAATATATAAACTAGTCACAACATAAGTGACCAAAATATACATCCACCTAATAAGTTGGTAAAAGACATCACATGTCATCTTTTAGAGTTTCATCATGAACAAAGCATAAGTTAAGAGTTAAAAACAATATGCATAATCACATGATCAATATCAAATAAGGTAGTTCACATGAACCATGATTTTCAAAAGAAAAGGCATTGTGTATAGGCTAATGTCCATAGGACAAAGAGAATGAATAAGCATAGGTGAATTGCTCAACATAGAAGAATAGGGGATACATCATACCTCAACTTCAGAGTCTAAACAGTTCAAGTCATTCCTAGATCTAAGCCTAGGTCTCCAAAGAACCTCTAGGGAAGGTGGATAGGTCCAATAAGTAAGCTTTCCAATCTTAGAGAGGTTGGTTTCTCCAACAAAGCTCCTATCTCGAGCAAGAAGCACCTTCTCTGCTTTAGAGGTGAAAAACCCTAACAAAAGAACATGGAGATGAGGTGCTTATGGGTTCTAGGTGGGGTTTCATCATGGAAGACCATGGTTCCAACCTAGAGGAAGGTGGAAGAAAGACTAACAACAAGAAAATAGGGAAGGGGAGGAGAAAACTTACTAGTTGTGGTCAAAATCATCAAGGAGGAGCTTAACAAATCCTAAATAGAGAAATCTGGAACCCTAGGATCCTTCTTCACCAAGGTAGGCACCTTCTTTTACCTTGTGACAACAATTTTGTGGAAAAATAGAGTAGGAATGATTCTATAAGATGCAGGAAAGATAAGGGGAGAAAGAGTTTTCGAAATGGGAGTTGGGAAGGGGTTGATATGGCTATATAAAGAAAGAGGTCAAGTATTAGGTGTCTATCAGACTTTCCATGTGTCATGTATAAGGGTGTCCATGGACATGCAATCCTTTATGGATAAGGAAGAAGTCAAGTATGAGGTGTCAATTTACTTTCCATGTGTCCAATGGTAAGGGTTCCTATGGACATGCAAACCTTTATGGATAAGGAAGAAGTCAAGCATGAGGTGTCCATGGAGCTTTCCATGTGTCCTTAGCCTAGGGATTTCATGACCATGCAAGAGGAAAGCACAAAGAGACTTCTAGAATATCAAATGTCAGTCTATGGACACTTATAGGCTATATCAACTGACCTCTAATCAAAGAAATAACCCCATTGGTTGATAACTTCTAAAGATAAGCTCATTTATAAGGAGAGTAATCCCTAAAATGCCCTTGGAAAGAAACACCTTCAAACTAAGATGAAACTATGCACCATATTGTTCAAAAACTCAAGAATGGTTAAGGAATATATAAGTATTATAATGCATGTGACAATTTGCAAAGAAAACCTCCCAATTGGGTAAATTGTGGAAAAGTTCAGAATGTACCTAAAATTGCATAACTTGCACAAACAACATCCAAATTGGACCAAACTTCATCCACAAGTTATCTTTGATGTTTTGAATATGAATTTTCCATTTCCATATTTTGAAGTTATATAATCACATTATTCATTACTTATGCCTTTTACTCATTTTCTCTCTCCTAAACTTATCCTAATATTTCAAGGTTGCCCAAATTAGATGAAATTTGACATGTAGACTAATTTTGATATGTAGATTTCGAATTTGAAGTTTGTTTCCACTTTTGAGACTTCTTTTTATGAGATATGTCATATGGGCCGTTAATGACCCATTATCTAAATAATTCATCCAATTAAATTTCTATCTTCATATTACTGCCAAAATGAGTCATGTGGCATATTTTATGTATCCTTTATCAACCTAATATTAATGTTAAAACATTAGGTTACATTATGGTGATATATACATGCATTATCTCATTGGGGTTTTACTAAACATATATTTAGGTCTAACCTTCAATCTTGTTTGGATAAGTCAAAAATGTCAACTTTTAGGGTAGGGTCTGAGATCTAGTATATTACAGCACACCACCCCTTAAAGGGATTTCATCCTCAAAATAAAAAAATCCACATATAAGAAAACAACTTATTCACCACCCCTTATAGGATTCATCTTATTAAGTCAAAACTATTCTTTAGGTACAAAAGGTTGAACTACACTTCTTTAAATCCAACTACATAAGCATCATGCAAAAAAAACATAACTTGTAAAAACTAACTATGAATTATGGGTTAACTTGCTCTTGTCCATATTCAAACAAGTATTTACACCTAGGAGACTAGTTCAACATATTAGGGTCCCTAAAGATAAATCATATAGATGTCTAAGGCTACTGTTACCTAAAAGCATGCTATTTTAGACAGTTCATATCAGCTCAGGCCAGGCCGGTATCATATGGATTCGAGAGTCCTCATAAACCAAGCTAGTGGTGTGGAGGAAAATCTTGCTGGCCCCCAAACCCTGATCCTTTCTGGACACCTTTGCTTTCAACTTCATGTCCTAGTAGCGACCTAAAGGCCAAGGTAAACAATATCAAGTTACTATGTCTACTTATGCATCTTTTAGTTGTAAGTATTTTAGGGATCTATTCATCGTTATTCTAATGTGAAACTATATGATCCTAAATCAACCCTTCATCATCTATTGATCAACTCTAGGGAAAACATGTCACTTAAAGGTAAGGTAGGATTCTAACTAGGGAGATAAAATGGAAATAGTCAAATTCTGACTACTATGGGCTCTGATACCATGTTGTAAGGAGGCGGGATCACCCTTTTACTATTTTTTTTTGAAGAATTAACATCCATTCCAAACACATTCAAATGTATTTTGGAATAAGTATACAATTTTCAAATTTATGACAATGGTATTCAAAACAATCAAAGTATAACAACGGAATAAAAAAGTTGACTATATGCAATTTATCACAAGGTTATCACAAATTACATCATAATATCTCGTAAGGGTTTGCATTCATGATATAACATAAGGATCTAAGTAGGGGGGACTATAAACCATAGCAACTTTGTCTCTAAGATTTAACTCCTTAAGCTAGTCCAAAACTTCATGCCTTATCATCCAAGTCCTTCACCTAGGGTTGGAAGCATACCCTAGCAAGAAGAGAAAATATATCACATCACTAAAGGCTGGTATGTGCATAATAAATAGGAAATCGAGCAATATATGGAATAAAGGTCATCAAATATAAAAGGCTTCCCATAGAAAGGATAAGGACCACCCAAATGGGTATCAAGAGAAAAGGAATTGAATTCATATGATAACAAAAGAGTACTTGCCATTAATAAAACATAAAGATTGTGCCACACAAGCACATGTAAAGAAAGTAGGACACACACCCCTACAATCATCATCAACCTGCATGCATGTGAGATAAACATAGCCCTAGAATAATATAAACACAAAGGTGGACAAGTCTCAAAAACATGAAACCTGATAGAGAAAGGAATACTACCAATATCCCAAATATATAAAATATGGGCTGAGAATCACACATCTTGCCCTGGGTATGAGGTTCCTTTCCATCCCAAAAGAGAAGGAAATATCACATCTGCTCGGCAGGAAATAACACGTCTTCCATAAACCCCAATGCAATTACACTACTCTAGTGCTATTGAATAACCTAGCATGTTAAATGTAGAGGCAAGTAGAAAGTATAGTTAGAATGTATAAACTAGTCACCACATAAGTGACCAACATATACATCCACCTCATAATTGGCAAAAGACATCACATGTCATCTTTTAGAGTTCCATCATGAAAAAAGCATAAGATAAGAGTTAAAAAGAATATCCATGATCACATGATCAATATCAAATAAGGTAGTTCACATGCACCATGATTTTCAAAAGAAAAGACACTATGCATAGGCTAATGTACATAGGATAATGAAAATGAATAAGCATAGGTGAATTGCTCAACATAGAAGAATAGGGAATACATCATTCCTCAACTTCAGAGTCTAAGCAGTCCAAGTCAATCCTAGATCCAAGACTGGCCTCCAAAGAACCTCTAGGGAAGGTGGATAGGTCCAATAAGTAAGGTTCCCAAGCTTAGAGAGGTTGGTTTCTCCAACAAAGCTCCTATCTTGAGCAAGAAGCACCTTCTCCACTTTAGAGATGAAAAATCCTAACAAAAGAACATGGAGATGAGGTGTTTATGGGTTCTAGGTCGGGTTTCATTATGGAAGGCCATGGTTTCAACCTGAAGGAAGGTGGAAGGAAGACTAACAACATGAAAATAGGGAATGAGAAGAGAAAACTTACTAGTTTTGGTCAAAATCACCAAGGAGGAGCTTAAGAAATCCTAAATAGAGAAATCTGCAGCCCTAGGAGCCTTCTTCACCAAGGTAGGCACCTCCTTTTACATTGGGACATCAACTTGTGGGTGAATAGAGTAGGAATGATGCTATAAGATGGAGGAAAGAGAAGGGGAGAAATATTTTTCGTATTGGGAGTTGGGAAGGGGTAGATATGGCTATATAAAGAAAGAGGTCAAGTATGAGGTGTCTATGAGACTTTCCATGTGTCATGTATATGGGTGTCCATGGGAATGCAAGCCTTTATGGGTAAGGAAGAAGTCAAGCACGAGGTGTCAAGTTACTTTCCATGTGTCCAATGCTAAGGGTGCCTATGGACATGCAAACCTTTATGGATAAGGAAGAAGTCAAGCATGAGGTGTCCATGGAGCTTTCCATGTGTCCTTAGCTTAGGGATTTCATGACCATGCAAGAGGACATATCATAGAGGCTTATTTAATATCAAATTTCAGTCTATGGACATTTATAGGCCATCCCAGCCGACCTCCAATCAAAGAAATAACCCCATTGGTTGATAGCTTCTAAAGATAAGCTCATTTATAAAGAGAGTAATCCCTAAAGTGCCCTTGGAAAGAAACACCTTCAAACCAAGATGCAACTAGGTGCCCTATGGTTCAAAAACTCGAGAATGGTAAGGGAATATATAAGGATTATAATGCATGTGACAATTTGCAAAGAAAACCTCCCAATTGGGTAAATTGTAGAAAAGTCAAGAATGTACCTAAAATTGCATAACTTGCACAAACAACATCCAAATTGGACCAAACTTCATCCACAAGTTATCTTTGATGTGTTGAATATGAATTTGCCATTATTTCCATTTTTTGAAGTTATATAATCACATTATTCATTATTTGTGCCTTTTACTCATTTTCTCTCTCCTAAACTTATCCTCATATTTCAAGGTTGCCAAATTAGATGAAATTTGACATGTAGTCTAATTTTGATATGTAGATTTTGAATTTGAAGTTTGTTTCCACTTTTGAGACTTCTTTTTAAGATATGTGTCATATGGCCCATTCATGACCCATTATCTATGTTATTCATCCAATTAAGTTTCTTATCTTCATATTATCACCAAAATGAGTTATGTGGCATATTTTATGTAACCATTATAAACCTAAGATTACTGTTAAAACATTAGGTTACATTAAGGTGATATATATATTCATTATCTCATTAGTTTTATAATAAACATCTATTTAGGTCTAATCTTCAACATTGTTTTTCTAAGTCCAAAATGTCAACTTCCAGGGTAGGGTCTGAGATCTAGTATGTTACAACACACCACCCCATAAAGGGATCTTGTCCTCGAAATCAAAACATCCACATATAAGAAAACAACTTATTCACCACCCCTTAAAGGATTCATCTTACTAAGTCAAAACTATTCTTTAGGTACAAAAGGTTCAACTACACTTCCTTAAATCCAACTAGATAAGCATCATGCAAAAAAATGTAACTTGTAAAGACTAACTATGAACTATGGGTTAACTTTCTCTTGTCCATCTTCAAACAAGTCTTTACATCTAGGAGACTAGTTCAACATATTAGGGTCCCTAAAGATAAGTCATATAGATGTCTAAGGCTACTATTACCTAAAAGCATGCTATTTCAAACAATTCATATCAACTCTGACTAGGTCGGTATCATATGGATTCGGGAGTCCTCGTAAACCAAGCTAGTGGTGCAGAGGAAAATATTGCTAGCCCCCTAACCCTAATCCTTTATGGACACCTTTGCTTTCAACTTCATGTCCTAGCAGCGGCATAAAGGCCAAGCTAAACAATCTCAAGTTACTATGGTTAGTTATGCACCTTTTAGTTGCAAGTATGTTAGGGATCTATTCATCATTATTCTAATGTGAAATTATATGATCCTAAATCAACCCTTCATCATCTATTGATCAACTCTAGGGAAAAGATGTCACTTAAAGGTAAGGCAAGGATTCTAACTAGGGAGACAAAATTGAAATAATCAAATTCTGACTACTATGGGCTCTGATACCATACTATAAGGAGGTGGGATCACTCCCTTACTAATTTTTTTTGAAGAAATAACATCCATTCCAAACACACTTAAAGGTATGTTGGAATAGGTATAAATTTTCCAAATTTATTACAATGGTGTTCAAAACAATCAAAGTATAGCAGCGAAATAAAAATGTTGACTATATTCAATTTATCACAAGGTTATTACAAAATTACATCATAATATCTTGTAAGGGTTTACATGTATGATACAACATAAGGATCTAAGTAGGGGGAAATCTAAACCATAACAACTTTGTCTCCAAGCTTTAACTCCTTAAGCTAGTCCAAAACTTTATGTCTTATCATCCAAGTCCTTCACCTAGGGTTGGAAGCATACCCCAACAAGAAGAGAAAATAGATGACATCAGTAAAGGCTGGTATGTGCATACCAAATAGGAAATTGAGAAATATATGGAATAAAGGACATCAAATATAAAAGGATTCCCATAGAAAGGATAAGGACCACCCAAATGGGTATCAAGAGAAAAGGAATTGAAATCATAAGAAAACTAAATAATACTTGTGATTAATAAAACATAAAGATTGTTCCACACAAGCACATGTAAAGAAAGTAGGGCACACCCCTACAATCATCATCAACCTGCATGCATGTGAGATAAAAATAGCTCTAGAACAATATAAACACAAAGGCGGCTAAGTCTTATAAACTAGAAACCTGATAGAGAAAGGAATACTACCAATCTCCCAAATATATAAAACATGGGCCAAGAATCACACATCTTACCCTAGGTATGAGGTTCTTTTCCATCCCAAAAGATCAAGAAATATCACATCTGCTTGACAGGAAATAACACATCTACCATAAAAACCAATGCAATTACACTACTCTAGTGCTACTGAATCAGATAGCATGTTAAATGTAGAGGCAAGTAGAAAGTATAGTTAGAATATATAAACTACTCACCACATAAGTGACCAACATATACATCCACCTCATAAGTGGGAAAAAGACATCACATGTAATCTTTTAGAGTTCCATCATGGACAAAGCATAAGATAAGAGTTAAAAATAATATCCATGATCACATGATCAATATCAAATAAGGTAGTTCACATGAACCATGATTTTTAAAAGAAAAGACATTGTGTTTAGGCTAATGTCCATAGGACAAAGAGAATGAATAAGCATAGGTGAATTTCTCAACATAGAAGAATAGGGGATACATAATACCTCAACTTCAGAGTCTATAGTCCAATTCAGTCCTAGATCCAAACCTAGACCTCCAAAGAACCTCTAGGGAAGGTGGACAGATCCAATAAGTAAGTTTCTTAAGATTATAGAGGCTGGTTTCTCCAACAAAGCTCCTATCTCGAGCAAGAAGAACCTTCTCCACTTTAGAGGTGAAAAACCCTAACAAAAGAACATGGAGATGAGGTGTTTATGGGTTTTAGGTGGGGTTTCACCATGGAAGGATATGGTTCAGACCTTTAGGAAGGTGGAAGGAAGACGAACAATATGAAAATAGTGAAGGAAAGGAGAAAACTTACTAGTTTTGGTCAAAATCACCGAGGAGGAGCTTAAGAAAACCTAAATAGAGAAATCAGGAACCCTAGGAGCCTTCTTCACCAAGGTAGGCACCTCCTTTTACCTTGGGATAGCACCTTTGTGGAAAAATAGAGTAGGAATGATGCTATAAGATGGACGAAAGAGAAGTGGAGCAATAGTTTTTGAATTGGAAGTTGGGAAGGGGTAGATATGGATATATAAAGAAATAGGTCAACTATGACGTGTCTATGAGACTTTTTATGTGTCATGTATAAGGGTGTCCACAAACATGCAAGACTTTATGGATAAGGAATAAGTCAAGCATGAGGTTTCATGTTATTTTCCATGTGTCCAATGCTAAGAGTGTGTAACGACCCCGTCTCCCGGTAACCCCCACTTAAGGAGACCAAGAGATCAGAGTCATTATCTAATAATCCAGATCAAAGGTTCGACAAATAATCAATAATAATTATGAAATTCTACTACTAAACTGAAAACTGGTATAAAAATAACAACTTTACTTACCTTTTAAAAGATGAGATTTCTAAACTTCTATCCATGAAGATACTAATCTAACTAATCTTCCTGTGTACGTTATTTCTCATTTAGTTCCACATATGCCACTTTACTGTTTGTTCTTTTCATTTGTACCTAAAACGCCGAAAAACAAAATGTCGGTCCGCAAGAAGCTGGTATGTGGGGGAAACAATAATGTGCAACTATGTTAACAATGTAGTCAACCAAATATCATTTAACATCCAAGATTACATTTTAAGCAATACTACTCAATCCTTGCCTATCCTCTATCTCTATACCATCCCTACAGTGGACATAGATACTACCTCTCTCATATGGTAGATCCTTACCCCCATGGTCCTACCACACAGGTAGCCAATTCCTAGGGTTATGGAGTCACATGGACCTACCCAAAGGTATCCCAATCCCTGACTCATGATGACTTGATGATACTACCCATTGGTAGCCATGTACTAAGTCATTCAATGACCTGATGGGCCTACCCCATTGGTAGTCATGTACTAGGTCAATCCATTAGGCTACAGAGGGGACTAGGATCTGAGCTAGTAGGCACATCTCTTATGTGATAGTCATATTCACATTAAAATTTGCATGAATTAAATGCAACCAACATTTTAATTCAAGTCATTGATAAAACCTCGAAAATACTCAAGAAACTAATTCAGGATATTCATAGGCGTAACCACATAACTGTCAAGTTGATGTGAGACAAAAATAATCCAATCAACAATAGGCAAGCAAGCATTCAATAAGATCCTAAAACAATTATACAATTTCCTTTTATTACTCATGTCATCAAGATCTATTAAATCTAGCTCGCTTCCTAGGCTTTCTAAGTCCACTTTTATAGTTTTCATTGCAATTATGGTTTCCCTTCATCTTTTACTATTTTAAACCCTAATATAACACAATTGATCACAAACCCTAATTATTTCCACATCTAATCCTCAATTCCGGATTAAAGGCATAATTAACCATTAATTAAGCTCATTAAGCCTCTTTTACATTAAATCTACTATTTTTATCCTTTTAATCCATGACAAGATCATTATATGTATTTATCATCAATTCATAGTTCATTATGGTCCAAACCACATATGAACTCGATTTGTCATCAATTCCACCTTTTATTCATGAGGAAACCCTAATTACTACATTTAGGGTACTTATCCACAAATTAGGAACTTTAATGCTCGAAATAGCTTATAACCATGAAAACTCAGTTCTATACATAAAATCCAATAATTAAAGCCATTAGTAGTCCTAATTACCAACATTAGGGTTTCAAGGCCGAGTAATGCCTATTTATGCATATAAACTCTAAATTAAACTAATTATATGAAAAGTTCATCTTTTTCAATCTTAATGATCCTTTTCATCATTAACATGTCAATATCAACTTTAAATACTCATTTAACCCTTTCTAATTCGTTAATCATCAAAGGTTAGGGTTTTTCATTGATTAAACTATTAAAGATAACATCTTTATATACTTTTTGCATTTCAATCAGAATCAGGCTTCAATTTTATTTTTATTAGATTCCCCTCATTTTTCTAAGAAATTTTCATATTTTGCATGTTTTCATCGGAGCTACCAATTAGGAGTTATGATTTTTGGATTAATACACTTACTTGAGCCAATTAGAAGTAGCCACGTCGCCTTGGCCCCATGCACTTGCTCGCTGATTTGCAAAACATAATGAAATGTCCTTCGTGCCCTCGATTAAGTCAGCCTTTGCTTCCGCCCACGAAGGGCAATTCGGTCCAACCGGCCCTCCCTCTTCTTCTTCCTCGCAACCCTAACAACACTGCAATCTGCAGTGCATCGGAGGTCCGCCCTACCTCCCTGGGGGCTTGGGGACCACCAGTAGTGGTTTCCCTAGCCCCACCCTCCTCCACCGCGCCTGGGGCGCCGCCCAGCTTGCGGCCAAGCAGGCTAACTGGAGCGCATGACGCCTGCAATCTATGGACGACTTGCATCCATCTTGCTGATGTGGTGCAAGTTCCAATGTACGGAACGATAGCCTCACTCTTCTGGTGTCGTCGTGGAAGTATTTGGCTTCCAACACACCTCCTCTGCACCCCCTAGTTGCTCCAGAATAGAGCCACGCTTAAGGGTTAGGGTTAGAACGAATTTAAGGGTTTCAAGAAGACATGAGAGGTCTAAGATCCTCCTGGATTCGAGGCTGTGGTTCCATCCCTTAAATAGGGGAGGATATTCACGCCTCAGGCTGCTTGCCCACGAAGCAACCAAGGCCTTTTTCCAACTTGGAATCCTATTCCTTCATGAAGAAGAAATCTTCTCTCTCTTCTATGTTCTTTGGATTTCCTCAATTATTTGGATATTAGGAATTCGAAATCCCTCTTTCATTTTCTTTGTACTTGCCCTTTTTATTGATTGGCCACAAATTTCTATTCTATTTAATAGCAATTACTTCCTTTTTATCAATATCACAACATTCATTAATAATGTATCACATCATCCTTTTATTTTGCAATTTTGGGTATTTTCTCTATCTTTCTTCTTTATTGGGACTCCTTGGATCCCAAGACACTCTATTATTTCGAAATCCTTTTTATTGGATACTCATTAACCTTCTAGATGCATCTAAATGCATTATTTCACATTATCGTGTTGATTTCTCATTAAAATATCTCTTTTTGAGGATTTCTCTTTATTTCTCTTTTATTTTCCTCATTGGTATGCTTTTTATCATTAGGAATTCTTGGGATACGAAAATCCACCAAGGATAACTCAATTATACCTCTTTTCACATATTTTCCACATTTTATCATTATTTTCAATTTCTTTCTTAACAAGGAAATACTTAATTGGTCTTTTCTTTTCTTATTGCATTCTCTATGCAACTTTGGACTCCTTGGGACCCAAGGAACCCAAGAGGCACGAAATCCAACTTTGGATTAAGTTCCTTGCCTTCTAGAAGTTTCCACATCTTTCTTTTCTCGATTTCTTAATTGATTGAATTTCCTTGTTATTGGGCCCAATAGCCAATAAAGCCCACAAAACAATCATCAAGGCTATTGTAAATGAAAACCATTTATTCCAAACAAATTATATCATTTTTTGTTCAAATATCTTTAATATGAGAAATTACATTTCTCACCAAATGAACCCAAAATTGGGGTTGTAACATCCTTCCCCTCTTATAAGAATTTTATCCTCAAAATTCCACCAAGCAAACAAACAAATCAGGATAAACCTTTCCTATTTCCATCGTGGCTCTCATGTGGCATTACCCTTTCCATGGTGCTTCCCAAGAACCTTCATCATCTCATATTCTTCCATCTGAGTTCTTTCTTACCTTGGTACATCGTACCCTCATAGGTGACTCAGGACATTTCAGCCTCTCAAAAGCTGAATAGGTTCAGGGGTCCACACCTGGCTTGGGTACCTCACATAGTGCTCTAGACTGGACTCATGTAACACCTTATACATCATGTTATTCCTGAGGGGCAAGGCTAAACACAACCATCTCCACCAATCCATCTCAAATGGACCCATATATCGGGGAATCATCTTTCTCAGCTGGAGCTTAGAGGGGTCGGATTTTCACATCACATATTTTCCCATAGTGAACTGCATGTCAGTCTGCTTTGCATCAACTCGTGACTCATGTCACCACTGGGCTCTCTCTCGGCCATTTCATGATCAAAGCAACTTCATCTACACACACTATGGTTCTTTTCTGACCTTCATGAGGCCTCCTTCACCAACATCATCGTAATGAAGTGGTGACCGACACACCCTCTCTATAAGACTTCTTGCATCCAAATAAAGGCTATGGTGGTTAACATCACATCTTAAGAACTGTCTCTATGTATCACCCTAAATGAGCACACATGCTCTCATAAAACCCTCTAGTCTGGATCATACTATCCATTAGTAAGGGGTGATAAACTGTGCCATCATCGAGCTCTTCATGTATCCACTTCCTCCTCTTGGAAGTGAACCTGTAGTCATACTCAAAAAATTTTGAACTCGCATCATGGTGTATTTGAATCGTCTCTCTCACGTGTAGTTTAACCCGATCTGTCTCTTGATAGTACTCTTTGTTTCTCATGTCATCTAGGTAAGGCGATCTACCGTAACCCATATTGCATCTTGACCTTCCTTGGTCTAGGGAAGACTTATCACAACATCTATATTGATGAACTCCCATTCCCTCTCAGGAACTCTTTAAACTTTATATACATGCATTGTGTCACTGGTGTTCATCCATCACATACTGGCTTGCATGGCCACATGCTACATGTATCAGACATCCAAAGCACTACCATCACTTACTACCTTTTGGTGATCTTAAAACCATGATTTTCGGTATGTCATGATACCTCAGAAACCCTAAACCACTCTCATCAGGGTTTCATCGCTCTCCTTTCCAAAGAAGTACATCTGAGGTTCGACAACCATCCTTTCATAGGGATCATGGCAACCTGCCTACCTTGGTCAAGCCCCATACCAGTTACCACCATGGTAACACATCCACATCCACATGCACATAGAAATGGTTATCTATGGGTTCATAGATTCATTCTCATGCCATGTACTCTTCACTTAGCTTCTCAAGATCCTATGAAACCTCCTTAGGTTACCTCAGAACCAACCAAACTGGTAAACTCCCTACCAAACGGTCCCTCTCCCAGGATGGGAGGAAACTACACCTTGATAACAAAGGTCACAAGCATCCTTAGGGTTTACATTCACATGAGCATGCCTAACCGAGTAGCTACTAAGGCACAAGCAGACCACCTCTTAAACCCTACTTGTTCTCTTTCCTCAACATTAGATCAACTTAGTTGTGAGGGGTTCATCAAACATACCCTTAACTTAAGGGGGTTGCCTTTACCTCTACACATGAGGAGTACTATGCTCAAAACTATAGAGACTCAAATCTCATCATGAGCATCAGGTATACCACTTCCCCTCTTAGGCCTAGGAACCCTAGGTTCACCTTTGGGTGTCCAACCGCCTGCTCAAACTCTTAACCATGAAACAAGCATGTCCAAGGTATGTCATGTACTCCCATGAACCTTTTATATGAGCAACACCTCAGAGTTGAGTCCTTCTCAAGGACAACCAACTAGGTATAAAGCCTCACAACTGGTTACTTAAACCTCCTCAGGGTCTAAGACACTCTTTATCTCATCCAGTAGGTAGTCACTTATACCATAGGTACCAGAAGCATCATCCTCTCTCTAGGGTTTTATTCCTCTAAAGGCAACCAAGATATCATCAACCTCCAGGGATCAAGCATAAGGCAACCACTATCATCCACTTAGGATGCATCATCCTCAACTCCCCACTATTCCTCATGTCTCAGAATCTAAGCTTCCAACCTTCTTTCTTGGGTCCTGCTTTCTCTCTCGAGATCTTACTCCACATCCAACCTCACTACATGAAGTTGGATCAAGCTTACCATCATATCCCTACCTGGGTGAAGCCTTTGCTCAACTAATGTTTGGCTCAAGATTATCCTTAGCTCTTTATGTTTATCTCATAAGACATCCATCATGATTCCTTGTCCAGGGTTTCATCCTACTGTCAGCACTACTGACATACTCTGGGTGCAAGCTATACCCTACTTCCACAAGCCCATAGGGTTCTATAAGTTCTTCTCTAACCTCATCCATGAAGGAGCTATCCTTTGCTCAAACATGCATGACCCTTCCCAGGGTCACCAAAGGTGCTAGGTCATCCAACCTCTCATGGCTCGTATGGCAATCCAAAGACATATCTATCCAAACACCCAGTCAACCATGTCATCTAACTCATCACGTCATCTCTCTCTAACCTCCACTTAGGGTTAGGGTTAACATCATCATTAAAGGATGTGCTAGGTCTCTACTTTAATGGAGATCTCTACCTCCAAGACTCACTTTCTCTACTCATCCTCATGACAAGAAGGTCTATCCTCAGGTCTCTCCTGAGGGCAATGACAACTTATGTCATACGACCTAAGCATGCATCTATTCTTTTACGCTTACTCTATTAAGCTTATGTCCATGACAACTTATTTACATGCTTTTTATTAATTTGGTAAAGGATTCCTTAATCCATATCAACCTTACCCATACCTCAAGAGGGTGAGGAGAAGAGAGGAAACCCTAATCCTTAAGGTCCTTAATAGAATTTGAGTTGAGAAGGGATGAACAAGATGAGAGAGTCCTAAAGGTATCTTATTTCGAAACATACCCTAAGACTTTGGCCAGGAAGTCACACGGATATGGGAGTCCTCATATTCTGACTAGCGGTGCGGAGGAAAATATTTCCAGCCCCCAGTCGTGATCCTTTTCTAGACACCTCTGTCTTTTGGATAATCCTCCAATAACTCCCTTGGGTTCTACGGAATTTAATAATTATTAAAGATTAAGTGAGGAACCTTCACTCTGATACCAATTGTAATGACCCCGTCTCCCGGTAACCCCCACTTAAGGAAGACCAAGAGATCAGAGCCATTATCTAATAACCCGGATCAAAGGTTTGACAAATAATCAATAATAATTATGAAATTCTACTACTAAAATGAAAACTGGTATAAAGATAACAACTTTACTTACCTTTTAAAAGCTGGGATTTCTAAACTTCTATCCATGTAGATACTAATCTAACTAATCATCCTGTGTACGTTATTTCTCATTTAGTTCCACATATGCCACTTTACTATTTGTTCTTTTCATTTGTACCTAAAACGCCGACAAACAAAACGTCAGTCAGCAAGAAGCTGGTATGTGGGGGAAACAATAATTGTGCAACTATGTTAACAATGTAGTCAATCAAATATCATTTCACATCCAAGATTACATTTTAAGCAATACTACTCAATCCTTGCCTATCCCCTATCTCTATACCGTCCCTACAGTGGACATAGATACTACCTCTCTCATATGGTAGATCCTCACCCCCATGGTCCTACCACACAGGTAGCCAATTCCTAGGGTTATGGAATCGCATGGCCCTACCCAAAGGTAGCCCAATCCCTGACTCATGATGACTTGATGGTCCTACACATTGGTAGCCATGTACTAAGTCATTCAATGACCTGATGGGCCTACCCCATTGGTAGCCATGTACTAGTTTAATCCATTAGGCTACAAAGGGGACTAGGATCTGAGCTAGTAGGCACATCTCTTATGTGATAGTCATATTCACATTATAATTTGCATGAATTAAATGCAACCACCAGTTTAATTCAAGTCATCGATAAAACCTCAAAAATCCTCGAGAAACTAATTTAGGATATTCATAGGCGTAACCACATACCTGTCAAGTTGATGTGAGACAGAAATAATCCAATCAACAATAGGCAAGCAAGCATTCAATAAGATCCTGAAACAATTATATGATTTCCTTTTATTGCTCATGTCATCAAGATCTATTAAATCTAGCTCGCTTCCTAGGCTTTCTAAGTCCACTTTTATAATTTTCATTGCAATTAGGGTTTCCCTTCATCTTTTACTATTTTAAACACTAATTTAACGCAATTGATCACAAACCCTAATTATTTCCACATCTAATCCTCAATTCCAGATTAAAGGCATAATTAACCATTAATTAATCTCATTAAGCCTCTTTTACATTAAATCTACTATTTTTATACTTTTAATCCATGACACGATCATTATACATATTTATCATCAATTCATAGTTCATTATGGTCCAAACCACATATGAACTCGATTTGTCATCAATTCCACCTTTTATTCATGAGGAAACCCTAATTACTACATTTAGGGTACTTATCCACAAATTAGGAACTTTAATGCTCGAAATAGCTTATAACCATGAAAACTCAGTTCTATACATGAAATCCAATAATTAAAGCCATTAGTAGTCCTAATTACCAACATTAGGGTATCAAGTCCCAGTAAAGCCTATTTATGCATATAAACTCTAAATTAAACTAATTATATGCAAAGTTCATCTTTTTCGATCTTAATGATCCTTTTCATCATTAAAAGGTCAATATCAACTTTAAATACTCATTTAACCCTTTCTAATTCGTTAATTATCAAAGGTTAGGGTTTTTCATTGATTAAACTATTAAAGATAGCATCTTTAAATAATTTTTGAATTTCAATCAAAATCAGGCTTCAATTTTATTTTTATTAGATAGCCCTCATTTTTTGGAGCAATTTTCATATTTTGCATGTTCTCATCGGAGCTACCAATTAGGAGTTATGATTTTTGCATTAATACACTTACTTGAGCCAATTAGAAGTAAGCACGTCGCCTTGCCCCAAGCACTTGCTCGCTTGTTTGCAAAACATAACAAAATGTACTTCGTGCCCTCGGTTAAGTCAGCCTTTGCTTCCGCCCACGAATGGCAATTCCGTCCAACCGGTCGTCCCTCTTCTTCTTCCTCACAACCCTAACCACACCACGATCTGCAGTGCATCGAAGGTCCGCCCTACCTCCCTGGGGGCTCGGGGACCACCAGTAGTGGTTGCCCTAGCCCCACCCTCCTCCGCCACGCTTGGGGCACCGCCCAGCTTGTGGCCAAGGGGGCTAACTGGAGCACACGATGCCTGAAATCTATGGATGACTTGCACCCATCTACCTGATGTGGCACAAGTTCCAGTGTACGGAACGAAAGCCTTGCTCTTCTGGTGTCGTCGTGGAAGTATTTGGCTTCCAACACACCTCCTCTGCGCCCCCTGGTTGCTCTAGAATAGAGACACGCTTAAGGGTTAGGGTTAGAACGAATTTAAGGGTTTGAAGAAGACATGAGAGGTCTAAGATCCTCCTGGATTCGAGGCTGTGGTTCCATCCCTTAAATAGGGGAGGATATTCACGCCCCAGGCTACTTGCCCACGAAGCAACCAAGGCCTTTTTCCAACTTGGAATCCTAGTCCTTCATGAAGAAGAAATCTTCTCTCTCTTCTATGTTCTTTGGATTTCCTCAATTATTTGGATACTAGGAATTTAAAATCCCTCTTTTATTTTCTTTGTACTTGTCCTTTTTATTCATTGACCACGAATTTCTATTCTCTTTTAATAGCAATTACTTCCTTTTTATCAATATCACAACCTTTTTGAGGATTTCTCTTTATTTCTCTTTTATTTTCCTCATTGGTATGATTTTTATCATTAGGAATTCTTGGGATACGAAAATCCCCCAAGGATAACTCAATTATACCTCTTTTCACATATTTTCCACATTTTATCATTATTTTCAATTTCTTTCTTAACAAGGAAATACTTAATTGGTCTTTTCTTTTCTTATTGCATTCTCTATGCAACTTTGGACTCCTTGGGACCCAAGGAACCCAAGAGGCACGAAATCCAACTTTTGATTAAGTTCCTTGCCTTCTAGAGGTTTCCACATCTTTCTTTTCTCGATTTCTTAATTAATTGAATTTCCTTATTATTGGGCCCAATAGACAATAAAGCCCACAACACAATCATCAAGGCTATTGTAAATGAAAACCATTTATTCCAAACAAATTATATCATTTGTTGTTCAAATATCTTTAATATGAGAAATTACATTTCTCACCAAATGAATCCAAAATTGGGGTTGTAACAGGGTGCCTATGGACATGCAAATCGTTATGGATAAGGAAGAAGTCAAGCATGTGGTGTCCATGGAGCTTTCCATGTGTCCATAGCCTAGGGATTTCATGTCCATGCAAGAGGACAACTCATAGAGGCTTATTGAATATCAAATGTCAGTTTATGGACACTTATAGGCCATCCCAACTGACCTCCAATCAAAGAGATAACCCCATTAGTTGATAGCTTCTAAAGATAAGCTCATTTATAAAGAGAGTAATCCCTAAATTGCCCTTGGAAAGAAACACCTTCAAACCAAGATGAAACTAGGTCCCTATGGTTCAAAAACCTGATAATGGTAAGGGAATATATAATGATTATAATGCATGTGACAAGTTACAAACAAACCTCCCAATTAGGTAAATTGTAGAAAAGTCCAGAATGTACCTAAAATTGCATAACTTGCACAAACAATATCAATATTGGACCAAACTTCATCCACAAGTTATCTTTGATGTGTTGAATATGAATTTTCCATTATTTCCATATTTTTAAGTTATATAATCACATTATTCATTAATATGCCTTTTACTCATTTCTCTCTCCTAAACTTATCATAATATTTCAAGGTTGCCCAAATTAGATGAAATTTGACATGTAGGATAATTTTGATATGTAGATTTTGAATTTTAAGTTTGTTTACACTTTTGAGACTTCTTTTTATGGGATATGTCATATGGCCCATTAATGGCACATTATCTAAATTATTCATCCAATTAAGTTTCTTATCTTCATATTACCGCCAAAATGAGTTATGTGCCATATTTTATGTATCCATTATAAACCTAAGATTAATAATAAAACATTATGTTACATTAATGTGATCTATACATGCATTATCGCATTGGGGTTAAACTAAACGTATATTTAGGTATAACCTTCAACCTTGTTTGGCTAAGTCCAAAATGTCATCTTCTAGGGTCGGATCCAAGATCTAGTATGTTACAATGGCCTTCTCCCTTTTTTCCATGTTGTACTTGTTATTGCCACAATGAGAAGGTGGTCTCTTCTCTAAGGTGTGGGGATCAACCACACTACCCAATTTTGTTCTCTTTATTGCATATATTATTTTATGGACAATTATATCTTTAGAATCAAATCATTTTATACGTGTACTCTTGCCTGAACATCTAGTTTACATGTTAATCAGATTTTAGTTGTAGAGATGTTTGAACCTAGATTCTAGGATATCGATTGACTCTTGTTAAAACCTTGATGAGAATGTTGGATATGTGTTTTCTGAGGTGATAGATGTATGATCTGTAGGTAATGTGACAAAGAGATTAGAGTGATATATGTCAAGGTATTAATCATAATGCTAGAAGAGGAATTTTCTTGGCCTCAACATATGTATTTACATGCTTACTGTGATGCAATGATAGAGTAAATGATAGGTAGAGATGACGAAGCCCATTTCACCGTACTTTTCCATCATCTGATTCATGTAGACTTTAATTTAGAAATTCAATTATTGCAACCTTCATTTAATCAACCATTCTAAATTTTGTGTGAAGTACTAGTTCTTTTTGGTAACTATGATTGGGTTATTTTTAGTTATGTTGTCCTTTGGGTTTGATTGGGAACAATACTACGATAAGACTTGCTATCTTTTGGGTGGTGGTTATTGTACGTAGTTTAGGTAAAGTTTATAGAATTTTCCCTTGGTGATTTTGTCTATGCAATACACACACACCAATAACGTCATCCTCTCCAATGGATGCAAGCTCCTGCATTGGGAATGACTATAAATTATGATTTTGTGATAGCTTAATTATTTTTCATCTTTGCTAGTTTTTAAACATAATTGGTTACTTATTCGATCTCACACTTCTACATCTCCACAAAAACCTTTTTTCCCCATGTTGTTGGGTATTTCATCACCACCATATCCGAATAGATGAGTTATTCATGTCACCATAATACAAATAAAGTAGTTTCATGACACAAATAAAAATAAAAAATCCTACAATTAGAGATGTTATTTTCCTACTAATATTGTATCCTTCAACATCGCCAAGTACATTACTAAGCCTGAATAGTATGTCCACTTAATGAATATCTTCATTTAAACTTGTTCAATATAACTATATGAACATGAAATCGTGTTTCTTTGTTTTTCTATGTTAACATGATACTTAGGAAATGTACAATGAAACATCAACAACCTTTCTGGTCATGGGACAGAGTCTTCTTCTTAATAGCCCATCAGATGACCCAAGTGACTTCATGGTAAGGTGATGTATTTTGCAGTGTGTGTAGAAGGTTCCAATAACATAAACAATCCTAGGTACTAGGTTTACCGCCCCCCTATGTGCATATCCCTTTGAAATAATATTAAGTACATGTTTTCCTGATATAGAATATTTTAGGATTGTAAGTAGTAAAATAATACCATGTAAAGTTTTAGGATGGATTAAATAATTAACCCCAATAATAGGGTTAACCATAAAAACATAATAATTGATGAGTTTCACCTTAATTTGACTCACAAGAAACTTCATATGTGTTTTGGTTGAGGGAATTAGAGAAAATGTGAATTAGAACACTATAACCTATTAAAAGAAGGAATGAATGTAGTGAATAAACACTTAACATACAAGCAATTACATTATACACTTAATGATCACAAAATGTGAAATTAATTATAAATTTGTTGTCCCTCATCTTAATTATCTTATATGAAAAACTCTTATTAATTTGACTTCATTTACACTCCTAGTTGAATTGCGTAAACAGAAATGAATAAACCTAAGTTTTTATTCAAATACATCTTTGTACCATTTTATTTTACCTAAGATCCCATTTTTTGGATATTATGGGTGCGAACAATCAAATGGCTCAAATGCCATACAAGATTGAGTAGATGGTCTATCATCATCTTCCTCCTTGATCCATGTCATTACAATTAGGTTCAAGGAGTGGCTTCTCCTATCAATCTATTTTCCCTTACTAATTACTCTCTCACTATAGTTTTTGTCCCTAATGATTCCTCTCCTCTTTCTACATCAAATGAACCTGAAATCAAATTCTATGTTCAATGTCTAACAAAATCCCCAAATGTCATTTTTATGGCTTCCACCATCAATGATTGTTGTGGTATTTTTCCCCCTATACATTAAATCATGCCACCACATGATTATCAATAATAAATGTTGAAACCCCCTTTCACCATCTAGAACTACCAACTGAATATAAGGAGCCTTGTATCGTGTTGCCATGCCCAAGCCTTCTTGATAGTATCAAATCTTCATCGTATATCAACACGTCACTCAAGAGAAAGTCCTAGTGAGGTGACCATCCTTGACACCTCCAGTTCAATTTTATGCATTCCTTTCATGGTATTTTTATTGAATTCTTGTACCAAAGTCAACTTCACTATGCTGATTCATCCAGTCTCCCTGGCATTGTCACTCTAAGATCCTTAGATTGGAAAGATGGCCAAACCAACCAAGGGATCATGAAAAATCTTTAGTAGTATTTTTTATCTATGCACATCAGTGATTCTTATATTTGGATTATGGAATTCCTTAGCCTATAATTACCTCACGCTACTCATCCATTCAAGCCTCCTAGCCTCTCATGGTTTTTGTTTGATGTTAAGCATCTCATCCAGTTCTCTCTATGGTATTTTCCATCATTCTGGCGTGTTAAGAATCACTAGTTCAGCATGTCAGAGCCCTTCCCATGAATTGTGTGCTTCATAGATCTCTTACTCTCTACTCTCAACTCGAGGTCTTTCCCAAGGGAGGGCCAAGTCCAGATATGTCTCATGTTTTGTTCGAGCACTGCTCCTGCACCTGAGCTTGGTAGGAGGTGTTAATCACCATATTAATGAGGTCCTCTGGAATTGTTTTCCCCTGGCATAGGGGGGAGAGGAGGGGGACAATCTCCCTAGTAAATCTCCTTCCTTACCCTTGTTAGAATTGGGGTTATATTGGTCTTTAGACCTCTTATTTACTTAATGACCATGTAAAATTCTGACTTAGGGCAATGAATAATATGCCTTTTCACATATGATCGATCAATATTTGGATGTGAGGGCATATTAGTCATTTTTTAACCTTCTTTTGTTGGGGAGGGAGCCAGCTGGCAATTTATTCATCTTGACTTCCTCGTGCAAGTAAACTGAATGAAGTACAAAAGGTAGGTAATTGCATAGAAGTAAGCATGGTAGTACTACTACCATTACAGATTTATTTAGCACAGAGGTTAAGCACCTCTTGTGGTGGTTTTATATTAGATAATGACCCTTGTTGTTTTTAAGGTTATATTTGGCAAGCTAATCGGCCACCATATTTGTTTCTTTACATTCAAACACAATTTTCCATTTTCTTTGTAACCTCCTTTGAATATCCACAATCCAGTTAGCATACAAGGGACTGAGAGAATGATCCTCCATGAACATATAAGAATAAACCTATCAATCTTTTGAGGTCACCAAGTTTTTGAAATTTCTCTAGTTTACACCTACAAGGTCAATAAAATAGAAATTAATTTAGTCTGCATAGCAACTCTTGCAAAGTAATGTCACCTATAACTCCCTACCATATACCCATATTGTCCTTAGACATTGTGACCACCACACATATGTTACCCTTCAGTGCCACAACTATGTTTATCTTGAAGCACCACTCTAGTAGTTTTTGCCATTGCACCATTCTTGGAGTCATGTAAGGGGTTGAGCATGAGTTCCAAGCAACCTCATTTGGGAACAACTCTCTCTTGATGTAGTTGACATGTTGAGTCACTCTCTTATTCACTCTCAATAAGACCCATAGGTTCATCCACATCCATATATACCAACATGATATGTGAAATGTGGTGACATGTTTGGTATTTCCCTAAAGATTCCCACTGAGCCATTTCTTCGAATCCTTCTCGTTTATAAATCGATTCATATCTACATCAGTCGAGATTTAGGTCCAGATCCCTTTCACATATATAATGTCTCTCAAGACATGTAAAACACTCTCTTCTTAAGCATTGTACTGACTACATAATCCATCCATCATTGTCGTCTTTGCCAGATATTTATGGTTGGTAAGGATTACATCACTTCTTAGAAGCCACATACATGTTTTGATTTACAAAACCACTTTAGCACCACAACTGACATTCCACTCTCCATCCCACTTCATTCCTTTTTTTGTTCTAAGAATGTTATAGGCTCTCTTGGTATAGTACATACCATTAGAAGAGTGATTCCAATTTCTAAAATATGGTGCATGTTAGTTCATTGGGTTCTTTATGCTCTGAACCTATTTCACAACATTCTCAGTGAACCAGTCATGTAGGAACTTGGAATGCCATTTCCAATCGAGATTTAAAAATTACTAATTCTCGAATGAGAAATATCATCAGGAATAGGTTAAATGATCTAATCTCTGAGCACTTCACTTTGGTAACCATTGATCATCATGGAAATTAATGTTACAACCATTGATCATGATCATGTAAGAACGTTGGTCTACAAACTTTTCCCCCTATAAAATGGCTTTTCCCAGTGTAGATAGGTGTGTGGTAGAGCTTCCTTTGTAGTCTTCATGTCATTACCTCATAGCCTGGAACCATGAAATGTCCCTTCTTCAGTTTATTTTCTAGGGGTTCATGAGGATAAACATCTAGTTCCCAGTCCCTCATGAACTTCATACCCATACCATCATTCTCCATCTTGATTGTGACCTTGTTACAAGCCACTAGTGATACCGCCTTTTGTTCCTTACTTCCTCACCATATGAACCTACACATTGTTCCATCCACATGATCACTTAGGTTTAGAGGTATGATGGTCATTTACATAACACATTTGGGGATTGTTGCATTGATTTGATAAATAAATCATGTCATCTAGGGACAAAAATCTTAAGGACTAAGCATTGATCCTATTAGTGATTTTATGTTGGAAATATGAAAAAGTACTTCTATTACCATAGAGTGAATGATGGGGAAAACTAAATATTTCCACATATTGTTGGTATTCATAAAAGCTACTTATATCATAGATATCATTCCTTGCGGATCTGGTGACACCCTTAGCAGATAAAATCTAGAATTTTTTGATAGATATCAATTTCCTAGATGCATCCTCAAATTCTTTGAAGTGCTACAGAATCATGGTGATGTTCTTCTTATTAATTTTAGTGAATAGAATCATATCATCAACAAAGCATATACGTGCTCACTTAAAGCCACTTCCAATCAGTTTAGCAGGGTTCCACTCTATCCTATGAACTTTCTCATCAATCATCTAACTCAATATCTTGAAACATAGCACAAAGAGGTAAGGTGGCAAGGTATCACCTTGTCTGATCCCCCTATAAGTTTTAAACGGTTGTGATTTCTTATCCAAAGGAGAATCTTTTGCCCTCTAATAATAGATCACATTACATAGCTTTATATTCATAGGCATGTCGATCTTGAGTAGATTCCTTGATAAAGTTCCACACCATCTTATGGTAGTTTTAGTTAAATCAATTGATATCCATAGTATTCGATGATCTTCTCATTTTCATAAAGTGTATGAGTTCATGCACAAGTACGATGTTATCAATGATCCTCCTACTTGGCATTAAGCTACTTTGAGCGAGTGAAATCCACAATGGCATTGACGCAATTTTACCGTGCGTATAAACGCAAGTGAACGCGTCGAGTAGTACATGCCTTTGTGAGGCCCGAGTCGAACTCAAGGATACGTGCAATCGTCGGGGACTCCTACTAACTACTCGCGATCAGCTAAGCCGATTAACAAGTTGAGAGTTGTTGTTAAAAATAAAAGAAGAATAAAAACAAAACAAAAGAAGCAATCGATTAAATGTTTGTTTAATCAATTCAAAAGGGTATCTTTAGGATTGTGGTTTCACTGTGGGTTTTCATTATATTAAATTCTATATAGTACTGAATTTTATCTCTCTATCGGGGTAGTGGCCTGAAAGCATAATTGCCCACTGTCGTGGTGCAATTCACTACCTAAGCGTAGGTCCGTTCCACCGTCGTAGTAACCTATACCCTAAACTAGGTGCATTATGAACGATCTCTCAGTTTCCACCATTAATTTTACACCGCCTTGTTCAAGGGATTTATCGATTAATGTAGATTTCGCCTCTTTTCAACCGTTAATCCTTCTTTCAAAGTGATTAAGGGCATTAGGTTATTATTATGGTGATCAAGCATAACAATATATTGAGAACACGAAACTATACCACGGATTTAAGAGATAAGATATGAATTACTATTATAAAATTGTCATACAATGAATTCCCGGGCTACTCCCGGTCCTAAAGATGAAGGGGATTAGCCCCGCATGTTCATCTCACACAAGTACATGGTAGAAATAGGGGAAAACATGTGAAAAACGTGGGATGAAAGGGGAAACCCCTGAACGGAGAAGAACCGGTTGATCCTCAAATTAGAACGCATGCTCTACCACCTCTCGGTGGTGGAATCTGTCTTCTTCGGCCTCCGGATCAACAAGTATGAGCTTCTAGCATCCGTTCTCCTTTCTACCGCCCTCGGTACTTATGCAATGGCTCCTCAGATCCCCCCTCACGTCTGGGCGGCCGTCATTAGGTATATCTCGGTCATTAGGTCACTAATTAACCGTAGCCGTCCGATTGAGATCATTAGAAAGCCAAATCATATCCTATGGTGTCGATACAATCGACCCGCTACAGTAGCGGCCGGCTGCAAACCCTTCTTTTATCGCGCCCGACATCATCTCGATACCATCGACTTCCTGTAGGCGTCGGTTTTTGTTATTTTGCGTCGCTGTAGCCTCCATGCGTCGATGGTATCGACTTGGTGTCGATACTATCGACCGCTTCCTCGCCAGCAAGCTGATGGTATCTCGATACCATCGACATCCTGTCGATAGTATCGACGCTTTGCTGCTCCTTTCGGCTAGCAACCTGTGACCGTGTCGATGGTATCGACTTCCGTCAATGGTATCGACGGAAGCAAATACTCATTTTTCCTAAAATTCAAACATAAGATCACATAAATTCACACAAATAATAATATTTTGACAATTAATACTCAAAACGATAAAATAAAGGGGATTTGACATAAAATAATAGCAAAGACCAAAGTGGATGAATTATGCCACATTAACCATAAAAATGACTAATAAAAGCATAAAACGCATATGAAACATGTCTATAAATGCGACTCAAAATCATCGCATCAGGCGTCCCCCATTTGTGTCACTCCACCATGATTCTATAGCTTAATTTCAGCCAAATTTTGTTCAAGGAGACTTCCCTAAATTGACTACAAAGTTCAGGATTCGAGCTTTTAGGAATTAGCACGATAGCCACATTGCATAGTTCCTCATCCAGGGTATTACCAACAAGTGCATATGTGACTGTTCTTTTTACAGATTCCCTTGTCACCCCCTAGTTATGCATAAAACTCACAGTGACCCCGGCAGGCCCAACAACTTTATAGGGTACCATGTTCTTAGCATTGCAAAAATTTCCTCCATTGTTGATTCTCTGACAAGCTAATTCTTTTGTCTTTCAGTAATCTGTATGAATAACACTTGAATGTTGAGCATTTCTTAATTGTTGACTCGATGAGTAATGGCAAGAAAACCCATGAAGAAGTTGGTTATTAGCCTCATTAGCTCATCTACATCAGATATCTAGTTGTCATCAATGTTTTAACAATAAACAATATTAGTCCACTTGTTTTGATTGACATAAGCATGGTATAATCCAAAATTTATGTCCCCTTCTTTTTTTAACTAAATATAAAATGGTTTAGTTTAAAAAATTCATCAGTAATTAATTTTTTTATCATACAAATATAAAAATATATGTTTTTAAATAAATAAGTTCACTTAATTACTTGTGATGCTTTTAGGGCCTAAATCAGAGATTATCACTAATGTCATTTTAGGGTTTGATGGATTAATTAGGGTCATCAATATTCCTTATGCGTTAATAATATCATTAGGTATTTAAAAGTCTTACTATTATAACTTTAGGTGTGTTTTGGATATATATAATAGTTTGGAGGTATGTGCTTCTTCCCAATTTTATTTGGGATAAATGACTAAGCCTGAAATTGTTATCAATGAGTCACACTTCAATTCTCACCCCTATTGTTAAATATCTTGAAAATCCTTTTGTAATGTTGTACCCATTGAATTCCCTAATATTGATTACCAAAATCATTCATCATGTGTATATTGATCATGAGATCCACATTGACCAAATGTTGGATGTGATCATCCTTTTTTATCATGGTTATTAAATTGGATTGCATGTATGATATTGCTTACTGAATTATGCATAGGATATTTGGACCATTAATATCTATTAATACGTTAACCATATTTTAGGCACTAATGATTTAATAATCTGACCAGGCATTGGGGTCTCATTCCCCATTTCACATGATATAAATTAAGGCATTGAGGTTTTTTCCTCCTACCAGGAATTAGGGTTTTATTCCCCCTGCCATCTTTTCTATGTCAGGATTATAATATACACACACTTTGCATCTGTTGTAAATTATGAAATGACAAAAAGGCAAGAAATTTCATATTCATGAATTGTTTCTCTAAGTTGAAACACCTCACTATTTTATTACTCAATATATGCTTATTTTTTCTATTGTTTTACCTTCTCTTAAACTTCCTCAAATGTCAAAGAAAAGAAACCAATTCACTAGGAAGTCCCTTACCATTGCACTTTGAATCTTTTTTTTTGGTCGGTCGAAAACTCGTGTTGCTTTTTTTTTGTATTTGCTCTTAGTTTATGTATAGTGCTATCTACCTTCAAAACTGAAGATGATAAAAAAAGAAAGAAGGGTGTAACTTTACAGGTTCTATAAGAGAGTATAAGAGAAACTGAAGATGGTAAATATAATCCACCAGGATCAAACACCGAACAGCAGCAAGACGCCAAATCTTTCAGAGCCATACAATCTTCAGCAAAGACACCTTAGACATGAAGAACATCCAAAGAACAACCAGAAAAAACTCAACCAACTCAGCTGTAAAATAGCAATGAGAGAGGAGCACATGACCAACGGATAAAAACAGAAGGTCCTCACCCATCTTAGATCAACAGAAGAACTCAACCATCATTGCAGAAAGCAATGAGAGGGGAGTAGGACAGAGCCAGAGAAGCAAGAATAGACAAGAACCGCAACATCCATCTCAAACCACATCAAACCAGCCATCTTCACACAACCACCACAACAAAAATCCAGCTATGAATAAAACCAGCAGGATCGCCAGGCTCAAACACCAACCAGTAGCAAACCATCAAAACCTCAGGAGCACAGAGCAGGTCCCATACACAAAACTAGAGGAAACTCAAGCCAGTAGGACATCAACACAACAAACAAAGAACCACAGGAAGATAACCAACCAACTCTGAATAGCATAACAAAGGACCAGATAACAACCCTCTTCGGATAACGACAGAAACAGATAGTGAATGATAAGGAGAATATCATACTCAGTAATCTTTGCAAGAGTATTCACATCCTTGCAAACATTATTTTGGACCCTTCTATTTCACTCCAACCAAGTATGATAGAGAATAGCAGGGACAACAAAACCAACACTTTTACTCTTCATACTAATAATACTATCCCAATTCATAGGAATAGAGCTAATTAACCCTTTATCCAAAGCTTTGTTCCACATCTTCTTCATGAAACTACAACCAAAACATATGTGAAAGGTGTCCTCATAATCGTTCATGCAAAGATAGCAGATGGAAGTAACATAAATTCCCCTTCTTCTAGAATAGTCAGTAGTAGGGAGTTTATTATGGATAGCTTTCCACATGTGGAACTTAGAGTTCATACTGGCTTTAGTCTTCCAAAGCCACGAAAAAATATCTTTCTTCTCACCCTTGGTTCTTATATGATCCCAAATAAACTTCAACCTAACCTCTTTCTGCCCCTTAAAGAAATAATTATCATCCTGCCCTTTATCAATGTGCACATTTCCCAGAACTTCCAACAACTTCTTAGAACACCTCGAATCCTTAATATTCCAGCAACCATTCTTGATAATAGTGTTCAGTTTAGCACCAATAGGTAAGCCAGCACGTACTGAGTAATTATATTCAACAAGGTCATGAAGGAATCTCCCTTTAAGCCATGGGTCTTTCCAAATATCAACATTGTCCCATTTGCCAATTTTAATTTCAAAAAATCTCAGCAACTCATCCTTAATACGAATGAGATTATTAAACATCCACGAGAAATTAGTGGATAGATTCACACTCCAGTACGTTTCCTTCCTTAAATATTTCTCATTCACCCATTTCACCCACAATGAATCCTTTTTCTGTGCCACATCCCAAGCATTCAGAATGATACAAGCTTCAACCACTTCTTTGCTCTTCCTTAAACCAAGCCCACCTTCAACCTTAGGTAAAGTTATACTATCCCACTTAAGAAGGTGAATATTAGATTTCAAATCAGAATCCCCCCAAATAAAATTGCGACAAATTTTGTCAATATCGTCCAAAACAGAACAAGGTATAGGAAAGGATAAAATCCAGTAAAGATGTAGAGTAGATAACGTAGATTTAACCTGCTCTACCCTACCAGCAAAGGATAAAGTCTTCAATTTCCAGCCTTCCATTCTTCTATTGATTCTATCAATGAGCCTTCCACAATAATTCTTATTAAGCTTGCCAGGAAAAATAGGAAGACCAAGATATTTGGCATCCTCTAACTTACCAATCTTTATACCCAAGATATCAGAAATATCATCCGCATCTTTAGTAGGGTTCATAAGAATCATACTCTTGTTTTTATTGATGCATAAACCAGACAAGGATGCAAAATTGTCAAGAAGGGATCTCATATTCTCAGCCTTATCTTTGCCAGCTTTGGAAAACATCATAAGGTCATTTGCAAAAATAAGGTGGGAGCAACTCATACTCTTAGACACTTGGATCGGGGCATAGTTGGAATCATTCTTTATCATCTCAGACAGACCCTGCATAGCTATAGTGAAGAGGTAGGGAGCAATAGGATCACCTTGTCTGACACCATTCAGAGGTAAATTGTTTCTGGTTACCTCTCCATTTACTAGAAATTGATAAGAGGCAGTACTGAAAATAACTTCAATCCACCTAATCCATTTACACGAGAAGCCCATTCTTCTCATCATAGAAAACAAAAACTTCCAATTCACAGAGTCATACGCCTTCGAGATGTCAACTTGGACACACATATTCTTGCCACTTTTCTTAATCACATCATTCATGATCTCATTTGAAAGAAGAATAGCCTCCTTGATGTTCCTCCCTTTAATCAAAGCACATTGATTTTTATCAATGATGGAAGAAATACAACTCTGCAGCCTGTTAGCAAGAATCTTAAATATAAGTTTCTAAAACACATTACAAAGAGCAATAGGCCGCCAATTAGTGATCAGGGACTTATCATCTCCTTTGGGAAGAAGAGTGATGTAAGTTCTATTAGCTTCCTTTAGCAACGTACCATTCATAAAAAACTCCTTAACAACTTCAAACACATCATCGCCAATGACTTTCCAAGCATTCTTATAAAAACAACCATTAAAACCATCAGGGCCAGGACTATTATCTTCACTCAGATTAGAGACTACATCATCCAACTCCATCCTAGTAACGGCTCTAGTAAGAAGATCATTCTGATTTTTACTGATCTTAGAACCTTCCAATCCCCTTTCCACACTCCTCCAATATTCAAACTGCAGAAAATGTTCTCATAATGATCAACAATATCATCCTTAATCATTTGACTATCCCTAACAATATCAACATCAACATTGAGACTTTTAATGGTGTTCCTGCTCTGTCTGGTTTTCATAGAAGAATAGAAATACTTGGTATTTAAATTCCCTTCCTTCAACCAATTAGCCCTAGACTTTTGTCTATACAGAGCTTCTTCTCTGATGGAAGCTTCATGTGCTTCTTTCCTCAGAACGTTATCTAACAACCTAAGGCTTTCATCCTAAGGATTCATGTCAGAATTCTTCTGAGCTTCAAGAGCTTTAAACTTCATTTCAACAGCTTTATCAAACACATTCCCAAAGCTAGCCATGTTCCACTCTTTAAGCCTAATTTTCAAGTGTTCCAGCTTTCTAAAGAGTCTAAACATAGCATAACCTTGGACTTCAATATTCCAACTCTCTTTCAAAATATTTTCAAAATATTTATGATTAGCCCAACTGTTAATAAACCTAAAGGGGGATTTTCTTTTAATAGGTTCACCAATCGTCAGGGAGATCTTACAGTGATCATTGATAGTATTAGAAATGGTCTCATCATGGAATTCATCAAAGCCAGCTTGAAAGTCTTGGATGTACAAAACTCTATCGATTTTAGTAGCTATAAACTTGACACCATCTTGGTTGTTTTTCCAAGTATAGCGAGGACCAAAAAGATTCATATCTATAAGACCACTGATCATCATAAAATTTTTAAAATCATCCATAGACTTCTTAGTGGGGGGAAGGATACCAATTTTTTCATCATTCCTCCGAATAGCATTAAAATCTCCAATAATAACCCAAGGACCAGAAGTAGAATTATTGCAATGCTCCAAGTCGGACCACAACCCTTCTCTATCATAATTGCCATTATGACCATAAACAACAGTAATATTCAGAATCACATCATCTTTCTCAAGTAAAAAATGCAGAGTTTGATCAGATTCGGAAAACTTAGTAATAGTGCAGTTGTCATTCTTCCACAACACAATAATATGACCAAGGGAATGAGACACACTATTAGAGATCCATTTATAATCAGAAAAGTGTCTTTCCATCGACTTTTCCAATTTGTTTCTTCTTAGCTTCGTTTCCACCAGGACAAATACATCACAGTTTGCCCTTTTCATCTCCTCTTGAACGCTTAGGATCTTGTTACTAATTCCTCTAATGTTCCAAGAGGAGACAGTACACTGAAGAGTCATTTGGCACCATCGGCCGTTGCACTGTCAGCCTCAGTTTCTGTAGAAATTAGATTCAATTCCCTTGGAGTCGGGGCAGATTGAAGATTTCCCAATCTCACATTGACATTTAGTTTCCCTTGACATTTGGGAGGCTCCTTCACCTTGCCTTTTCCTCTATCATAGCTGACTGGATTGGATGAAGCTTGTGAACTACCTTCACTAACAGGTGAAATACTGGAAAAAGCAAAAACAGAGGAAGGTGTGCCAGGGATATTTCCATCTCTCATGGCAGTAGCGGTATTACTGTTACAGCTAATAACATCTCCACCATTTTTCTCTACTCGGTCTTCTTCAGGTTGCCCACCAGCAAATCCTTCATTAACCTATTTAGATAATAATTCGTCTTCAATTATGACTTCAATGGGGTAAATACTAGCATTGCCTTTTCTTATCTCTTCAATATCTTCAATTTTCTCCAGTATAAAGTTATCAGTAGCACTTTTATACTTATCTGGCATTTTATCAAATGCAATATCAGTGTTCTTCTTCTTGACTTCCCAGATCTGCTCACTCTGACGTCCTCTGTTCCTTCGACCAACTGAATTGTTTTGGATAGAACATTCATCATGCCCTAAATACCCACACTTGCCACAAACATAAGGAACCCATTCATATTCAATCACTATGTGATGTTCATTCCCACATTCATCTTTCAAAATAACCTCATCTGGGAACTTCACATTTCTACTCATCAGAACCTGAATTCGCGCCACATCTAACCTCTGAAGATTCAGAGTTGATTCATCCATTCTTATTGGTATACCCAGGACGGAGCCAATCCTACTGAACATCGTTTGATCCCATAAATCAATAGGAACTTCCTTCAGATTGATCCAAACCGGAACATCCAACAGCGGCACCTTAACTTGTTTCTCACCTAGCTACCATTTCTTGAGAACGACAGGCCTATCCATAACATACTAGTCCCCTTTAAGCACACTTTCCAGGTCCTCCGACAATTCGAATCTGATAAAAAAAAAGCCCTCACCTCTATTGAACACTTCAAAGTAGCCATTGACGCCCCAAATATTACTGAAATGGTTCGTTAGAAAGGGGATATGAGGACGGAAATCAACCACATAACTTAGAAGACAATTGCTCCATTTACTGGCATTCTCCACAACCTCACTTCTCGGGTAAACTACCTTCCCATCCAATAGGATAACATCGACTTTCTCCAGATCTGTAGCGTATCCGCTTCTTCTCGGCTTGATGCTTTCCCAGTTATGAGGCTTTTCCACTTGATCTAAAGAGTCCGCCTCGCCGTTGTTCAGATTTGCATTCGGTTATGTCTCCCTCCTTCTCAGATTTGACCAGGGTCGTGGCCGACGAAGGTCCATCGCGCCTCCAATCGCCTCTCCAATCGCCCAGACGGGAGCACGGAAAGCCATCAGTAACTCTCTTACACATAATATTTACTTAATACACATAGATCACTGCATTTGGCACATGCCTATTATTCTTTTTCTTTTGGGTGTTTTTCCTGATCCACCCAGGGTTGTGTAGCTTGTTGGCCCCATCTTTCTTATTCAGTAGTAGTTCATGGAGAAAGTTTTGAGATGTCTAGGTTGTTATATGTAACTAGTCTATCTAGTTTTTTTAGTTCTTTATGTTCCTTTATGTCCATACGTAGTGATTTGATGAATAAAATGTAAAGCTTTTAATGTATTAGTTTACGTTTGGTTTCTATAATTCTATCTACTTATTATTTAGTACTATTTTGATAATGACTATGCCATGTCCTTTAACTTATTGTTGATGTGTTTTTGGAATTGTTTGGTTTATTTTGACAATAAATGTATGGAGTGGATCCCCTTTTACGTGTCACTCCTTACAAAATGGTATAAGAGCTAAAAGCAATCGATAAAACTAGCTAAATCAAAAAAATTTATGTTCAGTTTCTCAAAGTTAACCTATCTTTTTCAGGAGAAACAACCTTCTAGAGAACATGTACATTGGCTCTTCCCAAACCATCGGTGGGCAGTATGGGTTCGTCGCTCCTGATAACCCACATTATGGAATGTCATTGATGAAACCTCCTTTGGTAACCATTGATTCCCAAAACAACCAAGGGTACTATTCGTAAGGTATGCCCGGAGAGCCAATCATGTGATGATTTACATGGCATGAACCGCAAAGGATTTGATTAATACTTATAAAGGAAAGATTCCAATTCATTATGTTTCACTCAGTTATGAGATAATGAGGAAACATTATGAATATCTAAAGAATGACAATACTCAATGACATATGTCTTACAGTACATGACTTGGAGGATGAAATCATATGAATGCTAAGAGTATGTACGTTCTTGTTATGTCCCTAGTCGATTGTTACTATGGAAGGTAGATAGACACCAATAAAACATAAGACAAGATTGTGGGTTGGTTGATGAAAGAATCTCGTTAGTCATGATATGGAAATATCAAACCAAGCACACAGATACATGTTAGAGAATAATGTATCAGATACAACCACCTTGATAGTGACACATGGAAACCATCATTGGTGGTCATAGTCATATATCAGAGTGAAGATGGTGGTTGTGATTCTTAAAACTAAAATTACTACACAGATCACATGTCGTTGGGCACGCTTTGACATCATCAAATGTTGTCCTAAAACATGGTTTGTTATAAGGGTGATGATTAGGTGACTTTGACACATGGGGATAGACTGTTAGTGATAGATATGGGATTTGTCCGTCGTACTGGAGATTAATATCCCATTCACTTGATAAGCAAGACTAAGAAATGCATGTGCATGCACATGTAAATCAAGATATGATATTGAGGTCACATTATCTCAGACAGTTTGCTCTTGGTTCAAGGAACATGGATTGAACATTGAGAGGATGAGATTATATTCCTTGAGTTCATCCTGGATATCAGTGACAAAGGAATTGTACAATCACTATAACACTTTACACAGATTGTAGATTGAAGTTGTTTTCCAACTTTCCATTCACTTGGTTAGCATTGATGTGCGACTAGGCACCAATCCTTGCTTGTGATGTCATAAGCTAGTTATGGACATTCAGTGCCAACGTGATATGGGACTTGTAGGGTCACACACAAAGGAACTCATCTAGAAGAGGAGTTAAATCTTAAATGATGATTGCATTGATTACTAAATTGTTTAGGTATTCACTTCATGCAATAGATTGGCTGACTGGACTTCTAAATAACCATCTCAAGTGTTGACATGGTCGTTTGGACATGCCAAATGAGCATTTCAAGTGTTGAGATGGCTGTTTGGGTTGTCAAGATAATCAGATATCGAATTGTCTAAGTTCTTTGCAAATTAAGGTGTGAACTGACTGGTTCATTCTGATGAACTGATCGTCTTGACTTGGCTCACCATATGGCCATATGGGTGAGTGAGACGGATCGATTGGGCCGAATGAATGCTCTAGAAGTTTTTCGAATTCATTTTGATTGCATAATACTTATGATGCAAGAAATTAATGTCTAACATTAATTGGAAACAAACTACCAAGTTCATATGTGATTGGAAATTTGTTAAACGACTATCTCACAATATGAGACAACTGTCTCATGTGACGAGACAACCGTCTAGGTCACCATACGGTCATTTTAGTGTTTGCAGGTTGTGAAAATTCAAGATCTTCTGGTCCCTTCCCCTCCCGCATAGATCCTTAATAGACTGGGGACCCTGAACCAAATCCTGCTTATAAATAGAGGGGTATTGGGGGCTTCCCAGAGCACAAAAACAACACAACTAAGTATTAGTTGCTCTGACAATTACTGTCCTCTTTGGTTGTGGTAATTGAGAGAGCCCAAGCAAGTCCTACCCGAAAAGGGAGGGATAGCGACAGGAGAAAACAACTGAGAATCACTGTTGTAGGAGAGCAAGTCGGTGACTAGTACACCAACAGGAGGGACAACTCCTTCTTGTCTATTCTAGTTGAATGATAGGATTTCTAGTTTGTCCGTGTGGATTACTCTAGAGGCAGGAGTACTTTGGCTGCTTCTAGGAGAGCAAAGTCAGTCTGCAGTCCTTGGCGAGACCATAGGAGTTTCTACAGAAGTTGTTCTGTTCATTGTTCATGGTGAAGACCAGGAGTTGCACAGTGACTGTCTAAGAGCAACTAGTAGATAGTGCATTGAAGTGAGTTGTTGTCACTGGACTTGCTCCAGTACCAGGTATAACTCACTAAACCATCCTTCCTATTTTAAAGTACTTGACTTGATCTTGTTGTTATGGTAATATGGATAGATAAAATTTTATTTCCGTTGCTATACTTTGTGCTCGTATTTCCTAATAGTGGTATCATAGCCACGTCAATTTACTATGTTTTAGCATAATCGAATATGATCATATTTTTTATTTAATTTTTTATTTATTGCATACAATATGAATATTTAAAATGGCTCATATGCATATCCGATCAAAGACCACATAATCCCAAACTTATATATATATAAATAAATAAATATAAAAATAAATAAATAAATAAATAAATAAATAAATAAATATATATATATATAATTTACACATGTTTCCCTAAAAGTAATTTTGATGGTGGATGTGTAGTTTGGTTATGGACAATAACCCAATATCTTTGTGTGGTTAGTTGGTTTGGTTTTATTCCTATTTATCTCGGTCTATGTACTGAACCTCTACCTCCCTCTTCCCAATGTAATGTTAATTCTTTCCTATCTTTTCACCCCTTGAATGTAACTCGAGGTTTTTCTTTACCATGTAATAGTTTAATAGCAATAGGATAGTTTCTATTCTTGCAATGACAAAGAAGATGATCATTGTCGGATGAGACAACCAGTTTGTGAGATGAGTCAACCTTCTGGAGGACTATGGAGGATAGAACTATGGAGCCAGATGACTACCTGGTGGACCCAACCAACCGTTTGGAAGGAGTCCAAACTTTAGTTGGAGAGGAGGCCAAACGACTATCCTAGAGGACCCACCAGTTGGCCAAGAGGCAAGACGACCGATTCAAGGGTTGAACCGATCTACCCAGATTGGCATGCACAGATCTACACCAACAATAGGTTCATACATGTGATGTGATGATTGACTTAGGTGGTAGTAAGTCCTTGTGGCTCCAAGGAATTAAAAGTATACATGGCCATAACCATCCCTTTTTGTTTTATATTGCATGTTTAAGTTGTGGGATATAGCATGTATATGATACATACAATATATGTGGTGATTGGATACAATATATGTGTATATATATATATATATATATATATATAATCCCTCAAATTAAATATATTAAGTCTAATATTCCTTCCAATAGCAATACACATGAAAAGTTTGTTTGACTAAGCATAGGTTACGCTAAAGCATGGTGCATCTTGTACCTCGTGGAAGTGTGATGGCAGTAATGTAGGTTCTGCTATAGTGAGGTGCATTATTATCGTATTAGCTATTGGGTTAGGCTTATGTGGTGACTTAGAGAGTCTAAACCCATAGACAAGAAGATGATCATGGCAAATAGTTGTGCATATCATCTATCTAAGAGTTTCATATGATGCAATTGGCATGACTACCTACCTTAATGGTTGATTATGGACGTTAGTCTAGGTCGGGTAATAATTGGATCATTTTGGATTTTGGCTCATTATAAAATTGTTCACTACAATTTTCTAAATTGATACTTGAGGGCTGTCAATTTGAACGAAATAATGTGAATTATAAGGATTTAAGACCTAATTATTATCACCCAAATTGTAATCAAATCAAAATTGAGTTTTAACAAAATTGCAAATTCTTTTGTAAAATCAAATCGAAACAAACAACAATCACTTTTCTCTGCGATCAGTCCTTGAGAAGGACAAACTAACAGGGAACAACTTCCATGAGTGGTTCAGGACATTGAGAATTGTTCTCACACATGAGTGCAAGCTCTATGTCCTGGAAATGCCAGAACCAGAGGAACCACCTCAAAATGCACCAAGGGCTGGCAAGGATGCTTATAAGAAGCATACTGAAGATGACATGGATGTCAAGTGTCTGATGCTATGCTGCATGTACTGTGATTTGCATAGGCAGCATGAGAACATGGCTATGATTGATATGGTCACACATCTCATGAACATGTTCTAAGATCAGGCAATACAAGAGTGATACGATGTCTCCAAGTCACTTTTCAAATGTAACATGGCAGAAGTTGGCCCAGTAGGACCTCATGTACTCAAGATCATTGGGTATTTGGAGAACCTAGATAGACTGGGATTCCCCTTGGGTCAAGTGTTGGCCACTAATGTGATTCTATGGTCTCTTCCAGAGTAATATAGTCAGTTTGTCATGAACTACAAAATGAACGACTTTGACAAGTAGTTGAGAGAGTTCATGGGCATGTTGAGAACAGTTGAGACACAAATGAAGAAAGACAAGCCAAAGTTTGTGATGATGATAAGCAAGACAAAGGGAAGTCTAAAGGAAAAGGTAAATCTAATAAGGGTGATAAAGTTGGCTAGAATCATAAGTCTTCAGATCTCAAAGCAAAAGGAGAAGTGAAGAAAATAAGAGGTGATTGTCACCAGCGTAGACATTGGAAAAGAAATTTCCCCCTCTGGTTAGAGGAATTAAAGAAGAAGAAGGAGGGCATTGAGACCTCCATTTTTGGTATAAATGTTACAAGATAAATTTTATTACTTCTTCAATTTGGTATGTGATACCAAATAGAGATCTAACATATTGATGTGCAGGATCTGACAAGAAGTGAAAGCCTTCATGAAAGGACAAAGATGGACAAGGTAGAGCAAGAGTTGCAGAATCTTTAGTTTACATTTAAATTTGTCTTAGCCCAATGGGCATGTAATAGAGTTAGTAGAACTTCTATTTCATTATGCCATCAAACAAAAATATTTTCATCAAAGAATCTTGTATGACAAGGATGATAAATCAATAAAGTGAAATATTAATGTTTTCATTTTAAAAGATATGATCTTGCATGGCAATGCTCAAACATATAATGATATTTGTATGAAATATTTTGAGATGAATGTTTATAATGTTAATATCAAATGATTATAATTGATCACTCAAGACTATCATTAGCAATAGTCACCTTGGACGTACATATAAGAGATGCATGTCTAGAATACATATTGATGTTAATCTAGATACCATTGGTTGTAGAACCTAAGGAAACATGCAAAGCCTTATTTACACACAATATGACATGATATCTTTCACTAGATTTAGTGGGAGGATAAGTCTTCCATTAGACCTCATATATGTGATGCATGAAGATATTATGAAATGAATGCTATAGATAATCACTTATACCTCATATTAGTTTGCTAGTAATATGATGATATGTACTCAATAAATGAACATCTCTTGAAATGTTCAAGGAGATTATAAAGAAGTATGAATTTGATGAAAGTATTAAGAAACTTTGATGGATCATATATTGAAATACTTTATATCAATATCTTGAGAACCTTCAAATAAAAGGACTATGATAATGTATCACAAGTCAAATTCATTTGAACATGATGATGTGTCAGAATGAAGGAATTATACCATGATGAGTCATGATATGATTATCAATTAATCTAATCTTATTATCCTCATAAATATATATGTTTGAGGCAACAAAGAGGTACAATGAGAACTAATTAAAAGAATCACGAGTTGTTATGGAATCTTGAGTTCATCACATAACACATAATAGAATAATTCTAGTAGAAGATGTCTGAGATTGGAGGATTGTGAATCCAACAACTCACATAGGTTGGTCATGATAGGATGAGACAACTAATCAACTAGAAGCTATTAAGTACCATAATATGAGTAATGGTTCAAGGCCATTATGGGGTCCTTGTAAGCTAACAAGGTAGGACCTTGATAGTGCCACCTAAAGGGATACTACCTAAATGGTGCAATATAGTCTTGTGGTAAAGACCTGCATGGACAACATAGGATAGATTGGTTGAATAGGTTTTCAAATTAGTTCAAGTTGTTGACCATGACAATAAATTCTTTTTTTCCAATTGTCAAGCTTGTTTTTGTAGTTAAAATAGACTAAGAGATTTGGAATATAAAGATAAAATTGTATTACTTAAAAGGAATAAATTTGAGGATGTGTAAGTGACACAACCTAAAAGGTTGTATAACTTCAAGAATGCAAATAAAGTCTGTAAACTATAAAGTTCAATCTAGGATTGAGCAAGCATCTTAGAGATGGGATCTTTTGGTTTGACAAGATAGTTAAAGAGTTTGACTTGAATCAAGATAAAATATCAAATATGTGATTGCATATATGAATATTCCACATATGATGAGGAATGACATCTCAATATTGTGAATATTGATATGCGGCATGGAAAACCCCTTCAGCAACGAAGGATAAGATGAAGCACCATATGAGATAAGGATCAAGACCTATGAGACAGTTCTTGAATGTTTTACAATGGAAGTCAGTTCTTGAGTGTTTTATAGTGGAAGTTTGAGCCCATATAATGGTGATGTGTTTAAAGAGTTTAACATGGAAATGATTCAATGAGAGAGAATCCGGATTAGTCTCTCATGAATCTTACGTTCTAATTTGAATGAAGAATGGAAACGTCATGAATTAAATGACATATGATGGATATATCATGAATGTTATAAGTGTTCTTATCCCGTATAATCTTATACATATTGGACATGACAAGATGGTGATAAATTCCAATAAGGTTTATTGGAATGTCATTAAAGATATCAATTAGTACTTGAGAAGTACTTAAGGTTAGATTGATAGTCAACAATGATAGCAATAAAAAGAAGAGTTGGATGTAAAGGGTTACATTGATACAAGCTTCCACAATGACAAAAGTACTCACAATAAAATATGTCTGAGGAGAACTATTTTAGTTGGAAGGGTTCCGAACTAATAGCCATTAATTCTATTCTACAATAGAAGTCGAGTATACTTGTATTGTGAACATAGAGTGATACTATATGGATCTAGAAACTTCATATGATGAACTTATAGGTGTTCCATCCTTTGATGACACAGTAGTGATACTATGACAACAACGGATCTGCTTGTTAGGCAAGGAATATCAGATACCATATTACATTGGTTTCATCTCAGAGCAAAGAGATAACAAACATGAAATATATCGACTAATAGCAAAGTGTTGCTAACCCTCTGAATTAACACTTGCACAACAGAAACAAGGTGGACATGTTTGGATCACTAAGAATAAGATCTGTGCGGGATTGGCTCTAAGTGAAAGTGGGTGTCTTTTGGTAAGGAATGTTTAGAGATCCAATCATGTGATGATTGACTTGGAAAGAACCATAAAGGATTTGATTAATAATTATAAAGGAAAGATTTTAATTCATTCTATTTCACTCACTTATGAGATTATGAGGAAACATTATGAATGTCTAAAGAATGACAATACTCAATGACATATGTCTTCAAGTACGTAACCTGGAGGATGAGATCATATGAATGCTAAGAGTATGTGTGTCCTTATTATGTCCCTAGTCAGTAGTTACCATGGAAGGTAGATAGACACCGGTAATGCATAAGACTAGAGTGTAGGTTGGTTGATGACAAAATCTCATTAGTCATGATATGGTAATGTTAAACCATGCACACAGATACATTTTAGAGAATAGTGTATTAGACAGACCCACCTTGTGAGTGACACATGGAAACCATCATTGGTGGTCATAGTCATCTCTCATAGTGAAGGTGGTGATTTTGATTCTTAGACCTGAAATTACTGCACTCATCACATGTCATTGGGTATGCTTTGACATCATCAAACACAGTCCTAAAACATGGGTTGTTATAATGGTGATGACTAGGTGACTTTAACACATGAGGATAGATTTTGAGTGATATATATGGGATTTGTCCCTCCTATTGGAGATCGATATGCTGGCCAGTTCATAAGCGAGACTGAGAAATGCATGCACATGCACATGTGAATCAATATATGATATGAGGTCACATTATCTTAGACAGTCTGCTCTTGGTTTAAGGAACATGGATTGAAGATTGAGAGTATGATGATTCCATGCCTCAAGTTCATCCTAGATATCGGTCAAAAAGGAATTATACAATCACTATAACACCTTACACAAATTGTAGGTTGAAGTTGTTCTCCAACTTTCCATTCACTTAGGTAGCACTAATGTTTGACTGGGCACCGCTCCTAGCTTTTGATGTCATGAGCTAGTTATGTACATTCACTGCCAATGTGATATGGGATCTATAGGGTCACACACATAAGAACTCATCTAGAAGAGGAGTTTAATCTTCAATGATGATTAGATTGATTACTAAAGTGTTTAGGTATTCAATTCACGTAATAGATTGGTTGACTAGACTGCCAAACAACCATCTCAAGTGTTGAGATGGGTGTTTGGACATGCCAAATGGTTGTCTCAAGTGTTGACATGGCCATTTGGGTTGTCAGGATGATCAAAGATCGGATCGGATAAGTTCTGCCCAAATTAAGGTATGAGCTGACCAGTTCATTCTGATGAATCGTTCAGCTTGACTCGGCTCACCATACGGTTTTCTGGGTTAGCAAGACCGACGTCTCCCTCGATTGAGCTAAACAAATGTCCTGGAAGTTTCCCATACTCATTCCAGTTGCACAATACTTGTAGTGCAAGAAACTAATGTCTAACATTAATTAGAAACGAATTGCCAAGTTCATATGCAATTAGGAAACTATGAAACAACCATATCACAATGTGAGACAACCATCTCGTATGACTAGATGACCATCTGGGTCACCAGGAGGCCATTTTGGTGTTTATAGGTTGTGAAATTGAAGATCTTCTGGTCCCTTCCACTCTCGCATAGATCTTGAACATACTGGGAACCCTGGACCAAACCCTACCTATAAATAGAGGGGTATTGGGGGCTTCCTACAGCACAACAACAACACAACGAAGATGTTTCTATGAAATTTTTTGTCTTCTTTGGTTTTGGTAACCGAGAGAGCCCAAGAAAGTCCTACCCAACAAGGGAGGGATAGGGACGGGAGAGAACAATTGAGAATCATTGTTGTGGGCAATAAAGTTGGTGACTTGTACACCAATGGGAGCGACAAATCCTTCTTGTTTGTTCTAGTTGAATGACGGGAGTTCTAGTTGGTCAGTGTGGACTACTCTAGAGGTAGCAGTCCTTTGGTTGCTTCTGGGAGAGAAACGTTAACCTGTAGTCTATGGCGAGACCACAGGAGTCACTATAGAAGTTAATTTGTTCATTGTTTGTGGTGAAGACCAGCAGCTGCACAACCACCGTCTAAGAGAAACTAGTAGATAGTTGCATTAAAGTGAGTTGTTGCCGCTAGACTTGCTCTAGGACTAGGTATAAGTCACTAAACCATCCTTCCTATGTCATAGTAGTTGACTTGATCTTGTTGTTATGGGAATACAGATAGATAAAATTTTGTTTCCATTGGTATACTTTGTGTCTGTCTTTATGAATAGGTACAACCTTTTTTTGTGGTTCCGCCTAATGTCAATGTTGTACTTGTACCTAAATTCCTACTAAATCAGATTTATCTATTGTTCACCATCTTCACGTTATTGCTATGTTAGGAGGCTTTATGTCATTCCTACTGCTAGCAAGCCAAAGGAGTTTTTGCTAATAGAATTCATAAATATGCATCTACCCTCTTTCATGTGTGAGAGAGAGAACGGTATGGTGGAAAAGGCCAATGATTAGGTGATGGTATTGGAATGTACCTTTGAGAGCATGGAATGTCCTTTTTAACATAGGTACTCTTTGCCTCATGTGTGTTGGATGACCCAGTTTGAGTGTGTTGGAATTGGATTTCCCATTCATGCGATGTTTTTTCTCTAACCTGGAAGCAAGTCCTCACCTCTTTCGTGAGAGGAAGAAAGAATCAAAGTTCTATAATGTGAAGCAAGGGATGTTGAGCATCCCCATGCATGTTCAAAGATTCCTTCTTAGGGATCTCTATGCTACCATCCTTGAGGAGACAGACCAAGCCACCTTTTCCTAAGGGGATTAAACAACCATGCTAGGTGTGCCCTACTCTCGCAAATTCCCCTCATCTTCCAAAAAATGGGGGATAAGGCTCTTGCAGTAGAGTCATACACTACTTTTCAAGCCCTAGTGCATATCAATAACAACAATAAAAAATGAATCCTAGTGAAAAGCATTGACCATCTAGGTGCCCACTATTTGTAAAGAGTGAGCCCTGAAGGGGGTCTGCTCCTTAATCAATTGAATAACAAGTTTATATCCAATGCCCAATACCAACATAAATCTACTCATGGGTATTGATGCAATATATTCAAATAATGTGTTCAACATACCAACAAACAACAATGGAAGAAAATATCTTGAGTACTAAATTTTAAAATATTACATGACTGACATCCACATGGGTTAATACTTGATGCAAAACCAATAGCATTATCCATGGATGAATAGGGTATTCCAACCACTTTAATTCTATCTCCTAAGTCCTCAACCTAAGGGTTAGAAGCAAACCCCACAAAAAATTTATGTGTTCATTTATCAACAAACATTGGCATGTGCATATAATAGGGAACTGAACAACAAAATAGAAAGTGATAATAAATAATATGAAAGGATTTGAATCAAAAGAGTGAATAGGTCAATCATCTAAATGTATGTCAACAGAAACATTTCAATTCAATGAAGTTAAAGAAATTTCTTGTCATTTAACAAAATAAAGTATATTGAAGAATAATGAGACCATTCATTTAAATAAGATAATTAGTAAGGATGAAGTTATTTCCTTTTTAAACAATTTCACAATCATAATAAAATAAAATTGCATGTTGAATATAATAAAGACTATCATAAACTAAAAATTAGGGTTGGAATCTATAAATATGAAACGAATGACAAGAGGACTAAAGCCTTGGTGCCAAAAAAACATAGCATTGAAAGAGAACTAAAAGTTTGATTCCTGGAAATGAGGAATGAATCCTTAGTGCGTAAATATATAGCAAGTAGTATATGGAATTAAACTCATGTTCCTTATAGGGGTAAAGAAAACCTCAGTTCCTAAAATATGGTATATCCACTTATGGATATGATACTCAAAATTGCACATGCATAATAGAGTAGATAAGATCATAAGCTCAATCTAAATAATAGTCATGTAACAAAAAAGCATGGAAACATCCAAAATATGGCAATTGGGTTCATAAGACCCTTATACAATAGAAACAATAATTTCAGTTATGAACACTAGATAACATAAATAATAATAAGTTTATTGCAAAAAAGAACAAAATGTTCCAAAAATAGAGCCATTAAGATGAGTACACACACCTCATAGGTATCAAATTAGGGTTTCATGTTCGATTTGAGTAAATGAGGGTTTCAAATCACCAAATAGATCAAGAGAGAAGAAATTAGATATTTGACCAATAAGATACAAAAGAATGCAACATACTTAATTCACCATACTAAAATCAGTCATGGTCAAGAGCTAGTTTCACAATAAGATTTGAAACACCTAATAACAATTTAGACAAAGTTAGATTAATCCCAATTGGATATACAGAACCCTAAAATATTATGTTTTTATTATTTTGCAATTAGGTTATAAAACCCACACCATTAGATAGAGATTTATTTTCTAGTTCCATAACAAAATTCATTTCAATTTATAACCAACCATTAATTTATTGTGAATTCTATGAGTTAAATTCATTTGCTAATATTTCCCTCAATATTCAAGAAGAAAAGACACAGTTGCCCCTTAATTGCATGATTTACGTTAGACGCATGATAGGGCTTCCATGTATTTTCATCCCCTCAAACAAATTACTGTGAGGAAAATAAAAAACTACTATGGCCAACTTACCCTTAGTAAGTGTATAACAGAGAAACTAACCAATGATAAGAACCAAAAATCATCAGTAATAATTTTTTGTAGATCATATCCTTGGCTGTGGAAACATGAGCTTGAAAGCATAACTCAATATTAAAAAAACAATCCAGAAACTATCTTTCCCATGCCCTCCTGAACCCAATGACCCCTAGCACAAACCTAGGATGGTTGGGAACATTAAGGACGGTTTCCATTGTGAGCACATAAGAAAGGAGACTCAAACACCAATAAAGATTAAAAAACACATTGATCTTGAGATAGGAAAAGCTCAGTAGAACCAGAACAAAGCAAACTATAGGTAATAAAAGGAAAAAGGAGACCAAAAATCATGAATTATTTCTAGTAATTGACCTGAATGTAGAAAGAGGGATATGAGTTTAGTAGTGAAATATAGAAATTGAGGTATAACTAATGCTCGAATAGGAGGAGTTTGAGGCAATCCCCAAGCTCCTCCATGGTGAACATCATCTCAAACTTGAAATACTATCTAGGGAGAGGGTTGGTCTAGCATGCTCAAGGGTAAAATATGGCATAGGAGTAAGGGGAACAATTTTCCAAGGGCTTCAAGATGGTGATGGAGAGGGTAATAATAGGTTTAAAGTTTTGGAATGTTTAAGGGTGAAATTATTTAGGAAACATATAGATACAAGAATTTAGGTTCTAGATAGAGGTTAGGAATGTGATGCCATAAATTATCTAGGATCATCGGGTTCAATGAGAGGATAGGGATGTGATAGGAAAGAATCAGGGAGTTTGGTGCACTGGAGAGGGAGAAATTGAGATCAAAAATAGAGAGGTGAATGTGGAAAATGTCTCATATGGCTGATGGAGTTTTGCAACGCCACTAAAAATCCTAGAGATGATGAATCCCTAAGTTTAGCCTTGCTAGTACTATGGTAAGATCTCCACCCACGTATGCTAAGACACGCAGAAGTCTTATCGTAGTATAGTTAAGGGTCGAATCCTCGGGACAACAGTCTTGATGTAATCAAGATGGAAAACGTTTTAGGTGTACTTAACTACTTAACAGTTGATATTTAGATCGAAAGTTTGATTTGGTTTTAAGCTAAGTGCAAGGAAAGTAAAGCAAGAAAGTAGAAATTAAGGTTGTAAACAATGGTTAAAAACCACTAGGATGTTTCCGGGTTTCACACCACTACACATGGATCACAAACATGCAACATAATAAAAAGACCTGCAAAGAGAAACTAATCGGCTAGTATCTTTGTAGACTTAGCTTCCTTTCAGATAACCAACTACGAGGAGTGTGGAGTATTACAATGCCAACCATCCCCTAACAAATGGTCACTTACTTTGCATTACTCCTTCATGAAGTGTGTTCCTCAACCTTACCAAGGTTGCACTTCCATACGTCAACTGATTCCATTTCATAGTATGAAAGTGCAACGATGGGAGTGAGTTTACTCCACTCGTGAAAGCACTCCTAGATACCAAAACAGACATATGGTGACTACATATATCTAGAACCAACATTCAATCGATATTCAGATCTAAAGGTATAAACATAGACAATTCATTCCAAAAGATAATAAGTAGCACAAGTTGGTGATCAAGCAACAGGCATTCATTAAACGATAGATGTTGAGCCAAAAAGGAGAGTATCTCTATTGCAAACGATTGAATTACATTGCATGAAATGAAAACATGGGTAGCGGGGATACTCCCCACACCCTAGTGAAAAGGACTACTCGCTCATCTTAAGAGGAAAGGAGGAGGTGAGAAGAGAGAGAAAGAACGACATCTCCATGGAGGAGGGAAGGTTGAACCCTTGGTGGAGAGAGCAACGATCTTCACACTTCGTGGTTGCTTGATGATGGATCTTCTCCTCCCACCTTCTTTGTTGATGAGAGAGAAGGTAGCTTGATGATGAGATGTGGACCTCAAACCGGTAGCCTTAGGGCGATGGATGAAGGATGGAATTTCTCTGGAACTGGAGAGGCAGCCTTTGGGCGTCTGAGATTCGATCTCTTTGAAGTGACCCTTGAGGTCCTATTTATAGGCTCAAGTTGAGCCCAAATGGTCTTGAGACCGTTTGCCTTCTCGCGGTCTTGGGACCGCGAGGCCTTCTCGCGGTCTTGGGACCGCGAGGCCTTCTCGCGGTCTTGGGACCACGAGGACTCCTCGCGGTCTTGGGACCATGAGGAGTCTTTGTAATTTTTTTGTGTTTTCTGTAATGAAAAAGAAGAAAAGTTAGTTTATTGGTGTATCCGCAATAAAGTAAAAAAGTTTAATGATTCTATCTAATTTATCTAAGAAAGAGTATGGAAAATTAAAGATAACTAAATAAGATAACGTCACAAAATGGGAGGTTATCACCCCCCCCTAACTTAGAGTCTAGCTTGTCCTCAAGTTAGATAGAGCTAAGGCATGTAATGGCGAGGCGATTTTATTTGATTAGGGTTTCCATACTCTTGCTTCAATTCTAGGTCAGAGATCTAGCGAGGTCTTATTAGGGCTTCTGCTTACACTAACTCTTTCGAGTATCAAAAGTTTCATGGATCTCAGGTTCCTTTCATATCGTGAATCTCGCATTGGGACCACCTTTCTTATTATGTGCATGTCATCGACTCTAATCAGTTTTATACTTCTTTGGAGAAACCTACCGGTAGCTAGAGTGGGTATGAGGGCTGGCTTAAAAGGCTTATTGTGTAACTCCCCCTTCAAGTGGGGAAGGGTTTGTCTATGCTTTTTAGAGACTCACTACCGGGCACGACACATCTGCCTTCATGAGGGCAGCTGAATGTACCGGCCGAGTGAGCTTTTTTATCAGCCTTTTCATATATTAGGAAACCTTAGGATCTCATTACCGGGCACGACACATCTGCCTTCATGAGGGCAGCTGTATGTACTGGCCGGGTGAGATCTTTTTTGGCTCTTCATATAGGTCCTTATGCATGGCACAACTCTCATGTTTTTATTCAGCACTCTGGCTTTTATTCGAATCTCACAGGCTTAGGAAGTGGGTTTTGTTAGGGTTTTTGATTGGGCGGCCAAGCCTCTTTTATTGAAAGAAGAAAACTGTTCTTAGGGTTCCTGACATGCACTTATTTTTAATTGGTGGTCCGCTCACGAGATTTCTTGATTTTGGATTTCCCTGATTTCCCTCTTGACTTTGAGAGTTTTCGGTTCGCTTTGGCCCTGAAGTTGACCTGTGAAGAGTCTGAGATAGAATTGAAGTAAAAGTATAGAAACCAATAGTGAATGAAATTTATGAATTCACCATTTCATGCCTGTATGCTAATCTTATTATTTATATGAGGACTACTTTATCTCTAACTTAGCTAAGGGTGATTCTTTCCAGGATGAAAGTTATACTTAAAAGTTATTTTATTGAAAAAATTACTAGGAAAAAGTCTAAATATGGACAGAAAGTTTGAAAATTGATATGCGAAAAAAAATAGAAGGGTTGAAGCAGAATGATACCTCGCCCTTGTCCAATGCACTCCCCCCCTAACTTATCACGCACTCTGTCCACCGAGTGTCAAAGTGATAGGTTGAGAAATGCATGGACAAGGGCATTCAAGCTTCGGTTAATCCTTTATTTGCCCCATGTGTTCTGAGTAAGTTGGCTGCGAACTTTCCCCGTAGTGCGTGGTAATCCACCTCTGTCATGTCCTCTACCGGCTTGTGAAGGGCCAGAATTGTATACATCCAGTAGAGGACGTGGAAGCCACAGTCATTTGATTCTCTGATTTGCTGGGGGCACCTGTGGCAGAAGGCTGGTGATTTGAAGTGATCTCTGTCATATGCCCGCGTGTGCTGACCCAAAAGATCATGTAATTTGTCAGCACACTCCTTCGCCACCTCCTCCGTTGGTGTCTTTGGAGTTGTAGTGTATGCTTTCCGTTTTGGATCATACTGGCTGTCGGAACTGTTGTATATTATTGTTGTTCCTTCGTGAAGATTGGTTGCCAGTAACATCCAGTGCTCTTGATGAAGGAAAGGTAACATGATGAACTTCAGAGTTGTATGTTGGAGATAAGAGATGGTTGACTCCTTTGTTCCGAAGTTCTTCAGCCCGAGAAGATCATCCTTCATGTAAGCTGACACCATATAGAACGTGTTGTGATTCCGTGCAAGCAAGTATTGATAAGCAGTCATTACACTTACAGACATGGAACCCTTGAACTGTAAGGTCTCACGGAGGGCATCTGCCATAACCAATATATCCCCGTCAATATATACCATCTCGTCTTTTTCGGCATATAGCCGTGACATTATTAGTCGGAGCTCGTTATCTGAAAGAGTTTTGCAAGCTTCCGGATCGAAATCGGGAAATGAAGGTTCAATGGCAGATTGGGGTACCATATGTGATGAAGATGTCTTGATGGCTACCCCTGATATCAGATCAATGTCACCTTTATCTGGAGCCAAATCGAAGATGGAAGGATTCCATTGGCTTTTCTTGGTGACATTGGATGGGTGTTTTTCTTTTGTCAACGCCGCTAGGGTTTTTCTGAAAGGTCTCCTCTGCGGACGTTGAATAGATGAAAAGAGATAACGAGGGACGTCGTCTGCCGCCATGGTAGGGTCGTTGAAGAACCTTCTGTCGCAGATAATCTCCATGGCGTAACGTCCTTACATGGAGTGGAAATCGTCATTAACGAGTTCAGTGAAAGGGACCTGCTGGTTTAGCACTAGGATGTGCCTTATGACGTAAAAAGCGCTGTCCCAGGAACCTTCAGCGGCTTGGACTTGTGGGTTAATTATTTTGAACCAGGGGGAGCTCCAGTCCTGGCAGAGAGAAGGGCACGCGACCCATATGAGCTTTAGCAGCCGGAAAGGGATGCATCTCGCCTCCCCGGCTTCAATTCCAACAAAATTGATTATCCCGACCTTTAAGTCACTGGCACAGAAATTGTACACTTTGGCGTCGCGGGCGACAGTGTCCACAATCATGAGCAACCAGTGTTTACAAACTTGGAAAGGCACGGTTATGTATCTCGCTTTTCTTGCGATCCCCCTGTGCAACCTTGTAATGGATTTGTGTTGGAACTCTTTGTACAGTAAGCACAATCCCAGTGTGGGTGAGGCGTTGAGAACCGGTTGCTGACGCCGAGAGCTTTTGTAGATCTCGATAGAGTTGGCAAGGAGAGTATGAAACATTGCCATCTTCACCGGCGACTGGGGTCGAAGTAAGGAACGGAAGTCTTCATGCGTCAGATTGTGTTTGGTCTTTGTGTTTTGATATATGACATCCTCCCCTGCTTTGGCATCATCTACTATAGTGTTGAGGATGAAGATATCCTGTGCGTCTAAGGTAGAGATGGCCGCCATATCTAAATCATGCATTTTGTTAGTTAGAGGTGGCGGCGGAGGTAGCTCTTGCGGTGTGGGGGAAGAAGTTTGTTCTATGCTGTCCATGTACTGCTGCAAATCGTAATATTTATCAGAATCAGAAGGAGTGTCTAAATCGTCATCAGTGTCTAGGCATACTCTTTCTGATTCTTCAAGTTCAGGCACTGACGGTTCGGGTGCAGAGATTTGCTGGGCTGCTGTGGCTGGTATAGTGCTGCTGGTTCCCTGAATACATTTTTCGAACTCAGCAAAAGCCACTTCTTTGGCAGCCTCCGCCAGAGATCCCGCAGAAAAGTTGAGAAATTGATCCCCGAAGTATATGTTGACGTTCTCTGTATGAGCAGGGGATTTGTGATCTTTATCACCAGTTTGGTGATCTTGCTGGTGTTTTGGTTCTGCTCCTTGGCTGGGGCCTACCCCAGCATCATCTGGCTTGTCGGAGTCATCAGCTGAGGAGGTACTATTGTTTGAGTCAGCGGAGGAGTCAAAATCTTCCTTGTCAACATCATCATCGTCATCGTCATCAGTTGTTTTCTTTTGTGCTTTCTTTTTGCACAGACGATGGATGGATTGGAGCTCATCGTATGCCACTTGCACGTGCTCGTGTGTTTCGAGCAGTGCTTCGTGGGTTTCTTTTAAATCAGAGTAACGTTGTTCGGCGGAGAGGAGTCGTGCTGTGAGGTCGGTTACTTGAGCTCTTAGCTGAATAAGCTCATTATTTGATGACTCCTCCTGGCGATTATGTAGTTGCGTGAGGGTGGTGTTGATGTCGTCCAGGCGCGTGCTGAAAGCTTGCTGTTGCTGCTTCAGCTCGCGGAGGGTCTCTGGCAGAGGTAGAGTCTGCGTAGAGATCCTATCGACTTGCTTTGCCAACACTTCATGCTGGAATTGTACTCCATGGATCCACTCGGGAAAGTTTTTACAGTGGTCGTCGATGTGGTCGACTTGCTTGGCCACTGAATCTTGACGTTGTTGGATTCCTTGGAGGATGCCTGTCATGGCGCGGTTCTGCTCGCCAATCTGGGCAACCTGTTGTGTTAGACCCTGCACACATGAAAAAATAGAATTCAAAATGTTAGATGGGTCGGTGAGGAGGTTTCAGATGGTGTCGAATTGACGTCCAAATTCCGCACCGACGTTAGTATAAGGGACCCCAGTAAATGAAGAGTGAGGTGGCTGGGGTCGGGGTGGAATGGTAGTGTCATGCGGAAAAGACACTGTTGATGGACCCGCGAATTGCGTGGTGACTGTGGATGGGGTCACCAGCGATGTCGGGGTGGTGGTGGGTGGAAAAAATGGTGGCATACCCAGAGAGAGAAATGGATCCGGGAATGTTGATGGAAAGTCGGTGGATGTGAAAGAGGAGAATTCGGGCATTGTGGTGGATAATGGGGCGCCCGAAGTGAAGAAGGGTGGGGGTGGTGGTATGGTTGTGGAGAAGGGTGGTGTAGTGAAAAGTGGCGTGGAGGATGATTGAAGGGTGGTTGATGGTGGTGGGGTAGTAGATATTGGGGTGGTGGAAGGTGGAGAGGTGGTAGTGAGCTCAACATTTAGACTCATTATAAAAGAGTCTAGTGATGAGGATGTAATATGTTCTTCTGGGAGGGGGGGCTCAGGTTCGGGATGAGGTTTTGATGTTGGTGTCCCCGACAGCTCATGTGCCTTTACGAGCCGTCTGGAAGGTCGTTTGACTAGAAGTTTTGATGTTTTGGCTGCTGGGGCATTTATACTGAGTTCTGCCTGCCCTGCCGTTGCTTTCTTTTCTTTGGCTTTGACTGAGGCTATGATTTTGGCGATCTCGTCTTCTGTGAATAGGAGCTTGTCCTTGTCATAGTCAGCAAGCTCTGGAAGTGGAAGCAGGGTTCTGGAAGATTTTGTGGGGCAGAACACGTAGTGCAGCTTTCCATCCTTATCTTTTAAGATATAGGAGTTATTTAGTGTTTGTTCGTTGGTAAGGATGTCGCCCTTGATTGGGTTGCATTTTGGTAGAAGTCTATCCATCTTAAGATATTTGATGATAGATGTGATATGACCACCTGTGCAAATTTCTTTTCCGAGGGCGAAAGCTGATAGCTTGAGCAGCATATGTCGTCCAATGTTAATGGGTAGTCCGTTTAGGACTGACCAGAGGACAAAAAGGTCAGATATAAGAACATTTCCTCCTTCGGATCTGGGGAAAAGTGTGCCAATGATGATTTTGTGGAGCGTGCACACTAGGCCAGAATGAATGTTGGAGGCCTTGCTTGTCCTTGCATCAAAGGTTGGCAACCCCGTTAGTGTTTTCCAGAAGGTATGCTTGTTGAACTTGGGGTGTTCTGTACCAGTGGCTTTAGCTTTCTTCAGCTGGTCTTGATTATCGATAAAGATTTCATTTAGAAGATTTTCAGTGATGACCACCTCGTTGTGAAAGATTCTGGTGGTTATTCTGCGGTCACCTCCCTCCCTTTCTTTATCCATGATGTCCACCGCTTCTTTGTGGAAGTAGGTGAAGAATTCTGTTGTTGGCTCAATGTAGGGAATTTCGGATACGAAGCATAGCCGGGAGAGGTTTGAATTGTCAAGAAGAGTGAGGATTCTGTTATAGATCCCCATCTTCATAAGTATGCTGGGGCAGACATACTTGGTTGGTTTAAGGAGTTGGCTGATGGAGGGGATGTTATGGAGATGAAGGTTTTCGGGTGGTGGTGCTGTGGTGGTGATGGGAGGAAAAATAGGAACAGTTATTGTGGCAGGGGTGGTAGTGGTGGTGGTGGATGGTGGGATGTACCCTGCCAGGATTTGTTCCCTTGCAGAGGCGGGGTGAACCTGCTTCCTGGCTCTCTTCTTAGGTGCTGGCTCAGCTGTGGATTCTTGAGCCATTCTCTTCCCCTTAGTTTTTGTAGTGGGTGATTCTTTCTCAGGGGAAGGCTGGTATTCTGAGGCCTCGTCGGATGAATCTCTTCTACCTCCTCTTCAGAAGGTTCTTCATCTAAGCAGCGGTTGATTCGCTTTATGTCTTTCATGACTTCAATCAGGTTCACTTGTGCTGGGACCTATCTAGTCTTTTTGTACTGGTCAACTATGTTTCGGAGATTTGCTCGTTCAGCTAGTAATTCCTCTTTTGTCCAGAAAGGAGCATCTGTTGTTCCTTGCTTCACAGGTGAAGTCATTCTGAAATGATTGACAATAAAACAGAAGTTAGAAATCGTAAATTTTGAAATTATAACAAAGTGATATTATTTGAGTTTTGCAGGTTAATTGATTTCCAACGGTCCTGAGACCGTTTGGTCATTTTCATTTTTTTTTACATGGTCTTGAGACCGCGAGGGATATCACGGTCTGGAGACCGCGAGGGACCTCACGGTCTGGAGACCGCGAGGAAGACGAACCGCGCGGGAGACGAACCGCGCGGTCGTTCGTCGGCAAGAACCATGAAAACGACGACGGCGACAAGCGCAAAGAGGAGTTCGAACGCAGACGATTGTTTATCGGTGGTGTGGAGCGGTGAACCACTGGGTTGTTAACCTGTTGGCACGGACAACGAGGAGCCTGAGTGCGGCGAGCGTCAGAATGGGAGTGACGACGGAGCAGAGCAAGAGCGGCGAAGGTGTGAAACAGTGTCGCAGAGACGAAGCTCTGAGCGCAGAGAAGGGAAGCGTTCAGAGAAGGAGAGTGCAGAGACAGCGTCGGAGAAGGAAAACGCAGAGAGGAATGAAACAGGAAGGCTCGGGAATTCGGGCTTCTAGAAGAGAAAACGTAGGCGAGGGGGAATGTATTTATAGGTTTATAGGGGGGGCGCCTCATACCGAACAGTTTTGAGACTGCGAGGGCCCAAACGGTCTTGAGACCGAGAGAGCTCAAACGGTCTTGAGACCGCGAGAGCTCAAACGGTCTTGAGACCGCGAGGGCTCAAACGGTCTTGAGACCGAGAGAGATCAAACGGTCTTGAGACCGCGAGGGCCCAAACGGTCTTGAGACCGAGAGAGCTCAAACGGTCTTGAGACCGCGAGGGCTCAAACGGTCTTGAGACCGCGAGGGACCAAACGGTCTTGAGACCGTTTGGCCCCAAGATTATGTGGATTTTTATGTATTTTTAGATTTAAAGAAGAAAGAAAAACAAAAAACGAAGAAAGTAAAAAACAGAAAAAAACAAAATAAAAGGCTAGAAAATTAGGGAAGGTGATACTCAGGTCTTGGGCTGCCTCCCAAGAAGCGCTTTGGTTTAACGTCGCTGGCTCGACAAGATTTTGCTCCGGCTATGATGACTTTATAGGATCATGGATCTCTATGGTTTGCCTTGATAGTTTGTCTGCCGGAGTGTGGTATTTCTTCAATCTGTGACCATTTACTGTCCTTTCTCCTCCATTATCATTGAGAATAATGACAGCTCCTGTCGGGTATATGTGTTTGATTGTGAACGACCCCGACTATTTAGTACGCAATTTTCCAGGAAACATTTTTAATCTGGAGTTGAATAGGAGGACTTTGTCTCCGACGGTTATATCCTTTCTTTTTATGTGGCCATCATGCCACATCTTAGTTTGTTCTTTGTAAATTCTTGCGTTGTGGTAGGCTGTCATTCATAATTCTTCTAGTTCTTGGAGTTGCAGTTGTCTGAATTCACCAGTTCCTTTGAGATCGAAGTTTAGTTGCTTAATGGCCCACCAAGCCTTATGCTCTAATTCAACTGGCAAATGGCAAGACTTCCCATACACTAATCGAAATGGAGTTGTTCCGATTGGTGTTTTGAAAGCTGTACGGTAAGCCCATAGAGCGTCAGATAGTTTGGTGGACCAATCGGTGTGGTGCCGATTGACAGTGTTTTCCAGGATAGCTTTAATTTGCCTATTGGAGACTTCAACCTGTCCACATGTCTGTGGATGATACGGTGTAGAAACTTTGTGGTTGACTCCGTATTTGCTTAATAAGGCTTCAAAGCTCCGTTCCAAGAAATGTGATCTGCCGTCAGATATTATCGTTCTTGGGACGCCGAATCCGGGGAATATTATCTCTTTAAACATCTTGATTACCGGTTTTGAATCACAAGAGATGGTCGGTAGAGCTTCTACCCATTTTGACACGTAATCCACAGCAACTAAGATGTACATGAATCCGTAGGATGAGGGGAAAGGGCCCATGTAATCTATTCCCCATACATCGAAGAGTTTGATTTCTTGCCATATGTTCAATGGCATTTCATTTCTTCTGGTAATTCCCCCAGATAGTTGGCACTTGTCGCATGATCACACGTATTCATGTGCGTATTTTGCGATGGTAGGCCAATAAAAGCCAGATTGCAGGACTTTAAGAGCTGTCTTTTTTTGAACTCATGTGGCCCCCAGTGGGGCCTGAGTGACAGTGCTCAAGAACCGAAGTGATTTCCGTCTCTGGAATGCATCTACGAAAGAGTCCATCTGTGCATAAGCGAAAAAGATAGGGCTCGTCCCAGAAATATTGCTTAGCGTCGTGAATGAACTTCTTTTTGTCGTGATAGGATGCGGACGGGTGAATGATTCCTGTTGCCAAATAATTAACAATGTCGGCATACCAGGGGAATCCATTAGCAACTTTCATTAGTTGGTCGTCCGGGAGGGAGTCTCGAATAGGTACTTTGTCTTCATCCTCGACTCTAATACGGCTGAGATGGTCAGCGACGACGTTTTCCACCCCGCTTTTGTCTTTGATTTCCAAATCGAATTCTTGAAGAATTAATACCCAGCGGATAAGTCTAGGTTTTGCATCTTGCTTCTGAATTAGATACCGTATAGCGGAGTGGTCAGTGTAGACAATGACTTTAGCTCCAATCAGGTATGAGCGGAATTTCTCGAATGCGTAGATGACAGCTAAGAATTCCTTTTCTGTGGTGGTGTAATTTTTCTGTGCTTCATCCAGCATTTTAGATGCGTAGTATATAACATAGGGTTTCTTGTCGATTCTTTGCCCTAATACGGCCCCTATGGCATAATCGCTCGCGTCACACATGATTTCGAATGGTTGTGACCAATCTGGAGCTCTTAGAATGGGTGCGGAAATCAAGGCATTTTTTAGAGTTGTGAAACTTTGCAAACATTCTTGGTTAAAGTTAAATTCCGTGTCCTTGGTCAGCAGTTGTGTCATGGGTTTTGCTATTTTTGAGAAGTCTTTGATAAATCTTATGTAAAACCCAGCATGACCTAAGAAAGCACGTACCCCTTTTACATCTTTTGGTGGCATCAATTTTGAGATGACGTCAATTTTTGCTTGATCCACCTCGATCCCTCTATCTCTCACTCTGTGTCCGAGGACAACACCTTCTGTTACCATAAAATGGCATTTTTCCCAATTTAAGATGAGGTTTGTGTCCTCACATCTTTGTAAAACTTGAACCAGGTTGAGCATACAGTTGTCGAAAGAGTTTCCATAAATTGAGAAATCATCCATGAATATCTCCATTATAGATTCTGTTAATCCTGCAAAGATAGCAGACATGCATCTCTGAAAAGTGGCTGGCGCGTTACAAAGCCCGAATGGCATTCTTCTGAAGGCATATGTCCCAAAGGACAGGTGAAAGTAGTTTTCTCTTGATCTTCCGGGTGTATAGGGATTTGGTAAAACCCGGAATAACCATCGAGGTAACAGAAGAATTTCTGATGAGCTAAGCGCTCGAGGACCTCATCTAGGAAGGGCAAGGGGAAATGATCTTTCCTTGTTGCTTTATTAAGTTTTCTGTAATCTATACACATTCTCCACCCTACCAGTTCATTCTTATCATGAAGAACAATAGTAGTCCCCCCTTTTTTAGGGACCACCTGCACGGGGCTTACCCATTGAGAATCCGAGATTGGGTAGATGATACCTACCTTCAGGAGTTTGAGAACCTCGATGCGAACTACCTCCTTGAGATTAGGGTTCAACTTCCTTTGATGTTCCCTCGATGGTTTGAATTCTTCCACCATAGGCAATCTGTGCATGCATAAAGCTGGGTTTACACCAGTTAAGTCAGTCATTTTATATCCGATAGCTTTCTTGTGTCTCTTTAGCTCATCAAGAAGTCTGTTTTCTTGGTCTTCTTCCAGAGTAGAGCTGATAATCACTGGACAAAGTTTCTCGCTGTCAAGGAAGACATGTTTGAGTCCCTCGGGTAAGGCCTTCAATTCAGGGGCCTTAGGTGGTTCGGTAGTTTCTATAATGGTGACAGCCTTGAGTTCTTCAAAGGTGGCTGTTGGGGCTTCTTCAGCTTTTTCTAAATATTGAAGGCATTGTTGCACTAGTTCGTTTGCCGAAAATTCTACTTCCGGGTTTGTCAAGGCACTTTCCAACTCATCGGAGGGTTCAGACATTTCTAACTGGGACATTTGATATATAGCATCTAGGAGAAAAACTTCTTCTTGAATGCTTGGTCCTTTCATGCTGTTTAGGACTCTGAATTGGAAAGCTTCCTTCCCAAGTCTCAGTATAATCGTTCCTGCTTCTACATCGATGAGCGCTCGGGCGGTAGCTAGGAAGGGTCTTCTGAAGATTATCGGGTATCGTAGATCTTCTTGTATGTCCATAATAACGAAATCGCACGGGACGTAAGAATTTGTTCCTATTCTGATAGGAATATCCTCGATAATTCCAAGGGGAGCAGTTATGGTAGAGTCGGCTAACTGAATTGTCATTGACGTAGGTAACAAATCAGTAAAGCCTAATCTTTTACACATAGAATAGGGCATGATGGATATACTTGCTCCTAGATCTGCTAATCCCTTTTTGCTAGAGCCATTTCCAATCGAACACTGAATACCGAAGGAACCTGCGTCCTTCTTTTTCTTTGGCATTTTGTTAAGCAGAATATATGAAGTGGTCTGATCTAGTTTCACTGTTTCATGCTTTTCTGTCATATATTTTCTCGACAGCAGGGTTTTCAGTTATTTGGTCCAAGCGGGCACTTCAGAAAGGGCATCTAGAAATGGGATATCGATATACAGTTTCTTCATAGCTTCTTTGAATTTCTGGAACCTAGTGTCCATTTTGGTCCCTTTCAGCCTGTCCGGATAAGGAATTTTGGATGGGACTTCTGGCATTGGTTCCTTTTCTTTTTCTTTCTCAGTAGAATTTTCTATTTCTTTGCTTGAGTTTCCTGTTGGGGAAAGAATGGCTACATCATCATCATCATGGATGATTCTGGTGATATCAGGCAGGACACGACCAGACCGTGTGGTGACATCATTCAGTTGCTCAGGTCTATTTTGGTCATGCCTTGGGTTTGCCTCTGGTTGCCCAGCGAAGGTACCTGTTGGTGGTTTCAACTGAGCAGCAATCTGTGCTAATTGGGCCTCCACCACCTTTTGTTGAGCTTGTTGATTTGCAAGCATGGTCTGCTGAGATTGCAGCATCTGCCTAATCAAAGATATTTCATCAGATGGTTGGGAAGGAGCACTCCTCTGATGATATTGAGTGACTTGTTGCCCCTGGGGTTGCTGCGGAGGTGCTGTCAACTGCGGTTGTTGTGGCTGCTGCAACTGGGGTTGTTGCAGTTGTGGGTGCAGTCCTGGGTATTGATAGGAAGGATTCCTAGGATAATTAGATCGTTGGAACCCATTTCTATAATTCCCTTGGGCGAAGTTATTCTGAAATCCTGGTGGTTGTTTGCTGAAAGATCCACCTTGTATCTGTTGTTGAGGATTGGCAGTTCCTGCAGGATTTCCATATTGGAAACCTAGGTGATTTCTTGGTTTATCTGGATTGTAGTACACCTGGCCAGGTATTGAATGGATGGAGTTGACTTGCTCTGGAATTTGGTCCTCGGGATGCTCAATAATGGGCTCATATTGCGGCACGGGTGGTTGTAAATCCATCATGACATTGTACAGCAGACCACATGATAATGTGGGATGGTCAGATGCATGACAGGCTTCACAAGTTCCAGTAGCTGCTTTTACTTGTTGAACTTGAGAGCTTTTCTTCTTGTCATATTCCCCGAAAGAAGTTTTGAGGGCTTGTTGCTTGCTAGCAATAGTCTTCAGGACCTCTGCAATGGCCTTGAGTTCCATAGATTCTTCAGCTTTGTAGACTTTAAGAACTCCCTTGGGTTGGTTAGATGACCTTCCCCAATTGGATTGGTTCTCGGCCCCTAGCGTAACTATATTCCAAGCATCTTCATAGTTCTTTCTCATAAAATTTCCTCCAGATGAGGAATCTAGAAATTTCTTGATATCATCACTTACTCCTCTATAGAATGTTTCTATTAGTTGATTTTGAGATATGCCATGGTGAGGACACTTTCTCAGGAGTTCCTTGAATCTTTCCCAAGCTTCCGCAAGTGTTTCTCCAGGTAGTTGGGCGAAGTGATTAATCTGTCCCCTAATCTCATAGGTTAGTGAAGGTGGAAAGAATTTCTCAAGAAACTTTTCTTCTAAAGGAGTCCAGGTAGTGATGATGGGGTGTCTATCTAAAGCATTGTACCAGCTTAGCGCTCTTCCAGATAAGGTGAAGTGGAAAAGGTGTAACATTATTGCTTCCAGGGCAATTCCTGCTTGAGGTACAAGTCGGAAGAGTGACTTGAATCTCTTAAGGTGATCCATGCAATCGTCTCTGGGTGCTCCAGAGAATGAGATGCCTTGCATGATCTGGATCCATTGCGTCCAGATTTCAAAGTTTGGTATGTTAATAATTGGTGGTCGGACTGGGTGATCATCTTCATAATTCTTCGGGACTGCGTAGTCCCGAAGTTGCTTGTTTCTTAGCGCAAGTTGAGCAGCAACATTCTCTTCTTGGATGCGGGCTTGTTCCTCAGCTCGAACCTCAGCTTGCACTTGAGCACGAGTTTCTGCAATAAGTTGTGCTCGTTGTGCTGCTATGGCGGCGTTAACTCTTTCTGCAACAAGACGTTGCTCTTCAGCCATCTGTCTGGCTCTTTGGTGGTTAAGTCTAATCCTTCGGTGGAAACTTCTTTCTACCTCAGAGTCGTACTCTGGTTCAGGGGAGAATCCGATGCTATGCGGGGGTTGCATACACGTTTTCTACCTGAGTATAAAGAAAATCACACGTTAAGATAATGGAAGGAAATGAAGAAGTCAAGAAGATTTGGAGTAGTTATCAAGAAAATGTGTAAAATCATAATCAACCAAGAAGTTGTTAAGTAAAAGCTAAAACGTTCCGTTGTCCCCGGCAACGGCGCCAATTTTTGATGGAGTTTTGCAACACCACTAAAAATCCTAGAGATGATGAATCCCTAAGTTTAGCCTTGCTAGTACTATGGTAAGATCTCCACCCACGTATGCTAAGACACGCGGAAGTCTTATCGTAGTATAGTTAAGGGTCGAATCCTCGGGACAACGGTCTTGATGTAATCAAGATCGAAAACGTTTTAGGAGTACTTAACTACTTAACAGTTGATATTTAGATCGAAAGTTTGATTTGGTTTTAAGCTAAGTGCAAGGAAAGTAAAGCAAGAAAGTAGAAATTAAGGTTGTAAACAATGGTTAAAAACCACTAGGATGTTGCCGGGTTTCACACCACTACACATGGATTACAAACATGCAACATAATAAAAAGACCTACAAAGAGAAACTAATCGGCTAGTATCTTTGTAGACTTAGCTTCCTTTCGGATAACCAACTACGAGGAGTGTGGAGTATTGCAATGCCAGCCATCCCCTAACGAATGGTCACTTACTTTGCATTACTCCTTCATGAAGTGTGTTCCTCGACCTTACCAAGGTTGCAATTCCATACGTCAACTGATTCCATTTCATAGTATGAAAGTGCAACGATGGTAGTGAGTTTACTCCACTCGTGAAAGCACTCCTAGATACCGAAACAGACATATGGTGACTACATATATCTAGAACCAACATTCAATCGATATTCAGATCTAAAGGTATAAACGTAGACAATTCATACCAAAAGATAATAAGTAGCACAAGTTGGTGATCAAGCAACAGGCATTCATTAAACGATAGATGTTGAGCCAAAAAGGAGAGTATCTCTATTGCAAACGATTGAATTACATTGCATGAAATGAAAACATGGGTAGCGGGGCTACTCCCCGCACCCTAGTGAAAAGGACTACTCGCTCATCTCAAGAGAAAAGGAGGAGGTGAGAAGAGAGAGAAAGAACGACATCTCCATGGAGGAGGGAAGGTTGAACCCTTGGTGGAGAGAGCAACGATCTTCACACTTCGTGGTTTCTTGATGATGGATCTTCTCCTCCCACCTTCTTTGTTGATGAGAGAGAAGGTAGCTTGATGATGAGATGTGGACCTCAAACCGGCAGCCTTAGGGCGATGGATGAAGGATGGAATTGCTCTGGAACTGGAGAGGCAGCCTTTGGGCGTCTGAGATTCGATCTCTTTGAAGTGACCCTTGAGGTCCTATTTATAGGCTCAAGTTGAGCCCAAACGGTCTTGAGACCGTTTGGTCTCAAACGGTCTTGAGACCGTTTGCCTTCTCGCGGTCTTGGGACTGTGAGGCCTTCTCGTGGTCTTGGGACCGTGAGGCCTTCTCGCGGTCTTGGGACCGCGAGGCCTTCTCGCGGTCTTGGGACCGCGAGGCCTTCTCACGGTCTTGGGACCGTGAGGCCTTCTCGCGGTCTTGGGACCGTGAGGCCTTCTCGCGGTCTTGGGACCCTGAGGCCTTCTCGCGGTCTTGGGACCCTGAGGAGTCTTTGTAATTTTTTTGTGTTTTCTGTAATGAAAAAGAAGAAAAGTTAGTTTATTGGTGTATCCGCAATAAAGTAAAAAAGTTTAATGATTCTATCTAATTTATCTAAGAATGAGTATGGAAAATTAAAGATAACTAAATAAGATAACGTCACAAAATGGGAGGTTATCAAGGGCATGTTGCTTAACTTAGGTAGTTGATGACTCCAAGTCATTGTATTGATATCTAAAAATGGTAAGGTGTTGATCAAAAACTTAAAAATACATAAATCTGTGAATTTGGCATGACAACCCAATAAATTAGAAACTAATTGAACATAATTCTCTCTTCTTAACGTTTATCTATTCTTTCTTCGATACATTGTTCTAGCTAAATACTCTTACTCATTTGATATTAAATTTGACAAGGTAACTAACTAATCTATGTAGATTCTAAATATATCATTATTTTCAACTTTTGGGACTACCTATTATGTTGTTGGACTTAATAAGTTTGGTTAATATAACCGCCTCAATTATCATCCTACTTGAGATATCTCCCAAATAGTTAATGATCAAAATTTCTTATGACGTTTCCTTATCAAGATTTACCTTACGAATTCTTATATGCAACTATGTGCATTATTTAATTCAAGATTCTTGTTAAAGCCAAAAAAATCTATAATCATTGAATTAATCTCAAAATAATGTCTTAATAATATACTATTCATTTTTTTTGCCTATAGTGTGTTTCCCATTGTTGTTGTTGATTTGAAGAAGTTCCATATTTTATTTAAGCATTACTAAACTCGTTGATTGAATTATTTAAATTATGTTTGAATATATTAATATACATGTATCATATATTATAATAAATATATAACTACCTAGCATTCCATATATTATGATATAAACTCCAAACTATATTTTATTAGTCCCTTTACCAACTTAGGTGTAACCAACATTTACAACAAGTGAGCTAGAAATTATTATGCAAAATGTCCAATTAATTTTTTATATTAAAATTGATCTCCTAAACACTAACTATCCTCATCTTATTAAGGGCACTGAATACATATTTTAAACCATATTTTGGGTTCCTCCTTAACTAAATCCAAAGGCATTCAATCCTTAGAATTAGAATTTATAGGGCTAGTAAGTTAGGTGTTAGAATGTTAAAACCTCCACCCCTTAAAGAGGAATTCTCCCCCAAATCTAACCATCCATATACTACCAAGGAGATACTCTCCACCCCTTAAAACATTTCTAATAAGTCAAACAAACAACTCTATGGGCATGAGGGTATGTATATCGATCATGTAATATTTGTTTTACTAGGTTGGTTCATGAACATTGGTCATGCTTCCAACTAGAGAGAATTTATCATGTCTCTTAACAACCCTAAAGTTCACATCAACATATAGTAGGTCTCTTAGTATAACCCTACACAACCTAAATGGATAAACAGGACAGGTCTAGAAAACCTTAGATACAAGCTACTTCAGCTAAGTTATCACACAATTCTCATACCTAATGTATAATGGTTATGTTTTGACTAGTTATAGGGATTCTATTATGTTTCTATCTACTTTACTCCATTGTGTCTTAGTTCAAGAAAACATCAATAATTTCCAAATATGTTTTTCTACACATAATAGTAATATGGAAAGTAATTTTTGGAGATGAAAACTATGCTATATAAAATAAAAGATGGATCCATAACAAGTTTCAAGAACCAAGTCACAAACATACATACAAACATTTTCTTATCCTACTAGTTATCATCTGCATTACCTAATTCCATCCTAAAGTAAAATTCCATAACTCATTGGAGTTATATTGGTACCCAACCTACATTGTTGGGTATAAGCACCTAGGGTCTCATCATGTTAGGGTTAACTACTCAAGGCCCTTATGGGTACCTCATAAGATTCTATTTATTTCTCCCATCATCACATGGTCAACATGGGTAATTCTAGGGAACACAATCATCTAGAGTTTTCACATAGCATAAGGGTCCTATAAGGAACTTATGGGAGATAAACTTAAAATATTCAGATAATCAATTGCCTTGGGTCTAATATTATACTCAAAGGAGTAATAATTCGAAGGGGTCCACTCTCTAATAATTGAATAATAGGAATACTCTCAAAACCAAGATAAAAAAATTTCGAGGGCATGTGATCCAATATATTCGTATAGTATGTCCAAAATACCAAAAGACACTTATGGGATATATTGTTCTTGCTACTATAATTTTATAAAATTACATCGATGACAAACACATAATTGAATGCATGAGGCAAAAGCTACAAAATTATTCCACAATGTAAAGGGTTTTCCAACAACTTCAATTCTATCTCCCAAGGGTCATCTTCTATGCATGTGCATGTACTATTCAACTTATTCATCCTTACAAAGTCCTCTTGACCTAAGGAGTTGGAAGCTAACCCCACAAAACAAGAAAGGTGCAAATCTATCAAAAAAATGTTGGTATGTTCATACGGTAGGGAATTGGACAAAGGAAAGGGAATGTAAATAATATGCAAGGATCCAAATCAAATGAGAGATAAGGGGAATTTATCCAAATGAATGTCAAGAGAAACATTTCTATAATATGGAAATCAAGTATATACTTTCCATTAAACAAAATCAAGTATGCCAAAAAGTATCGAGGAGGTTAATTTAAATTATATAATCAATAAAGATGAAGCAAAAAGAGTATGGATAAAGCTCTTGCATGTTCAAACAATTCCATAATCATAATAAATAAAACCATGGATGTATATTATAACAAAGACCTACATCATCTGTAAAGTAGGTATGGAACCCATAAATTTTAAACCAATACAGAAGGACTAAAGCATTAGTATGAAATAAATATGGCTTGGGAGGACGGCTAAAACTCAACTATGGTAGGAGAATGAAAACATCAGTTCCTAAATATATCTTAGTGACAGGGGGACAAAACCCCAATGCTTGGCAGGGGGAATAAATTCTTAGTGCCTAAAAATATGGTGTATCCACTTCGAGATACGACTAGTCAAAACCACAGTTGCATAATAAACTAGGTAAGATTGTAATTACAATTCTAATAATTGTCTTGTACCAAAAATCATTGGAAACATCCAATATGTGACAATTAAGGTCATAATACCGTTATACAAGAGAATTTCAATAAACAACATTGAATAACATAGAGAACAATAAGTTTTTTTTTCAAACGGAAGAAAATATTCCAAAAGGGGATTTTTCAAAATGATTATATGCATCATAGGTATATAATTAGGGTTTTACACTCATTACATGAATTTAGGATTTCAAGTCACAAAATATATCAATAGAGAGGAAAATAGGTAATTTCCCAATATGAATTAGAACAATACAACATACTTGATTCACCATCATAAAATGATTCATGGTCAGACCCTATTTCCACAATTTTATTTAAACACTTAATACGATTTTAGATTGTGTTAGGATCAATCTCCATTAGTTATAAAATACCATAAAATCACATTTTATTACTTTGGAGTTAGGTTATAAAACACACACCATTAGATGATGAGTAAATTTTGGCTATAAAACATATTTTATTCCATTATTATGTATTGCCATTAATTTATTATGTTTATTAGCTAAATTCATTTACTAATATTTCTTCAAAAATAAAGGAGCAAAGACATTATTGTCCTTAATCATGTGATAAAACTTATCAGCATGGTAAGGTTTCCATGTCTTTCCCTTTTACCAAAAATGTGCAATTGTGAGGCCAATAAAAAATTTCTATGACCAACTTACATCGTAGCTAGCAAGCATGAAATAAGAGAATCCAAGAAAGGGTGTGAACTCTAGAAATCAACGACAATAATGTTTCATAGACCATATCCATGTATGTGGCTACACGAACTCAGAAGCGTAACTCCCAAACTGGAGTCCAAGGTGAGATATGAAAATCAATCTGGGAACTATCTTACTTGGGCCTTCCTGATCCCAATGAACCCTAGTTGAAAACTTGGATGGCCAAAAATGTTAGGGCTTTCTGACGTGAGCATAGAAGTAAGGAAATTTGAAGACTGGTGATGACTAAAACACACACTAATTTGAAGACATGAAAAGATTTGTTGAACAAAAATGAAAGAAAATACAAGTAAAGAGGAAATAGGTGACCAAAACTCACAAATTGGTTCCAATTATTGATCTGAAGCAAGAAAGAGAGGATTTGATATTACTAGTCAAAGATTGAAATTGAGAGGTAATCATTGCTTGCATGGATTCTCTGAAGAGTTTTGGGCCATCACCAAGCTCCTTCATGGTTGGAGGTGCCCTCCCAAACCTAAGATATTTCCTAGGGAGAGGTGGGGTTGGTACTGTATGCGAAATGGTAAAATACATCACAGAAGTTAGGGAAACAAGTTTCTAAGGGCTTCCCGTCGGTGGGCGAGTAGGTAATTATAGGAATGGAGGTCTGGAATGTTGAAGTGTAAAAGTGAGAAAGAAAAGGAGAGATTAAGAGATTTAGGGTTCTACAAAGAGGTTAGGACTACCAAACCCTATATTATCTAGGATCATCATTTTATGGAAGAGGAGGGACATGTTTTGAGAAAGAATGGAGTTTAGTGGACTGGAGAGAGATAAGTTGAGATCATAGATGGAGAGGAAAATGTACACAATGTCATGCAGGAAATGTCTCTTACCTTTGGTAGGTAAATACTCCCAAGGAATTGGACTGTGATCTAACAGTGGGAAGGTGTGTTGCACAAAGTCATAAATCCAGAAATTGGGGACATTAGTGTGAAAATCCAATAAATTAGGAAACTAAATGAGCATGATTCTCTTTTCTTTCCATTTACACATTCTTTAGTTTATAGTTTATTTAAGTTATGTACCCTTATCCATTGGATATGAAAATTAACAATGACTAATTAATTTATGTAGACGTTGAATCTATAAATTAATAGGGTTATTAATTAATTAATTAATGTAGATTCCAAATCTATCACTATTTTCACTTTTGAGAATACCTTTAATGTAACTAACATAATAGGTTTTCTTGATAATATAACCAAATTACCATCCTGGTTGATGCATCTCCAATGTTTAGGAATGTTTATGGGATTTCCTTATCAAGAATTACCTTACACGGTTCCCATATGCAACCACATCAATTATATAATTTAATAATACTTTTAAAATATTTAATGATATTATCATTTAATGAATAAAAAATTAATTTCCCACTAATCTTTATAATCTTTTTTATGCATTTTAGGATGTTTCACATCATTATTATTCATATGTGTATGTTCCATCTTATTATAAGCATTAGTAAACTCATTGGTTGAATTACCTACATTAAATATGAATATATTTATCTGCATGTATTATCACTTATATAAAACTTATAACTACCTACATGAAATATATTAGGATATGGGTCTCTAAATTATATTTTACATCAATTAGTTCCTTTACCAGTTTAGTTGTAAACAACATTTATAGAAAGTGAGTTAGGGTTTAGTATGTAGAATGTCCTATATAATTTATTCATTGTTATTAGTATACTAAACACTAATTTTCCTCATCCGAGAATCATGTTTCGAGTTTTCTCCTAAACTAAGCCAAAATGCATAGAATCCTTAGGATAAGTATTTTCATGGCTAGGAAGTTATGTTTTGGTATGTTACAACTGTCATCAACATCATCATGGGGGTTATTTCTACATAAGAAACCATGTTGTGCAAATAGGCGAATAGAACTCAGACCTATCAAAATGGGTTAAAATCCATAGACACTTTTCAGTCGACCCGTGTAAGTTAGGTTTGGGTGATGAAACATTTCAACCCATAGGAAATCATCAAAACACGTACCCACCTATTTTTATAGTGGGTTTCATGAGTGACTCACAGTAACCTATGGGTGACCAAGTTAATTGAAGTCAGTATATTAATATACATATTATATACACACATTTTGTAACATACTCAATTTTAGTGCCAAATTTAAATATTGATCTATGATTTCTAATTCTCCAAAAATTGAAAGTTTCTTTTTCTAATTTGCATTTGTTATGAACCCCATTTGAAATACCTTGAAATCCTATCATAGAAATGCAAATTGCCCTTGTTGGGTCTAGTCATCTCATTCGAAACCTAATTGGATAATTGAAACCTTATCAGAATTCCTAGATTTGAAATTGTTATTATTAAGCTTAAAATAGTAATGCTTGGGTTAATTATGGTATTAATCATGTTGAACCACCTTAGAATCGCCAATAAGAGATTTGACCTAATGGATGAAGGGATTTAGAAATACTTATGGTGAGAGAAACTGCCAATCACTAATAATAAAAGGGATTAGCCAAATAATAATAATAATATGAATTTAAAACCCATCGTAACTCATGGTCAAACAGTTGATGGACTAGGGCCCATGCACCAGGTCTATTCATCCTTTACCCTCAAAGCGACGTCTCCCTTCCACACGATCATTTTTCCAGCCAGAGTAACAACACGGAGATCTCCCATCCTATCTCGCTCGCTTCTTCTCAATGCTGCCCACACACCAGTTCAAACCACCGTGAGTAATGACTGCCATACCATAATGAGAAGGAGACCAAGAGGCCATGACTTTTAAAACCGACGACTGGGGAAGGTAACTGATGATGAGCCGCCTCTAAAACTAGGCACCACCCGATTCAAAAACAACCAGGGCCTCACAGAGACCCTATGCACACAAACCCTAGGGTCGGCACTCCTATAAAGGACCTACCTCTCCACCTATCAATCACAACACCGCTACCTCCTCCTTAACCCGTCAGCAGCCCTTGTGCATCAGCAAAGACAAAGCCTTTCCCTAATCCCCCTTTGCCACCGTCGACACCTGAGTACCCTAGCCTGGGAGAGTGCCTGCTCCGATCTCGGCTGCCCTCAATTACAGCACCGCCGGTCTGGGCAGGACTGTAGATCAACAACCACCACCCCCACCTCCAGTCGGTACTATTGCCACTGATGGGGAGTCTGCTAACACTCCGGTGATTAGTGGTTAGTCTCCACTGCCAATCACATCCCTACCTCCTCCCCCCAGTTTAGAGTTGCATCACCGCTAGAGACAAGCAGCAACCAACTTCTACAAACAGATGGCCCCCTTTCTCTACCTCATCCGACCTCTATACACCTTGCTTGAGTGAGCTACCATAATAGAGTGTCAACCTCATGGTCACCAAGGATAGTAGGCAAAACCACGACAGGGTCAGCCCGTCAAGCAGACCACAACTGAAGACATCAGCACCCTAGGAGGTACCTTCTCTGATTTTTTACATGTTATTTGTATTCGATAAACTAATAAACTGATATGAGAAGGGACTAGGGTAAGAGGTGATGCACGATTTAATCTCCCGACCTACTAATGAAATGAAGTAAAATATAGATACATATATGCATGATTTGATGATTAATACAATACAAATCATAGTCATGTAGGAATACTATGATCTCTGTGTATGTTATCCTTACTAAGTACATATGGGTGTACATATGTCCTAGGTAATTTCAATGATGAAGTGATTGACTTCACATGGATCAAATCATGTTTAATTATCCTTATGAACCACATAATCTAGATTTCAACCTATCAAGGGAGGAAAAGGATGATGATAAGGATAATGATAAAAACCCTAACTTTGATTTCCCTAAGTTTTCTACAAATCATATAAACTAGCGATATTAAACTATATGTATGAATATGGTCCATGGTGTAGTATTACCTAAGTAGTACTTAAGTAATGTGTAAATATTATCTACCATGAACATGATGTATGTTATACTACTTGTGCACAAAGAGATAACTACAATGATGAGAGTACATTTAATAACATCATGATAATACTATATAACTATCAAAGAGAATGAGGGGTAAAATAGTAATTTCACCTAATGAGAATCTAGAAGATAATTTCAAAGCCAAGGATTGCCTAATGACCTGGAATATTTCCCTTTTCCTAGGATTAGAAACCTTAGAGCCTGCTAAACCCTAGTTGTGGGAATATCAAATTTTGTTTGGATTCAGAGGTACTAGATTTTCTATTTTTATATTGAGGAATTAAGTTCTCTCTTGAATTCCATGTACAATGTTTAGTGGTGAACCCTATACTTTTGTAAGCCTTTACTACCTCTTTGAAACTTCACCACCTCAGATTGATTATTGTTTGACTGCATTGAATATTATAATTGCACTTGACTTGATCTATTTGGAATTTTGACTCCCTGGACTTTGTTACCTTTGGGCATTGGCCCCTTAGAGGTTTGGCTCACTTGAGGTAGGGTACGTCCCACTTCCCTATGCATAGGTTGTAATGGTTTAGTCAACCCCCAGTCAATTGGTTAACATAGTAGTTAGACTCAATGTTGTTCTTTCATAGATGATTGAACATAAGGCATTGTTGCCCTTGAAGGAGATGATATGATAGTGCTCAACCTTAATATTCAAAAGTTGATCATTGCAAGTATTTTGATATTTTGATATCTTGAACTATTTTGAATAGCCTTGTGGAAATTTGATCTTGAATTTCAAACATTGAAATATTGTTATCCTTACTTTGATAAATTTGGTCCTTGATATTACCTTGGATTGCATTTTGTACCTATATTTTGTAGCTCAATATTTTAATTTAGTACCAACTTATGCTAAACTTTATTTCCCTTCAATGGGGTCCATGTGTGGTTTCGTTCCCTGTGGGAACTCATGGGAAGGTGGTACATAGAAGAGCTTGAAGAGACATGCACTGAGTAGTCCTCCGTTGAAGACTAGATAGTAATAAATTTTATTCTTAAACTTTGTAATCATATTTGTAAGCTTCCATGAATCTGATGCACAAGCCTGGTTGTAATAAAGATTGTTTACGTTTTTTATATTATTTTGTAAATTTCGACCGCAAAGATCGAGTCTTTACACACTTAAAAGAGATGTTTCCAAATTTACCATCAGTTAAATATTTACCTCTAATGGTAGCAAATGTATTCTCTTTATTTTGTGTTAGCAATAGACAACAACATGTACATCTAATATCAAGAATTTATAATGTTAAATAAAAAAATTATGTGTTACTTATTGTGATATATTATGCATAGACATTACATTTTTCCCCAAGCTTACACTAAAATAAAATAGTGAGCAACAATATTTTTTTCTTTTAATTTCATATAAACATAAGTTGAGAACTAATCCATTGGTTTGATAGAAAATATAGTGTGTGTTTGGTTCCTTTGCACTATATTGGACATTAATAACATGGTTATGAGTTGTTTTCATTGTTTTGTTTAGTGTTAAGAAATGTAAATAGCATTTTATTTTTGATTGGATACTTTTTATATGGGCACTTGTGGGTCAAACAACAACCAGTTGGGTCGAGTTTGTCTATGATTTTCTTCCACCCATTCAAAATTGGATCTTTTTTGTACACATCCACAAAACCTACACCTGCAATGACTCAACCCAAACCCAACCCACCCACCCATTTCACAGGTCTATCAAAACCCAATATGCCACCACTGTGTTCAGGCTAGAAATATTTGACTAGAGTGTCCCCATATTTAGTGTTGTCCTACCCCAACTTGGCCACCCATGCAATAGAAGTCACTCCAACTACCTAGAAACAACAATGATCACTAGGTGTAGAGATTTCTAGTTGAGAGACACAGATAATGTGCTTATGCTAAAAATTTTATGGGTTTTGTAGTTTATAATGGATCCAATGAAGGTAACCCACACATGAACCCACATCATATACTAATTCCTTCTCCTCATGAGCATGCTTATATTTAATATCGCTGGTCATAATAAGATTGTAGTATCTGATAGTATCATAGGACAAAAGTACATACAATGACATGTTGTTGTGTAGAACTTGGTGAGTCATTTCATGTATTGATTTTGGTACTATATTTAAACTTTTATCACCAACTTTCCACATTAAGCTATTTTTTATTGTTATTATTGAGAATAAACTCAGATCAATGAGTTTGAGGGTTATCCTTGAGCTTATAAAGTGTGTGGTCCCTTCCCTCATTGCCACTTGGTTTTAATTTGAATATCACATATTTTCACATGGTATCAGTATTTAGTTTATTTGTAATATGGGCCTAGTTATATTGGCACATTAGGTTAAGTCTGCTTCCTTGTACTTTCCTCCTCTCCTACTTATAAGAAGGGAGTTTGTCATCATCTATCAATAAAAAACATCTCATTAAGCCTCCCATCTTATTTTCCACATGCTATCAGAGTAGTCCTCACAAAATAAGTCTGAGGAAATTCCACTCCCTACAAAAACATGTGTGCAAGAACATCAAAAACATGGCAACACATAAGGGGAGATGTTGAGAATAAATCGACACCATTGGGTTTGGGGGTTATTCATGGGGTTACAAAGTTGATGGTCCCTTCAATCATTGCCAATTGGTTTTAAGTTGTATACCACATATTCTCATAGTTATCCTACTATATGTTTCAAAAATTAGATTTTAATGAATTTTCATGAACTAGGTCACCATTCACTGACGCTGAAAGTGTTATATAAATCTTTATAGAAGAAACTTAAAAAGTTTATATGAAACTGGAAATCATATATATGTGTGTGAAACCTTGGAAGAGGAAGATCATGGGATATGTATTACTCATTTGACATCCCTAGTTCTACCCCTACATGATCAATGATAGTTTGATACTTCAAAGGTTAAAGACTCATATTTTTTGGATGTATATCTTAATCTCGGATGGAGTGAGCTTAATAATGTAGACACCCCTATGATATCCACCTTGAATAATATAAAAGTCCTACTATATAGAAAAATTAATCGCCTACACTAATTTTATCATGATGGAGATGACTAGGATATTATGGGCTTGACTAAGACTAGTAAATTAGTTTATGATTCAAAAGATTCAGCCTCAAGGACAAAACCCTTTTTATGGGGAAAAGTGTTGTAATATATGCAAATATAGGTACTATTCTTATCCCTCACTTTTCATATGATATTTCCTTAAAATAATATAGGTACCTATTTTTCCCTTATTTTAGAATCTATTGGGATTATTTAAAGTCAAATAATACCATGTAGTAATGATTATCCCATGTATTTGAACTTTTAGGGTAGATTATCTAATTAACTTCAAATAGTAGGGTTAATAACAAAAAACAATCAATATCCATTCATAATCAAGAATTATTATGGTATGGTGGAGAAAAGCGGAGGTGGCGACGCTGGCGATCTCAATGGCGACTCCATCCTAGGTCGTCCTCCTTTGCTTTAGGGGACCGGAAATGGTGAATCTCCTACTCTAGATCTGGCAAGGAAGTCCTGGAATGAGTTATTCTAAACACCAAAAAAGAAGAATTCTAGTACTTTGTTGGAGAAGATGGACATTACAGTTCAGGAAGGCAAGTTGATATACCTGAAGAAGGAAGCAGATGAAAATTCAGAGAGGTGGAAAAATTGTTTAGTTGGTTACATTGTGGGTTTCAAGCCTCATCTTCCTACACTCGAAGCTTACTTTGCTCAGATCTGGAAGGTAATTGGTAATATTGAAGTGATAGGCAGAGGCAGTGGTTTCTTCATTGTCAGGTTTTTAGAGAGTTAGGACCTTGAAGATGTTCTGGAAGGAGGGATCTGGACTGGTAAAGGGAAACTGGTTGGTTTTTGCTCAGATGGAATTTTGGCGATATAATCTCAATGTTCAAGCTGTCTAACATTCCCATCTGGATTTGAGTGCATAACATTCCATTAGAACTGTGGGACAAGTCCATGTTTGATTGTATTGGGTCATATTTGGGTATTCCTCTTTGTACTAACAACCTTATAAGTGAATGCAAGAGAATGGAGTTTTCCAAACTCTAGGTTCTCATCCAGTCGGATTTTTCTTTCCCACCAGAACTGGAGCTTTGTTCTGATGAAGGTACTACTCACACAATTCAATTTGAGTATGAATGGAAATCGGAGAAATGCAGCTCATGTGGATTGTTTGGCCATGGAGAATGCGAGAGAGGAAGAGTAGTCAAGAAGATTTGAATTCCTAAAGCTATCCAAGTGAAATTTGTATCTGAAGTTCCGATGACTAACTCAACTGTGGACAATTCTGATAAACCCCTATCTGGCATGGGATCCGATGGCGACAATGTTGGGAATACTTGGGAAAAGGCTAATGAAATTACTGACAAGGAAAAGGAAGCTTTTGAGAAAACTATGAAAGATTTTGAAGAAAAGAATAAAGGGTTAAATGCAGACAAGGTGATTGATATTACTCCTGATAACACTCCTTCTGAAGCGAGCAAAATTAAGGAGACTGAATTTAAAGCTGCTGGAAATAAAAAGAAAGCAAAGATAACTAAGAAGATTGTTGATCAAAAAGCTATCCTTAGCAATAGATTTAGGAACCTTGATGAAGGTCCTCTTCCCAGTGAAGTACTAGAGGAAAATAGTGCTAATTGATAGCCTATCCCTAACTATAGTGGCCTGGAATGTTAGGCGACTTAATAACAAAATCCTCAAGGTCCAGGAAGAAGTCAATAGGATTAACCCATATATTATTTTTCTTATTGAGATGAAGGTTAGGTCGGGAAAGATTCAAAAGCTTGTCAATAAAAAATTTCCTGGTTTCTCTTGGGTGTCTAACCATGATTCCCATGCCCTAGGAAGAGTTCTTGTCATGTGGAGACATGATTTTTGTGCTATTACTAAATTTGAGGAGTCTGATCAATTTGTGCATAAGGGTATCTATGTTGATAATGAATCCTTTCTTCTGATAGGTGTTTATGGACACAATGATGATTATTAAAGATCTAGTCTTTGGAAAGATAATGAACGCCTATCTGATGCTACTATGTGTAAGGCCCCTAAACTTGCTTAATGAGTTGAATAAGATTAATTACCATAATTGAATTCTTAGAACCCTAATATAACCTTTTGATATGCTTTGAAATCATAATACAAGCTTAAGTTTCAAATTTGGTCCAATTTGGACACTGTTTGAGCAAGTTATGCAATTTTTTGTACATTTTGGACTTTTCTACAATTTACCCAATTGAGGGGTTTTCTTTGTAATTTGTCACATACATTACGTTCCTTAGATGTTATATTATCATTATTGAGATTTTTGATCCATGGGGCTCCTAGTTGATCCATGGTTTGAAGGTGTTTTCATCAAGGGTATTTTAGGGTTTACCCCTTCACGGATGTGCTACTTTTAGTAGCTATCAACTAATGCATTATGTGATTGTCTAGGAATTTCGACAGAGTAAAGATAAGCAGGTTAATAGGGACGGTGGGGGATATTCTTGTGTATGTTCTTGTATATTATTAATAGTTTAAGGCCATAAACACATGGAGACGCTACTTTTACACTTCATGCTTGCTTCTATCCTTATCCATGGGCTATATTTACCACTTCCTTGACCAAATATGAAACTATGCTTGATTTCTCTTTCCTATAACTTGAAGCAACGAATCCACTCTGTTTTTCTGCAGAACCAACTGCTATAAGGTATAAGACAACCCCTTTTTGGAGAAAAAGGTCTCATAGGGCTCCATCTAGCCCTACCTAGGGTTTCCAAGGTCATCTTGTAGGGAATTCGACCAAGGTAAGTTGTTTTCTTCCTTCTTTATTTTTATTGCTCTTCTCCTTCCTTAGAACTTCCTCCAGGTCGGAACCCTTATGTTCCATGGTGACATTGGCTCTACATTTGAAAAATCTATCCTTCGTGTTTCTTTTTCTAGGATTTTACTTCTTTGTGGAGAGAAGTATCTATTTGGCCTAGTTCCGATCTTAATCCAAGGTTTTCTTTCCGTATTTTCTCAAGATTCTTGCTGTTTGGGATCTGAACTACTCTATATAGGCGATTTATATAACATTCTTCACTTATATTGCTTACTAGAAGCTTGTTAGTTCATGTTTATGCCTTAATGTGTTGATTTAAGCATAGAGAAACCATGCTTGTTTAGAATTACGAATTTTTGTGGTGTTCCCTATTTTGTTCCAGTTCTATATGAACATGTAAACAAGTGTACAACCTTTATAAGGTGTAACATGATCTGGAACAGGTTGATAGAATCAACCTATGGTGCTAAGCATAAAATAATTGATGGCTCAAATTAGTGTTTTCAAGCTATTTCCTTCTCTATCACACAACCGATGGACATACCATTCAACAACCAATGGTGTTGCTATCTTGGCAGCTGATGTTCGTGATAAAGGGTGTCAAATGTATGGTGACAACCTATGGTCACCCCCTTAGGTCAGGTTTTGACTCAATTAGACGTTTAATTATCATCCACTAAGTATTCTAATGATGTTATCAATCGATGATGATATTGGCTTAATATTTATGGTGTTAACTGGATGTATTACTGATCTACCAACCAATGGTGACCTAATGATCACCATTAATGGTGGATCAGGTCATCACCATATATGATGAATTAGGAAAGTAATTGTATATTTGACTAAACCTTGAACCAATGGTTCCTTGGTTCAATTGATCTAATGGTTAGACCTATACTTCAATTGATAACCTTGAATAATGAACCTAATCCAATGAACAATATTGGATGCTTTAACATCCAATGGATTAGAATAAATCACATGGTATTATTTGTGGGTCCTAGTGATGATATTTCGATGGTTCAATACCATTAATTGGTAGCCTTACCTTTGATATTATATGGTTATATTTGATAAATCACTATAATAAGTGGATGTGTAACTCCCATGTGATTTAGCTTGTTATATCTAACCTTGACATAATTATATGATGTTGATTGGTTATAATCAGACCTCTTGAATGATTAATGTGATAATGAATTACACTCTTATTATGTTGAAACCACAATGTAGAACAATTTGAATATCATAGTGCCTTGCCATGTTAATATCTATGGACACATATGTGCTAATGATATTTTGAGCCTTGTTTAAGGCATGGAATGATGATGATAACCTTACTATGAATAATGTGATGGTATTAATGACCTTTGGGCGTGTTTGAAGCCATTATTGAGGTAAAATCCTCTTCATGTTCCAATAAGGGTTAAAACCCTAGAACTTGTGATAAGATATTGGTATCTTGTAATAGTATGATGATAAGTGTGGTCCATTAATTTGCAATGAATGATAGAATGTGGTAATGTGATTAAGATTTATATCTCAAATGTTTTATATCCTTTGAAGTTGTTATACATATACTCTTGTTAGAAAAGAATTAGGTTTTGAATGTCCACTTGTATGATAAAGCCTTAATGCATTCAATTGGCAGTAATTAATCAAGTGTAACCTTAATCATGTAGAGCCATGTGTCGTAGAGCCATCTTCAGTGTCAAAACTTACTGGATGGTGAAACGAGTATTCCCAAGGGAAACTTGGAGTGCATACTGTTGAGTATGTGGGGGTGGCAAGTTGAGGATATATCCTTGTCATCCACAATTGCAAGTTATGGAGGATGGCTATGGTCATGCCTCTGACATTTCATGTGATTAAGGATAGCTGTAGTTGTACCTCGGATTAGAGGGTTTTGTATACCCTATTTTCTAGTGTCATAACTTGTAACAAGTATGGACTAGTTGTTATTAGTTGACTATATGTCACTGTTAGCAGTTTGATTGGTATGTCACTACAGTTTACTCGTACTGACCGAGGGGAAGAGATCTTAGGATACCGACACTCCTAGATCTTATACGGAATTGAATAGCACTTCGTAGTGGTCAGTTGGACTTTAAGTGGTACGACTCAAACTCCCCATGGAATAATAATAAAAGAAGTGATACCAGCCATGTAGTATAATTTCTAGGGTTTAATATGTATCACATTGGTCAATTAACCCTTGTCTTGTCTTTACACTGCATAGTTCTTACATGATGAAGACTTATGAAAATTGTACAATTCTACTTGATGTTACTACTTATTTGCTTAACTGCTTAGTATGCTTAAACTGTTCAATCTATTCATATTGTTTATTCAATACCCTAACTGCTCAATGTATTTACTGTTAATTAATATGTTATAATCAATATATGTTGGAGAGAGTTATATCTCTCACTGGGACTGGGTCTCACCTGTGGGTCACCACAAAATATTTTTAGGTGGTCACGGGCAACGAGGTTGAGGTCATGTTGTGGAAGAGAACCAACCTGGTGATCAATAGATTCAGAAGGTTGGTTAGTTTTAGATGTTAGTAGTAGAGTCCTAGTGGCGTCCATGTACTCTCAGGTCTGGGTATGGGATGTGTTTTTTAGATGATATACTTGTATCGATATGAGATTTTGGTAGTATGCCAATGTTTGTAAATATATGGTATGTACATGTGAAATATCTTTTGTATGAAGGATGTGACCGAGGTCTTTGGACCCATAAGTAAATACTTGTTACAACATATGAGAATGGAATGATGGACCTTTTATAAATGTTCTAGAGTTTATTTACATTGTTGGAATCCATTTTAATTATTCCACATTTTTAATATGTGATTAATTAGTAGTTGATCGTGTTTTTTGTTTTGAGTGATCTCGTTTAGCATGATGAGGTGTCACACTATGAGTCCCTGGTGTTTAATAGGTGACTTCAATGCTATTAGGAAAGATGTTGAACGCATTGGTAGAGATCCACCTTCAAAGAAATGCATGGGTGATTTCAATGATTGTATGGCTTATACTGGTCTGTTTGAACTTGATGTTGATGGTTCCTTTTACACATGGGACAATCATCAGGAAGGGGAATTTTTTTCATTTCTAGAATTGATAGGATCATGTATAATTCTGAGTTTATGCTTAGGTGTCCTAAAGGGAAATCCACAGCTCACGCCTCTACTCCCAGTGATCATAGACTTGTGGAGCTAACTATCGGGTAAAGGAGAAATATTAAATGCCTCTTTAGATTCATTAATGCATGGTGCTGAAAGGGGGACTTTATCAAAATTGTGGAAGAAGCCTGGAGTAAAGATGTGGTGGGCTACCCTATGTACAATGTTTATTGCAAGTTAAGAGGGGTCAAAGTTTCTCTTATTAAATGGAACAAGGAGGGTGGTATGTTCTCTGACAATGTTAGAGTCCTTGAGAGTGAAGCTATGCGTATTCAGAATGATCATGATAGCAACCCTTCTGACCCAAATCTTATTCATAAAGCTATTTTTGCTCATAAGAATGCTAATGATGCTTACATTCAATATGAATTGCTTCTCAGATAAAAGTCTAGGGTTGGATTGTTAAAGGAAGGCAATAAAAATTCAAAGTTCTTCTACTCTTCTTTGAGAACTAGGAGACAAAGAAATAGCATTAGATGTCTTAATATCAATGATAGTCTAGAATCGAATCATGTTGTTCTTAAAGAGTTTATCTCTAAGTATTATAGGGATATGTTTAATAAAAATGAGATGGTGAATATCTCTAAACTCAAGCATATGGTTTTTCCTTGTTTAAATGATGTCCATAAGATGCACCTTGATAGGTTAGTTACTCCTAAGGAGATTGAAGATGTGTTTATGAGCCTTGATGTGGACAAGTGCCCTGGTCTAGATGGGTTCAACAGTAAATGTTTCAAGCATTGTTGGAATGATCTTAAGGAGGATATCACTCGAGCTATCCTTGACTTTTTCAGAACTGACATGCTTCTTAAAGAATCTAATAAGACCTTCATTTGCCTCATACCTAAGAGCACTAACTCTGCTGAGTTGAAGAATTGGCGTCCTATTTCTTTATGCAATGTCATTTACAAGGTTATTTCTAATATTATGGCAAATAGGTTGCAATTAGTTCTTCTGTTTCTTATCAATCCCAATCAGTGTGCTTTTGTGAAAGATAGGAGCATTAAAGATGTTATCCTCCTTTCCAATGAAATTATTCATGACTTTAATAAGTGGCAAGGTAGCCCTAGAATGTGCATTAAAGTAGATATTACCAAAGCCTATGACTCTATCAATTGGGAAGTTGTATTTTTTATTATAAACAAGATGAATTTTCCTCAATGCTGGTTGGTTTGGATCAAAGAAATCTTTTATACCACTTCATATCAAGTTATGTTTAATGAAGAACCCCTTGATTCTTTTACTCCTAGTAATGGAGTGAGGCAAGGTGACCCCCTTGCTCCATACCCTTTTGTGATAGTTATGCAGCGTTTCACTCAATTGATGAATGGTGTTGTTGAAGAAGGAAAAATTCAGCCTTTGAAAGCTTCGACCAACTTTAATGTATCTCACCTTATTTTTGTTGATGATTTAATGGTGTTTCTGAGGATAATGTGGGTAATGAACTGAACATTAATCTTTTGTTTGAGGAGTTGAAGAACTTAACTAGACTAACTCTGAATCCTGCTAAGAGAGTGGTGTTTTACAGCTACAATGTGAATAAAAAAGAGTTGAGTGACATTCTTCATATTGAGGAAAGGACTTTTCCTCAAAGGTACCTAGGAATTCCTCTTTTCATTGGTAAATTGAAAAAGGATTTATGTGCCCCCCTTTTGGACAAAATCAACGCTAGATTGGATGGTTCGAAATCTAACCAACTTTCAATGGCAGGGCGGCTGGAGCTAGTTCAGCCTACTATATCTGCTATGCAGAGATTCTGGTCTTCTATGTTTCCCATACCGTGTTCTATTGCTGATGATATTGAAAAGTTGTGTAGAAATTTTATTTGGGGTGGCTCTGAAACGAAGAGAAGCATTCATCTTGTTAAATGGAAGGACATGACACTTCCCAAGGAAGAGGGATGCTTGAGTATTAAATCTGTTAGATGTACTATCAAAGCAGCTTCGATTATCAATTTGTGGAATCTGGCTTGTAAAAAAGATAGTATGTGGGTTCGCTGGATCCATGAGAGGTATTTAAGTAGGTCTTCCATCTGGAAACTTAGCATTCAGAGTTCTAATTCCTAGCTTGTTAATCAATTGCTGCATGTGAGGGAGCTTCTTATTCCTTATCTGAATTTTTCTATTGGTAATGGGAAATCTATTAGGTTATGGGGTGATCCTTGGCTACCCGATAATAAATTTATATTTAATTTTATTGGCCTTCAATTGGCTCTTAGTATTGGTGCTCCTATTGATGCATGTTTGAGTTACATTATTAAAGATGGATGCTGGAACATTATGAACAACAAAAGAAATGCTCATGTTCTGAAAGTGTTAAATGATATTTGTATCTCTTGGAGTGTGAATGATAGTATGAGTTGCATGGGGTGCCAAAACCTGAGTTTTTCTCATGTTTATAATACTATCAGAGAAAAAGCAAATGAATCTATGGGTTTTAAGTGGATTTGGAAATTTTCTTGCCCAAGGAATTATCACATTCATTCTTGGAAAGTGTCTCATTCCAGGATTTTAACGACTGATTATGTCATGAAGATGGGGATCTCTAGTTCATCTATCTGCTTCCTCTGCATGAGTGATAATGAAGATATTGATCATGTTATGTTCACATGCCCCTTTTTGAAGGAATTATGGAAGAAGGGTCACTCTCATGGTCCTATTCCTTTATGTTGTGATGATTTGGTGAGCTGGTCGAGCAAAGAAGCTCACCTTTATGCTCTTCAGATTCTTTATACCCTATGGCATGAAAGAAACCTTTGTGTCCATGAGAACATATATACCAATGTGGAAAATTTGTGGAGTGATTTATAGAGTTTGATTTGTCTTTTACAGAATTAGATCTTGTGTAGATAATTGTGTTGTTTCAGACTCTTCTTCTGACATGGTTTTCCAGCTTGGTTTCCTTCCTGCTGGGTTTTGATTAGCTAACAGATACATAGGCACTGATCTATGTACTTCCTTTTCCCCTTTCCCCAAAATACAAAAAGACACATGGTTTTTCTGGATTAAAAAAAAAACAAAAAATTAAGAACTAATGAGGTTATCCTTAATTTGACTAACTAGAAACTTCCTAGGTGTAGTGGTTGAGGGAAGTAGAGAAAATATGAATTACAATATTATAATTGATTAAAATAAATAACAAATGTGCTAAGTTAACACTAAACATATAACTAACTAAATTATGCAGTCAATGATCCCAAAAGGTAAAATTGATGATATATTCATGATCCCTACACCTTAACTAGATTACATGTACACTTTTATGTTAATTGAACTTCATTGGCACCCGTAATTGAACTAAAAAGAAAGAAAATGATAAACCTAAGTTTATATTCAAGTAAATGTTTATGTCATTTTATTTTCCTTAAGATCTTGATTATTTGGGATGTCACACGGTTACATATGATTGGATTTCTTAGATGTCACACACACTTGTTCTAATAGTTTTTAGACATCTTCCTCCTTGTCCCTTGACATTACAAATATGGTCAAAGAGGAGTTCCTTCTATTTCCCCATTCTTTCTCCCTAGTTCATCCCTCATCATATTTTTTGTACCTTATGATTTCTATTCTCTTTATACGTCAGATGACCTTCAACAAAATTCTATGGTTACCTTTTTATCAAATTCCCAATGGTTATTTTTGAGGATTCTACTATCCACAAGTCATGGGGTCTTGTTTCCCTCTACACTAAACCATGCCACCACTTAACTATCCAAAATCAAAGCTTACACCCCGTTTCACCATATAGAACTGCCAAGTGATTTAGTGTGTCTTTGTGTCATGTCGGGGAATTTGAGATTTTCTCTTGGATTCTAGAGCTATATTGCACCCTATATGTCACCATAGAGTGATTCCTCATGAGGCAAACATCCCTGACACCTCTTTGTTTTAATGAATTCATTAATTAGTCTTTTTACTTGAATTCTTATACTGTAGTTGACTTCCCTATGGGATTTAGTCAGTCTTCAACATGATCACCTAAAGATCCTTAAACTTTGGGAAGATGTTAAGACACACCAATGGATCATGATCAAGCTTCATGAGTGGTTTTTTTATTTATGTGCATGAATGAATATTTTCTTTGGGTTATGGAATCTATTCATCTATAATTACATCACTCAAGACATCCATTTGAGCCCCCAACCCCTAATAATCTATTTTTGAGGTTGAGCATCTTCTCTAGTTTTCTTTGTATTGTTCTCCATAATTTTCATGTGCTAAGCACCACTTTTTCACCTCACTGAAATCATTGTCTTGCTTTCTATGCTTTGTAGAACTTCTTCTCTTTTCTCAGAACTTAGGGAATCGTGCATGGGTCGGCCAAGTCCGTTGAGGTCCCAAGATTTGTTGAGAACCTCTCTCATGCCCAAGCATGGTTGAAGGTGTTTTATCATCAACTCAATGAGCTCTACTGGACTTGTTTCTCCCATGGTGAGAGGAGAGGAAGGGGCAATCCCCCATGAATTTCCTATTGAATCCTAGATGGGTGATTAGATGCTCTAGAGGGGGGGTGAATAGAGCTAAATGCACTTAAACAAAATTCATTAGAACTTCAAGATATATCACAAGATAAGGTTGCTAAATAGGTAATTTGAGTGCAACTAAAACATGTATAGAAAGGATGAGAGAGATTGAACATACACCAAGAGACAAGCTATTTCAAGTGGTTCCACACTTCAAACTAGAAGTGTGTCAGTACACTTGCCTAGAGAGGTCAACCTCTAGGACTTCCAAACTATTGCCCTCTTATATTCATTCAAAAGACATACAATACATGACCAAACAAATGACTAACCTATCCAATAAAAAGAGTCTTTAACCTTACCAAGGACTTACCCACTTTGCAAGGAGTCTTCTACCTTCTTCCAAGGACTTACCTACTCTTGCATAAGTCTTCGGCCTTGCAGGGATTACCCACTCTTCTTGGATCTTGTGCCTTTGACTTCACCTTCACTCGGAAAAGCTTCCACCAAGGACTTACCCACTTGAGCAAGGAGTCTTCTGCCTTCACCAAGGGCTTACCCGCTCTAGGTCCAAGTCTTCAGCCTTGATCTTCACCAAGGGACTCCTTCTCTTGTTCTTCTTCACCTCTCTTGGACAAGAGAGAGAACCTTCATCTTCATGATTGAAATGAGAGAAAGGGAGGTGGTGGAAGTGAGAGCCTCACAAGAAATACATGTAGGACTAGCTCTCTTAAAGATTTTCTACTCACTATAATGGATGTAGCAAGTGATTAACCTTAGAGAGAGAGAGGAGGTTGTAGGAAACACTCAACTATAGAATAGGAACCTCACAAAGAGTTTTGCAATGAATGATCAACCTTGGAATTAAGCCCAAGGGGTCCTATTTATAGCTGGGGATGCCTCTTAGCCTTTGGGAACACTTGAGAATGAAAAATAGCTATTTTGTGGCTTGCAACGGATATATTTTCACTTGTTGCAACTCTACAATGTCTAGAAACACTTTTCTGCACTTTTCCGTACAGTGCAATCGGTTGAGTTTCTATAAGGGTAACTCGACCGATCAAGTAAACGACAAGGCCGATACTCAAATGATCGGTCGAGTATGTCCTGACAAAACTCGATCGACCATTAGGAATCGAAATGGTCAGTTACTTGATCGGTTGAGTTCTGTGTAAACACAACTCGACCGATGCAATCTACAGAAAATTGATCAAGGATGATCGGTCGAGTTTTTAGGCTGGGAAACTCGACCGACAAAGTGCCTGTAATCAATTTTCAAAGTTGCATCTAAAGTGATCTAACATTCGATCTAAGTTCTCTTGATTTTTTCTAAGCTTAATTACAAGTCATACAATCATTACAAGTGATTTACAACATGATTCTAATGGATTTATATCATATTACAAAAACATGCACTTGTATTGACTTTGACTTGTCTTTTCTCTAATTTGAGATGTGCAAGTTAGGGCATTTGGAGTGTGTCTATACCTAATATGAAATCACTAAAGTAGAGACATTAGAAATCAATATGTGGAATGGTTAGTCATCATCAAAACACGAGTTTAGTCAATTTACACGTGAGTCAACATTGGCCGAATTGACCTTGATCAACAATCTCCCCCTTTTTGAAGATGACAAACCATTCCATAAATGTATTGAAAGCTTTTAAGTAAAGTCATACCTTTCGAGAAACCTAGGGGTTTCAATAGGATTGAGCTCATATGCTCCCCCTCAATTGATGCGCATGGAGTTCTCATACTCCCCCTCAATTAATGTTATTTCTCCTGCATGGTTACCTTTCATAACATTTATAGAATACTATGTCTTCTACTCATATATGTTCTACACATATATGTCTTCTCCCATTTACCTTCTCCCCTTTACATGGACATGCTTCTCCTCTTCATGTAAGACATGCCTTCTTCCACTTTTAAAAGAAGACAAACCTTTTCTCCCCCTTTGTCATTTCAAAAAGTGGGGTTATGAAGAAATAAGAAACATCACTTGTTAAAGAGAAAGGAAATAACCCAAATATATATAAGGAGAGTAGAAGAGCACAGATAGGGGCTTGTCCATGCATAGAAAGAAAATCAAGTCAAAGCATATACTTGAACAACCCAAAAAGCAAGATAAAGTGCTGTAGAAAAATAATAAATCACAATTTTGACCCTCAAGATGACGAAATTTGACCAAAACCATCAGATCTCTTTGCGAAGCAATGAGTCTTGCTTAGAAGGTTGTTTCTGCATGAAAAACACTAGTCTTGCACCAAACACTGAAACTGGAGCATAATCTGCATAAAATCCGAAAATACTCCAATTTCTACATATAATGTAGATCCATGTACCTTGCATCACAATGTTATGCAAGCAACTCAAGATAGTAGATATGCAATTCAAGGAACAAGCTTGAGCATGTATGAGACAAGATACGAGCATATCATATAGATGAGAAAAGATGCCAATTATAAACAAGGTTAGAACTACATGTATATGAGCTACTAGTAGATGTTATCACAGTTAGGACTACTGGTAGGATCTAGATCATAGCAAGAGATACCAAAATATACACAAGATAAAGCAAGCTATGATTAGATGAAGAGATATATCCAAACAAAGAGATATGCAATTTTAGATGCATGAAATGATATAACTCACTAGATATGCATCCTTACCATAAGATTATTACCACTGAGAACCTCAAGGTTGTATCAAAACAAGATATACACCTAGATAGATGTAGCAAGTTAGAGTACAACGGAAGAAATTTTTAGACATAACCAAGAGATCCAAATAGATCATCATGAAAACCAACAAAACAACTCAAAGCAAGTAATTGCAACATATAGATATACCAATTTAGAGAAATTAGAAAGATAGATTTTGTAAGAAAGATAGGCAATTTAGAACATGGAAATATGCACATATAAAGGTACCAAATGAGAGTGCCAAAGAATAAGGCTATTGGTTGAGAAAATCTAGTTGAGAGAGAAATTATCATTCAATAAGACAACTGTGTATTTTGTGCACAGTGTTATCGGTCGAGTTCTGTGCATTGACAACTCGGCCGATGACAACTATTGGCAACACCCATTGGTGCCGATCGGTCGAGTTTCAAATAGGGCAAACTCGACTGACATAACAGCTGTCAAAAATCACATATATTTCATAAAAACATATTTAAAGGTATGCTAAAAATACAAACCATATCCAAACATGTCTAAGAAAGTTAGTAATGCACTATAGAAGCAATAGAAATAGATTTTGAGCAAGAGCGTGAAGAGAAACACAAAATACCACTTTCGACTCAAAAACCATATGTATAGTGCACACTAACTTGACAAAAACAAGTTAGAAAAAGGTTATAAGCAAGAAAACTTTTACCTTTGTGCTTACCATTCCTTTTTCCAGTTGTTGTCACCCTCTACACATCTCACCTTTCTTCTTTCATGTGGATTGACAAGTCAATTTGCAATTCAATAGCTCAAGTCAATCGATTTGCATGTACCTACAAGAAGAAAGATGAAATGGTCCCAAATCATGTTTTTGGGTCCAGAGGGGTTAGTTTAGAAACCCAAGTCCTATTTCTCTTGGGTGCTTTCCTAAAAGGACAACAAGTAGAATAATGACCAATTTCATTGCAATAGTTGCATGTACCCATAGTCTTGGAACTAGAGGATTCTCCATGGAATATTGGAGGTCCTTTATCTTTGTTGTTCCCTTGACTACTATCATATCCTAAACCATGTCTACCAATTTGTTTAGTAGTATGGTGTAGGATGTCATTAAGGCTCTTCTTACCAACTAAGAATCTTTGCAGAGAAGATCTCAAACTATAATTATCATGCATAAGAGAAGTAATAGTAGAAGATAAATGATTGATATTATATCTAGCATGTAAAAGATCATTTTCTAAGCAAAGACCTTTAGTTAAATAAGAATATCTATTAATGTGAAGAGCAGCAACATCATTCTCTCTACTAGTAGAACTAGAACAAGATTCATGCACATTGATTTTAGCAAGCAAGGAGGAATTTTTTGTTTCTAATTTTTGCAAAACAAAATCTTTGTCCTTGTTTTCAGATTTAAGAACATCAATATCATGCATGAGAGAATCAATAATTAAAGTATGCTCTTCATTAGAACTAGGCATGAGAGGTTGAGCTTCTAGAAATATAATCTTATCAAGCAAACTAGCATTTTCAAGTTTAAGAGAATCTACTTGACTAAGTCAATCATTTTTATCATCAAGCAAGCAAGAACTAGAATTTTCAAGATCATCTAGTTCTACATGCAAATTATCAACAATTCTAGCAAGCTTTTTCCTTTTCCTTTTAGAAGACTTAATAGAGGCACAAATATCATGAATAATAGCAATCAAAGATTCTTTATCTAAAGAGTTTAGATTTACCTCACTTGAGTCCTTACTTGTTGATGCTATAAGAGCAAAGTGACAATCTCCTTCATCACTAGTGCTTAAGCTTGATCCTTCACTTGAATCTTCACTTGAGCTTGAGTTGGAGGAGCCACTTGAGCTTGAGTGCCATTTCTCTTCTATTTTCTTGTGATGATGGGTCTTTTTGCCTTGTGGGCAATCTTCTCTGTAGTGACCCTTCTTTCCACATGTAAAGCACCAGATGGAGGAGGACTTGCCTTTGTAGAGTTTACCCTTGCAGTACATGGCATCTTCTTTAGCTTGAGAGGATGGAGAGACTTGTTCCATGATAGCTTCAATTTGAGCCTTCATTTCAGCCTTCTTCATTCTCTTTAGCTCTTCATTCTCTTGTCTTTCTACTTCCTCCCTCTTGTCAAGTGTGGCTTCATGTGCTTGTAGATTTCCAATGAGCTCTTCAATAGGAATATCCCTAAGAGACCTTGCTTCTTCAATGGAAATCACCTTGGGTTCCCATCTCTTGGGGAGAGTTCTAAGGATATTTGAGTTGATCTCTCCACTAGACATAGGATGTCCTAGAACAGCAAGACCATTCAAAATGGTGTTGAGCCTTGAGTACATGTTGGCTATGCTCTCCTCCTTTCCCATCTTGAAGTTCTCAAGAAGCCCTTTGAGCATGTAGACTTTGCTTTCCTTCACTTGATCTGTCCCTTCATAAGTGATGCAAAGCTTTCTCCATACCTCATAGGCAGTTTCACATGAAGAAATCCGGTTGAACTCGGTGGGGGTCATGGAGGCATATAGGATGTGCATGGCTATATCATTCAAGGTTGCTTTCTTCAAGGTAGCTTCATCCCATTCTTCAATCTTTGTCTTTGGTAGCATGTATGGGTTGTTCACCATTTACCACATCTCAAGAATTGATCTTTGGATGTAGAATTGAAGCCTTCTTCTCCAATAGAGGAAATTGCTCCCATCAAAGATTGGAAGGTTGGTTGAGTATCTCCCTCCTTGGTAGTCACCCATCTTCTCCTACTTGTTGAAGTATGCTTGGAGAAGACCATCACTGATACCAATTGTTGGATCCTAGATGGGTGATTGGATGCTCTAGAGGGGGTGTGAATAGAGCTGAATGCACTTAAACAAAATTTAGTAGACCTTTAAGATATATCACAAGATAAGGTTGCTAAATAGGTAATTTGAGTGCAACTAAAACCTGCATAGCAAGGATGAGAGAGATTGAACATACACCAAGAGACAAGCTATTTAGAGTGGTTCCACACTTCAAATTATAAATGTGTCAGTCCACTTTCCTAGAGACGCCAACCTCTAGGACTTCCACACTATTGTACTCTTATATTCATTCATAAGACATACAATACATGACCAAGAAAAGGACGTACCTATCCAATACAAAGAGTCTTTAACCTTACCAAGGACTTACCCACTTTCCAAGGAGTCTTCTGCCTTCTTCCAAGGACTTACCTACTCTTGCACAAGTCTTCGGCCTTGCAGGGATTACCCACTCTTCTTGGATCTTGTGCCTTTGACTTCACCTTCACTCGGAGAAGCTTCCACCAAGGAATTACCCACTTGAGCAAGGAGTCTTCTGCCTTCACCAAGGGCTTACCCGCTCTAGCTCCAAGTCTTCAGCCTTGATCTTCACCAAGGGACTCCTTCCCTTGTTCTTCTTCACCTCTTTTGGATAAGAGAGAGAACCTTCATCTTCATGATTGAAATGAGAGAAAGGGAGGTGGTGGAAGTGAGAGCCTCACAAGATATATATGTAGGACTAGCTCTCTTACATATTTCCTACTCACTCTAATGGATGTAGCAAGTGATTAAGCTTAGAGAGAGAGAGGAGGCTGTAGGAAGCACTCAACTATAGAATAGAAATCTCACAAAGAGTTTTGCAATGAATGTCAACCTTAGAATGAAGCCCAAGGGGTCCTATTTATAGCTGGGGATGCCTCTTAGCCTTTGGGAACATTTGAGAATGAAAACTAGCCATTTTGTGGCTTGCAACGAATATATTTTCACTTGTTGCAACTCCACAACGGCTAGAAACACTTTTCTGCACTTTTCCGTACAGTGTAATCGGTCGAGTTTCTATAAGGGTAACTCGACCGATCAAGTAAACGACAAGGCCGATACTCAAATGATCGGTCGAGTTTGTCCTGACAAAACTCGACCGACCATTAGGAATCAAAATGGTCAGTTACTTGATCGTTCGAGTTCTATGTAAACACAACTCGACCGATGCAATCTTTAGAAAATTGATCAAGGATGATCGGTCGAGTTTTCAGGCTGGGAAACTCGACCGACAAAGTGCCTGTAATCAATTTTCAAAGTTGCATCTAAAGTGATCTAACATTCGATCTAAGTGCTCCTGATTTTTTATAAGCTTAATTACAAGTCATACAATCATTACAAGTGATTTACAACATGATTCTAATGGATTTACATCATATTACAAAAACATGCACTTGTATTGACTTTGACTTGTCTTTTCTCCAATTTGAGATGTGCAAGTTAGGGCATTTGGAGTGTGTCTATACCAAATCTGAAATCACTCAAGTAGAGACATTATACATCAATATGTGGAATGGTTAGTCATCATCAAAACACGGGTTTAGTCAATTTAGACGTGAGTCAACATTGACCTAATTGACCTTGAGTCAACAATCTCCCCCTTTTTCAAGATGACAAACCATTCTATAAATGTATTCAAAGCTTCTAAGTAAAGTCATACCTTTGGAGAAACCTAGGGGTTTCAATAGGATTGAGCTCATATGCAACCCCTCAATTGATGCACATGGAGTTCTCATACTCCCCTTCAATTGATGCTATTTCTCCTGCATGGTTAGATTTCATAACATTTATAGTATACTATGTCTTCTACTCATATATGTTCTACACATATATGTCTTCTCCCATTTACCTTCTCCCCTTTACATGGACATGCTTCTCCTCTTCATGTAAGACATGCCTTCTTCCACTTTTAAAAGAAGACATTCCTTTTCTCCGCCTTTGTCATTTCAAAAGGTGGGGTTATGAAGAAATAAGAAACATCACTTGTTAAAGAGAAAGGAAATAACACAAATATATATAAGGAGAGTAGAAGAGCACAAATAGGGGTTTGTCCAAGCATAGAAAGAAAATCAAGTTAAAGCATATACTTGAACAACCCAAAAAGCAAGATAGAGTGCTGCAGAAAAATAATAAATCGCAATTTTGACCCTCAAGATGACGGAATTTGACCAAAAACCATCAGAGCTCATCGCAAAGCATGAGTCGTTCTTAGAAGGTTGTTTCTGCATGAAAAACACTAGTCTTGCCCCAAAAACTGAAATTGGAGCATAATCTGCATAACATTCAAAAATACTCCAATTTCTACATATAATGTAGATCTATGTACCCTACATCACAATGTTATGCAAGCAACTCAAGATAGTAGATATGCAATTCAAGGAACAAGCTTGATCATGTATGAGACAAGATACAAGCATAGCATATAGATGAGCAAAAATGCCAATTATAAACAAGGTTAGAACTACATGTATATGAGCTACTAGTAGATGTTATCACAAGTTAGGACTACTAGTAGGATCTAGATCATAGCAAGAGATACCAAAAGATACACAAGATAAAGCAAGCTATGATTAGATGAAGATATATATCCAAACAAAGAGATATGCAATTTTAGACACATGAAAGGATATAACTCACTAGATATGCATCCTTACCATAAGATGATTACCACTAAGAACCTCAAGGTTGTATCAAAACAAGATATACACCTAGATAGATGTAGAAAGTTAGAGTACAACGGAAGCAATTTTTATACATAACCAAGAGATCCAAAGAGATCATCATCAAAACCTACAAAACAACTCAAAGCAAGTAATTGCAACATATAGATATAACAATTTAGAGCAATTAGAGAGATACAGTTGTAAGAAAGATAGGCAATTTAGAACATGGAAATATGCATATATAAAGGTACCAAATTAGAGTGCCAAAGAATAAGGTTATTGGTTGAGAAAATCTAGTTGAGAGAGAAATTCTCATTCAATAAGCCAACTGTGTATTCTGTGCACAGTGTTATCGGTCAAGTTCTGTGCATTGACAACTCGACCGATGATAGCTGTTGGCAACACCCATTGGTGCCTATCGGTCGAGTTTCAAATAGGGCAAACTCGACCGACATAGCAGCTGTCAAAAAGCACATTTATTTTATAAAAACATATTTAATGGTATGCTAAAAATACAAACCATATCCAAACATGTCTAAGCAAGTGAGTAATGCACTATAGAAGCATTAGAAATAGATTTTGAGCAAACGTGTGAAGAGAAACACAAAATACCACTTTTGACTCAAAAACCATATGTATAGTGCACACTAACTTGATAAAAACAAGTTAGAAAAAGGTTATAGGCAAGAAAACTTTTACCTTTGTGCTTACCATTCCCTTTTCCAGTTGTTGTCACCCTCTATACATCTCACCTTTCTTCTTTCATGTGGATTGACTAGTCAATTTTTAGTTCAATAGCTCAAGTCAATACATTTGCATGTACCTACAAGAAGAAAGATGAAATGGTCCCCAATCATGTTTTTGGGTCCAAAGGGGTTAGTTTAGTAACCCAAGTCCTATTGCTCTTGGGTTCTTTCCTAAAAGGACAACAAGTATAATAATGACCAATTTCATTGCAATAGTTGCATGTACCCATAGTCTTGGAACTAGAGGATTCTCCATGGAATATTGGAGGTCCTTTATCTTTGTTGTTCCCTTGACTACTATCATATCCTAAACCATGTCTACCAATTTGTTTAGTAGTATGGTGTAGGATGTCATTAAGGCTCTTCTTACCAACTAAGAATCTTTGCAGAGAAGATCTCAAACTATCATTATCATGCATAAGAGAAGTAATAGTAGAAGACAAATGATTGATATTATCTCTAGCATGTAAAAGATCATTTTCTAAGAAAAGAGCTTTAGTTAAATAAGAATCTCTATTAATGTGAAGAGCAGAAACATCATTCTCTCTATTAGTAGAACTAGAACAAGATTCATGCACATTGATTTTAGCAAGCAAGGAGGCATTTTCTGTTTCTAATTCTTGCAAAACAAAATCTTTGTCCTTGTTTTCAGATTTAAGAACATCAATATCATGCATGAGAGAATCAATAATTAAAGTATGCTCTTCATTAGAACTTGGCATGAGAGGTTGAGCTTCTAGAAATCTAATCTTATCAAGCAAACTAGCATTTTCAAATTTAAGAGAATCTACGTGACTAAGACAATCATTTTTATCATCAAACAAGCAAGAATTTGCATGTTCAAGATCATCTAGTTCTACATGCAAATTATCAACAATTCTAGCAAGCTCTTTCCTTTTCCTTTTAAAAGACTTAAGAGAGGCACAAATATCATGAATAATAGCAATCAAAGATTCTTTATCTAAAGAGCTTAGATTTACCTCACCTAAGTCCTCACTTGTTGATGCTATAAGAGCAAAGTGACAGTCTCCTTCATCACTAGAGCTTGAGATTGATCCTTCACTTGAATCTTCACTTGAGCTTGAGTTGGAGGAGCCACTTGAGCTTGAGTGTCATTTCTCTTCTCTTTTCTTGTGATGATGGGTCTTTTTTCCTTGTGGGAAATCTTCTCTGTAGTGACCCTTCTTTCCACATGTAAAACACTAGATGGAGGAGGACTTGCCTTTGTAGAGTTTACCCTTGGAGTACATGGCATCTTCTTTAGCTTGAGAGGATGGAGAGACTTGTTCCATGATAGATTCAATTTGAGCCTTCATTTCAGCCTTCTTCATTCTCTTTAGCTCTTTCTTCTCTTGTCTTTCTACTTCCTCCCTCTTATCAAGTGTGGCTTCATGTGCTTGTAGATTTCTAATGAGCTCTTCAAAAGGAATATCCCTATGAGACCTTGCTTCTTCCATGGAAGTCACCTTGGGTTCCCATCTCTTGGGGAGAGTTCTAAGGATCTTTGAGTTGATCTCTCCACTAGACATAGGATGTCCTAGAACAGCAAAACCATTCAAAATGGTGTTGAGCCTTGAGTACATGTTGGCTATGCTCTCCTCCTTTCCCATCTTGAAGTTCTCAAGCAGCCCTTTAAGCATGTAGACTTTGCTTTCCTTCACTTGATCTATCCCTTCATAAGTGATGCAAAGATTTCTCCATACCTTATAGGCTGTTTCACATGAAGAAATCCAGTTGAACTCGGTGGGGGTCATGGAGGCATTTAGGATGTGCATGGCTCTAGCATTCAAGGTTGTTTTCTTCAAGGTAGCTTCATCCCATTCTTCAATCTTTGTCTTTAGTAGCATGCATGGGTTGTTCACCATTTGCCACATCTCATGACTTGATCCTTGGATGTAGAATTGAAGCCTTCTTCTCCAATAGAGGAAATTGCTCCCATCAAAGATTGGAAGGTTGGTCGAGTATCTCCCTCCTTGGTAGTCACCCATCTTCTCCTACTTGTTGAAGTATGTTTGGAGAAGACCAGCACTGATACCAAATTTTGGATCCTAGATGGGTGATTGGATGCTCTAGAGGGGGTGTGAATAGAGTTGAATGCACTTAAAAAAATTTATTAGATCTTTAAGATATATCACAAGATAAGGTTGTTAAATAGGTAATTTGAGTGCAACTAAAACCTACATAGAAAGGATGAGAGAGATTGAACATACACCAAGAGACAAGCTATTTAGAGTGGTTCCACACTTCAAACTAGAAATGTGTCAGTCCACTTTCCTAGAGAGGTCAACCTCTAGGACTTCCATACTATTGCACTCTTATATTCATTCATAAGACATACAATACATGACCAAACAAAGGACGTACCTATCCAATACAAAGAGTCTTTAAACTTACCAAGGACTTACCCACTTTGCAAGGAGTCTTCTGCCTTCTTCCAAGGACTTACCTACTCTTGCCGAAGTCTTCGGCCTTGCAGGGATTACCCACTCTTCTTGGATCTTGTGCCTTTGACTTCACCTTCACTCGGAGAAGCTTCCACCAAGGACTTACCCACTTGAGTAAGGAGTCTTCTGCCTTCACCAAGGGCTTACCCTCTCTAGCTCCAAGTCTTCAGCCTTGATCTTCACTAAGGGACTCCTTCCCTTGTTCTTCTTCACCTCTCTTGGATAAGAGAGAGAACCTTCATCTTCATGATTGAAATGAGAGAAAGGGAGGTGGTGGAAGTGAGAGACTCACAAGATATACATGTAGGACTAGCTCTCTTACAGATTTCCTACTCACTCTAATGGATGTAGCAAGTGATTAAGCTTAGAGAGAGAGGGGAAGCTATAGGAAGCACTCAACTATAGAATAGAAATCTCACAAAGAGTTTTTCAATGAATGCTCAACCTTGGAATGAAGCCCAAGGGGTCCTATTTATAGCTGGGGGTGCCTCTTAGCCTTTGGGAACACTTGAGAATGAAAACTAGCTATTTTGTGGCTTTCAACAGATACATTTTCACTTGTTGCAACTCCACAATGGCTAGAAACACTTTTCTGCACTTTTCCGTACAGTGCAATTGGTCGAGTTTCTATAAGGGTAACTCGACTGATCAAGTAAACGACAAGGTCGATACTCAAATGATTAGTCGAGTTTGTCCTGACAAAACTCGACTGACCATTAGGAATCGAAATGGTCAGTTACTTGATCAGTCGAGTTCTATGTAAACACAACTCCACCGATGCAATATGCAGAAAATTGATCAAGGATGATCGGTCGAGTTTTCAGGCTGGGAAACTCGACCAACAAAGTGCCTGTAATCAATTTTCAAAGTTGCATCTAAAGTGATCTAACATTCGATCTAAATGCTCCTGATTTTTTCTAAGCTTAATTACAAGTCATACAATCATTACAAGTGATTTACAACATGATTCTAATGGATTTACACCATATTACAAAAACGTGCACTTGTATTGACTTTGACTTGTCTTTTCTCCAATTTGAGATGTGCAAGTTAGTGCATTTGGAGTGTGTCTATACCTAATCTGAAATCACTCAAGTAGAGACATTAGACGTTAATATGTGGAATGGTTACTCATCATCAAAACACGGGTTTAGTCAATTTAGACGTGAGTCAACATTGACCTAATTGACCTTGATTCAACAATCTCTCCCTTTTTGAAGATGACAAACCATTCCATAAATGTATTGAAAGCTTTTAAGTAAAGTCATACCTTTGGAGAAACCTAGGGGTTTCAATAGGATTGATGTAAAGACCAAGTCTCTACTATTAAACATGGTAAACAAATACACCAATTGTGTGGTAGCGGAAGAAATAAAACTTGACTATATTCAAAATGTATAAAGAGTACATTACAAAATTTTTACCAAATGGGGTACATCTTTATACAAGAACAAGGATCTAGGTAGAGGAAGACTTAGACTAATCCAATATTTTCTCCAAACAAAACAACTTAATACATAAAAGCAACTATGATCACACAAGCTTCCCTACGCACTCTGATCCTAGCCTGGATGGTTGGGGTCATCCAGTAAAAGAAGGATAAAAGTATGTGTCAATCAAAAGGAAAAGGACAAGTAATAGTCAACAACATTGCATAATAAAAGATTCTTTATGCTACAAGATTTTAAGAGAATAAGGCAAATATTCAAATAAGAAGTAGAGAACTGCCATAATCAATCACCACAATAATAATCACATAGCATGAATATATTAAGACACAAAGTCATCTCAATGTAGGGTGAGGCACCTACCGGACCTCACCAGTGGCAGGGGGACTAAAACCCCAGTGCCTATAAAAAGTGACAGGGGGACTAAAACCCCAGTGCCTAATATAAATGGCAGGGGGACTAAAACCCCAGTGCCCGATAGGAGGACTAAAACCTCAGTGCCCTATGGGTGATTTGTACTCATGTACACTACATTGTCATTTGGCCTAAAATACATCATGCTTAAATAGTCACTTGACAGTAGTGAGAAGTATAACAAGATTGCAACATAGCATTGGGAATAAAATCCAAGAAATAAAGGAGCCAACATAACCAACAACAATACAAAATATTTCCAAGTATTTCAAAAAGATGAGCCAACATAGGCAATGGCAAGATTCACATAATGAATGGGACACAAAGGCAAAAGAAGCATAAAATAAGTAAAGATCCAAATAAAGGCATTTAGGAGGATATCAAGACTAGAACATAATGTTTGTAGGGTTGGATAAGATCCCAACTGAAGAGTAGGTTGATTGCACAATATACATTCCACATAGATTTCACATTCATCATAGATGTTCACATAAATATGATTCACATACATAGGGGTCACATTCTGAAATAGGGCTCACATACCTTAGTTTCCATTCATTACCATCACATTCACCAGTCTGATTGTATCCAATTCCATATTTCCCTAGTTTCAAATATTACACATGTATTAGGTTACTTAAAGGTACTTTAAGTGTAAAATGTCCATATTTATAAACCATGGATTAAAACTTTGGATTTTGGGTTTGGAAATAGGGTCAAACGATTCCTAATATTTTTCTACTTGGGAAAACATATTTATTTACCAAAAACAGAGTTAAAACACTATTATAATCATTTTATAACACTTTATACATTTAAATTAGAGTTTGATATAATTAACAGGTTTGTAATGGAAAACAGGGTTCAAAACTTGAAAATTCGGATTCTACATGATTTTATCTTTCCAACGAGTATTTTTTTGTATTTTTCCGATAACCGAGCGATTTTCTATGAATTAAACAAAACTGACCAATTAATTGCTAAATGGGTCAAAAAAACAAGGTTTCAGATGACGAAACTGCCCCTGGCAAGAGGATCAGGAAAAGAGGGCGCGCGGGGGCAAAACGGTAGTTTGGACGTTTTTGCATTTCTCCACCAAAATCGTCGTGCAGGTACTCGAAATGAAGAGAATCGAAAGATGAACTCACCTAGCCAATAAATTTTGACGCACGAGCACTCTAGCTCCGGGGAGAGGCACCGCAAGCACAGCTGGAAAAACTCCACGTCGCCAGCTACACACACGATCTTGGATGAAATTGAGGGGATTGGTAGGTTGCTAGGTGGCCGACGCAACTGTGTGGGGAGTTATTTATAGGTGTGGAGGTGTCCTTTGGCCTAGCCGAGGTGGCCATGAGAGAGCCTTGGCCGGCGCCCCTTGGTGTTTAGGCTACGCCGCACCTCGCTGGATGAGTAATGGCTCAAACAAACCGGGAGGAGGAGACGAAGCGAATAGAGAAGAAATATCACAAAATGATCGAGTATACAAGGAGATCAAAGTTGAGGAGTCTAGGCCAGTTCTACGTGTAACTGTCGGAGGTGGAAGATGAACTCTTGGCCCTTGGATCGTGATCGAGATAAACAATAGCCGTTGGATCTGCGTCCACAGTGGACCTGGGTGGCCCTTGCTTGCGTGACACTCATTTAAGCCCAACTTTGGCTTAAATGATGTGTATAACTAATGTATTGATTGATTTTATATCACACTTTATTAAAAACGTGTTAAATGCATTTGGAAGGTCAACCAAACTCCAAATGGCCTCAAATTTTAACCATAGGTTGCTAAAGACGTCTAGATTCATGCTATATAGGTAGATTTTCGTTTCACCCAACCTTTGGCCTCCAAAAAAAATTATTTTGATTATTAAAGCATATATTAATATAATGCTTAAGCAAATAATTATGTATTGCTTTTGTAAGAAACCTTTGGTTCCAAAATCCGAGATTTGGAGTCCCAGAGTCCTCCACTCACTTATTACATGCATTTTCAACTTTTATTATCCCATATTAAGAGTGAGGTATGAAGGTGGGTTATTATTCACCATTTTAATTGACACTATATTGAAAGCATATAAAATCATTTTGTGGGGTCAAATGAACTCCAAAAATCACCAAATATGAACCATTATCTCACATTAAAGTCTAGAATAATGCTATGCAATTACTTTCTCGTTTTACTCATAATATGGCCCTTAATAAATATATTTCTCATTAAAGTGTATATTAATATATTAAAATGAATAAATTATATGAAAAGACTTCTTTTTATGAAACAAGTGAGTAAATTTCGAGATATTAAGCACATTAAGATTTCAATAATCATTTCTCAATTAAATAACATATTTTCATGAATTAAGATCATATTTTGAGGAGAGAGAAACAATTAAGGTTAATGTTCTCATACATTAACTTAAATACAGATTATTGCTAATATATTTATCTAAAAGCTCCAAATTAATATTATCTACTTATATCACTCATAAAACTTTATTTTGCATTATTAGTCTTCAATTATTACATTAAGTGAATTATTTGTGCAAATACCCCTTTATAAACATGAATGTGGGAAAAATGGAATTTCAACCTTGAATTATGCTCAAATTGCACAAAGAGTCCAAAAATGATCCAAAAGGACGGGAAATTTATGAAAAAGGTCCAAATGGACTAGAAGGAAAAGAAAAGCTCAAAAGTGGGTAAATTGCAGGAAAGACCCTGGATTCCAGTATGTTACATCACACCACCCCTTAAAGAGGATTTCGTCCCCGAAATCACGACAAGAGGAAAGAGGGGGTGAGTGTGCAACTTCCCAACCTTAAACACTAGGTTATAACACTTAATCTAGGGTACAACACAAAATCTACATAAGTCAGGTGTTACTAAGCTTTCCACAAAACCATAGCCTTTTATCAAACTCAACCAAATTAACATTTTTGCCTTATTAACATAATCTCCATCATGAAGAGGTATCATATTTATTATACTATCGCTTGTGCCACATTTTATTCAAAACAATTATATCTCAATATTATATCATGTGTATTTCCCTCATCAAGGGTTTTAAGCATAATTAGGGTTTACTAAGCCATTTCAACATTAATTAATGTATTAGGTCAAAACCTTAATAACATGAATTCATTTTCCATTATCCTATTAAAACTATCATGTAGAATTTTCACAAATTATTTTGTAGAAAAAGTTAATATTATCCAACAAGTTATTAAGACTATAATAATTCCAAATAATGTTCATATTACACATTGTCATATCATCATTCATACTCATATTGATGACATCATTAATCATTTTCATCCATTACACTTCATATTATAAATTATACATATTGTACTTCACATTAGGCACTTATGAATATTTATGTGAATCCAATTATTCATTATCATGTTTGAGTCATTATACTCATTTTAGTGAATAGGATGTAACCCATTAAATATTAATGAATTAATTCATATATCAAGTTATGATGAGGTGTTTATTAGAGAACAAGGTGATATACCTTATATATATTGATAACTTTGGGACTATAATCCATTTATATGCATTATGGTATATTATGTGATGATGACACCTAATGTCACTAATGTATCATGAAAGGCATTAAGGGTGTATATATATATGTTGTCAAAGCTAGATGATTACCTATTAGGGTTTAGGTCAACATGATCATTACATGTTAAAGCATCCTTAGGGTGCATTATCCATACACATTTTACCATTAGGGTGGCATATTCAACGTTATGTATATCACAATTAGTAATGAGTAACTCATTATTATGTGCATCAATAATATGTGAAGGTTCATGCATATGAACTATCTTTATATGAATTACTACATATTCATGCGTGTATAAACAAACAAGTTGAATTACAAGTATAATGTGTTTGGTAAATTCTTGTTCACATAAGTTATTATGTACATATGTCCACATAGATAGGGTTTCTAACTCTAAAGGTATTTGATTTTGCTTTTAATTGGGATTCCATCCCCCTAAAAAGGGATTTCATCCTCGAAATCAGCTTTGCAAAACCAAATAGGGTACTAACACCATTACCCTCACTCCATCCCTTAAAAGGGTTATCTAAGTCAAACTAAGCTAAGGGTAAAAGGTACATAAGGTTCAACACCAAAAGGATTTACAACCAAGCTTGTACATGTAATATAGGGTACACTAAACCCTAAACCTAGGAGTACAAGGTATTTAAGGATGATTTTTGTATAAGATATCAAATCATCACTTACGGTTTTCCTAAGGTATTCAACAATTAGGCAACATGCCCAAAGATAGACTATGTCGAGCTGTCTGTATCAGATCAGGCCAGGCCAGGTCATATGAGCTTAGGAGTCCTCGTTACCAAGCTAGTGGGGCGGAGGAAAATATTGCCAGCCCCCAAGCTCTAACCCTTTCTAGACACCATCACTTCAACTTCTTGCTCTAGTAGCTTCTCAATAGACAATTCACCAAAAAGTTGACAAATTTTATTTTTAATTAATTATTATGATACTAAATCAAACTTTCATGCTAGGTCAACTCTAAGGTGAAAAACTAACTAAAGGGAAACTATATACTCTAGGGAGACAATTTTTGAATTAGTCAAGAATCTGACTACCTTGATGCTCTGATACCATGTTGTAAAGACCAAGTATCTACTATTAAACATGATAAACAAATACACCAATTGTGTGGCAGCGGAAGAAATAAAACTTGAGTATATTCAAAATGTATAAAGAGTACATTACAAAATTTTTCCCAAATGGGGTACATCTTTATACAAGAACAAGGATATAGGTAGAGGAAGACTTAGACTAAGCCAATATTGTCTCCACACAAAACAACTTAATACATAAAAGCAACTATGATCACACAAGCTATATGTTCCTTTTCTTCTTGTCCTATCCTTAGCCTTAGGTTCACCAAGCTTCCCTACACACTCTGATCCTAGCCTGGATGGTTGGGGTCATCCAGCAAAAGAAGGATAAAAGTATGTGTTAATCAAAAGGAAAAGGACAAGTAATAGTCAACAACATTGCATAAGAAAATATTCTTTATGCTACAAGATTTTAAGAGAATGAGACAAATATTCAAATAAGAAGTAGAGAACTGCCATAATCAATCACCACAATAATAATCACATAGCATGAATATATTAAGACACAAAGTCATCTCAATGTAGGGTGAGGCACCTACCGGACCTCACCAGTGGCATGGGGACTAAAACCCCAGTGCCTATAAAAAGTGGCAGGGGGACTAAAACTCCAGTGCCTAATATAAAATGGCAGGGGGACTAAAACCCCAGTGCCCGGTAAGAGGACTAAAACCTCAGTGCCCTATGGGTGGTTTGTACTCATGTACACTACATTGTCATTTGGCCTAAAATACATCATGCTTAAATAGTCACTTGACAGTAGTGAGAAGTATAACAAGATTGCAACATAGCATTGGGAATAAAACCCAAGAAATAAAGGAGCCAACATAAGCAACAACAATACACAATATTTCCAAGTATTTCAAAAAGATGAGCCAACATAAGCAATAGCAAGATTCACATAATGAATGGGCCACAAAGGAAAACGAATCATAAAATAAGTAAAGATCCAAATAAAGGCATTTAGGAGGATATCAAGACTAGAACATAATGTTTGTAGGGTTGGATAAGATCCCAACTGAAGAGTAGGTTGATTGCACAATATACATTCCACATAGATTTCACATTCATCATAGATGTTCACATAAATATGATTCACATACATAGGGGTCACATTCTGAAATAGGGCTCACATACCTTAGTTTCCAGTCATTACCATCGCATTCACCAGTCTAATTGTATCCAATTCCATATTTCCCTAGTTTCAAATATTACACATGTTTTAGGTTACTTAAAGGTACTTTAAGTGTAAAATGTCCATATTTATAAACCATGGATTAAAACTTTGGATTTTGGGTCTGGAAACAGGGCCAAACGATTCCTAATATTTTTCTACTCGAGAAAACATATTTATTTACCAAAAACAGAGTTAAAACACTATTATAATCATTTTATAACACTTTATACATTTAAATTAGAGTTTGAATTAATTCACAGGTTTGTAATGAATATTAGTGTACAAAACTTGAAATTTCGGATTCTACATGATTTTATCTTTCCAACAAGTATTTATTTGTATTTTTCCATTAATCGAGCGATTTTCTATGAATTAAACAAAACTGACCAATTAATTGCTAAATGGGTCAAAAAAACAAGGTTTCGGATGACGAAACTACCCCTGGCAAGAGGATCAGGAAAAGAGGGCGCGCGGGGGCAAAATGGTAAAAAGCCACCGAGCTTCTTCAAACTCGGGGCGCAGCCATGGCGCCGTGGGTGTAGCTAGGTAGTTTGGGCGTTTTTGCGTTTCTCCACCAAAATCGTCGTGCAGGTACTCGAAACGAAGAGAATCGAAAGAAGAACTCACCTGGCCAATAAATTTCGACGCACGAGCACTCTAGCTCCGGGGAGAGGTGCCGCAAGCACAGATGGAAAAACTCCACGTCACCGGCTACACATGTGATCTCGGATGAAATTGAGGGGATTGGTAGGTTGCTAGGTGGCCGATGCAACTGTGTGGGGAGTTATTTATAGGTGTGGAGGTGTCCTTTGGCCTAGCCGAGGTGGCCGTGAGAGAGCCTTGGCCGTCATCCCTTGGCATTTAGGCGACGCCGCACCTCTCTGAATGAGTAATGGCTCAAACGAACCGAGAGGAGGAGACGAAGCGAACAGAGAAGAAATCTCGCAAAATGATCGAGTATACGAGGAGATCGAAGCTGAGGAGTCTAGGCCAGTTCTACGTGTAACTTTCGGAGGTGGAAGATGAACTCTTGGCCCTTGGATCGTGATCAAGATAAACAATAGCCATTGGATCTGCGTCCACAGTGGACCTGCGTGGCCCTTGCTTGTGTGACACTCATTTAAGCCCAACTTTGGCTTAAATGATGTGTATAACTAATGTATTGATTGATTTTATATCACACTTTATTAAAAACTTGTTAAATGCATTTGGAAGGTCAAACAAACTCCAAATGGCCTCAAATTTTAACCATAAGTTGATAAAGACGTCTAGATTCATGCTATATAGGTAGATTTTCGTTTCACCCAATATTTGGCCTCCAAAAAAATTATTTTGATTATTAAAGCATATATTAATATAATGCTTAAGCAAATAATTATGTATTGCTTTTATAAGAAACCTTTGGTTCCCAAATCCGAGATTTGGAGTCTAAGAGTCCTCCACTCACTTATTACATGCATTTTCAACTTTTATTATCCCATATTAAGAGTGAGGTATGAAGGTGGGTTATTATTCACCATTTTAATTGACACTATATTAAAAGCATATAAAATCATTTTGAGGGGTCAAATGAACTCCAAAAATCACCAAATTTGAACCATTAGCTCACATTAAAGTCTAGAACAATGTTATGCAATTAATTTCTATTTTTACTCATAATATGTCCCTTAATAAATATATTTCTCATTAAAGTGTATATTAATATATTAAAATGAATGAATTATATGAAAAGACTTATTTTTATGAAACAAGTGAGTAAATTTCGAGATATTAAGCACATTAAGATTTCAATAATCATTTCTCAATTAAATAACATATTTTCATGAAGTAAGATCATATTTTGAGGAGAGAGAAACAATTAAGGTTAATGTTCTCATACATTAACTTAAATACACATTATTGCTAATATATTTATCTAAAAAGCTCTAAATTAATATTATCTACTAATATCACTCATAAAACTTTATTTTGCATTATTAGTCCTCAATTATTACATTAAGTGAATTATTTGTGCAAATACCCCTTTATAAACATGAATGGGGGAAAAATGGAATTTCAACCTTGAATTATGCTCAAATTGCACAAAGAGTCCAAAAATGATCCAAAAGGATGGGAAATTTATGAAAAAAGGTCCAAATGGACTAGAAGGAAAAGAAAAGCTCAAAAGTGGGTAAATTGCAGGAAAGGACCTGGATTCCAGTATGTTATAATTGAGCTCATATGCTCCCCCTCAATTGATGCACATGGAGTTCTCATACTCCCCCTCAATTGATGTTATTTCTCCTGCATGGTTAGATTTCATAACATTTATAGAATACTATGTCTTCTACTCATATATGTTCTACACATATATGTCTTCTCCCATTTCCCTTCTCCCCTTTACATGAACATGCTTCTCCTCTTCATGTAAGACATGCCTTCTTCCACTTTTAAAAGAAGACATACCTTTTCTCCCCCTTTGTCATTTCAAAAAGTGGGGTTATCAAGAAATAAGAAACATCACTTGTTAAAGAGAAAGGAAATAACACAAATATATATAAGGAGAGTAGAAGAGCACAAATAGGGGCTTGTCCAAGCATAGAAAGAAAATCAAGTTAAAGCATATACTTGAACAACCCAAAAAGCAAGATAAAGTGCTGCAAAAAAATAATAAATCACAATTTTGACCCTCAAGATGACGGAATTTGACCAAAAACCATCAGAGCTCATCACAAAGAATGAGTCTTGCTTAGAAGGTTGTTTCTGCATGAAAAACACAAGTCTTGCACCAAAAACTGAAATTGGAGCATAATCTGCATAAAATCCAAAAATACTCCAATTTCTACATATAATGTAGATCTATGTACCCTGCATCACAATGTTATGTAAGCAACTCAAGATAGTAGATATGCAATTCAAGGAACAAGCTTGAGCATGTATGAGACAAGATACAAGCATAGCATATAGATGAGCAAAGTTTCCAATTATAAACAAGGTTAGAACTACATGTATTTGAGCTACTAGTAGATGTTATCACAAGTTAGGACTACTAGTAGGATCTAGATCATAGCAAGAGATACCAAAAGATACACAAGATAAAGCAAGCTATGATTATATGAAGAGATATATACAAACAAAGAGATATGCAATTTTAGACGCGTGAAAGGATATAACTCACTAAATATGCATCCTTACCATAAGATGATTACCACTAAGAACCTCAAGGTTGTATCAAAAAAAGATATACAACTAGAGAGATGTAGCAAGTTAGAGTACAATGGAAGAAATTTTTAGACATAACCAAGAGATCCAAAGAGATAATCATCAAAACCTACAAAACAACTCAAAGCAAGTAATTGCAACATATAGATATACCTATTTAGAGCAATTAGAGAGATAGAGTTATAAGCAAGATAGGAAATTTAGAACATGGAAATATGCATATATAAAGGTACCAAATGAGAGTGCCAAAGAATAAGGCTATTGGTTGAGAAAATCTAGTTGAGAGAGAAATTGTCATTCAATAAGCCAACTGTGTATTCCGTGCACAGTGTTATCGGTCGAGTTCTGTGCATTGACAACTCGATCGATGATAGATGTTGGCAACACCCATTGGTGCCTATCGGTCGAGTTTCAAACAGGGCAAACTCGACCGACATAGCAGTTGTCAAAAAGCACATATATTTCATAAAAACATATTTAAAGGTATGCTAAAAATACAAACCATATCCAAACATGTCTAAGAAAGTTAGTATAGCACTATAGAAGTATTAGAAAAAGTTTTTGAGCAAGAGTATGAATTGAAACACAAAATACTACTTTTGAGTCAAAAACCATATGTATAGTGCACACTAACTTGACAAAAACAAGTTAGAAAAAGGCTATAAGCAAGAAAACTTTTACCTTTATGCTTACCATTCCTTTTTCCAGTTGTTGTCACCCTCTACACATCTCACCTTTCTTCTTTCATGTGGATTGACAAGTCAATTTGTAATTCAATAGCTCAAGTCAATCCATTTGCATGTACCTACAAGAAGAAAGATGAAATGGTTCCCAATCATGTTTTTGGGTCCGGAGGGGTTAGTTTAGCAACCCAAGTCCTATTGCTCTTGGGTGCTTTCCTAAAAGGACAACAAGTAGAATATTGATCAATTTCATTGCAATAGTTGCATGTACCCATAGTCTTGGAACTAGAAGATTCTCCATTGAATATTGGAGGTCCTTTATCTTTGTTGTTCCCTTGACAACTATCATACCCTAAATCATGTCTACCAATTTGTTTAGTAGTATCGTGTAGGATGTCATCAAGGCTCTTCTTACCAACTAAGAATCTTTGCAGAGAAGATCTCAAACTATCATTATCATGCATAAGAGAAGTAATAGTAGAAGACAAATGATTGATATTATCTCTACCATGCAAAAGATTATTTTCTAAGCAAAGAGCTTTATTTAAATAAGAATCTCTATTAATGTGAAGAGCAGCAACATCAGTCTCTCTACTAGTAGAACTAGAACAAGATTCATGCACATTGATTTTAGAAAGCAAGGAGGCATTTTCTGTTTCTAATTCTTGCAAAACAAAATATTTGTCCTTGTTTTCAGATTTAAGAACATCAATATCATGCATGGGAGAATCAATAATTAAAGTATGCTCTTCATTAGAACTAGGCATGAGAGATTGAGCTTCTTGAAATCTAATCTTATCAAGCAAACTAGCATTTTCAAGTTTAAGAGAATCTACTTGACAAAGACAATCATTTGTATCATCAAGCAAGCAAGAATTAGCATGTTCAAGATCATCTAGTTCTACATGAAAATTATCAACAATTCTATAAAGCTTTTTCCTTTTCCTTTTAGATGACTTAAGAGAGGCACAAATATCATGAATAATAGCAATCAAAGATTCTTTATCTAAAGAGTTTAGATTTACCTCACTTGATTACTTACTTGTTGATGCTATAAGAGGAAAGTGATAGTCACCTTCATCACTAGATCTTGAGCTTGATCCTTCACTTGAATCTTCACTTGAGCTTGAGTTCGAGGAGCCACTTGAGCTTGAGTGCCATTTCTCTTCTCTTTTCTTGTGATGATGGGTCTTTTTGCCTTGTGGTCCAAAACCCTAATTGTATGTCATGGATTTTTATGATGGAATGGGCAAACGGTCTCAAGACCATTTGGAGATCAACCAAATGGTCTCAAGACCGTTTGGTGGTCATCCAAGACCGTTTGAGGTCAGAAATCATATGATGATGATAGTTCATTGATTTCTATTGATTTGGTTCCACAATGTCAACCATTGATGGATCCTCGATTTCAAACCCTAAGTGATGGTTTATTGATTATCAAACCTAGTTCAATTGGGTTCAAAACCCTAAATTGAAGGTCTAATTGAATGGTGATTTAGTGGTCCAATTGATGAATGCTTTAGTGATTCAATTTATAATTGGTCCATGGATTGAAACATTGAGTCGATTGAGTGTTGAAGTATCTTTTTGGTCCATGCGGTTTTGAGAAGGTTTGGACCAAACGGTCTCAAGACCGTTTGGGTCCAAATGGTCTCAAGACCGTTTGGGTCCAAATGGTCTCCAGACCATTTGAGTCCAAATGGTCTCAAGACCATTTGGGACCAAACGATCTCAAATCGTTTGGAGACGTAAAGTGCAAATGGTTTCAATACTACTTTCTCCAATTGGTTTCAAGTATAACTTGTTCAATTGGTTTTCAACCAATTAATGTATGAGAACTAAGATCATTGAGGGTCTAGGTAATTAACTTTGTGAAGATCAAAATGGTTAATCCATTTGAATATCTCATGTAATTGAAGGTACAATATGGTGAACCTATTTAGATACTTAATGCATTTGAAGATTTCAATGGTTAACCCAATTGATCACTTTGTGGGATTGAAAGTTTAATTGGTCAATCCTTTTGAATTCCTTATATAATTGATGGTTTAATTGATTAGACCATTTGGACATCTAATATGATCAAAGGTCAATCAGCTATGTGATTATTAAAGATGTAGACCCATGATGATTGTGAAGGTTAACCCTAGCTATGTGTACTCAAGTGAAGAGTTTACCTAGATTAATCTTGGAGTACTTAACATCCTAAAGAGGATGACAGAGAAGGTGAGAAAGATGAATGCTTATATAATTAAGCCCTAATTCTCTCTTTATGAGTAAACTATGTGATAAGGGTTGATCCATATTAATGAGATCATGAAACCCTAATCAATGAGCCTTAACCCTAATTAGAGAAATGCTATGTGTGAAACCCTAATTAGAGCAATGTTATGTGTGAAACCCTAATTAGAGCAATTCTATGTGTGAAACCCTAATTAGAGCAATGCTATGTGTGAAACCCTTATTAGAGCAATGCTATGTGTGAAACCCTAATTAGAGCAATACTATGTGTGAAACCCTAATTAGAGCAATGCTATATGTAAAACCCTAATCTAGGGCAAAACTGAGTGTTATTATAAATTCAGGGTGATGATGTAACCCTAACTTAATGTAACAATAAAGGAAAATCTAATTTGGGTATGAGGAAAGAGAAAACCCACTTGGATGTGAATGGTAAACCCTAATCCCTAAATTGGGATAAAGATATATGAAACCCTAATATAGGGTAGTGCCATTAATACTAATGTGAAGCCTTAACACTGGGTGATGTGTTGTTAAACCTTAATTTCACATAATACTAGGTGAAACCCTGATATAGAAGGATGTTATGTGAAACTCTAATGAAGAGTGATTCTAGGCGAAATATATATATGTTTGTGAGATGCTAAGTGAACCTTAAATTATAATTATGGAAATCCTATTCCTATTAATGGAATAGTGATTAATGCTTTGTCAAGTGAAATACCTAGAGGAGTTGATTATGGATATCCTTATATTAATAGTCCATGACTCAAGGGTGAGTCCATATCATTGGCAATGGTTGTGTTTTCTTAATAGATGAATCATGACCATTACATTGCATGATGAATGTGATGATCTATTATATAAGTATTAGGATGAGAAATACCCTAATACAACCTAAGTGAATAAACTCAAGTAAGATGAAGGTGTTGAGGGAAGTGATACATCAAGGAATGGTAGATATCACATCCAACACCCCAATTCTGATATACCATGATGTATTATAAGTTCATTATAATTGAAATGGATGACACATGAAATGTGTCATGGCAAATGTTACATTGAGATGTAATGCACCTTGATGATGGTAGGCTAAAATGCCTTGTGAAAAGGTTAATCCAAATCAATAGACTATGATACAATCATATTCTGATAAAGATGATAGAGAAACTCATACTTTGTGTTGATAATACATTCAATGATGAATGATGAGGATATATAAATATGTTTGAATACTTATGATTATTCATATTGATTCCTTGTCATGTGAACCCTGATATAGAGTGATGCTATGTGAAACTTTAATACAAGGTAATGCTATGTGAAATCCTATGACAAGTTAATGCTATGTAAACCCTAATACATGGTATTACCATGTGAATTCTAATACATGATAATTCTATGTGAAGCTCAAATACAGACTAATGGGTTATGAATGTAATAAGATAACCCTCGTATTGCATGATATTGATATGTAATTGTATCATGAATACTAATCATGCAGATATGTTGAGATGATGAGCATAGCCAGGTATGTGCTATGATGTTATGTATAATAAAAATGTTCTATAGGCCTTATAAGCCTTCATATGCTTTGTTAGAGGTAACCTACAATTAATGAGTCATGTGTGTCACATGATGTGCTAATTATCTTAGATTGTTTATGAGCTTTGTAAACTATGTGCAATGCTTTGTGTAGAAAGAATTATAATATCCTTGGTCAGATGACCTGAAGGTATGAAGTCATCTAATAAGTGGTAACAATTAATCTAGGATGAGATAAGGGTTCAAATACTCTGAATATGTAATTATGATGATGAACCTGTTAAAAGGTGAAAATGTACTTGATGAGTTGAGGGACTAAGATTCCAACACTTTGTGAAAAGAGTATGGGTACAAGCCATGACTCCCCAATGACACTGCCAGGCATTAGATATATGATCTAAGCCTAAAGAGAGTTAATGATGTGGGAATGATTCTATAGTGAATAAATATTATACATGTTCTTCATATTCCTTAAAGAATAAGTGACATGTTGATTCTATCAAGTTATATATAGCTACAATGCTTCTGATAAGAATAATGTTCTAATCTGTTAGACATTAAAATATCTGCTGTCAAATAAATATGTCTCCTCTATTCATATTTATCTTCTTAAGCTACAATAATAATGTTTCTGGCGGAGAGTTATATCTCTTGTTGGGGCAATTTACAATTGTCTCACTCCCGTGGGAATCATACTTTTAGGTGGATGCAGATGAGGAGGTAGGAATCCTTTAGTAGGTGAAGGACAACAACAACAACAGCAGGGACAATAGTGAAGTCTCAGGTGGAGACACTGGTTGTTATGCCTTGTATAGATGTAGATAGAGTCCTATGTGTCGTCTCTGTACTCTCAGGTCCTTGGAGTAGTAGTTAGTGCTTTCAAGATTTTGGCTCAGTGCCTCGATATTTTATACTGTCTGTGCTTAGCTTGACAGGATAGTTAATACTTGAAACTCTCAAAAAGAGATGATACAAAATATGTACCTTCGAACAAGAATGTAAATGTGTTACTTTGGTTCTATGTGAGAAATTTTTCCTTCGATGGATCTCTTGATAAAAAGGTTTTAATTTTTAGTGATTTTTGGTAATACGTTGTTTAGTGAATGCTTCCACATTAGTTAATTATATTTTTGGAGAGTTGTATGCCACAATTAAGTGGTATCAGAGCTCTAGGTTCGCTGAGTCTACAGAGACATAGGACTAAGGTTGTAGAGTCTGTTCTAAGTGTCTTCTAGTTTATCTGATAGTATCTTCTTCTCACATAGGAGAAGAAGAACTTAAAGATGTCTGGACCACATGAAGAACATGCTGCTGAGGGCAGCACTGCTGCACCAGGAGGAGGTGCAGGAGACCATAACAGAGAGGAGCCTGTACCTGAACAACCCCAGTTTAACCAAGCTGACATGGGGAACCCAGCCCTCCAAGCCATGTTTGGACAGTTTATGGCTGCCATGACTCACATGACAGGTAGGATGCAAATACCTACACCTAGGGCATCATCTCACCATGAGGCCTATGGAGTCGGCAAGACTTTTGAGAGACTTCGCCGGGTTGGATCCATAGATTATGCTGGTACATCTGATCCAGCATATGCTGATTTGTGGCTGACAGAACTGGAAAAGGCTTTTAGGATCCTTAATATCCCTGGAGCTGAAAAGGTAAGACATGCTGTGTACCTCCTAAAAGGGAGTGCTGGTCATTGGTGGATGATAGAAGAAGATAAGAGACCAGGTGAAGAAGTTGGATGGGAGGTATTCCGATGAGAATTCGTCAGTAGATACTTCCCTAAGACGTATCTAGATGAGAAGATTTCTCAATTTGAGAGGATCAAAGAAGGACAGATGAAGGTTAGCGAGTATGAAGCTAAGTTCATGGAGCTGTTGCGGTTTTGTCCGCAAATGGCATTTTATGATGAGGAAAGAATTCGACATTTTGAGAAGGGGTTGAATGCTGAACAGACCACTCATGTGTCTGCTTTAGAGAAAAGGGAGAGGTTTGCCACCTTTGTGGAATTAGTAAGGAGGATAGAGAGGTCTGAATTTGAGAAATGACAGACTAGTGGCAAGAAGGTGTACACCCAGTCTCAAGGACAAAGGTCTGAAAGTTTTAAGAAGTCGAGATTTTCTGCATCAGCAACATCATCAAGATTCCATACCCAGACACAATGGATGTCAAGTAGGGATAGGGATCGTAGTAATGTTCCAAATAGAGCCTCCAACATAGCATCAACATTGGTATCTGGACCTCACATACCCTATTTTGCACCTAGGATATGTTATCAATGTACACAACCAGGACATCTAGTAAAGGATTGTCCAGGCGGGAATCCAATGATGACTCAACCTCAGGGGCAGAGTCAACAAGGATCACAAAGGAGGCAGTTTTCTAGTAACAATAGAGGACGTGGATAGACATCCCAGACAGGTCAGATGAAATAAATTCATTCTGATATTTCATTTTCTAATTCTATGTGTTAAAGATATAAAAGTAGTTGTTTTTGAACTTCCTTTGATTAGTCATATAAGGACACAAGGGAGATGATAACTTATATCTTACTCAGTGTTCCTTAAAACGTTTTATAATCTCCCTTATTTGTGTGTTGAAAGATGAGATTTACAAGTGATGCCTGAAGAAAAAAAAAATTCAAGAATGGAAAATCCTGTGTGTATAATGATATGAAAAGTGAGGAATATGATAGTAAGTAAAGTGCATACTACCTAATATAAATACTTATATACCCTGGCCAGGTATATGATTACTGAAGATAAGGCAAGTATGAAACTCTTAGATTGTTACCTTTTTTATTACTCTGATCAAGTAGTCATTCTGAAACAATCTAGAGAGTATAATGCAACTAAAAGGAAAAGATATGTGAACATTCCCAACTAAAAGGAAAGCTATGTGAACATTCCCAACTAAAAGGAAAAGCTATGTGAACATTACCAACTAAAAGGAAAAGCTATGTGAACATTCCCAACTAATAGGAAGAGCTATGTGAACATTCCCAACTAAAAGGAAAAGCTATGTGAACATTCCCAACAAAAAGGAAAAGCTATGTGAACATTCCCAACTAAAAGGAAAAGCTATGTGAACATTCCCAACTAATAGGAAGAGCTATGTGAACATTCCCAACTAATAGGAAGAGCTATGTGAACATTCCCAACTAATAGGAAGAGCTAGGTGAACATTTCTAATTAAAAAGGAAAAGCTATGTGAACATTCCCAACTAAAAGGAAAAGCTATGTGAACATTCCCAACTAATAGGAAGAGCTATGTGAACATTCCCAACTAAAACGAAAAGCTATGTGAACATTCCCAACTAATAGGAAGAGCTATGTGAACATTCCCAACTAATAGGAAGTGCTAGGTGAACATTCCTAATTAAAAAGGAAAAGCTAAGTGAACATTCCCAATTACATAGAGTTTGCTAAGTGAACTTTCCTAAATGAATAAAGGATTGTTGAGTGAATTATCTCTTTTAGATGTATATGTTTTCCCTTTTGATAAATATTCTTGGGTGATGATAGAAGTATGCTCTTTTATGCTTCTTCCTTTCAATAATATGGACATCATTTGTTAGGTGTTTATGCTTTGCATAAATATAAACATTGATAAGGTTGAATTAATGAAAGGAACTTTGTGTAGATTACAGAATCCATGATTCCATAATATTAAGATATTATGTGGATACTTGAGGGTATGATAACTGAATAAATTTGTCCCTCCTTTCCTGGGATTTCGGGGAAGAAATCCTTGTTAGGGGTTTATAATTTGTAACATCCCTAACCTGGGTTATGTGTTAAACCTAGATGTTTTGCCTAATAAGGTTTATTAGATTCTTAATCTTATCTTGGAAAAAGTAATTAGGGCTCATGAGAAACTTATGTTTCAATTTTGGTCCTGTTTGAACAATGTTGAAGCAATGTTTCCTTATTTTGGACTAAAGTGCAAATTACCCAAGTTAAGGGGTTAAATTGCAAATGTTGCATGATAAGATGTTCCTCTGATGTTGAGACATCATAAGAATGAATATGATGTAGTGGTATGGTTTTCACAAGCTTGGGCACCAAGATTAAGCTTGTAAAGCAATCCTTGTGCATTAAAACCTAGTTTTGGTGTAATGTGCAATTTACCCAAAACCTAGGGTTCAATATGAAAATTACCACTTCAATAAGGCCCCTAATGTTTCTTGGAATCATTTAGAGCAAATAAAATGAGAGGGGCGCCTCATTTGAATTAAGTTGGTGGAGAGAGAATCTTGATATTAAAATAATCAAGATTATTTCCTAATTGAAACCCTAATTCAATTTAGGGAAAAAATGAATGTATTAATTAAAGGGCCTTCAACCAAAATTAAAATGGTTGGATTCAGATGTGTGTGGATGAGCTTAAAGACTTGCAAAGGCACGAGCATATCCTAAGGAGGTGAAATTCCACTCACCATTATTATAAGAAAAAGAATTTCCACTCAAATATGGATATTCTTATTATAAGGGTTAAGGTGTTTAATTTCTTTTCCCTTAATTCATGGATAATGGAAGGGAGTTCGGTGGGGATAGAGATGACCTTGCATGCAAGAAACCAAGGGGGAAGTGGTGGCAACAATTTTGGAATTAAAAGACTTATATATAGTATTTTCTCTCTCATCAATTTTCTTATAAAAGTACCTTTTCCAAGCCAAAACAAAGGCTTTTTCGGATTCCTTTCTTTCCCCTTGCTTGGAAAACGACCAAGGAGCTGTGGAGGAGCAGGACGATGACCCCCAAACTATTGGTAAGGTTCTTGACCTCCTTTCACCTTGAATCCATGGTGAAAATCGAAAATCAATGCATGGATTCTTCATATCTCGATCCCCTCTTCAACTATAACCAATTCTTTTTACTCAAAGCTTGAGGAAGACCCTTGGAATAGTGAAAGGAGTTTCATCCACCATTGTTTCCGTGAGATTGGAGATTTGGAGCTCAATTGGAGGCGGGTTTTATAACTTGAACCCTTAATTTTATTATTGCAATCAATTCCTTATCAATTGGTGATCATTTCTACATTTCCAAAATTAAGTTTGGTTGATTGATGCAATATCCATGGAAATCACAGTAGATTTCGTGAGTTTGAAGCTTGATGATGATGACATCATCATAAGAACACACCTCCCCAAATATCTAGGGCAAACAGTTTCAATGTTGAGTCCAAACAATTTCACCAAACCGTTTGGTGACCAAACGGTTTGCAAACCATTTGGTGGTTTGAGCTCCAAACCGTTTGGAATGGTTGACCATATGAGATGGTTGACCATTTGAAGATATAGCCTGTGGTGCTTGGATCTTGATCCAATGGTTTTAATTGGTTGATCTTTAAGGTTTCAATTGTGTATGATTCCTTAACTGCAAACCCTAATCGGGTAAGTGCTGAGTTTGAAATTGATTGAGATGATGGTTTGGGTCGATTGACCCAAACGGTTTCAAAACCATTTGGGGATCACCCAAACGGTCTCAAGACCATTTGGGGGTCACCCAAGACCGTTTTTAGGTCTAGGTTTAACTATGGATAAGTGTTTGAAGATCCAAAGATATAATATCAACCCTAATCGGCTAAGTGCTGATTTTGCAATTGAATAAGTTGATGGTTTGGGTTGATTGACCCAAACGGTTTCAAAACCGTTTGGGAATCACCCAAATGGTCTCCAGACCATTTGAGGGTCACTCAAGACCGTTTGGAGGTCTATGGTTGAGCATGGATGGGTATTTTATGATCCAAAGATACCAAATTGAATTGCAACTAAGTGCTGATTTGATAATCAATCCAAAGGTCCAAAACCCTAATTGGATGTCATGGATTTTGATGATGGAATTGGCAAATGGTCTCAAGACCGTTTGGAGATCAACCGAATGGTCTCAAGACCGTTTGGTGGTCATCCAAGACCATTTGAGGTCAGGTCATATCATATGATGATGATAATTCATTGATTCCTATTGATTTGGTTCCACAATGTCAACCATTGATGGATCCTCGATTTCAAACCCTAAGTGATGGTTTATTGATTATCAAACCTAGTTGAATTGGGTTCAAAAACCTAAATTGAAGGTCTAATTGAATGGTGGTTTAGAGGTCCAATTGATGAATGCTTTAGTGATTCAATTTATAATTGGTCCATGGATTGAAACATTGAGTCGATTGAGTGTTGAAGTATCTTTTTGGTCCATGCGGTTTTGAGAAGGTTTGGACCAAACGGTCTCAAGACCGTTTGGGTCCAAATGGTATCCAGACCGTTTGAGTCCAAACGGTCTCGAGACCGTTTGGGACCAAACGATCTCAAACCGTTTGGAGACCCAAAGTGCAAATGGTTTCAATACTACTTTGTCCAATTGGTTTCAAGTATAACTTGTTCAATTGGTTTTCAACCAATTGATGTATGAGAACCAAGATCATTGAGGGTCTAGGTAATTAACTTTGTGAAGATCAAAATGGTTAATCCATTTGAATATCTCATGTAATTGAAGGTCCAATATGGTGAACCTATTTAGATACTTAATGCATTTGAAGATTTCAATGGTTAACCCAATTGATCACTTTGTGGGATTGAAAGTTTAATTGGTCAATCCTTTTGAATTCCTTATATAATTGATGGTTTAATTGATTAGACCATTTGGACATATAATATGATCAAAGGTCAATCAGCTATGTGATTATTAAAGATGTAGACCCATGATGATTGTGAAGGTTAACCCTAGGTATATGTACTCATGTGAAGAGTTAACCTAGATTAATCTTGGAGTAATTAACATCCTAAAGAGGATGAGAGAAAGTGAGAAAGATGAATGCTTATATAATTAAGCCCTAATTCTCTCTTTATGAGTAAACTATGTGATAAGGGTTGATACATATTAATGAGATCATGAAACCCTAATCAATGAGCCTTAACCCTAATTAGAGCAATGCTATGTGTGAAACCCTAATTAGAGCAATGCTATGTGTGAAACCCTAATTAGAGCAATTCTATGTGTGAAACCCTAATTAGAGAAATGCTATGTGTCAAACCCTAATTAGAGCAATGCTATGTGTGAAACCCTAATTAGAGCAATACTATGTGTGAAACCCTAATTAGAGCAATGGTATATGTAAAACCCTAATCTAGGGTAAAATTGAGTGTTATTATAAATTCAGGGTGATGATGTAACCCTAACTTAATGTAACAATAAAGGAAACTCTAATTTGGGTATGAGGAAAGAGAAACCCCACTTGGATGTGAATGGTAAACTCTAATCCCTAAAATGTGATAAAGATATATGAAACCCTAATATAGGGTAGTGTCATTGATACTAATGTGAAGCCTTAACACTGGGTGATGTGTTGTGAAACCTTAATTTCACATAATACTATGTAAAACCCTGATATAGAAGGGTGTTATGTGAAACTCTAATGAAGAGTGATTCTAGGAGAAATATATATATATATGTTTGTGAGATGCTAAGTGAACCTTAAATTATAATTATGGAAATCCTATTCCTATTAATGGAATAGTGATTAATGCTTTGTCAAGTGAAATACCTAGAGGTGTTGATTATGGATATCCTTATATTAATGGTCCCTGACTCAAGGGTGAGTCCATATCTTTGGCAATGGTTGTGTTTTCTAAATAGATGAATCATGACCATTACATTGCATGATGAATGTGATGATCTATTGTATAAGTATTAGGATGAGAAATACCCTAATACAAGCTAAGTGAATAAACTCAAGTAAGATGAAGGTGTTGAGGGAAGTGATACATCAAGGAATGGTAGATATCACATCCTACACCCTAATTCTGATATACCATGATGTATTATAAGTTCATTATAATTGGAATGGATGACACATGAAATGTGTCATGTCAAATGTTACATTGAGATGTAATGTACCTTGATGATGGTAGGCTAACATGCCTTGTGAAAAGGTTAATCCAAATCAATAGACTATGATACAATCATATTCTGATAAAGATGAGAGAGAAACTCATACTTTGTGTTGATAATAAATTCAATGATGAATGATGAGGATATATAAGTATGTTTGAATACTTATGATTATTCATATTGATTCCTTGTTATGTGAACCCTGATACAGAGTAATGCTATTTGAAACTTTAATACAAGGTAATGCTATGTGAAATCCTATGACAAGTTAATGCTATGTAAACCCTAATACATGGTATTACTATGTGAAATTCTAATACATGATAATTCTATGTGAAGCTCAAATATAGACTAATGGGTTATGAATGTAATAAGATAACCCTCATATTGCATGGTATTGATATGTAATTGTATCATGAATACTAATCATGCAGATATGTTGAGATGATGAGCATAGCCAGGTATGAGCTATGATGTTATGTATAGTAAATATGTCCTATAGGCCTTATAAGCCTTCATATGATTTGGTAGAGGTAACCTACAATTAATGAGTCCTGTGTGTCACATGATATGCTAATAATCTTAGATTGTTTATGAGCTTTGTAAACTATGTGCAATGCTTTGTGTAGAAAGAATTATAATATCCTTGGTCAGATGACCTGAAGGTATGTAGTCATCTAATAAGTGGTAATAATTGTTCTATGATGAGATAAGGGTTCAAATACTCTGAATCTGTAATTATGATGATGAACCTGTTAAAAGGTGTAAATGTACTTGATGAGTTGAGGGACTAAGATTCCAACACTTTGTTAAAAGAGTATGGCTACAAGCCATGACTCCCCAAGGACACTGCCAGGAATTAGATATATTATCTAAGCCTAAAGAGAGTTAATGATGTGGGAATGATTCTATAGTGAATAAATATTATACATCTTCTTCATATTACTTAAAGAATAAGTGACATGTTGATTCTATCAAGTTATAGCTGCAATGCTTCTGATAAGAATAATGTTCTAATCTGTTAGACATTAAAATATCTGCAGTCAAATAAATATGTCTCCTCCATTCATATTTATCTTCTTAAGCTGCAATAATAATGTTTCTGGCATAGAGTTATATCTCTCGCTAGGGCAATTTACAATTGTCTCACTCCCGTGGGAATCACATTTTTAGGTGTACGCGGACGAGGAGGTAGGAATCCTTCAGTAGGTGAAGGACAACAACAGTAGAAGAAGGGACATCAGTGAAGTCTCAGGTGGAGACTGTGGCTGTTATGTCTTGTATAGATGTAGATAGAGTCCTATGTGTTGTCTCTGTACTCTCGGGTCCTCGGAGTAGTAGTTCGTGCTTTTGAGATTTTGGCTCACTGCCTCGAGATTTTATACTCTCTATGTTTAGCTTGACAAGACAGTTAATACTTGTTACTCTCAGAAAGAGATGATACAGAATATGTACCTTCGAACAAGAATGTAAATGTGTTACTTTGGTTCTATGTGAGAAAGTTTTCAATTGATGGATCTCTTGATAAAAAGTTTTTAATTTTTAGTGATTTTTGGTAATCCACTATTTAGTGAATGGTTCCGCATTAGTTAATTATGTTTTTGGAGAGTTGTATGCCACACCCATAGTCTTGGAACTAGAGGATTCTCCATGGAATATTGGAGGTCCTTTATCTTTGTTGTTCCCTTGACAACTATCATACCCTAAACCATGTCTACCAATTTGTTTAGTAGTATGATGTAGGATGTCATTAAGGCTCTTCTTACCAACTAAGAATCTTTGCAGAGAAGATGTCAAACTATCATTATCATGCATAAGAGAAGTAATAGTAGAAGACAAATGATTAATATTATCTCAAGCATGCAAAAGATCATTTTCTAAGAAAGAGCTTTAGTTAAATAAGAATCTTTATTAATGTGAAGAGCAGCAACATCATTCTCTCTACTAGTAGAACTAGAACAAGATTCATGCACATTGATTTTATCAAGCAAGGAGGAATTTTCTATTTCTAATTCTTGCAAAACAAAATCTTTGTCCTTGTTTTCAGATTTAAGAACATCAATATCATGCATGAGAGAATCAATAATTAAAGTAAGCTATTCATTAGAACTAGGCATGAGAGGTTGAGCTTCTATAAATATAATCTTATCAAGCAAACTAGCGTTTTCAAGTTTAAGAGAATCTACTTGACTAAGACAATCATTTTTATCATCAATCAACCAATAATTAGCATGTTCAAGATCATCTAGTTCTACATGCAAATTATCAACAATTCTAGCAAGCTTTTTCCTTTTCCTTTTAGAAGACTTAAGAGAGGCACAAATATCATGAATAATAGCAATCAAAGATTCTTTATCTAAAGAGTTTAGATTTACCTCACTTGAGTCCTTACTTGTTGATGCTATAAGAGCAAAGTGACAGTCTCCTTCATCACTAGAGCTTGAGCTTGATCCTTCACTTGAATCTTCACTTGAGCTTGAGTTGGAGGAGACACTTGAGCTTGAGTGCCATTTCACTTCTCTTTTCTTGTGATGATGGGTCTTTTTGCCTTGTGGGCAATCTTCTTTGTAGTGACCCTTCTTTCCACATGTAAAGCACCGGATGGAGGAGGACTTGCCTTTGTAGAGTTTACCCTTGGAGTACATGGCGTCTTCTTTAGCTTGAGAGGATGGAGAGACTTGTTCCATGATAGCTTCAATTTGATCCTTCATTTCAGCCTTCTTCATTCTCTTTAGCTCTTTCTTCTCGTCTTTCTACTTCCTCGCTCTTGTCAAGTGTGGCTTCATGTGATTGTATATTTCCAATGAGCTCTTCAATAGGAATATCCCTAAGAGACCTTGCTTCTCCAATGGAAGTCACCTTGGGTTCCCATCTCTTGGGGAGAGTTCTAAGGATCTTTGAGTTGATCTCTCCACTAGACATAGGATGTCCTAGAACAGCAAGACCATTCAAAATGGTGTTGAGCCTTGATTACATGTTAGCTATGCTCTCTTCCTTTCCCATCTTGAAGTTCTCAAGCAGCCCTTTGAGCATGTAGACTTTGCTTTCCTTCACTTGATCTATCACTTGATAAGTGATGCAAAGCTTTCTCCATACCTCATAGGCTATTTCACATGAAGAAATACGGTTGAACTCGGTGGGGGTCATGGAGACATATAGGATGTGCATGGCTCTAGCATTCAAGGTTGCTTTCTTCAAGGTATCTTCATCCCATTCTTCAATCTTTGTCTTTGGTAGCATGTATGGCCTGTTCACCATTTGCCACCTCTCAAGACTTGATCTTTGGATGTAGAATTGAAGCCTTCTTCTCCAATAGAGGAAATTTCTCCCATCAAAGATTGGAAGGTTGGTCGAGTATCTCCCTCCTTGGTAGTCACCCATCTTCTCCTACTTGTTGAAGTATGCTTGGAGAAGACCCACTCTGATACTAATTGTTGGACCCTAGATGGGTGATTAGATGCTCTAGAGGGGGGTGAATAGAGCTGAATGCACTTAAACAAAATTCATTAGACCTTCAGGATATATCACAAGATAAGGTTGCTAAATAGGTAATTTTAGTGCAACTAAAACATGCACAACAAGGATGAGAGAGATTGAACATACACCAAGCGACAAGCTATTTTGTGGTTCCACACTTCAAACTAGAAGTGTATCAATCCACTTTCCTAGAGAGGTCAACCTCTAGGACTTCCAAACTATTGCACTCTTATATTCATTCATAAGACATACAATACATGACCAAATAAAGGACTTACCTATCCAATACAAAGAGTCTTTAACCTTACCAAGGACTTACCCGCTTTGCAAGGAGTCTTCTGCCTTCTTCCAAGGACTTACCTACTCTTGCGCAAGTCTTTAGCCTTGCAGGGATTACCCACTCTTCTTGGATCTTGTGCCTTTGACTTCACCTTCACTCAGAGAAGCTTCCACCAAGGACTTACCCAATTGAGCAAGGAGTCTTCTGCCTTCACCAGGGGCTTACCCGCTCTAGCTCCAAGTCTTCAGCCTTGATCTTCACTAAGGGACTCCTTCCCTTGTTCTTCTTCACCACTTTTGGACAAGAGAGAGAACCTTCATCTTCATGATTGAAATGAGAGAAAGGGAGGTGGTGGAAGTGAGAGCCTCACAAGATATACTTGTAGGACTAGCTCTCTTATATATTTCCTACTCACTCTAATGGATGTAGAAAGTGATTAAGCTTAGAGAGAGAGAGGAGGTTGTAGGAAGCACTCAACTATAGAATAGGAACCTCACAAAGTGTTTTGCAATGAATACTCAACCTTAGAATGAAGCCCAAGGGGTCCTATTTATAGATGGGGATGCCTCTTAGCCTTTGGGAACACTTGATAACGAAAACTAGCTATTTTATGGCTTGGAACAGATATATTTTCACTTGTTGCAACTCAACAATGGCTAGAAACACTTTTCTAAACTTTTCTGTATAGTGCAATCGGTCGAGTTTCTATAAGGGTAACTCGACCGATCAAGTAAACGACAAGGCCGATACTCAAATGATTGGTCAAGTTTGTTCTGAGAAAACTTGGCTGACCATTAGGAATCGAAATGGTCAGTTACTTGATCGGTTGAGTTCTGTCTAAACACAACTCGACCGATGCAATCTGCAGAAAATTGATCAAGGATGATCGGTCAAGTTTTTAGGATGGGAAACTCGACTGACAAAGTGCCTGTAATCAATTTTCAAAGTTGCATCTAAAGTGATCTAACATTCGATCTAAGTGCTCCTGATTTTTTCTAAGCTTAATTACAAGTCATACAATCATTAAAAGTGATTTACAACATGATTCTAATGGATTTACATCATATTACAAAAATGTGCACTTGTATTGACTTTGACTTGTCTTTTCTCCAATTTGAGATGTGCAAGTTAGGGCATTTGAAGTGTGTCTATACCTAATCAGAAATCACTCAAGTAGATACATTAGACATCAATATGTGGAATGGTTAGTCATCATCAAAACACGGGTTTTGTTAATTTAGATGTGAGTCAACATTGACCTAATTGACCTTGGATAAAAAATCTCCCCCTTTTTGAAGATGAAAAACCATTCCATAAATGTATTGAAAGCTTTTAAGTAAAGTCATACCTTTGGAGAAACCTAGGGGTTTCAATAGGATTGAGCGCATATGCTCCCCCTCAATTGATGTGCATGGAGTTCTCATACTCCCCCTCAATTGATGCTATTTCTCCTGCATGGTTAGCTTTCATAACATTTATAGAATACTATGTCTTCTAATCATATATTTTCTACACATATATGTCTTCTCCCATTTACCTTCTCCCCTTTACATGGACATGCTTCTCCTCTTCATGTAAGACATGCCTTCTCTCGCTTTTAAAAGAAGACATACCTTTTCTCCCCATTTCTCATTTAAAAAAGTGGGGTTATGAAGAAATAAGAAACATCACTTGTTAAAGAGAAAGGAGATAACACAAATATATATAACAAGAGTAGAAGAGCACAGATAGGGGCTTGTCCAAGCATAGAAAGAAAAGAAAGTTAAAGCATATACTTGAACAACCCAAAAAGCAAGATAAAGTGCTGTAGAAAAATAATAAATCACAATTTTGACCCTCAAGATGACGAAATTTGACCAAAACCATCAGATCTCTTTGCGAAGCAATGAGTCTTGCTTAGAAGGTTGTTTCTGCATGAAAAACACTAGTCTTGCACCAAACACTGAAACTGGAGCATAATCTGCATAAAATCCGAAAATACTCCAATTTCTACATATAATGTAGATCCATGTACCTTGCATCACAATGTTATGCAAGCAACTCAAGATAGTAGATATGCAATTCAAGGAACAAGCTTGAGCATGTATGAGACAAGATACGAGCATATCATATAGATGAGAAAAGATGCCAATTATAAACAAGGTTAGAACTACATGTATATGAGCTACTAGTAGATGTTATCACAGTTAGGACTACTGGTAGGATCTAGATCATAGCAAGAGATACCAAAATATACACAAGATAAAGCAAGCTATGATTAGATGAAGAGATATATCCAAACAAAGAGATATGAAATTTTAGATGCATGAAATGATATAACTCACTAGATATGCATCCTTACCATAAGATTATTACCACTGAGAACCTCAAGGTTGTATCAAAACAAGATATACACCTAGATAGATGTAGCAAGTTAGAGTACAACGGAAGAAATTTTTAGACATAACCAAGAGATCCAAATAGATCATCATGAAAACCAACAAAACAACTCAAAGCAAGTAATTGCAACATATAGATATACCAATTTAGAGAAATTAGAGAGATAGAGTTGTAAGCAAGATAGGCAATTTATAACATGGAAATATGCATATATAAAGGTACCAAATGTGAGTGCAAAAGAATAAGGCTATTGGTTGAGAAAATCTAGTTGAGAGGAAAATTCTCATTCAATAAGCCAACTGTGTATTCTGTGCATAGTGTTATCAGTCGAGTTCTATGCATTGACAACTCGACCAATGACAGCTATTGGCAACAACCATTGGTGCCTATCGGTTGAGTTTCAAACAGGGAAAACTCGACCGACATAGCAGCTGTCAAAAAGCACATATATTTCATAAAAACATATTTAATGGTATGCTATAAATACAAACCATATCCAAACATGTCTATGCAAGTTAGTAATGCACTATAGAAGCATTAGAAATAATTTTTGAGCAAGAGTGTGAAGAGAAACACAAAATACCACTTTTGACTCAAAAACCATATGTATAGTGCACACTAACTTGACAAAAACAAGTTAGAAAAAGGTTATAAGTAAGAAAACTTTTACCTTTGTGCTTACCATTCCTTTTTCCAGTTGTTGTCACCCTCTACACATCTCATCTTTCTTCTTTGATGTGGTTTGACAAGTCAATTTGCAATTCAATAGCTCAAGTCAATCCATTTGCAAGTACCTACAAGAAGAAAGATGAAATGGTCCCCAATACTGTTTTTGGGTCCGGAGGGGTTAGTTTAGCAACCCAAGTCCTATTGTTCTTGGGTTCTTTCCTAAAAGGACAACAAGTAGAATAATTACCAATTTCATTGCAATAGTTGCATGTACCCATGGTATTGGAACTACAGGATTCTCCATGGAATATTGGAGGTCCTTTATCTTTGTTGTTCCCTTGACTACTATCATACCCTAAACCATGTCTACCAATTTGTTTAGTAGTATGGTGTAGGATGTCATTAAGGCTCCTCTTACCAACTAAGAATCTTTGCAGAGAAGATCTCAAACTCTCACTATCATGCATAATAGAAGTAATAGTAGAAGACAAATGATTGCTATTATCTCTAGCATGCAAAAGATCATTTCCTAAGCAAAGAGCGTGAGTGAAATAAGAATCTCTATTAATGTGAAGAGAAGCAACATCATTCTCTCTACTAGTAGAACTAGAACAAGATTCATGCACATTGATTTTAGCAAGCAAGGAGGCATTTTCTGTTTCTAATTTTTGCAAAACAAATTCTTTGTCCTTGTTTTCAGATTTTAGAACATCAATATCATTCATGAGAGAATCAATAATTAAAGTATGCTCTTCATTAGAACTAGGGATGAGAGGTTGAGCTTCTAGAAATTGTATCTTATCAAGCAAACTAGCATTTTCAAGTTTAAGAGAATCTACTTGACTAAGACAATTATTTTTATCATCAAGCAAGAAAGAGTTAGCATGTTCAAGATCATCTAGTTCTACATGCAAATTATCAACAATTCTAGCAAGCTTTTTCCTTTTGCTTTTAGAAGAGTTAAGAGAGGCACAAATATCATGAATAATAGCAATCAAAGATTCTTTATCTAAAGAGTTTAGATTTACCTCACTTGAGTCCTTTCTTGTTGATACTATAAGAGCAAAGTGATAGTCTCCTTCATCACTAGATCTTGAGCTTGATCCTTCACTTGAATCTTCACTTGAGCTTGAGTTGGAGGAGCCACTTGAGCTTGAGTGACATTTCTCTTCTCTTTTCTTGTGATGATGGGTCTTTTTGCCTTGTGGGAAATCTTCTTTGTAGTGACCCTTCTTTCCACATGTAAAGCACCAGATGGAGGAGGACTTGCCTTTGTAGAGTTTACCCTTGGAGTACATGACATCTTATTTAGCTTGAGAGGATGGAGAGACATGTTCCATGATAGCTTCAATTTGATCCTTGATTTCAGCCTTCTTCATTCTCTTTAGCTCTTTCTTCTCTTGTCTTTCTACTTCCTCCCTCTTGTCAAGTGTGGCTTCATGTGCTTGTAGATTTCCAATGAGCTCTTCAATAGGAATATCCCTAAGAGATCTTCCTTATCCAATGGAAGTCATCTTGGGTTCCCATCTCTTGGGGAGAGTTCTAAGGATCTTTGAGTTGATCTCTCCACTAGACATAGGATGTCCTAGAATAGCAAGACCATTCAAAATGGTGTTGAGCCTTGAGTACATGTTGGCTATGCTCTCCTCCTTTCGCATCTTGATGTTCTCAAGTAGCCCTTTGAGCATGTATACTTTGCTTTCCTTCACTTGATCTGTCCCTTCATAACTGATGCAAAACTTTCTCCATACCTCATAGGCTGTTTCACATGAAGAAATCCGATTGAACTCGGTGGAGGTCATGGAGACATATAGGATGTGCATGGCTCTAGCATTCAAGGTTGCTTTATTCAAGGTAGCTTCATCCCATTCTTCAATCTTTGTCATTGGTAGCATTTATGGGCTGTTCACCATTTCCCACATCTCAAGACTTGATCCTTGGATGTAAAATTGAAGCCTTCTTCTCCAATAGAGGAAATTGCTCCCATCAAAGATTGGAAGGCTGGTCCAGTATCTCCCTCCTTGGTAGTCACCCATCTTCTCTTACTTGTTGAAGTATGCTTGGAGAAGACCCGCTCTGATACCAATTGTTGGACCCTAGATGGGTGATTAGATGCTCTAGAGGGGGGGTGAATAGAGCTGAATGCACTTAAACAAAATTCATTAGACCTTCAAGATATATCACAAGATAAGGTTGCTAAATAGGTAATTTGAGTGCAAATAAAACATGCATATCAAGGATGAGAGAGATTGAACATACACTAAGAGACAAGCTATTTAGAGTGGTTCCACACTTCAAAATAGAAGTGTGTCAGTCCACTTGCCTAGAGAGGTCAACCTCTAAGACTTCCAAACTATTTCACTCTTATATTTATTCATAAGACATACAATACATGACCAAATAAAGGACTTACCTATCCAATACAAAAAGTCTTTAACCTTACCAAGGACTTACCCACTTTGCAAGGAGTATTCTGCCTTCTTCCAAGGACTTACCTACTCTTGCACAAGTCTTCAGCCTTACATGGATTACCCACTCTTCTTGGATCTTGTGCCTTTGACTTCACCTTCACTTGGAGAAGCTTCCACCAAGGACTTACCCACTTGAGCAAGGAGTCTTCTGCCTTCACCAAGGGCTTACCCACTCTAGCTCCAAGTCTTCAGCCTTGATCTTCACCAAGGGACTCCTTACTGTTGACAAACCCGAATCCACTAACTAAACTCCATTGCCTCAAGCTTAGAAATGAGCTTGATAGCACTCTCTTTTTCCTATTTTTTATACATATTTTAACCTGAAATGAGTAGTTCGAATTACTAATATAGGTTTTCTAACTTGATTTTTACATGCTATTCAAGTACTCAGAAGGGAGGTGTTCTGCTCAATTGAGCACTGACATCACCAGACATGCCGCCTCGCATTGAACCACCTCTTTCAGATGGTGAGCGAAACGCGAGAGCTAGACCTCACTCGCCTCCTCCTGAAGACAATGACCGCTATGATGGAAATCATCAACATGAAGATCCTAAAACAGAATAGTTCAAGGATGACCATCGCCTAGAGAGACGTCATCATCACCGGAGGCACAGAAGGAATCAAAATAATCAGGAACAAAACCAGCGAGAAAGTGACAGTGACGATTCCAATGAAGAAGAAAAGACCCTTAGGGAGTTAGCTGCCACAAAGGCTAATAATTCCCGATGTCCTGTTGTCATCTCGAGATTCAACGCAACCAACTTTGAGCTAAAACTATCAGTCATCTCTATGATCTAGAACAAGAGCTTCAAAGGGAATTTGAAGAATGATAATCCCTATCACCATTTATATGCTTTTAAAAACATTTGTGACACAATCAAAATGCAGGGAGTCCCACAGGAAGTGATTTATGGCAAGGGTTTCATCTTTTCTTTGGAAGATAAGGCTCTATCCTGGTACCTGGGGCTGCCACACCAAGCTCTTAACAGATGGAATGCGCTGGCAGATGCCTTTGTAAACAAGTTTTATCCTACCGAGAAAACTGTCTGGAATAGACAGTGGATCACGTCTTTCATGCAAAATGTCGAATGAGAATCTACACGATGCCTGGGAACGGTATCAAGAATATCAGAGGGACTGCCCTCATCACAACTATAAGAAGGGTTTCTTGATAACTACCTTCTACAACAGTCTAACCCCTGAGGAAAGGGTTTTGCTGAATGTAGCAGAAGGCAGTGACTTTCTGGGGAAGAAGCCTAGCAGGTCCAAAAAGACCATTGAGAACATGGTCGAGTTGCAAGCTGGCACCGACTACGATAGATCAGACAGGTATATTGCTAAGAAGGCTAGTGAAGGACCTTCAATGGAATCCAAGGCTATGGAAACTATCACCTCTCAGATCCAGAGGATAGCCACAGATGTCAAATAGCTGAAAGAATCAAGTGGAAAGGGGAAGAAACAAGTCGAAAAGGTCATGAAATATGTCACCTGTGGAGAAGGTGGACACGGGGTAGATAACTGTATCTATACCTGACCTGACGAGTCGAGAGAAAGTGAATCTGAGGCTGAGAAGGTTGAGAACATCTCTTTCGTTAATTTCAAGAGGCCAGATCATCCTGGTTTTAGTTATGGCAACAAGGATGCAGCCGAAAACTCACATCAGTTGCATCACCCCACCAAGCAACCCCAAGTTTTCGATAAAAGAGGAGGACAAAGTCAGTTCACCAGAACCACTTCTTTCCAGTCAAACAAGGCAAATTTCCAAGGACAAGGAAAGTACCAAGGTCGACAAGCGGCAAACACCAGTCAAGGTCAAAGTCAAGCCAAGGAGCAAGGTCAAGATAAGGTTTCGAACCAACCAGACTTGGTTGGCCAGTTGTTTGATTTTGTAAAAAGACAAGATACCATCAATAACCAGCTGGCGTAAAGTGCGCTTTCAAATTCAGGAGTTCTGAACACAATGCAGGTCCAGATGGCGGACATACAGACGCACCAATGCCAAATCAATCAACATTTAGCCCAAATGGCCGAATTGATAAAGAATCCCTCGGGTAAGATACCCTCCAACACCGAATCTGCCAAAATGGCAGTGCTGAGATCAGGAAGGACTGTAGAACGTCATGAAGAAGCCAGACCAGAGGAACTTGAATCAATGACTGTGGCTGATAATCCTGCAGAAGAAGACGATCGACAAGCTCATGACAGAGAACCTGAACCAAGATCCTTTAAGGAGTTATCTGGTAAGAGAAGCCCTTACTCTCCCAAGTTGCCTTTTCCTTATAAGCTAATAAAGGCACACCTTGAGAAGTTCCACGAGAAGTTCATGGAATAAATAAAGAAACTTCATCTCGAAGTACCCTTTTTTGGACGCTTTAGAAGAGATGCCAACTTATGCTAAGTTTTTCAAAGATTTGATTACCAAGAAGAGAAGAGGAGGAAGAATCGAAACTGTGCATCTGAGAAGTATGTACTATGCTTTTGTTAAATTAGATTTGCCCAACAAAAAGAAAGATCAAGGGGCTTTCACCATTCCTTTCGCCATTGGAGATAATGTCGAACAAAAAGGTCTTGCCGATTTAGGGGCTAGTTTCATCCTTATGCCCCTAAGCTCCACGTAGAAATTAGGTTTGACTGATATGGTCAAAACCAATATGAGAATTGAATTAGCAGATCATACCTTTAAAAGGCCTGTTGGCATTATTGAAGATGTACCTATCTGAGTAGGAAGTTTCTTCATTCCTTATGATATCATTGTCATTGATACCGTGGAGGACCCTGGTTGTCCTATCATCTTTAGACGTCCTTTCCTGGCTACAGGAAGGGCGTTGATCGATGTTGCTAAGGGAATAATCACTCTAAGGGTCAGAAACGACCACTTAGACTTCAAAGTAAAGGATGCAATAAGAGGACCATCCCTGTTAGAGTTTGCTTGATTTGCGGAAAGCTACAACCAATTCTGCGAAGAGGTAGAAGAAGATATCCTAATGGTAGACCCTCTTGTGAGGGCGATAAGCAATCAAGATTCTGACTCTGAAAATCCAGAAGTTGTGGAGTTTCTCAACTATCTTAACCAGTCTGATGAAGACCTGAGCAATGAGGAAGAGGTAGTGGAAACAGTTAAGTTTCCCTCTCTTGAGGAGGCGCCGGAAGAACAGTCACCCAAGGCCAAGCCTGAGTTGAAGCAGTTACGAGAAGGGTTGAAATATGAATTCCTAGATCGAGAGGAGAGGAATCGTGTCATCGTCAATGCCCATCTTAAAAAAGATCAGTTGGAAAAACTTCTTGGGGAGTTAAGACTCCACAGGTAGGCTATAGGATACTCGATAGAAGATATCAAAGGCCTTAGCCCTGCATTGTGTATGTATCGCATCAATTTGGAGGAATTTGCTAAACCTCTGGCTCAACCCCAGAGAAAATTGAATCAGATGCTGAAAGAAGTCATAAAGAAAGAAGTAATCAAGTTGAGGGATGCTGGGATCATTTACCCGATCAGTGACAGTAACTGGGTAAGCTCGATCCACGTAGTACCCAACAAGGGTGTTATAACTATAGTAAAGGGAGATAAAGGTGATGATGTGGCGGTTAGGACCGTCACAAGATGGAGAATGTGTATTGACTACTGGAAGCTAAACCAAGCCACTAAAAAAGATCATTATCTGCTTCCTTTCATTGATCAAGTTCTTGAAAGATTAGCGCATCATGACTATTTCTATTTCTTGGATGGTTTTTCAGGATTTTATCAAGTCCCAATCCTGCCAGATGACCAAGAGAAAACAACTTTTACCTGTCTCTATGGCACCTACGCCTTCAGGAGGATGACTTTCAGCCTGTGCAATGCTCCCGCAACGTTTCAACGCTGCATGATATCAATGTTCTCAGATTTTCTGGAGGATATCATGGAAGTTTTCATGGATGATTTCTCTGTCTATGGAAAAGACTTTGATACCTGCCTGAAAAACCTCTCTTTGGTTCTGCAACGATATGAGGAATAGAGTTTGGTTTTAAACTGGGAGAAGTGCCATTTTATGGTACAAGAAGGCATCGTACTAGGACATAAAGTTTTGAGGTGTGGCATAGAGGTAGACGTTAGAAAGGTTGAAGCCATATCCAAACTTACTCCACCAATGTCTGTGACGGGAGTGAGGAGCTTCCTCGGGCACGCCGACTACTACCGAAGATTTATAAAAGACTTCTCAAAGATCTCAAAACCATTGTCCAACCTTCTGGTAAAAGATGTTGAATTAGATTTCTCTAATGATTGTCTAATCGCTTTTCAGGCTTTAAAGGATGCTCTTGTCTCACCACCTATCCTCCAAGCTCCAGACTGGGGTTTACCTTTTGAGCTTATGTGTGACACCAGCGACTATGCAGTAGGAGCGGTCCTGGGGCAGAAAAAGGACAAAAAGCACCAAGTAATCTGCTATGCTAGTCATACACTGGATGAAGCTCAGGTAAATTATACAACTACAGAGAAAGAGATGCTCGCAATAGTCTTCGCTTTCAATAAGTTCAGATCTTACCTTATTGGAGCAAAGGTTAAAGTCTACACAGATTGTGGGGCTATAAGATACCTCATGCAGAAGAAAGATACAAAGCCTAGGCTGTTGAGGTGGGCCTTGTTACTATAAGAGTTTGACAATGAGATAGTCGATAAGAAGGGTGTAGAGAATGTGGTCGCCGACCACTTATCAAGGATCGTTGTGGAAGGGCAGAAGGAACCACCTATTAATGACAATTATGCTGACGAAGCTTTGATGATGATTGAAACCAAGGAAGAGAGTTTACCTTGGTTTGCAGATATCTGTAATTATCTTTCCTGCGGAGAACTGCCCCCTGACATAACTTATAACCAAAAGAAGAATCTCTTCGCGGATGTGAAGAACTACTAATGGAATGATCCTCTCCTTTTTAGAAGATGTGCAGATAACCTATACCGAAGATGTATTCCCGAAGAAGAGATCCCAGACATTCTGAAAGAGTGTCACGCCTCCCCTTATGGAGGACATCTGGGCAGTGAAAGGACCACTGCCAAAGTACTACAATCAGGTTTTTACTGGCCCTCTTTGTTCAAGGACGCTGCAAAGTATGTAAAGGTCTGTAAAGAGTGCCAATTGATGGGAAATATTGGACGAAGAAACGATACCTATGGCAAATTGGGTTGAAGTGGAAATCTTTGATGTATGGGGGATTGACTACATGGGACTGTTTCCCCCATCAAAGGGATATCAGTACATTCTAGTGGTAGTAGATTATGTATCCAAATGGGTAGAAGTTGTTGCAACTCAAACGTGTGACTCTAAGTCAGTGATTAAGTTGTTCGAAAGGACGATTTTCCCTCGTTTCGGTGTACCTCATACTGTAATAAGCGACGGTGGATCACATTTCGGAGAAAGATAGTTTGAAGCGCTCCTACGAAAGTATGGACTTAAACACAAGGTCGCTACGCCCTACCATCCACAAACTTCCGGGAAGGTAGAGGTTTCAAATAGACAAATCAAGCAGATTCTAGAGAAGACTGTCAACTATACAAGGAAAGATTGGTCAATGAAGCTTGACGACACACTTTGGGCCTACAAAACTGCCTATAAAGCGCCCATTGGAACCACTCCTTACAAGTTGATCTATGGGAAATCCTGCCATCTACCCCTTGAGCTGGAACACAAGGCCCTTTGGGCGATTAAGTTCTTGAACATGGATCTGGAGAAGGCAGGAGAGAAGAGATATCTGCAGGTGCAAGAACTCAAAGAATTGAGGATGCATGCTTACGAGAATGCAAAGATCTATAAACATAGGATGAAGGTGTGGCATGATGCCCACCTGAGGAAGGAAGGACGTAAGTGAAGGTGACAAAGTTTTATTATTTAAATCTTCCATTCATCTTTTTCCAGGTAAGTTACAAATGAGATGGTCCGGACCTTTCACCGTATCAAAGATATACCCGTCCAAAATGATGGAGCTATATGACAAAGATGATCCATCCAAGGATTTTCAAGTGAACGGGCACAGGGTGAAAAGGTTCTATGAAGGGGAAGCCTTCGTGAGAAGGACAAAGATCAATTTGCAAGACATGGATACTGCTGGAGGTGAAAAGTGAAGGACATGGAGTTTCGAGCTAGAGACGCAAACTACAACGCTCCTCGGGAGGCAGCCCGAGCTTTTACTTTTCCTAGAATAGGATGTTATTTACTTTCTTGCAAGAAAAACACTATGAACATTTGGACTGTAATAAGGCCCGAGTCAGTGCATGTGTCACGTGTGTTGACTCTTCTATTTTATGGTCCACCGCTCTATTTTATGAGCATTTATGAGTAATACTATCTGAGGCTGGGAACTTAACCATAGGCCAATGATGTTTTACCCATCAATCACTTTTTCCTTTGCTTTGTTTTTAAGTTTTTCATCTAGAATCTTGTCCTGAAGACCTTGTATCGGGCAAGTATCCCCTTTTTTCCTGACCGTATCAGGAAAAGACTCAGCTGACATGCAGAATGCTCTCGTATCGGGCGACAACATATCACTCATCACATCAAGCCATGAGTCGTGTCAGACGACACGCCTGGGCGACGTGCACCCGTGTCGGGCAACATGAGTAATTACCCTTGATTAGATGGATGGGACTGCTCGTCTTGGGAATGACTTGTCTCAACGGCCGAAACGCGTCCCGGATTTACCCATTTTAACCCCAGTTGGGATTGCTATATATAGTACGACAATTTTACCATGTCGGGCTACTGCATTTACTCTTCTAACTACCCGTATCGTGTAGTAATTTCTCCCTTTTCTCGTATGTCATCCAGCTAAATTTTACTCTCATGTCGTGCAAGATAGCTTTAGATAGTAAAGGTATAACCCGACAGCTGTGTCATCCTGCTTGCCCGACACGAACTTCATATCGCACACAACGTATCGGGCTGACGACTTTAGTTGATTTCCTTGTATCGTCCAACACATGTTGCGCTACACGTCTTTAACACGCGCTTGCTTGATACCCAATATCGGGCGATAACCATGTCACCCATCTTTGTGCCACCTCACTTGTTTTCATTGTCGAGCGACACATTTTTCTATCGGGGAAAACCCTATCAGGCACTCTGTTTCACGCGACCGTATCGCCTGACGCGCACCCGTGTCGGGCAACGGGTATGACGCACAGCCTTTCTCCGTATCGTCCAGTTTTGTATCGCCTAGATGTTCTTTTGATGGACGACACCCAGACCTCGTATCAGGCATGAGCCTACGGTGATTTCTCTGAAAGCTTCGTATCGCCCAACACAATTATATTGGGCAAACATCATATCACCCAGTGCTGAAGCCCGATACGGTGGTGTCTGGTAGCTTTTGTATCGGGCCAAATTTTTATCGTGCAATCAGTTTTCTCTTAAAAGTTGGTATCAATTTTAAGTTTTTCCTACCTAATATCAGAACATTGAAATGATCAATGAAATTGTTTAATGATAACAGATATGCCCTGTACAAAGAAAACCGTCGTTTGAGTCGACGTACATGATAGAAGAATCGACACTGAGGTCGCGGCTGAAGCGACAACGGTCGGGAAGAAATGCCCGAATCCCAAGGCAGCTGGGCCATCAACCGCTGAGAAGAGAGCAAGGACGGAAGAAGTAACATCTCCATTTTTTTTCTCAGAGGATGCAGCTGGAACAAGTGCAAAGCTCTCAAGAAGGAAATACAAGGCTCGTGCAGATTATGACAATGATGACCGACCTAGGAGGGCTAGAATACGAACAAGAAACTGACCTATGGTAGACAGAGAGCTCTTGAAAACACTTGCCCCCCATGAAGAAGGTGGCTTCATGACTGATGAACCCAAAATACCCACATTCAATCCAGAAGCCACTGGAGAAAGACTTCCATTGATCTTATCTTTTGGAGATGGTCCTAAACCACCACAGAAGACAAACTATGATAAGGAAATGGATAAATTATGGGATGAATATAACTTATCCTTGAGGTCCATTGATATTTGTTCATACGATAGTGAAAAGGATGAAGAAAAGCAATCTAAAAAAAATTATTCTATTCATTGTACTCAAGAGAAGCATTCATATATCCTTGAGGATGAGTTCATAATAGTATGTAAATTCTGCTCTGCTATATTGTTGGAAATGAGGAATATACTGCCGAATTTTTCCATCAACTCCAGCATATACTGCAAAATGCTATTGTCTGACATAAAGGATGGCTCAAAATTAGATCAAATCTGCTCTCAACATTTAGGCCATGGGCTTACTGATTTAACTCATCTCTCTACAGGGACAATCTGGGATCTTGTTCCAGGAGCCAGAGAGACCATGTATCCTCACCAACAAGAAGGCTTTGAGTTTATCTGAAGAAACCTAGCTGGCAATATCTCTCTTGATAAGCTTAAGAACTCCCCCAATACTGATGCTATAGGAGGCTGTGTGATCTCTCACGCTCTTGGAACAGGGAAAACTCATCTTTCGATCATGTTCCTCAAGAGTTATATGGAAGCCTACCCAAATTGTAGGCCAGTGATTCTTGCTCCCCGTGGTATGCTAACTATGTGGGAGAAAGAGTTTGTCAAATGGAAAGTTGAGATTCCATTCTTCATTTTAAACAAAGATGAAAATGCTACTAGCACTTTTCCTATGGCCAGTTCAAGGTCCAAAGGTGTGTGGCAGATGCACCTTATGACGTTATGTGAATGGATCAAAGGAAATGGCATTCTTGGAATGAGCTACGGGTTATTTTGAGAGACTGGTTACCCAAGATTTGAAAAAATGTCCAGAGGATGCACAATTTAGCAAGATTCTTATTGAGAAACCAATATTATTCATTTTGGATGAAGGACACACTCCTAGGAATGAGACGAGCAAAATCTGGAAGGTACTATAAAAGGTAAAAGTAGAAAGGTGCATAATTATGTCCGGCACTCCCTTCCAAAATAATTTTGGTGAACTTTACAACACACTTTGCTTGGTGAGACCAAAATTTGCTGAAAATATAACAGTCAAAGAGACAAATTATAGGCCTGGATTTTCTGGAAATTTTCCTATCTTGGGAGCTACCAAATCAAGAAAAAGTATTGGAAGAGGTAAGTGGACTCCTCTGACGAGTTCAGTAGATGATGAAAGTTTAAAGAAACTGAGATTGATGATCAGTCCTTTTGTTCATGTTCACAATGGAAGTATCTTAAAAAGTTTACCTGGTTTAAGGGAATGCCTAATAGTTTTGGAACTTCTTCCTCAGCAAAATTGCATGACTGATCTCATTTAATCTTCCAATTCTGAACCCACATTTGCCTTTTTGGTACAAAATTTCTTTGGTAGCCATCCACCCAGCACTCTGTGCTGCTGGAAAACTGACTGTGGCATCTTCGTCCTGGAATGGATATCAAATAAAGAGACGCCTGACCAACTCCACCACATCGACTACCACAGAAAACAAGGAGAATATGTGTGGGAGCTTCTATCTGGTGCAGGCGCGCTCACCAGCTAGCCCTCACTGGGTTAACATTACCCTAACTTATCTACTTCACAACTCTAGGACAGAGTGTGGAGTAAGTTTGGGGGAGGGTACCATGTACCAGTGAGGGAGGTATATAAAAAAGTTTCTTCAAACTCCACCCTTTTTGTTCTTTTGTTCTTTTTCTATAACATGTGTACATATACATATACATGCCTCATACAAAATACAATTTTTTTTTGCTTATTTTGTCTCCACACATATGTGCAAAGACACTATATAGTAAAAACCTGATACGACTTCTTGCCAGTTTGTTTTCTATGTGCCCAAGGAGATGCAGGTTTTGTTATGTCTTTCTGATAATGCAGCCTCAAACAACAAAAGACTACGACTTTCCACGTCAAAAATTTCGAAAAATAATCTCGCGACAGCTAAGAGACGTGTATGCAGAAGGAAAAAGCTGCCCAAACAACAAAAATTCCTCTTGTTTTCCTTTACCCAACAAAATCCCAAAAAAAGAGAGAATAGCCTTATGAGAGTGAATAAAAGCATGAGATTTGTGCCATATAAAAAGAAAAATATATATATATATACACACTTGTTCTCCAAAAAGTACCCATCTTTTGGCATGGTAGATCCGGGGCGGTGGTACGTAGGATGTGAAATCACTGCTCTAAAGACAACTGGCTTGGACTGTAGGGACCACTCGCCTGCTAATGGACCCGTACCTGGATGGACTGATGGGAAATAAGAAAAACCCAAAAAGCCTTAAGCCTACCCAAACACACAACTTTCTGTTCCCAAAAGTTGTTTGGTGTGAAAGCTAACTACGAAATCATGCACCCAAGTCTCGCCGAAGCTGTGGAGAAAACTTTTGCTTAAATAAGGTAGGGGAAGTAAAGTCTGTTGTTCGTGGTTGGGTCGTATTCTCTGTAAGACATATCAGTGCTCGCTCAAACCCATGGTCTGAAAACTATACCGGTCAAGAAGAAGCGTCACAAAATAAAGTTTAAAGATTGATTGAGGACAATCAAAATGCTAAGTTTGGGGGAGTTGATAACACCAAATTTTGTGATATTTTGGCCCTTATTTCGTTATTAAATATTCCCTTTTAAACTGTTTTCCTCCCCTTTTTTGTCATGTTTTTGCATAAACAGGCCACGCTACGCTCTTAACTCAATTTTATCATCTTTTGTAGAGTTTTCCTCATTTTTCGACTCATTTATCAGCAAAAAGGCCCGTCCCGGCCCACGAACATGTTCCACCTGCATCAGCCTTCTTACCAGTCGGCCGACACGATCGCTTCCCGACACAGGGTAGCACGATACACTACCGCACGACACGAGGGTGCCACACAAGAAGGAGCGGATGAGCGATACACCATTTACCCGACAGGGAACCGGACTCGTCACGACTGCTGAAGCGTGTCACGCGACACAGGCTACCCACCGACAGGCGCCACTCGTCACAATGACCGACACACTCCCAGCCCGACATCCTTGTGCCGAGCGATACGCATATCGGGCATCCCCAAATCTGAGATGATAGAGCTGATGAAGGACACGTGGCGTCTGGAGAACCACAATTTCCCCCAACCGCTGCCTATAAATAGAAGTTACAAGACTCTGATGGAACGGGTCAGAATCACTCGAAAGCCAACTTGGAAAAGCATCTGGAGCTAGCGTGTCGTGCCTCAGAGGTGTATCGGGCGATACTAGGTGAGAACTTCCCCAACCCGAGAGGGAGGGAATGGTTCACTTAGGATCGGCCCCAGGCACCGCAGCAGACCGATATCGGCCAACAAGGACACCCGATATGAGTACCCGATACTCTAAGCCAAACTCTAGCCCGATACGATACCAAGCCCGATATGCATCACTTGTCACGGCATGTCGCCCGAGAAGGTGTCGCCCGACACGATCGTATCGGGCATGAGCGCCCCGCACGATACATCCGCCCATCATGAGCGTGTCACCCGAGAGGGTGTGCCGCCCGACACAGGCGTATCGGGTAAGGCTCCCACCTGGTATCAGGCTGGAGGGATCTTGGGGATCTGCTACTGCCCATCGCCCTTCTAAATCAAGAAGGCGACATTTATCTTTACTTACTTCAGTCATTTACTTTCTTTACTTATGCAATGTAACCAGACCCTTTTATGCTAATGGAATTAGAAGAGTTTTAATTATCTGCTACTTTATGTTTGGTCCCTTTTGCTGGATGATTGTTTTGTTTAGCATCCGAACTCTAGCTTGTGCGCTTGGATCACGTTTCGACTAGCTACCGAATCATGTTTTCTTGTTGCAGCAGCCTCGAGAGAGGTGTTGTGGCTCTAGTGTTTGGTCTGATATGGGAGTACGAGAGTGCCCAAGATCGGAGTTGCTTTAGTTACATTTCCACTCTAACTTAGGACCAGCAACCTCGAGAGAGGTGTTGAAGCTTAGTTAGAGGTACCCACTTCGAGAGAAGGGGTACTGAATGTTTCTGTTGCCTCTTATTTTACTGAAGCTTTCTCCTTCATTCCATTCTAAAGCAATAGTGTTATCCTCTCAGTTTCTATTGCGCGAAAACCCTAAAACTGATAAACCTTTAAAAACCTTAATTTTCCTCATAGCTCCAGTTGGAGATAGTTTTCTTTTATTTCATCGATCTTAGCCAGTTGTTCCCTTGGGGAACTTTATCATCTCCTTACCCATACCCGAGTGTAACGTGTCGATTCCGCATTCCCAACACTACCACCCTTGTCCATGTGTTCGACCCCGTATATCTACTTCGACCCCGTAATAAAGTTGCGGGGGCCTAGAAGGTTTCAGGTTATAAATTTAAAAGTCTGACTACTTCAAATCCGCTCCCTTTTCGGACGCATGATTTAGGCCGGTCAATATCTCAGGGACCCATATGTATACCTACTTAACCAATTGGGCTTTTCAGTGTCCCTAATGTCCATGAACTACATCTTGGGCCTTCCAAAGGTTCCATGAGGTTATATACATTCCTAATTACCAAACTTGAGGCTTTAGTAACCATTGCATCTTATATTTGCCTCACATGATCACATATGCTCAAAGCACATTATTTCCTTAAATTGATCATTTAATCTAATTCTAGTGTTTGGAATCTTCAACCAAGATCCCTCAAAAGACTTCATTATTATATGTTCCCTAATTCATTTAGGCTTGAAATCTACAAATTTCAAGGTTGTAACACACAAACATATATACACACACACACACACACACATATATATATATATATATAAATAAATATATATATATATATATTTATATATGTCTGTGTGTATACATATTTCTATATGTAATTTATTGGAATTTCAGTCCTCCTTGCCTATTTCTTGAGATCCTATGGTGTGTTATCCCTATTATAGTTAGGTCAATGTATTTAGTAACTACACACCTTATGATTTTCTAAAGTATATGGAATAAGTAAAATGAGAAGAATCTCTATATTCACTTTTTTCTTTCTTGAAATGAATGTCTCATTCTTTTGCTATCCTTTCTCTTGAATTTACCACCTATTTGTTTATAACAAATGGAATTGCCTTTTATTATTATCAAATCAATTACATCATGCCACGTCACAATCATCACATGATTGGCTCTCTGGGCATACATACCAACAATACTTCCATACATGCCAATAATATATCGTATAAATAACTATATACCATATAGTTATTTATACAATAACTATATATACCATATATAATTCACATTGATTCAGTCCACTACTAATATTATCCATAACCTTATCTTATTTGTCTAACTACATAGAACTTGTAGCTTTTTTGAGTTGCCTACTGTCTAAATATGTAAATACTAATTATGTAATATGTGTAATTGTACATTAAAGGTATTTACCTATAATAAATTGATGTTTTTCATTAATTTCTATTTTTAGACTTAAGACTAATAATAACTCAAATAAAAATACAATATCATTGTAAAAATATGTACAACATAAGGGACTACCAGTTCTTATCCGCTTTCTTACCCCTTAATGCTTTTAAAAAATAATTGAGTTGTAGTTCTAGATCCACATCATAGAATCTTCATAAACTTAGATGATGAGGAGAAAGAGATAAATGCAGATGATTGTATCAAAATTATTAGAAGGAAGATAGTCACATTAATTGATTACTTATCCTCCAAGTGAAGAGATAAATTACCAAATGACCCCAAAAAGGAATATTGGTGAGAAAAATTAATTTCCCATGCCTTCTATAAATGTATGCCAATTTTCATTACATTTGGACATCAATTACTCTCTCAATTTAAACTTGGAAATAGACCTAATAGAATAACCTAAAAATATTTGATATGTCAGTGATTTGAGTCGATTTACTATAATCCACTTATTATTGGTTGTCACTTGAGTTTTCTAACCTTTCTGTACAGATCCATCCATTGCATGATCATCACTCTCTCACCCTCTCTCCCTCCCTCTCTGTGACTATGTGATCCAACAATGCACAATCTATCTTATTCCTCCCCATCTTTCCTTTGCTTTTGCAATAGGAGATGATCCCTTACATACATTTTTCCACTTCTTCTTCCAATTTCTTCTCCTTCAAATTCCCCTTGAATTCCTGCATATAATGAGGCCTAATCCTAAGTGTTTTGTTTCTAGTTGGTGAAACACCCAACTCCCTCAACCTTTCTCTCCCCGATTTTGCTTGCAGAGATTTCAGAACCCCCCCTAAACCTAATCCCCATTGACTTATACCCCTTAGGATGCAAGTGAGGTTCCTCTACCATCACTTCCTATAATCAACTAATCTTGTATTTGTCTACATTGTTGTGACAAAGTGTGTTTCCTCTTCTGTTGATTAGGGATTTAAGTAGATGATTTGGAACTCTACAACCTAATTCCTTCGATAGTAATTTTCCTTGGACCACTATATTCTTTTCCTATCACATCCCTCCAATCATTTTCATCATACACTTTCTAAATTTCATTTCTTTAGTGCCATGACCAGGGCCTGTGAGGAGGTCTGATAGACCTCGAGCCACAAAAACCTTATGGAGGAATCATTGTGAGCCTGAGGTTTATTTTCCCTTCATCGATTGATCCATCGGAGGGAGTTACCACAATTTTGGTTTTTGTATTTTTCACTGCGAGTTTTACCTAAACGTCTAGCAAGGTTTTGACCTACATTTGGGCATTAGAAGATCCACGGGGGCTGTTTCTAAGTTCATGTAAGTACCTAGTTCATCATGGGGATAACTCATCCTCACTTTTCAACCTACACCTCTTTGGACATCCATGTCGGTGTCTATCCACACTATTCTGATGATTACAACCATGAGTAGGGCACTTTGGACTTGATTTTGTTCTAGGAGCATAATGGGAGTGATCTCCAGGTGAGAGGATGGGAGAAGTGTGCAGTTGGCCTCAGTGCCAAGATTTTAAACATTTGTCCATGGAAAGAACACCATTTATGATGTATTCTTGACCCTACCCTTATGGGCACCTAGAGACTTATTTCCCCTTAGGGGCATAACTATCCTTCCTCCACTCCCCATTGTTTGGAGCCACATAATGTTTAAGAGGTTTAAACATGTATATGCCCCATCATGCTTGGTTTGTTGATAATATCACGTGGGAGAATATCTATTATTTTAAACACCATTCATTTTCATAAATTTCATTGATGATTTAACTTGTAGATATCATGGTAAATTGCTAGATTATTGGAAAATTATAAAAAATACACTATGAAGTTAGAAAAATGTCTATTTTTTATAATATCTTTAGAGTCTAATTCTGAGACTTTTAGTAGGTCTATATTAGAATTCAATTAATTAAGTGAAACAATATTAACCCTAGTGAATATTTAATGTAATTAGGTGTTAAAAAGCTTAGCTCCTCGACTTTAGAGGTAATTTTAATAACTTGACTTTCGTTGGAGGTATGTGCATCTCCATGTTTCTATTTGGGAATTAACACAACTGAACCCTAATTTCTATAATTAGTCATATACTTTCAAATAATCCTTTCTTGAAACACTAATGGACATCTCTTTGTTCATAACCTATGAACTTTTGATTCCCTTTTAATTGATTCATATAATAATTTGATATGGGTTTGTGACCCTTCTTGTTGTGTTTGATTATTCATCCTTGAATGTGATACATATTAGACTACATATCTTTCCACCCTATTTTTCATGTATGGTAATTAGATAAGTTGTATCTAGAGTAGCAGTTCTCATGTAGAACCATATACAAGGGTGCATTAACCCCACCTAGAGAATATTATATTCACACATTATATATATAATAGGTACCTCAATTTTATTCCTCCTTGGATTAGTCTATTTAATATTTGTTTGAACCTTATGGTTTGTTGTGATATGTGAAATAATATAAATAGAACTTTTTCTATTGTTTCCTCTTGAATTTACTGTTTATTAGCTCATAACATCTCTTTGACTGGAAACACTCTTGCTTTTGCACTTGAATCTTTAAACGCCCAAGTATTTTTAGCAAATATACCACTGAACTAACCCATTCATTTTCACATGTTTCCTATTTGATGTTTTTTCCAAACTTGTAATGCCTGGGCCCACCTAGGTTGTAGTAGAATTTTAAGAATGACGACTGGCCCCACAGATCAACACCACCTTAACTACACACTTTGTACTCACTCACACATATGCCAGGATAAACTTCCCAACTGGTCACCCATCCTAGTACTATTTTGGGCTGAGCATTCTTAACCACATAGTTCTTTAGTGATGGACTCCTTGAAAAGGAGGTGCACCTTGATGATATGGGTATTCCAATCATTCCTTTTAAGATCATTCTATCAGAAGCCTCAAATCTTGGGACATTACAATCTTCCCCACTTAGAATCTTAACATTCTCATCAAGTCTCAATAATATGGTCTCATAATCTCTCCCCATTTTAATGCAAACCCAAACTGGCACATGAACTCCCAACTCCCATCCATGACTACCAGCGCATGGGTGACTCCATAAACTAAGATAGCCCTTTACAACATGCCTAGACTGCAAGACTTACGACTGGCCCCACCTACTAGAGGGGATCTGGATTAGATACTATTTGTAACATCTGGTCCCACTTCCCTAGGTTGTAGTAGAGTTTTAGGAATGATGAATGGCCCCACATACCATCACTAGCCTTGAAAACACACATTTTCATCACTCACGCACAAGCCAGGATAAAATTTCCAACTGGTTACCAATCCTAGTACTACTCTGGGCTGAGCATGCTTAACCACATAGTTCTTTAGTGACAGACTCCTTGAAAAGGAGGTGCAACTTGGTGATATGGGTATTCCAATCATTCCATTTAGTATCATTCTATCTGAGGCCTTAAATCTGGGACGTTACAAAACTACCCAAAGGTTGAGCAGACTGTAGGATTGAACCAGGACGGACTTGATCAAGTATAGATAGACGTGACATTAGTGGGATGGCTAGGTTGCCCACTACATCTGGATGTAGTATCTTTAGTTTCTATCTTTTTTTACTATCACCCTTCTGGGTGTGATTGTGAACATAATTTCAATTCTATAATAGATTAGTTTGATTTCCTTTTCTATTTCACTTTAATCTCTTTGTCCATACATTTGAAAAATTATTAAGCACCCTTTTATTTCCTGTTTCTCTTTTTTTTTAGATTGGTTTGCATGTTTTTGCTCTCAAAGTAACGAGTGGATACCACTTCTTAGAACTGAGAAATTGTGAAGTACTGTGTTGAGTCAAACTGGTACCAAAGGTACCTAGTTAGCTAGTGAAGAGTACTTACTATATGTAAGGGAAAATTGGGACTATTTTTTCACTATGACTATTTTGTTCTACAAGTGGTTCTCATCTGTCTACACCTATAAATCATCTATTTCACTATCCACACTATATATTATGGGGCATCCCTCATAATAATATATTTGTTCCTAAATATTAGGGACATTCCCAAAGCGATAAATATCTAGCCTCATTCTTAAAGTTTAATGATTATAAACAAGTGATAAAAAAATACATTATTCATAAACACATAGAACCTACATTCACACGTACTAAAAGTAGAAATAATTACACTAGCTAATATTATCTTCTAATAGAAGTCCAAGAATGTAAAATACGTTGCCATTAGATTTCTTTGCAATTTTTTTCAGCAACTTTACCCATAGATACCCCAAAACCCAGTTCAAGAATTTTATGGAGTCAGACCCAAAAGGGGATCCACTATGTAGCACTATCTTGAAAAATAAACCAAGAAACCCTAAACATTCATCAACAACTAATTTAAAGAAATGGATTCATATTCAAAACTATATGAAACAATGAGCCTATAGTTATAAAAGTAGAAAGTAAGTTAAGATATTACAAGATTTATGCATCGCTGATCAACTCAGTCCTCAAGGATGCAAAGGAAGCATAAATAACATTTAAAAGTAGTTAAATCATCTGCATATGGTGGCCTAGGCATATCATAACTCTCTCCACAAAGTAATCATGAACTACATCCTTAAAGTTTGGTTCAAGAGGTTGCCTAAACCCTAGATTGGTTGGGAACGAGACCCAAAAGAGAAACATAAATAAGTATGTGTCAGTTAACCATGATATATGTGCATTAAGTAAATATTATGGGAATTTGTAAGATTTAATGATATTCAAGGGAGTTCCTAGCCCAGTGGGGTTATCATCATTCGGGTAAGTTGGAGAGAAAGAAAATAATAACATGAATAACACATGAATGAGTAATAAAAGATTAATGCATATCAGTTTAGAGAAATAATTTAGGAATATTGTATTTCTTGCCTTTCTATCATTCACATATAACAAAAGACACAAAATGCATACTGTCTATATATATCATGTTATACGGGGGATAAACCCAAGTGCATGTTAGGAGAATTATCTTAGTCTCTAACATATGGTTAAACTAGTAATTGATACTACTACTTCAATATCACGTGCATAATAGAGTAGGTAAAAACATGAATGTGGTCCAAATTAATAACCATGAGTGAAAAGGGATGAGAACATCCAACATATGGTCAATTGGGGTCACATGACCCATATACACAAGATGCATGTTTTTAGCAATGTATGTTGGAGAATTCATGGACACTATTTGGTATTCCAAAAGCATTTCAAGATATTAAAAAAAGAGGAGTGTCAATTGAAGTGTGTGTTATTGATAGCAATGTAATTAGTTTATATTTCCAAATAAAGCTAGGAAGAAGCATATACCTCAAGAATAGTCTAGATATCCAAAACACTTCTAAAGTCTGGTGGTTAGGCATTTCCACACCTAATTATAACATTAATGGACAAAGAATATTAGTACCCTATAAAATCTAAAATGATGATGTAGATAGACTTTGTTTAGGTCTTGAAAACCTCATCACTAAATCATGCTAATTTTTTCATATTTTAAACATATATTTTTCTATAATCAAGATAAATGAATGATTTCATAAGATTCTACAAATTTAAATAGTTTTGTTTATTTAATAAATTAAGGCATAAAAGTGACTACTATTCCCTCACATCTGATTATTGATCAAATGAATATGATAGGGCATATTAGTCATTCCCCCAAGTTCGATTATGCATAATCAACTAGAAAACAAAAAGGTCAAAAGACTAATATACCCTGAGCATGTGAGGTATCCCGAGCGATAACCAAGGGCAATGAAGGAAATGTTGACTCAAGGTCAATAAGGTCAATGTTGACTCACGTCTAAATTGACTAAACCTGTGTTTTGATGATGACTAACCATTCCACATATTGATTTCTAATGTATCTACTTGAGTGATTTCAGATTAGGTATAGACACACTCCAAATGCCCTAACTTGCGCATCTCAAATTGGAGAAAAGACAAGTCAAAGTCAATACAAGTGCACGTTTTTATAATATGATGTAAATCCATTAGAATCATGTTGTAAATTACTTGTAATTACGCTTAGAAAAAACCAGGAGTACTTAGATCGAATGTTAGATCACTTTAGATGCAACTTTGAAAATTGATTACAGGCACTTTGTCGGTCGAGTTTCACAGCCTAAAAACTCGACCGATCATCCTTGATCAATTTTCTACAGATTGCATCGGTCGATTTGTGTTTACACAGAACTCGACTGATCAAGTAAATGACCATTTCGATTCCTAATGGTCGGTCGAGTTTTGTCAGGACAAACGCGACCGATCATTTGAGTATCAGCCTTGTCGTTTACTTGATCGGTTGAGTTACCCTTATAGAAACTCGACTGATTGCACTGTACAGAAAAGTGCAGAAAAGTGTTTCTAGCCATTGTGGAGTTGCAACAAGTGAAAATATATCTGTTACAAGCCATAAAACGGCTAGTTTTCATTCTCAAGTGTTCCCAAAGGCTAAGAGGCATCCCCAACTATAAATAGGACCCCTTGGGCTTCATTCTAAGGTTGAGCATTCATTGCAAAACTCTTTGTGAGGTTCCTATTCTATAGTTGAGTACTTCCTACAGCCTCCTCTCTCTCTCTAATCTTAATCACTTGCTACATCCATTAGAGTGAGTAGGAAATCTATAAGAGAGATAGTCCTACATGTATATCTTGTGAGGCTCTCACTACCACCACCTCCCTTTCTCTCTTTTCAATCATGAAGATGAAGGTTCTCTGTCTTGTCCAAGAGAGGTGAAGAAGAACCATTTTGCCTTATCCCCGGCAACGACGCCAAAAAGTTGACCGGCCTAAATTGTGCTTCTGAAAAGGGATCGGATTTGAAGTAGTCGAACTTTTAAATTTATAACATGAAACCTTCTAGGCCCCCACAACTTTATTACGGGGTCGAAGTAGATATACGGGGTCGAACACAGGGACAAGGGTGGTAGTGTTGGGAATGCGGAATCGACACGTTACACTCCGGTATGGGTAAGGAGATGATAAAGTTCCCCAAGTGAACAACATGCTAAGATTGATAAAATAAAAGAAAACTATCTCCAACTGGAGCTACGAGGAAAATTAAGGTTTTTAAAGGTTTATTAGTTTTTAGGGTTTTTGCACAATAGAAACCGAGAGGATAACACTATTTCTTTAGAAAGGAATGAAGGAGAAAGCTTCGGTAAAACAAGCGGTAGCAGAAACATCCAGTACCCCTTCTCTCGAAGTGGGTACCTCTAACTAAGCTTCAACACCTCTCTCAAGGTTGCTGGTCCTAATTTAGAGTGGAAAGGTAACTAAAGCAACTCCGATCCTAGGCACTCTCGTACTCCCGTATCAGACCAAACACTAGAGCCACAACAGCTCTCACGAGGCTGCTGCAATGGGAAAACATGATTCGGTAGCTAGTCGAAACGTGATCCAAGCGTACAAGCTAGAGTTCAGATGCTAAACAAAACAATCATCCAACAAAAGGGACCAAACATAAAGCAACAAATAATTAAAACTCTTCTAATTCCATTAGCATAAAAGGGTCTGGTTACATTGCATAAGTAAAGAAAGTAAATGACTGAAGTAAGTAAAGATAAATGTCACCTTCTTGATTTAGAAGGGTGACAGGCAGTAGAAGATCCCCAAGATTCCTCCAGCCCGATACCAGGCGGGAGCCTTGCCTGATACGCCCGTGTCGGGCGGCACACCCTCTCGGGTGACACGCTCATGACGGACAGACGTATCGTGTGGGGGCGCTCATGCCCGATATGATCGTGTCAGGTGGCACCCTCTCGGGTGACACGCTGTGACAGGTGATGTGCATCGGGCTTGGTATCGTATTGGGCTAGAGTTTGGCTTAGAGTATCATGTACTCATATCGGGTGTCCTTGTTGGCCGATATCGGTCTGCTGCGGTTCCTGGGGCCGATCCTAATGGAACCATTCCCTCCCTCTCGGGTTGGGGAAGTGCTCACCTAGTATCGCCCGGTACAGCTCTGAGGCACGACACGCTAGCTCCAGATGCTTTCCCAAGTTGGCTTTCGAGAGATTCAGACCCGTCCCATCGGAGTCATGTAGCTGCTACTTATAGGCAGCGGTTGGGGGAAATTGTGGTCTCTGGATGCCACATATCCTTCATCAGCTCTATCATCTCAGATTTGGGGATTCCCGATATGCATATCGCCCATCACAAGGATGTCGGGCTGGGAGTGTGTCAGTCATCGTGACGAGTGGTACCTGCTGGTGGGTGGCCTGTGTCGCGCGACACGCTTCAGAAGTCGTGACGAGTCCGGCTCCCTGTCGGGTAAATGGCGTATCGCTCATCCGCTCCTTCTTGTACATCACCCTCGTGTCGTGCGGTAGTGTATCGTGCTGCCCTGTGTCGGGCAGTGATCGTGTCAGCCGACTGGTAAGAAGGCCGATGCAGATGGAACCCATTCGTGGGCCGGGACGGGCCTTTTTGCTGATAAATGAGTTGAAAAATGAGGAAAACTCTGCAAAAGATGATAAAATTGAGTTAAGAGCATAGCGTGGCCTGTTTATGCAAAAACATGACAAAAAAGGGGAGGAAAACAGTTTAAAAGGGCCGATTTGATAACGAAATAAGGGCCAAAACATCACAAAATTTGGTGTTATCAGATATGTTTTGGATATTGTGGGTATTCGTGATCATAATATGTATCCAAAGTATTTTTGGTTGATACATAATCATAATATAAGATAAAGGGAGAATTTCTAGAAAGTTCCAAGATAATATGTGGCTTGGATAATTAGATAAAGAATTATCCACTTTATGCTTAGAGACTAAGTTTTGAGGAGCAAACAAATGTTAAAAGATCCTATTTTGGCCTAAGTCTACATAATGATTATATAGAGAACATCCCAAAGTTTGGGATCACATGGAGCTATGATGTGGCATGTGCAATTTCTATAAAGATTAGGGTTTTTCTTTAAAAGAAAGGAAAAAGGTTGAGAAACCCTAGACCAGGGAGAGTCCAATCGAACCTGGACCCTGGATCTGGGTAATAGATTTTCTCCTTCACCTGTGTGAGCCAGGAAAAGTGGGGAACAGAGTCCCAATGGTTCGCAAACACCTTGGAGCCTCTCTGACCCCCCATAGCTCCCAAATTTGGTTCCTTTATCTTTGAGGGTCCGATCCGGACCTAACCAACCCCTAGGTTGGCCTAATCGTAGAGAATTCAAAGAATGCCCAAGCTCTTGTATAGCCAGGCTTTTAGAGCCGAGTGTCGCCCCCTCTTCTCGGTGTCTTGTGTCTATTTAAGAGTATAGAAAGAGACCTCTGGACTAGGAGAGTCATCAATGAACACCCCATCGTGCTATGATAGTTGTAACTTTCCAGCGGTGCCCATCTACAAGGTTGGAACGACCATCCTGGTGCTCTCGACTCGAGGATCCACCAGTCAATGCATCAGGAACGCGTCTTCACTGGTGAGTGGCAATAAGGTCCCAAGGTTTACGAGCGAGTGAGGGAGCCCCAGTGGCTATAGTCTCGAACCCCTGTGCCTGCCCTATTTCTAAGAGGGAAGACCAGTGGGGCAGCCATTTCAGTCCACCACAAGCCACGCCCGAGGAGTTGCCAAGTCCAGAGGGGGTAGGCAAAGATGAGGTCGGAGAGACTGAGGCTGATGAGGGAGGTTGCCAAAGAGTCAATTGGGAAGTTGACCATGACAGTGGAACAACAAGTAAGGGACCGTGCGACAGGTTGAAGATAACCAATAAAGAAAGGACCCCTTTACCCCTAGGTCAGATGCACATGGTAAGGATCATTTTTGACCTTTTATGTTCTTTTCCCTCCTAAGCCACATGGGCATTGGGTGCCAGCATCGAAAAAGGCCATTGGATGGACCCGGATATGTGGGTAATAATCAGGATAACAGAGATGCTGACCTGACATCATATGATTGGTCAGTAAATACATTAACTTGAAATAATTATAGAAAAATATTTTTAACTCAGAATGTAGCGAAGTTAAATATCAAATTAATTAGAAAAATGAGAGGAATCCAAAGGAAATATAATTTGAGTTTAATTAAGCTTCTTGTTCTAAAAGTATATGCAATACATGTTTAAGTGTGGTAAATAGAAAGGAAAACCTAGATTTTTCTTTAGTAGGATGCTTAATTAAGTAGATTCATTTATGTTGAGCTAATTCATGATCTAGACATGTATAATGAGGAAATCCTTGAGAATGATGAATAATAGATCTTTCTAGATTAATAATCTTATACATGTTGATTTAGGGTTTTGAAGCTAGTATGGACATCTTGCTATGATCTTAATTCTAGTAATATGATCTAGGTATCATTGATAATTTAATATGCTTAAAATGATGATTTAGGTTTCACCTGATATGCATAACTAAGTTTTATAATCTTAGAAACCATGATATGATGGAATTAGGGTTTGTAACCCTATTCCCTAGTCCAAACATGAGATAGCCCTAAACCCTAGTTTAGGATCACATCTAGATTTGTTTAATGTAATGTGATTTCATGGTGACACATATGTAGTATGTATATTTTAGATTGAATGCTTTGTTGCTTGGATGTTTGGATGCATTCATAAATTACATGAGTTGCTCTGCATGGTTTCTGTAATGGTATAAGGTACGTGGTTACGCTTATGAATACATGTATCAAATTCTGAGTTTGTCGAGGTTTCTCGATGAGATTGAATGAATGATGAACTGCTTTCTTGTTTATTTACTTCTTGTAAATTATAAAGTTCCTATGAGTATCAGGTAAAGTAAATAATAATATTCTGAATCCTGGGTCAGACTGATCTTAAGGTAATGCACACAAGCCCAGGAGGGACAGTGATTACACCAGAGGTAGTAGACTAGATATGGGTTAGAATATGAAAACAAGTTTATATTCTTATGTGCAAATAACAGATGTTAGTTATATGCTTACTTGTGATTATTGGATAAACCCATGTACCAGTATAGAAATATACTAACCACGTATTTGTTTGTCGATGTTTTAGGTATCAGGTAGAATTGATTCATGGACATGAGGTTACAGATAAAAGATGATGAAGACACTAAAGTAATTCATGAAGGTTTAGTCATAGTGTTATATCTTCACTCATGTGCAAGTTAATTCTTTCTAAAATTTATGTAACTCCTTAAAGGAGCTTTTTATGCAAACATGTAATTTTTTGTTCATTAATGGAAATTGTTTACTGTTCTGTATTATTTGTTGAATCTGGTTTTGGAATTTATGAGTAATGATATGCGACTTTAAGGTCTTTTAGACACTCAAAAGTGTGGTTCGTTACATTTGGTAGAGTCTGAATGCAATCCTAGGGTCAAGTAGGGTGCATTAGAGGTACATAGGACAAATGGGTTGGGAGTTGATATGCCCTGAATGCACAGGACCAAGTGGTTGGGAGGTAACAATTAGGTTTTCCCTAGGCCCATGTCTCAGGAGGTTGGCCACCTTCATGATGTTCATGTGGCCCAAAAGGGTGAATGTGAAAGACACTCCCTTGATGCATAAGGATGAGATCACTCCAAAAGTACCTATACCAGTAGAGACCTCAAGGAATTGGCTAAGACTCATAAAGCATGAGGTGTAAATATAAAAGATGTATTGAAGTCATGAAAACATGGGAGAAGTTGTGCCCTAACTTAAGAGTAGGAAAATGGATTCTTCACTTCATGAAATATAAGAGTGCTATGAAATTAAGAACAAGTATGTTTAGAATCATATCGAGTATGATTCTACTTAAAATGTGAAATTTAAAGGTAATGTGTGGATAGACCATCTCTTCTCTTGGAATGAAATGAACTTTGTGTTTGGGCTGCAGTACAACGCTTATTTCATCTCATTATGAGGGAGAGAGATTGGGTAGACACATGTTATGCTTAAAATTCAGATATGAGGATAAATGTCTTAAATTGAGGTTAATTACATGATCTGGGGTTAGAGGTGTCACCTTGCCCTTGTGTGGAAATAATAAATCATAGATTGGAAACCTAGGTGAAAAGAGAAATCACCAAGCAATAGTGCAATCACCAATGAGAATGAAATCATCAAGAGATGATGAGGTGTGAATACTATGGATGTGGATATACTTGAATTTAAATTCAAGTGCTAGTAATAAGATGGGTTTTGGCATAATAAGGAAATTTGTTAGAGATATCTAAGTGGGGTGCTAACCCTAAGTTTTGAACATAATGTGAGGTATCATTCACCTAGGCTTGGTAGGCCTGAATTTTGAGGACAAAATTCCTTGAAATTTGTAGATTTCAAGCCTAAATGAATTAGGGAACATATAATAATGAAGTGTTTTGAGGGATCTTGGTTGAAGATTCTGAACCCTAGAATTAGATTAAATGATCAATTTAAGGAAATAATGTACTTTGAGCATATGTGGTCATATGAGGCTAATATAAGATGCAATGGTTACCAAAGCCTCAGGTTTGGTAATTAGGAATGTATATAACCTCATGGAACCTTTGGAAGGCCCAATATGTGAATTAGGAATGTATATAACCTCATGGAACCTTTGGAAGGCCCAATATGTGGTTATGGACCTTAGGGACACTAAAAAAGCCCAATTGGTTAATTAAGTATACATATGGGTCCCTGAGATATGTTTTGGATATTGTGGATATTCGTGATCATAATAGGTATCCAAAGTATTTTTGGTTGATAGATAATCATAATATAAGATAAAGGGAGAATTTCTAGAATGTTCCAAGATAAAATGTGGCCTGGATAATTAGTTAAAGAATTATCCACTTTATTCTTAGATACTAAGTTTTGGGGAGTAAACCAACATCAAAAGATCCTATTTTTGGCCTAAGTCTACACAATGCTTAGATAGAGAACATCCCAAAGTTTGGGATCATATGGAGCTATGAGGTGGCATGTGCAATTACTACAAAGATTAGGGTTTTTGTTTAAAAGAAAGGAAAAAGGTTGAGAAACCTTAGACCTGTGCCATTACTACAAAGATTAGGGTTTTTGTTTAAAAGAAAGGAAAAAGGTTGAGAAACCCTGGACCAGGGAGACTCCATTTGGACCTAGACCCTAGATCTGCGTAATAGACTGTCTCCTTCACCCGCACGACCCAGGAAAAGTGGGGAACAAAGTCTTGATGGTTTCCAGACACCTCAGATCCTCTCTAACCCGCATTATCTCCCAAATCTGATTCCTTTATCTCCTAAAGTCTGATCTGGACCTAACCAACCCCTAGGTTGGCCTAATTATGGAGAATCTAGAGAATGCCCAAACTCCCATATAGTCAAGCTTTTGGTGCTGAGCGTCGCCCCCTCTTCTCGGTGTCTTGTAGCTATTAAGAGTATAGAAAGAGACCTTTGGACTAGAAGAGTCATCAATGAACACTCTGTCATGTTGTGATAGCTGCAACTCTCCAACGGTGCCCATCTACATGGTTGGAACGAACAGCCTAGTGCTCTCGACTCGGGCAGCCACCAGCCAATGCATCAAGCATGAGTCTTCACTTGTGAGTGGCGACGAGGTCCCAAGGTTTAGGAGCGAGTGAGGGAGCCCCAGTAGTTGTAGTCCTAAACTCATGCGCCCGCCTTGTTTCTAAGAGGGGAGACCAGCTAGGCGGAGACCAAGGCATCGCTAAGTCCAGAGGGGGTAGGCAGAGATGAGGTCGGTGAGATCGAGGCTCATGAGGGAGGCTTCCAAAGAGTCAAGTGGCCAATTGACCATGATAGTGGAACAACATGTGAGGGACCGTGCGATGAGTTGAAGATAACCAGTAGGGAAAGGACCCCTTTCCCCTGGGTCAGCTGCACAAGGTCAGGGTCATTTCTAACTTTTTGCGTTCTTTTTCCACCTGAGCCATGTGGGTGTGGGGTGTCAGCACGGTGAAAGGCCATTGGCTGGACCCGACTACATGGGTAATAATCAGGATAACAAATATGCTGACCTGACATCATCTGATTGGCCAGTAAATGCATTAACTTGAAATAATTATAGAAAATTATTGGTAACTCAGAATGTAGTGAAGCTATATATCAAATTGATCAAAAAAATGAGAGGAGTCCAAAGAAAATATAATCAGAGTCTAATTAAGCTTCATGTTCAAAAAGTATATGCAATACATTTTTAAGTGCGGTAAATAGAAAGGAAAACCTAGATTTGCTTTAATAGGATGCTTAATTAAGTAGATTCATTTATGTTGAGTTAATACCTAATCCAGACATGTATAATGAGTAAATCCTTGATAATGATGAATAATTTATGTTTCTAGATTAATAATCTTATACATGCTAATTTAGGGTTTTGAAGCCAATATGGAGATCTTGTTATGATCTTAATGCTAGTAATATGATCTAAGTATCACTGATAATCTAATATTCTTAAAATGATGATTCAGGTTTCACCTGATATGCATAACTAAGTTTTGTAATCTTATAAACCATGATATGATGGAACTAGAGTTTTGTAACCCTAATCCCTAGTTCAAACATGAGATAGCCCTAAACCCTAGTTTAGGATCACATCTAATTCTATTTAATGTAATGTGATTTCATGGTGACACATATGCAATATGTATATTTCAAATTGAATGCTTTGTTGCTTGGATGTTTGGATGAAATCTTAAAGTATATGAGTTGTTCTGTATGGTTTATGCAATGTCATAAGGTACGTGGTTACACTTATGAATACATGTAATGAATTCTGAGTTTGCTGAGGTTTATCAATGAGATTGAACGAATGATGAACTGCTTGCTTGTTTATTTACTTCTTGCAAATTATAAAGTTCCTATGAGTACCAGGTAAAGTAAATAATAATAATCTGAGCCCTGGGTTAGACTAATCTTAAGGGTAATGCACATGAGCCCAGGAGGGACAATGATTACACCTGAGGTACTATACCAGATATGGGTTAGAATATGAAAACAAGTTTATGTGCTTATGTGTAAATAATAGATGTTAGTTATATGCTTACATGTGATTATTGGATGAACCCACGTACTAGTATAGAAATATACTGACCACATATTTGTTTGTTGGCATTTTAGGTATCAGGCATACTTGATTCATGGACATGAGGTTACAGATAAAAGATGATGAAGACACTAAAGTAATTCATGAAGGTTTAGTCATAGTGACATATCTTCACACATGTATAAGTTAATTCTTTCTAAAATTTATGTAACTCCTTAGAGGAGCTTTTTATGTAAATATGTAATTATTTGTTCATTAATGGAAATTGTTTACTATTCTATATTATTTCTTGAATCTGATCCTGGTATTTTTGAGCAATGATCTGCAACTTTAAGGTCTTTTAGACACTCAAAAATGAGGGTCGTTACAGTGAGTGTGTGTGTGTGTAAGTGGATGAATGCAACATACCCTAGGTGGAATTAGTACACCCTTATATATGGTTTTCTAGTAGAACTGCTACTCTAGATACAACTTATCTAGTTACGACGCATGCAAAATAGGGTGCAAAGATAAGTAGTTTCATCAGTTAACATAGAAATAGTGATGCAACAAATATCACAAAAAAAATGTTTGATATTTTTCACACTATTTTGTGACCATATCGTCACTTTCATTGGCTTTTAGTTTTTAGCAACATTTCAAAATAGCTATAACAAAAAAAGTCAAAAAATCAAATAAACATGATATAGTTTTAAAATTAAAATAATGCTATAGAAATTGAACATCTATATATATAATCCAATGAATTAACAAGATTTACTAAAATCAACCACACAATTGATAACCCAAACATAGATATTCCTCACCAAAATCTCTATTAAGAACTATCAGAATTAGGTAAATATATTCCAAGTTCTTTCCTAAAAGTATAGGAGGACAAGAGCTACATATAGTCCACTGTTATACATCAAACAGAAAAACAATGCACTCTTCTATCTAAGTTGTAGCTTGAGTTTAACAAATTTACAAATTTTTACAGATATACTCCTTTCATCAGTGGTTGTAACACCATGTCTTCTAGAATTACTCTAACTCTAAATATGGTAGCATAGAGCAACAAATAAAATACTCTTCATGTCATCTATCCCGTAGCTTGACAACATTCTTATTGGATCCTCTTCGAGCTTTAGTTGCAATATGAAATCTCTGCATATGATCTTCCAAACTTCCCTGGTAAATTTACAGCCACCTACCATGTGATTATGGGACTCATCCTCCGCCTTTTATAGCATACATAAATTAGAGATATCCTGATTCCATCTATGTATTTTATCAAGGGTAGCCATTGCGTCATGCATAATTTTAGAAACACACATACTCCATTTTGATACAATTTTTCCCTCCCATACCTACACCATATGCTTATGTTTCCCATCTTTTGATCTCCTCACTTCCCAAATTTTTATCTTTGGGTCTTTGAGTCTCCATCCTCCCAGTTCATGAGGATCAGACAAGTGCCTTACTTGCTTCCATACTTCTGTCATAACATTAATGGTGCATGAATATCCCTCTCTTGTCTTTGGCTTGAAGTATAGTCCTCTTAAGTATCTCACTCTTATCCATCTCCCCCATGTTGAGGATCCTTCTTTGTAGGTAATAATTCTTCTCAATGCCCCCCACTTTTCTATGTATCTTGGAGTTTTCAAGTTGAGACCACCTTCATCTTTTGGAAGAGCCATTACTGCATATCTTATCGGGTGGTACTCACTTTCCTATAGGAAGTTTTCCATCTTCACCTCCATTCTATCAAGGACTGGTACGGGTATATATATATATATATATATATATATATATATATATATATATATATACACACTACTACAGAACCTACCTTTAGTGTCGGTTATTTAAAGCCTTTAGTGTCGGTTTCTAAGCGACACCTATGTGGGAGACACTAAAAGCTCACCCATTAGGCGTCGGTTCCAAAACCGACGCCCAAACTCTTCGCGCACCACCAAAAACGCGCCATCATGGGACTATAGGCGTCGGTTATTAGATAAGAAACCGACACCCAAACTCTTCGCGCGCCACCGAAAACGCGCCATCATGGGACTATAGGCGTCAGTTATTAGATAAGAAACCGACACCCAAACCCTTCGCGCCACAGAAAGGGTGCCATCTTGGGCACTATCAGTGTCGGTTTTTACAAATAACCGACGCCATATATCTTCGCACCACAGGAAATAGACGCTGGTTATTTATATAAAACCGACATTATAACATTGTGTGTCGGTTGTTTACAAATAACCGACGCCTATTGTTTTGTTTTGTTTTTTCTGTCAGTCTGCAGACCTGTTGTGGCTGGTCGCAGGATGAGAAACCTATTCAGTTCAGTTATGAACTACAGGTTTTACGACATCCATTGATATCAGCCGACAACAGGCCACAAACCTGCAAAATTAACAATAAAAATATTCACACATGCATTTAGCAATGCAACCTGCAGTTCCATTTTATTTTCACACATTTAGAAACATTCATGTAGCTAGCAATATGTAGTTCCATTCATTCACATTCACACATGTAGAAACATTCATATAGCAACCAACACTTTCATTCATTTTCACTCAGACACATGTAAAAACATCCAGACATGTAGAAACATTCACACATATATTATAATTCAGAAATTCATTTACAAAATATCATTGTTTAGTCATTATTTGCTATCAGGATCCCAATTATATTTTAAAGCCCCCACTATTTGTATGGCTATTGCCCATTCTTCTCTTACTTCATTTAATTCTTCCATCGTATAGGGAGCATTTTCATCTAGTAAGGCCTCTCCTGTAATGGGGTCAGCTTTAAACACCTGTAAAGAGAATGATGTATATATATAATTAATGAGCTATAAATAAGATTGATATATTTCGATCATATTATCTAATGAGACTATATAATACCTGAGCAATACACTCGATATCCAGTGCGGCATGTTTGATAATCATGTGCATATATCGCATGACATAGTATCCACATGCCCATCCGTTGTCTTGTGTAGCACACTATAAATTCAAACATACAAAATATAAAAAAATACAACTAATTAAGCATTGTTCACATAAATAATATATACATATATTGCAGTCGGGAACTTACTTTCACGTTCTTCCAAATTATTGGCTGGTTCTTTTTCATGGGGACCTTTCCTCCAGCCTTTTTGAACTCCTCAAAACCCCTACATGTTAATGTAACACAGAACATTGCAATTAAATGGTAATGTAATAACATATGTTAACGGATATGAAAATGAAATATTTCTCACCGGAATAATGCCATTTTCATTGTGTCCAAATCTTGTATTCAATTTACTCCCCTTAGGATCTAGATAATACACAGTGAACGTCTCGGGGGCAATAACCAGTAACTCCCAATGCCTACCCCTAGAGGTAAAAAAGTTAAAAATTAATAACTCAAAATCCACAATAAAAATGTAATTTTCTTAAGTCCAAATTATAATAAGCAAAGTAAACTTACTCTACATTGAATGGAGCCATTATCACCGTCTTCTTTTTTACAGCAAAATTTGAAAAAGCCTCACAGTAGTATTGTTGAACTGACGTAGGGTCTTTAGCTACTAGACTAATCAAAGATGGAATAAAAAACCCTACATGTTCGAATCCAAAATCTGCACATATGTTGTCTAAGTAGCTGCAAAATATGTATTAATTACACATGCATTAATAAATAAGAAACCAGATCACCAGATCAGACACAAGGTATATGGATGTATAAAGAATATCTCACCTTATCCATATCTCTATCACATATGTATTTAGCCAATCATATCGAAACAACTCCAAAATATCTTGTATAAATAGTTTTGTTTCGTATGACTGACCTATAGAATTTGAATCGGAAGAAACAGTTATAGGGGAGTTTATATCATGTTTGCCTAACCATATTGCCATACCCCTACAGTTAGGACCTAACGGGACAGGTAGGTCCTGTGGAACCCAACTAGGTAATGTAGGAGGTGGAAGTGGAGGCCTAGATGTTGTGGGTGTCTTCTTTTTAACCTGTATATATATATAATTTCAGATCAACTGACATCATATACACACACTAACAATTGAACGTAATGTAAATTTACCATACCTTTTCAGTAAAGAGGACATCCGCTTTTAGCCACAATATCACTCCGCCTACTACCTCACCAAGCGTTTCACAATCTGGGTGGGCATATGGCAATGGAAGATCCATCCACTGGGAGAATATATGTATCGGGCTCACACGAATCCAACCAGTTGGTACTGGAGACCCGTGACACATTTCCCCTGGTAGGGATGGGTAAGCCGACGCCTCTGCAATGACAAATTCTTTACGTTTTAGACGGCATGGCTTCAACCCCTACAAATTTTTGTGTAAAGAATGTTATATACATATATACATATCATCTTTTTTTGAAACGACTACAATTTCATATATACATATCATCTTGAATTAAAAAACTAGTTACTATGTCATAAAAATATTTACAGCAGATGTGCTAGGTGGTGGTTCTACAGGATTACTCCCAACCTCTGTAGTAGGAGTAGAGCCTGCAGTACGTATTGTCTGGTAAGTGGCAGTCTGAGATGCATGCCACTTTTTCATTGCTTCTTCTAGTTTCCTATCAACTAGCTTATCTACCTATACATGGATAAAAGAAACATTAGCTTCTAATTATTGAATTCTCTTTTACAGTAACATTATAAAGAAAGAATATGTTACCTCCTCTTGTGAAAGTCCCTCTTTTGGGACATGTTTGTGCTGGGATGGCGCAAAAAAAGCTTTGATTCCCACACCAGCACCTCCAGCCCTAACACGTCCAGGATGCTCTGGGTTACCCAGAGCAACTGTCAATTCATCCCTTATGCCCTCAGGGATGAACTTTCCTTGTTTCCTCAGCTCATGCAGCTCCCGCTAATCGCCAAAACAAAAATTTGTAATTAAGTAAACAACACAAATAATCAATATTTGAATGATTGTTGTAAAGTTGTATTTTACCATTTTTGCAGCCGCCTCAGCAGTTGCGGCCTTTTTTATTTCTCCCTTCTTATTTTGCCTCCCAGCTATCCAGACATCATGGCGAGGCAGAGGTGTGCTACCTATGGTAGAGGACTCCTGAGTAGCAGAAGACTGAGTAGCAGCAGACTGTAGTCTTTGGCGAATGCCTGCATACCCCTTTGGACCCATTGTGTGGTCATGCACATTCAGTGCACGCCTTGATCTTTGTGCTTCACTGAGGGCCTAGTTAGTATGCAAATTAATGATTTGGTTAGTAACACTAAATGTTAATCTTGAATAGGTGAATACAACATATATTAATTAATGAGATTGAGACTGATGCCTAATACCTTGAATTCATCAGTTTGTCTTGAAGCGACAAACGCGTCCCATTCTTCTTTGTCCAGGAAATTCCACTGTTCAGTGGTTGTCTTCTTCCTCTTGTCAGCTTCTTTTATGTATTCTCGGGTGAGATTTGTCCTATAGTTCCTTAGGACTCTCCCACAGCGTTGCATCACGCATTTACGATGCAGCTTTTCATCCAATTCAAATATACTATGCAAAATAGAATTGCTATTAACTAGTATCCAAAAATTTAGTAATCTACAAAATAGAATTGCAAATTAATAATAACTCACGCATAAATCCCTCCATATTAAGTCTTTCTTCTCCTTAGAAACGTTATGCCAAGAATCTAAGCGACAACCGCAATGGCTACGAGTAACAAACCCAAGATATGAAACAAATGAATTGCGATTCACACCACATGCATTTACTGCATTATCAAAATCCACAACAAGTTTGGGTCCATTGCCCTTTTGTGCAATTAACTTCTTCATCATAGTGATGCCCCTTCTCTTGTCAACTTTTTGGTGCTGTTGATCAAGTGCCTCAAGTGCTTCAGATAGTACCTGTGCATCATCAACCTAAAATTTGAGAAAATAATCACATTTACAAGATATAACTATAAATGGACATATAGATATAAATATATGATATATTTTTAAAACTTGCATTGTGAGGTGGCACATCGATGTCCTCACCCTCACGGTAATCATCAGCACGGTCATCAGGAGAATGGTCATCCATCTGCAAATTCACATTCAAATTGTAAAGTTCACATTGTAAAGTAATTCAAATTGTAAAGCTCACATTGTAAAGTTCACATTATTACAACAAAGTATATATCACAACAAAATTGTAAAGCTCTATGATCGAAGAGAAAACAAGTATATATTACAACAATATTAGGGTCTAGGGTTAATAAATACATGTGATGTCATTCTTATATATAATAAATGTACATGTACCACCTATCCCATCCTTGAACACCTAATCTCACTAGTAAGTGTATAATGTGTATTGGGTTTTCAAGAAAATTTCGGTAGCATTTCCCCGTTGTTCTCCAAGTACATATGTACTTAGAGAACAAACGGGGAAATGCTGCCGAAATTTTCTTAAAAACCCAATACACATTATACACTTACATCCTAAGCGAGATTAGGTGTTCAAGAATAGTCCCAAACCGGGGACTATCCAAGATTTACTCCTAATGAGTAAATCTTGGACGGGTTTCTAGGCCAACAAATAATGTGTTGTCATTCTTATACCTAAAATCCTAGTTCTTCAAGTTAGGGTGATTATTGATGTCTTTCAAAGCATGATTGGCAATTTAGGGAAAAGTTCATCATTTACATTCCAAGCATGTCACATGTGTGCATTACAGTTCATCATTAAGCAAGAAGGGAGATTAGGATTCTCAATATACTCAACAATAAAACAAGTTACCAATTTTATAGTTAAACTATTCATTAGTATGGAATGTCCATAGGAGTCATAGCTAAGGTTTTTCTAACAAAGACATAATCATTTTTTTATCTACCATATTGATCACCCTATCACATTAAAATATAAGATGGATAATCAGATATCACTGTCAACAAACTGGCTTCCTAACTTACTTCAACATCAATGGATATGAGTTACTTATTAAAAGAAGAATAACGAGAAGTAATTTGGGCTGTCAAGCACACACATCAATGTTGTGTTATATCTATATTTATAGAATGTAAGATTACACAGTTTATAGAATGTAAGAATGTATTTATAGATCCTCAAGACCAGGTCAGTCTGTTGCTAGCTAGCACACATATACAATCATAAATCACGTAACAAAATATAGTTATTGACTGTTTCAACACTTATCAAGTTACCATGCAATAAGTAAATAACTTAAAAAAAAATAAAAAAATGCCCAGTAGGGCATCTGACGATTTTGCTCCAGGGCACCTGCAGGGCTTGACCTAGCCTAGGCGGAGGAAGGAAGGAGGAAGAAGGCGGTGTACCTTGAGGTCAGAGGAAGAAGGCCTGACCGGAGCAGAGGAGATCAGCTGGAGGTGAAGCTGGGAGTGCCGGCGGCGAGGAGAGGGGAACTTCGGCTCGGTGGAGGTGGCAGCGCCGGCGGCGAGGAGAGGTGAACTTCGGCTCGGCGGAGCGGCGGCGACGGCGACGGCGGCGAGGAGATGATCTTCGTGCGAGGAGACGAACGGCGGTGCGGGGGAGCCAGGAAATGACGATGGCGACGGCGGGGAGCAATCAGGGGAGCAATCGCCAGACCTAGCGCAGAGTCGCAATGAAACAGAGACAATGGGGAAAAGTTCTGTTTGCGGGGCTATTAACTGTACCATAGGCGTCGGTTATTAAAAAAAACCGACAACTATAACTAACAGTGTCGGTTCTGAACAAAAACCGACACCAATACTTGATTATAGTCATCGGTTTTTAACTAAAAAACAACTGACGTCTATATACATATTCTGATTAAAAAAATTGTTCTCGATTTATGACCATAGTCATCGGTTTCTACCTAAAACCGACGCTTAAAGGGTGTGAAAAATTCCCCGCGGATAGCGCGGGAAAACTCATAAGCGTCGGTAATTGTAGTAAAACCGACGACCAAAATGTGCCCAAATTCTGTCTCGCGAATAACCTTTAGTCGTCGGTTTTTTATTTATCAACTGACGCCATATGTCAAATTTTGGAGGTAATTTTTTTCACTGGAAATTTTGGATTTGGCGGTTAATTTTAAGTGTCTATTTTTTATTACGTAACCGACATTGAATAAAAGCGGTGCCTGTGTCTGGTCGCCCTTCATATATTGGATGTCGATTTATGTTATCAACCGACGCTGTAGACTTTAGGTGTCAATTTATTTATACAACCGCCACCTTGAAAAGTGACGTTATAAGCCATTTCTATAGTAGTGATATATATATATATATATATAGAGAGAGAGAGTCAGGCTAGTGTACACTCGAGTGTACCGGAGGTACCATACACCTCAGTCATTTTTAAAGATGTAGTAACTTTTTGAAAATTCTAAACCATTGATCTTCTTAAATATCTTAAGATCATACTACATAATAAATTTTAGCTCATTTGGATACTTATAGGTCGTGCATCTAAAGGATGAAAGAATCATGCATTTCAAATTAGTTTTGTGCGTCGATTTTGTTGTCCTTGTATGAGTGACTTATACTCATCCAAATGAGCTCAAATTTTGTATGTGACCTATTATTATTGTAACGATGAAGATCAATGGATTGGATTTTGGAAAGACAAGGTCTAGATAGGCAAACACTATTGATATGTACGGCGTAATCTATACACTCGACTGTATTCTAGGCCGACTCTCTCTCTCTCTCTCTCTCTATATATATATATATATATATATATATATATATAATGTGTGGACGTAATGTACCCTAGGAGGAATTACAACATACCTATGTATGGTTGTTCTAGAAGAATTGATACTCTAGATAAAATTTATCTAATTATGATAAATGCAAAAGAGGGTAGAAAGATAAGTAGATTAGCCATTATCATAGTCAAGGATGTATAGAACAATCAAAGATAGAATTAGCATCATCTACCAATATCAAATATTAATATTCTACACCCACAAGGAATAATCATTTCACATGTGATTAATAAAGATATTGCAATTTAAGGTTTCAAGTTAGGATTACATGAAAGTAAATGCATCAATATAGACATTTAGGTTTAGTCAAATTAATTCCCAAATAGAAATAAGGAGACACTCATACCTCCAAACAAAGTTTATTTATCTGTATTGCTATAAAATTTAGGGATTAGGGCTTTTCAACAATTAACTATGTTAAATAGGTACTGGCCTAAATATTGTCTCAGATATTTGTCGAACCCTGATATAGCCCTACTGAAGACCTCAAAATTATGCTATAAAATTTTACATATAAATCAGGCATATTTTTTAATTTGGAAATGTACTTTTTTATTTTCTAATAATACAACAATTTTCTATGATTTTTACAAGTGAAATCATTATCCATCTTATCAAGGCTAAAGGTCAGTTAAAAGTATTGAAATTTCCCCATGAAATATTATCATTTAACCTAGCATGATGGGGCATATTCATCATTTATACCTCTTTAGGATTTTACAACTCAGAACATAGGGTGGTGATGGAAGGACATTTATACCCTTGAGGGGAAACAAGGCTATAGGTGCCAACAAGGATGCACTACTACATAAAATGCTTATTGCAATATTCAATTTTATATTTTACAACAAGTGTCAACCATTGTATTAGATCCCATGGTCTTATGAGGGGGGTCTTTATACAATAAGTGTTTTACATGTTGTAATATGTGTACTTTATACAACAGTTAATGCATGTTGTAGTTCAGTGAACACACCTATTTTCGTAAGGGTGTTTAATACACCATGTTGAGAAAAAAATACATCTAGACATAGGTTTCGAACTTGAGACCACATGAAAGTAAAGCAAAACTAAAAGAGTTGAACCATTTCTTTTTAGGCACAACATGCATTCTTTGTTCTACATATACAACGAGTTATGTATACACATGTTGTGTGAATGTAGTCTATTAAAATAGGTAATTGTTACAACATGTGAAAGCTTGTTGTGTGACTATGGTCTATTACAACAGATAGAGTATGTTGTGTAATTATGGTCCATTACACTGGTTAGCATAAATGACTATTATAATGTGTTAGAGCATGTTGTGTAATTATGGTCTTTTACAGTAGGTTTGAGTATGTTGTAATGTTGTAGTCTATTACAATACTTTATCACCTGACCTATTGTATCATGTATACTAGAACAAGTTTGTCGTGTTTTATATAATTTGTGTTGTATAATATATACAATAAAAAATACAACACAACCACCAGAACTGTTGTGTCTTACCTGTTGTAAAAAATAATTTTTTTGTAGTAGTGCAAGGAGATCCATTTCATTTTCCCAATATGGACCTAGAGGAATCTCATGTTTTTCAAGGCACATAATTGGATATATTCTCCATTTCACTTGTTACTTAATCCTCTTACTCATTATAAAAAGAACTCCATTCAATATTTATCATTTCTGTGTATATATGTGCATAGAATGGCATGACTTAGATTAGGGTGAAAAAAGAAAATCATTTATCATCATGAAAAGCAACATGACATTCTACAATTTACAACATAGATGTTTCTTCTCATTCTAACATCAATTCATATGAATCATCATCAATGGGATATCGGTCTGAGATATAATCTCATTATAATGTAGTTAACCTAAGGGCTTCATAGATAGAAATCATTACATGCCATTTTTATCCAGGAACATATTGTATCATTTCATTCAATTTCACATAATTTAGTAAATATTCACAATAACATTAGGACTAACAACAATATTTGCAACATACTAGATCTCAGACCCTACCCTGGAAGTTGACATTTTGGACTTAGCCAAACAAGGTAGAAGGTTAGGCCTAAATAGATGTTTAGTACAACCCCAATGAGCTAAATCATGTATATATCACCTTAATGTAACCTAATGTTCTAACATTAATCTTAGGTTTATAATGGATACATACAATATGCCACATAACTCATTTTGGTGGTAATATGAAGATAAGGAACTTAATTGGATGAATAATTTAGATAATGGTTCGTTAATGGGCCATATGACATATCTCACAAAAAGAAGTCTTAAAAGTGGAAACAAACTTCAAATTTTAAATCTACATATCAAAATTAGCCTACATCTCAAATGTCATCTAGTTTGGACAACCTTGAAATATTAGGATAAGTTTAGGAGAGAGAAAATGAGTAAAAGGCATAAGTAATGAATAATGTTATTATAAAACTTCCAAATATGAAAATAATGGCAAATTCATATTCAAAACATCAAATATAACTTGTGTATGAAGTTTGGTCCAATTTGGATGTTGTTTGTGCAAGTTTTGCAATTTTAGGTACATTTTGGACTTTTCTGTAATTTACCCAATTCGGAGGTTTTCTTTGCAAATTGTCACATGCATTATAATCCCTATATATTCCCTTACCATTCTCGAGTTTGTGAACCATAGGGCTCCTAGTTTCATCTTGGTTTGAAGGTGTTTCTTTCCAAGGGCATTTTAGGGATTACTCTCTTTATAAATGAGCTTATCTTTAGAAGCTATCAGCCAATGGGGTTATTTCTTTGATTGGAGGTCGGTTGGGATGTCCTATAAGTTTCCATAAACAGACATTTGATATTCAAGAATCCTCTATGAGTTGTCCTCTTGCATGGCAATGAAATCCCTAGGCTAAGGACACATGGAAAGCTCCATGGACACCTCATGCTTGACTTCTTCCTTATCGATAAAGGTTTGCATGTCCATAGGAACCCTTAGCATTGGACATATGGAAAGTAACTTGACACCTTGTTCTTGAATTCTTCCTTATCCATAATGTCTTGCATTTCCATGGACACCCTTATACATGACACATGGAAAGTCTCATAGACACCTCATACTTGACCTCTTCCTATATATAGCCATATCTACCCCTTCCCAACTCCAAATTTGGAAACTCTTGCTCTTCATTCCTTCCTCTAGATTATAGAATATCTCCGACTCTGTTTGGCCACGAAGTTGTTGTTCTAAAGTAAAATAGGGTTCCTACCTTGGTGAAGAAGTCTCCTAGTGTTCCAAATTTCTCAATTTAGGATTTCTTAAGCTCCTCCTTGGTGATTTTGACCAAAACAAGTAAGTATCCTCCTTTCCTTACCTATTTTCATGTTGTTAGTCTTCCTTCTACCTTACTCCAAGTCAAAACCATGACCTTCCATGGTGAAACCCCACCTAGAACCCATAAACACCTCATATCCATGTTCTTTTGTTAGGGTTTTTCACCGCTAAAGTGGAGAAGGTGCTTCTTGCTCGAGATAGGAGCTTTGTTGGAGAAACCAACCTCTCTAAGCTTGGTAACCTTACTTATTGGACCTTTACACCTTCCCTAGAGGCTCTTTGGAGGCCTAGGATTGACTTGGACTATTTATACTCTGAAGTTGAGGTATGATGCATCCCTGATTATTCATATTGAGCAATTTCTCTCTCTAATTATATGTTTGCAGACCTGATTATTCATATTGAGCAATTTCTTTCTCGTGGTGTATGATGTATCCCCTATTCTTATATGTTCAGCAATTCACCTCTTCTTATTTATTCTCTTTGTCCTATGGACATTAGCTTATACACAATGACTTTTCTTTCAAAAATCATGGTTCATGTGAACTACCTTATTTGATATTGATCATGTGATCATGGATATTCTTTTGAACTCTTATCTTATGCTTTGTATATGATAGAACTCGAAAATATGACATGTGATGTCTTTTGCCCACTTATGAGGTGTATGTATATGTTGGTCACTTATGTGGTGACTAGTTTATATATTCTGACTATACTTTCTACTTACCTCTACATTTAACATGCTATGTGATTCAGTAGCACTAGAGTAGTGTAATTGCATTGGTTTTTATGGCATATGTGTTATTTTTTGCTGAGCAGATGTGACATTTCTTGCTCTTTTGGGATGAAAAGGAACCTCATACCCAGGGCAATATGTGTGATTTTTGGCCTATGTTTTATATATTTGGGAGATTGGCAGTATTCCTTTCTCTATCAGATTTCAAGTTTATGAGACTTGGCCGCCTTTGTGTTTATATTGTTCTAGGGCTATGTTTATTTCACATGCATGCATGTTGATCATATGGGGTTTGTGCCCTGATCCTTTACATGTGCTTGTGTGGCACAATATTTATGTTTTATTAATCGCAAGCATTCTTTTGTTATCATATGATTTCAATTCCTTTTCTCTTGATACCCATTTGGGTGGTCCTTATCCTTTCTATGGGAATCCTTTTATATTTGATGTCCTTTATTCCATATATTGCCCAATTTCCCATTTAGTATGCACATACCAGCCTTTGTTGATGTCATCTATTTTCTCTTCTTATTGTGGTATGCTTCCAACCCTAGGTGAAGGACTTGGATGATAAGGCATGAAGTTTTGGACTAGCTTAAGGATTTAAAGCTTCGAGACAAAGTTGTTATGGGTCATATTTCCCTCTACTTAATCCTTATATTGTATCATACATGTAAAACCTTACGGGATATTATGATGTACTTTTGTAATGACCTTGTGATAAATTGAATATAGTCAACATTTTTATTCTGTTGTTATACTTTGGTTGTTTTGAATACCATTTATTGAAATTTGAAAATGTTACACCTATTCCAGCATACCATTGAGTGTGTTTGGAATGGATGTTTTATTCTTCAAAAAAATTAGTAAGGGGGTGATCCCGCCTCCTTACAGCATGGTATCAGAGCCCATGGTAGTCAAAATCTGACTATTTCAATTTTGTCTCCCAAGTTAGAATACTTGCCTTACCTTTACGTGCCATGTTTGCCCTAGAGTTGACCAATATATGATGAAGGGTTGATTTAGTATACTATAGTTTCACATTAGAATAATGATGAATAGAGCCCTAAAATACTTACAACTAAAAGATGCATAAGTAACCATAGTAACTTGAGGTTGTTTAGTTTGGCCTTTAGGGAGGTACTAAGACATGAAGTTGAAAGCAAAGGTGTATATAAAGGATTAGGGTTTGGGGGATGGCAAGATTTTCCTCTGCACCATAAGCTTGGTTTACGAGGACTCCTGAATCCATATGATATCGACCTAGCCTGAGCTGGTATGAATTGTCTAAAATAGCATGCTTTTAGGCAATAATAGCTTTAGACATCTATATGATTTATCTTTAGGGACCTTAATATGTTGAACTAGTCTCCCAGGTGTAAAGACTTGTTTGAGGATGGACAAGAGAAAGTTAACCCATAGTGCATAGTTAGTCTTTACAAGTTATGCTTTTTTTTGCATGATTTTTATGTAGTTGGATGTAAGGAAGTGTAGTTGAACGTTTTATACCTAAAGAATAGTTTTGAGTTAATAATATGAATCCTTTAAGGGGTGGTGAATAAGTTGTTTTCTTATATATGGATGTTTTGATTTCGAGGATGAAATCCCTTTAAGGGGTGGTATGTTGTAACATACTAGATCGCAGACCCTACCCTGGAAGATGACATTTTGGACTTAGCCAAACAAGGTTGAAGGTTAGATCTAAATAAACATTTATTATAACCCCAATGAGATAATTCATGTATATATCCCCTTAATGTAACCTAATTTTCTAACATTAATCTTAGATTTATAATGGATACATAAAATATGCCACAACTCATTTTGGTGGTAATATGAAGATAAGGAACTTAATTGGATGAATAATTTAGATAATGGTTTGTTAATGGGACATATGACATATGTCTACAAAGGAGTCTCAAAAGTGGGTAAAAACTTCAAATTTGAAATCTACATATTAAAATTAGCCTACATGTCAAATTTCGTCTAATTTGGACAACTTTGAAATATTAGGATAAGTTTAGGAGAGAGAAAATGAGTTAAAGGATAATGAATAATGTGATTATATAACTTCAAAATATGAAAATAATGGAAAATTCATATTCAACACATCAAATATAACTTTTGGATGAAGTTTGGTCCAATTTGGATGTTGTTTGTGCAAGTTATGCAATTTTAGGTACATTATGAATGTTTCTGCAATTTACCGAAGTGGGAGGTTGTCTTTTCAAATTGTCACATGCATAATATTCCTTATATATTCCCTTACCATGCTCGAGTTTTTGAACCATAGGGCACCTAATTGCACCTTGCTTTGAAGGTGTTTCTTTCCAAGGGCATTTTAGGGATTACTCTCTTTATAAATGAGCTTATCTTTAGAAGCTATCAACCAATGGGGTTATTTCTTTGATTGGAGGTCGGTTGGGATGTCCTATAAGTTTCCATAAACCGACATTTGATATTCAAGAATCCTCTATGAGTTGTCCTCTTGCATGGCAATGAAATCCCTAGGCTAAGGACACATGGAAAGCTCCATGGACACCTCATGCTTGACTTCTTCCTTATCGATAAAGGTTTGCATGTCCATAGGAACCCTTAGCATTGGACACATGGAAAGTAACTTTACACCTTTTTCTTGACTTCTTCCTTATCCATAAAGTCTTGCATGTCCATGGACACCCTTATACATGACACATGGAAAGTCTCATATGCACCTCATACTTGACCTCTTCCTTTATATAGCCATATCTACCCCCTTCCCAACTCCAAATTCAAAAACTCTTGCTCTTCTCTATTTATTATAGCTTACAACATATCTCCTACTCTGTTTGGCCACGAAGGTGTTGTGCCAAGATAAAATAGGGTGCCTACCTTGGTGAAGAAGGCTCCTACTGTTCCAAATTTCTCTATTTAGGATTTCTTAAGCTCCTCATTGGTGATTTTGACCAAAACTAGTAAGTATCCTCCCTTCCTTCACTATTTTCATGTTGTTAGTCTTACTTCCACCTTACTCCAGGTCGGAACCATGGACTTCCATGGTGAAACCCCACCAAGAACCCATAAACACCTCATCTCCATGTTCTTTTGTTAGGGTTTTTCACCTCTAAAGTGGAGAAGGTGTTGCTTGCTCGAGATAGGAGCTTTGTTGGAGAAACCAACCTCTCTAAGCTTGGGAACCTTACTTATTGGACCTATACACCTTCCCTAGAGGCTCTTTGGATGCCTAGGCTTGACTAGGACTATTTAGACTCTGAAGTTGAGGTATGATGCATCCCTGATTATTCATATTGATCAATTTCTCTCTCTAATTGTATGTTTGCATACCCGATTATTCATATTGAGAAATTTATTTCTCTTGTTGTATGATGTATCCCCTATTCTTCTATGTTGAGCAATTCACCTATGCTTTTTCATTCTCTTTGTCTTATGTACATTAGCCTATACATAATGACTTTTCTTTCAAAAATCATGGTTCATGTGAACTACCTTATTTGATATTGATCATGTGATCATGGATATTCTTTTGAACTCTTATATTATGCTTTTTTTATGATGGAACACTAAAATATGACATGTGATGTCTTTTTCCCACTTATGAGGTGGATGTATATGTTCGTCACTTATGTGGTGACTAGTTTATATATTCTCTATAATTTCTACTTGCCTCTACATTTAACATGCTATGTGATTCAGTAGCACTAGAGTAGTGTAATTGCATTAGTTTTTATGGCAAATGTGTTGTTTCTTGTCGATCAAATGTGATATTTCCTGCTCTTTTGGGATGGAAAGGAACCTCATACCCAGAGCAAGATGTGTGATTCTTGGCCCATGTTTTATATATTTGGGAGATTGGCAGTATTCCTTTCTCTATCAGGTTTCAAGTTTATGAGACTTGGCCTCCTTTGTGTTTATATTGTTCTAGGCCTATGTTTATCTCACATGCATGCAGGTTGATGATATGGGGTGTGTGCCCTGATCCTTTACATGTGCTTGTGTGGTACAATATTTATGTTTTATTAATGGCAAGTATTCTTTTGTTATCATATGATATCAATTCCATTTCTCTTGATACCCATTTTTGTGGTCCTTATCCTTTCTATGGGAAGCCTTTTATATGTCATGTCCTTTATTCCATATATTTCTCAATTTCCCATTTAGTATGCACATACTAGCCTTTTTTGATGTCATATATTTTCTCTTCTTGCTAGGGTATGCTTCCAACCCTAGGAGAAGGACTTGGATGATAAGGCATGAAGTTTTGGACTAGCTTAAGGAGTTAAAGCTTGGAGACAAAGTTGTTATGATGTACTTTTGTAATAGCCTTGTGATAAATTGAATATAGTTAACATTTTTATTCTATTGTTGTACTTTGGTTGTTTTGAATACTATTTATTAAAATTTGAAAATGTTACACCCATTCCAGCATACCTTTGAGTGTGTTTGGAATGGATGTTTTATTCTTCAAAAAAAAAGTAAGGAGGTGATCTTGCCTCCTTATAATATTGACATACAAACATCTTTTATTACTTAAAATGCACAAATTAGGTTTATCATACAACACATGGACTATTGCATCTTAATTCCTCAAATATAGAGTAATCTCAATGCATAAACGTTCATAGCACATTGATAATATTACATGCAACCTTATTAGCATTCTACTCAACAACCTTGATTTTCTCTTCTCTAGTTAAAGTGAGGTATATTCAGTCATTATGTTCATTAATACTTCAATACAGAATACCCCTCGTTACTAATACTTTACTCATCATGTTAGGGTTATGGTTAGGGTTAGGGTTAGGCTCTTAACTCTAACTAATCAATTAATTGGTTTTCCCTTCATCGGAATCATTGATCTTAATCGATTTCATTTCTTGTTCCATATTTATTATTGGAATAAATCATTCTTAATTGACTTGATACATAATGTTTCTCTCTCAACAAATCCTTCATATTTTTATTTTATTTTTTACCCATAAATTAGTTTAATATGAACAATTTAAACATCTTTTCATGCTCATTTCATTGATAACTACCTTTACTTTTACTCCCGATTCAATTTACTTCCTCCTATTCCTTTCTTTGGATATTATGTCATTTGACTTCCACTGGAATTTTCAAAAAGATGTATTTTCTATTCGATAATGATAATTGGTTGAGAAACTAAAACAAATTAGAGTTACTCTTACAAACCCCTTAATATTTAATCACAGTTTCCATTCATTTTTATATGACTTATGGAAAAGATTCACAGTCATGTAAGATTTACTCCCTAATCCCTAAATCATGATCTAGTAAATACATTAGGGTTATGTCATCTTAGTATGACTTCTTGCCTTAAATGAAGTAATACTACTTAATCAAGAACATCTCTTCCCATTTACAAGTTTGTATAGTACTTAATCATTCTCATTCCAATAGTAAGCTTAAGGGTTTTCAAGAGGTCTCCTAGTTCATTACATCTTTTTACAACACCATAAACACCAACTCAATGAATCCATCTATGACAACCTGACTTTATCTCTACTCTATTATATTCCTTATCTCTCATAAAGTGACATTCTTTCTCAATTTTATATCACTTACATAGTTTGAGTGTGGTTATACTCCATTTGGTCACATTTATGCTAAATTTTACAATAAGTGACATTAATTTGCAATATTGAATTGGATGTCATGTTATAATGTATCACTATCTTGAAACAATATTTGAACCTCTTCAATGGGATATTCTTGTTGTATAACGAATTTCATTTCTAGAGTTTTAAATTATGGATCAAACAACACAAAAATCACTTCAAATGGACTTTCAAATCCCAAATTATGAAATTATGAAGATGTGTCGATTTGATTTGACTTCCAACTGATTTAATTTGATCCTGATCATATTTGGCCACAATTATGGGTGTGTGACCCATCTAGGTTGTTCTTTCTATTACTCTTGTTTTGCCTCAATCAATGACAACATTTGGATATTGGCCCATGGATTGTCCCCCCCCCTAAATCCAACAGTTGGAGTTCATCTTCTACCTCTAGTTCATACACTATGGCACTACTACAATGTACTCGACAAAGAGCATCCAATCCCCCTATTTTTATCTTTGTTCCCTGAAAGTAATCGACTTTTTTCTTCCTCTCTTCCTTCCTCATATTTACCCTTTGAGTTTTGGGAGTTTCTTTCCCTAGGGTTTCCTCTCCCATTTCTCTTCTCCTTCTTTCAGCCATGGCATCCCCCTAGATGCTTCATTTTGGGCATTTTCACCTTATTGTTGTATGGCCCTAGGAAAGAACCCCCTTGGGTCCATGAGGCCAAATTGGTGGTGGGAAGTCTGCTCACATGGATCCTAAGGGTCTTCTTCACCACCAACGCACCTCACCAAAGTAAGGTCAGCCATCATGAAGCTTGCGCTCAATGCATGAAAGTATGGTGGGAGTGTGACCACAGACACTCCTGCTCCAAGGCGTGCAAGTGAAAGAAGGCAACCCATGGACAGGACGAACCGTAACAGCAACCCTTTCGGGCTCAACCATGGCCTAGGAAAGGTGCCAAGCTATTGTGAGAGGGCTCTACTCAACCGTTAGATCTACCATCAAGGGTCTAGATTGGACGTATATAATTTTATTCAATGATTGTGGTAACGAAACACCCCCCCCTTATATAGTTCTCATGCAAACCTATAAAAAACATAACTTCCATACCCTATGTCCAAAACATACAAAGTTATATATATAATTGATCAGGTTGACAAGGTCTAGACAATGAGCATGGACCTAAATCCCCTTATAATCTCCCTATTTTTCTAAAAATGTGTTCCTAACTATGTTTGACTTTGTTTAATACTTTTTTATGATAAATCTTTCATCAAATAATGACCCCACTTAATGTTTGTGACTCTATATAGTGATTTGTGATGCTACATGACCAAAATTTTGGCCTAGACCTCATACTTGTACCCAAATGCAATTGTGTGACTCAATATTACCTACAATACACTTTTGTACTAATATGCTAACCATAATGATATTATATGATCTAAAGTGTCTCAAATATTTATGTGTTGCCCAAATGAGTGATGTATGCCATTTTTTAATCTAATAATATAACTTGACCATGCTTATGCTCTCTTATAACTTGATGATGCTAAAAGTACCTTACATGTGATATTTATGGATTTATGTTGTATGATCTTTACCACTTGTACAAAAGTGATAATGAGATTCAAAACTCTATGTGACCTTGGAAACTAGTAGATTTATTTCCTCCATGACACCATATCACCCATGTTCCCCTATTCCTCTTGTCTTGTTACATATGACAGCATGGATGTGACCCTTTATGGTGATGTATGATTACACTTTAATCTAATGTGTTGTTTGACATATGATATGCACCCAACACCCTTTATATCATTGAATTTAGTAGTCTTATGATGTCTTGTGGCTAAAATATCTGGGGCCAACTCCTTTTGTGATATAGTTATGTTTGAAACCCTAAAACCAATAGTTTTTTCTTAACGTAACCTTTTGGTGATTCAATATGTGTTCTTGTGCCCTAATATCAATATGGATATAAATATTTTATTCTCCCCTATCAAATCATGTTTTACTCTAATCCATGTGGCTCCTTTGATGTGTTATCCACCTAATCTATGTGTCAAAATCAAATGGTCTAGGCAGTCCATTTTGATAATAACATGTATTTGATATGTGGACAATGATGCTTAGACCCTAAGGGACGTACACCTAACTTTGATATGTTTCTTATGTACTTAACTTGCGGACCTAAACCATATTTTATGATTGGTTCTCATGTATTGATGATCATTAACCTTGTTTGTCCTATTATGAGTCTTTTGAACCTAAAATGCAAGTATGTGGCCTAAATCTAGTAATGATTATATAAAATGGATGAAACCTCAACATAACACGTAACTTGAATCACACCATTATGATGCACCCTAAGATAGTAAAAGATCATCAAATATACTAATAATCAACTTTGAACCATTATTCGATCAATTCCCTAATAATTGGTGTTAACTATAATTAATGATGAGAATCTAATACATGTATGAATCTTGTTCTTAACCAGGTAGTTGCTTGTGATCTAGACGGTCAAGGATAGATTATGAGTCTTTGAATCAGATACATGATTTAAATAGTTATATGATTATGGTTTTATTGATTGAACCTTGATATGTATGTATGCTTGTTTACTTACTAAAATATTACCATGTAAAATTGTAGTAATGTACTCGATGCTTTGCCTCATTCACTTTATAAACTGAACGCATAACATAGAACTCCATGTCGATGAACATGGTTAGCTAATGTCATTGAGCCTTAAGCACCCTAGAGTATCCTTCCAATGGGAAGATGGTCAAAGACTTTATGGTTCATGATTGTAACATCCCAATCTTCCAGAGTAATTTAAAACTTAGAATGTGTTTTTTAAATAGAAATAGTTGAGGTTCTAAATGAAAAAATACCATGAATAAAATTTCTTAAGAGATAATGAAGTGAGAAGATTAAAAGATGCCACTGTAATAGATTAACTTTTCTTGTCATGTAATACAAAAGATCTCTCACCCTAGCGCTGCTAGGGTTTCTTCCTCCATAGGCGGTTGGCTGGGGGGAGGGGGTTTGGCCGCTGCAAAGTGGTGCTCCGCTCCCCCTCGGCCTCTTCTCGCTTGTCATCAGCAGGGTCTCTTCTTCGGGAGGTGTGTGGGTGTGGTGTCTTTGGAGGCAACAGTCTTCTTCCTCCCTGTCGTTTAGCCTGGTTGCGACGAGTTTCCTATCCCCTTTCTCTTTTACTAGCTTTCTATTTAGATTGTTCTCTTGTTTTATCTATCTCACTGTTAATCATCGCTACTTTCTCTTCTTGTGGTAGATTTTTCTTTCTCGGTCAATTTTGTTGTGGAGTTTGTATGGCAGCAAGTGCGGGAAAAATATCCTTTTGGAACACTGATGAATGCATATTCATCTCTTATTTTTACTTCATTTAGAATAAGTAATTAGGACTTTTTTGTTAGTTTTAGCTAATTCAAAAATAAATAGCACTTTCATCTTCTTGATATATTTTTCCTGAATTCTTATGATATTTTTCCTATATTTAAGGAATTATCTAAGTAATTAAATTGAGAAAAGAAGAGATGAAGATAGGAGGCAATTCAGTTTCCCGCAATGCTGACTTAAATGCATACCTTGCACCAAAATTAGCATAACTCTCACATCCTAAGGCATAATTTAATGTTCAAATATGATTTGGAAAGGGAATTCAAAGGCCTACAGGAAAATCATATTTTCGGGCGCAATTTAAATTCTTTGGACAAAAGAAATTCTCTCGATATTGCTGCTGCGAAAATCTGCATTAAAGAAAGACAATCAAGAGTTTGTTGACTAGATCTGAAAATTCAAAAGGATGGCTCCCTCTCTTTTTCCCCCTCTTTTTTTAGATAGCCTACCCCTCCTTATCCTATAAAAGGAAGGCCACTTCCTCCTCCCAAGGATCATCTTGGATTTCTTTGTATTATGATTCTGCAGCAATTAGGCTTGTAATCATTTTCATTTTATGCAATAAAGTAGTTTTAAATTCAAGCAACGTTCTTCCATTCTCGTTATTATCTCTTCTTCCCACTTTAGTCTTGATCTGCTTTCATTCACGCTTTATTCTGGAGCAAGGAACAAAGAGTTAAGCCATTTCATCGTCTCTAGCATAAGGATTAATTTCCTGATTTCTGGGCTAGACTATGGCTTCAATTCTTTCTTCCTCCGACTCCCATTTCTCTATGTGTGAGTAGTCTCTTATCGGGGCAAGGGGAATAACCTCTTAGCCATGGTTTTAATGACTTCTTCTTAAATGACTAGATGGTAATCGATTTTAATTGAATAGTCGATCTTTGGATCGCATGTTAATCTGGATGGATGTGACCATGGAAATTCAGATTTAGAACAATAAAATCGATTACATAGACGTTTTGATATGACCGTGGATTCTCGTCTTTTAGGTTGATAAACTAGGAAGCATGAGCACCAGGACCAATGGGCTCTTGTGGAGTTTCTCTTTTGTGAGTTTTTAATTCGCAAGCCTTCATCGAATTGTCGTTTAAGATTTAGTTGTTATCACATAGGCTAAGGTGGTGAAAACCCCTACGAGCCTCGATTTCCATCTCTTGTTTTAAACACCACATCTTCATTTCCTTTAATTCTTAGTCTTTCATTCATTTAGTTTGCTTGTGTTAACAATCTTTTTATTTTTCCCTTGTGCATGTTAATTCTTGTTAAGTGCTTTCCTTCTTGATTTAGTGTAATCATTCAAACCCCCAACTGAAATTTACTTTCTACTTTAAAAAGAAAAATACCAAAAAACAATTAATAAAAGTTCTTCAAATCTTTGGGTTCTAAGAACAATCTCTAATTAGTTGTCCTGTGGGATCGACCCTTCTATACTACCCTTAAAACCGGAAGTAAAAAAGGTTTAAACTCTAGGATTAACCATCTTAGTGATTGATATTGCAAAACGACAAGTATCAATTTGGCGCCGTTTCCGGGGACAACGGATTGTTTTTTTCGAACCCCCAAAAATTTTTGAAAAAACTTTTTTCCTTTTTATGCCTTCCGAGTAACATTCCGGAAGTGCTACTCCTCCTTCTGCCGAGTTTCCATTTCGGCAGTCTGTTTTTTTTCTGCAAATACGCTAGTTTGTAAAAAAATTGTAATTTTAGTTAGTTTTGTAAATTTTAACCTTGAGTCATAATCCCTTAGCTTCTGTTTCTTTTTTGTAATTTACAGTCTTGTACAAAATCTTTAGTTCTTTTTTGAATTTTAAAAAAAAAAACCTTTCAAATGGAGTGGGCATTGCAATATCCCCCACAATGTTATTATTGTGGTCATTGCCACCATGCATCTCTTTCCTGTCCAAATTTATCCCATAGCACCCCTCTCTATGAGCCCTTTCATCCTAGTGGGTACAATGTAAATCCTTATTTTTCTGAGAACCAATATGGGGAAACTTGCTATCCATATTCTGAGAGAGGGTACGACCAACAAAACTTTGGGGAAATGGACCTATTTATGATACCCAATATAATCCTCAACAAGAAGAGAAACTTAGGTCCCTAGAGAAGATGGCAGCAAAACTCCTAACTAGCCAAACCTTATTGGCCACCTTAGTAGAAGCCCAAACCCAAAATATAGATTGTTCAAATATGTTTCCTCATGAATTGGTGACACCTTATAATATTGAATCTTCCTACCAAGATGGACGCAATGGAAATTACAATCCACCATCTTCTGGAGATTATTATGAGGAGCAATGCCACCCAAAACAATATGAGGAGTACTATGGCCAAGGACACTATGGGGAGTGTGGCGAGGATGACCAAAATTTTGGGGTGTATAAATCCTATGGTGAAATGCAAATTGATCTTGAACTGGAAGAGAGACTTAAGGACCTAGAAAAGAGGGTAGTTGAAGCACAAGCAAAACTTGAATCCAGTCAAGCCATGTTAGCTACCTTTCTAGAGGATCAATCACAAACTCCCCCTATAGAGCTTGAGCAACCCAAGATGGTTCTTCCTGACAATGACGATGAGGATCCTTATTTTGTGTCATATATGTCAGATCCTGAAGAAATAGAACAAACCATGGAGCCATATTTTGTGTGTGATGTGGACGTTGGTATCCCTATCTTTCCTTTAGAGACTCTTTTACTTGAATATGAAATGTCAAAGAAGGTGAGTCATTATGAAGATCCAACAACTCCTCCCATCCTTAACATAAATCTGAATGATACCATAGACCAATACCCTTCTTTTGAGTCTATTTTGGATAATGAGAATCTAACCCCCTTTATGATTCTTCCCGAGCCATCACAGCCAATTTCCATCCCACACATGGCTGATCTAGAAGGGGAGATACCACCATTTGAAGAAGCCCACACACCCCCTTCTATTGTTTGCAAGGAAGACATCATCATCCCTCCTACAAAAAAATTAGAGACATATGTTACATCAACAATGAAACTTACCAAACCCAATGTTGATGGCATTAATTTTAAGGAGAAACAAAACACTTTTGTAAATGATTTTAAATTTTTTGTATTAGCATCAATTCTCCCATATGCAGGTCATCATGATGGTGGAAAACTTGAATCAGATCCTCCACCCGACTCAGTTCATCATGCTCTACTGGCATTACTAGTTGGGTACTCGCCAACCTCCCCTTATCCACATCCATCTCCAACACTTCCTTTGCTATCGAAGGATGATCTATGGATATTATTGGAGGGAATGCGAGGTGAAAGAAAATATGAGCACCCCACTGAGCTTCTACAATTATCCTATCATAGGGTACATTATGAAGCTCCTCATATAAAGGTCCCAGCCCTCATACACATCCCCTTCAGCTGGACATTTTTTGAGCTACCTGGGCCACCTAGAAATCCTCGCTATTCTTTTCCCCCATCTCAGATTTTGATTTTTGCTCGGGACGAGCAAAGTCTTAAGTTCGGGGTGGGGGTGGGTGGTACGTTTCCACCCCTTTTTCTTCCCCTTTTAGTATCTTTTCTTTTACATTTTGCATGTAGTTTTTTCTTTCTTTCTTTTCATAGTACAATTGGCCCATATCTAGTCGGCCTTGATATGATCATTTGTCAAAATACTCCCCTTAATGATGTAACTTCCTTGCAACTAAAATTTTGAAACTTTCATGACTAGAAATCCTCCTGTCACTTAGGACCTCAAATAATAATCACTCCTTGGAAAAGATGGCAAGCCATAGAGGACTGATAGGATTCAAGAGTGATACTTTCTTATCATGTACAACTTGTATAAATTTTCTTGATTTTTCGCATGATTCGGTAATAGTTGAACCAATGCATGGTACTCCTAAAAAAAAAGATGAAAAAAAAAGTTTCACAAGAACAGCCTCTTCTACTCTTCTTCTACCACTTCCAAATCTTTCCATTCGTCAAAAAGAAAAAAAAGCCAATAATGCCAAAAAGGCTAAGTTTGGGGTGGCACCCCTTCCCCCTCTTTCGCTTCTTCCATACCCACGCAATTGGGTGTATCACCAAAAATTAAAGAAAAAAAATGCGGTCAATGTAACTGCATGTCCACTAAATAAAAAGGTCTCGAGTCGAATAGAGGAGAGATTGTCCTTCTTCCATACCTCCTTCACTCCAATTTTCTACCCAGGGGAAAACTACAAAAACCCCAACTATCCAAATCAGCCCTGTTCTTGTGTAAAACTTAAAAAAAAACGGAGTACCAAATGCAAAGGTGAAACGAAAATCTGTTTTATTGCAGGTCTTGAATAAATGCAAGTTTGTAAAGTAGGAAATATAAAAGTCACTTTTTGTGAATTCAGAAAGTCAGGGTCGCTTGGCCATATTTTGGTGGAAGGAATCCAATGATTGTTAGGAGAGTGAGGATGATAGGTTGAAAGTATGTCTTGAAAGTATTTCTTGATTTTAATGTTGCTCGGGACGAGCAAAGTTTAAGTTTGGGGTATTTTGATGAATGCATATTCATCTCTTATTTTTACTTCATTTAGAATAAGTAATTAGGACTTTTTTGTTAGTTTTAGCTAATTCAAAAATAAATAGCACTTTCATCTTCTTGATATATTTTTCCTGAATTCTTATGATATTTTTCCTAATTTTCAGGAATTATCTAAGTAATTAAATTGAGAAAAGAAGAGATGAAGATAGGAGGCAATTCAGTTTCCCGCAATGCTGACTTAAATGCATACCTTGCACCAAAATTGGCATAACTCTCACATCCTAAGGCGGAATTTAATGTTCAAATATGATTTGGAAAGGGAATTCAAAGGCCTACAGGAAAATCATATTTTCGGGCGCAATTTAAATTCTTTGGACAACAGAAATTCGCTCGAAATTGCTGCTGCGAAAATCTGCATTAAAGAAAGACAATCAAGAGTTTGTTGACTAGATCTGAAAATTCAAAAGGATGGCTCCCTCTCTTTTTTTCCCCTCTTTTTTTAGATAGCCTACCCCTCCTTCTCCTATAAAAGGAAGGGTACTTCCTCCTCCCAAGGATCATCTTGGATTTCTTTGTATTACGATTCTGCAGCAATTAGGCTTGTAATCATTTTCATTTTATGCAATAAAGTAGTTTTAAATTCAAGCAACGTTCTTCCATTCTCGTTCTTGTCTCTTCTTCCTACTTTAGTCTTGATCTGCTTTCATTCGCGCTTTATTCTGGATCAAGGAACAAAGAGTTAAGCCATTTCATCCTCTCTAACATAAGGATTAATTTCCTGATTTCTGGGCTAGACTATGGCTTCAATTCTTTCTTCCTCCGACTCCCATTTCTCTATGTGTGAGTAGTCTCTTATTGGTGCAAGGGAAATAAACTCTTAGCCATGGTTTTAACGACTTCTTCTTAAACGACTAGATGGTAATCGATTTTAATTGAATAGTCGATCTTTGGATCGCATGTTAATCTGGATGGATGTGACTATGGAAATTCAGATTTAGAACAATAAAATCGATTACATAGACGTTTTGATATGACCGTGGATTCTCGTCTTTTAGGTTTATAAACTAGGAAGCATGAGCACCAGGACCAATGGGCTCTTGTGGAGTTTCTCTTTTGTGAGTTTTTAATTCGCAATCCTTCATCGAATTGTCGTTTAAGATTTAGTTGTTATCACCTAGGCTAAGGTGATGAAAACCCCTACGAGCCTCGATTTCCATCTCTTGTTTTAAACACCGCATCTTCATTTCCTTTAATTCTTAGTCTTTCATTCATTTAGTTTGCTTGTGTTAACAATCTTTTTATTTTTCCCTTGTGCATGTTAATTCTTGTTAAGTGCTTTCCTTCTTGCATTAGTGTAATCATTCAAACCCCCAACTGAAATTTACTTTCTGCTTTAAAAAGAAAAATACCAAAAACAATTAATAAAAGTTCTTCAAATCTTTGGGTTCTAAGAACAATCTCTAATTAGTTGTCCTGTGGGATCGACCCTTCTATACTACCCTTAAAACCGGAAGTAAAAAAGGTTTAAACTCTAGGATTAACCATCTTAGTGATTGATATTGCAAAACGACAAGTATCAAACACCAATTTGGTGCAGGTACTCTACCACATATACATACTCAGGTTGAAGGTATTCCTCATAGAAATTTGCTTTATCCAGCAAAGGAGAAGAGGGATCTATACATCATTGTCCTCCTTATCAGATTCTAATATGAGTTTTATGGTGGTTTGTATCTGTTCTTGATCTTTGTGTGGTCTTTTAGTTTATTTTTCTCCTCATGTAGATGTCATATGGCTCCTCCATAATGAAATTTGTCTGCTTAACTTCAAAAAAAAGTGAGAAGATTAAAATAGGACTCAAAATACTTTTTCTCTTTCATATGTACATCATATGTTATAATTAACTTAAAGATATAAATATTGGTTTTCCTTTTCTCTCTCCTACAAAGAAGTTACTCAAAAAAGGCACAAAATGAAAATAAAATAACTCTTGAGTGGACAATAAGTTATTATCTCAAATCTTGGCACCATGGTTCACAAAGGAAAGTCTTTTTCACAATATCTAATCAAGTAATGCATTAAAGCTAAAGTTATGTGAGAACAATGTAGAATTTTCTAGAAAGAAGGTGTGAAAGGAAAAGAATGAATTAGATTTGGTTCAACATTATACATAATGAAATAATACACCTAAATAGGATTGCTTGCCAAGTTTGGATGGGAAAAGAGTTATTATATGCTTTAAACAACTCAAATAATTCTTTCACTTAAGAGGCAAGAAAAGGGTATTTAACTTTTGTATTTTGGCCCCAAATCTTGCCCACATATAAATTTAAATATTAAAAGATTTCCTTTAAAGTTTTGGCCCAATCGGAATTAAGCAGAAAAGATATGAATTAAATAAGGTTTCTTAAAGTGAAGAGGATTATGTAAATATGCATTAATGTCACATATCCTATTCACATTCAGGCTATACTCGAATATATTGATTTTGTCACACATATATTAGTCGTTCAATTAAAGATCTAACGATGGAGAACTCATCCTCTAGCATGCATAAATAGGAAAATTGGGAATAGTACAGTTCCCTTTTTCTCTCGACTTTCTTCTCTCCCTGATTTACTAGAACTCCTAGAAATTAGGGAGGAGATTCCGAGTGCATCCATACATGGTTTGGCTACCTTTGTAAGGCTATTTGAAATTTCCCCCTTTTTGCTCTACCTCTCGCCGGCCACACACCTTTGGCATGATTGATATAAAAGGAACGAGTCCACCTGCAAATTGGGTAATCGTTGCAAAGCCACCGTGAGACCCAAAGATCCTCATTATGCTCTCAATTTTTCCTGCTAGCCCTTCCTTCCCCTCTTTCCATCTCCCTAAACCTTCTCAGAGATGCTCCTTGTCGACCACCTTGCTCCAGGCTCTCCCTGAGCAAGTGGCAGCCACCATAAAGCTAGCAGGGGCACGACAGAGAGGATCACACCTCTTCCTACAACTCCAGGACCCGGACGTGTGAAGTCAACCTCAAAGTTGACTCACACTGTAGGCTACTCACGAAGGGGGAAACGAGGTAGAAGATGAACCCTAGTGTAATGTCCTTTCTGTCCCAAGTGCATAGTTGTAAGGTGAGGATTAATCATGACTTTTTCCTCTATTTTTTTGCCCTGGCTCAGCGTGGTCCAGACACCACAGCCGTGGGAGCGGGCCACACACCATGGCCGTGCTGACCAGTACGGCCGTGGCAGCGGCCCAGACACCACGACCGTGTTGGCCAGCACGGCCGTGCTGACCAGTACTGCCGTGGCAGCAGACTAGACACCACAGACGTGGTAGCGGGTCAGACACCATGTTCGTGCTGGCCAGCACGACTGTGCTGGGGGTGATATGGCGTCGATTATTACTAATAAACCGACGTTGATAGTGCCCCAGATGGCACCCTTTCTGTGGCGCGAAGGTATATGACGTCGGTTTCTTATCTAATAACCGACACTGATAGTGCCCCAGATGGCGCCCTTTCTGTGGCGCGAAGGTATATGGCATCAGTTTCTTATCTAATAATCGATGCCTATAGTTCCCTGCTGGCACGTTTTCGGTGGCGCGTGAAGGGTTTTGGCATCGGTTTTGGAACCGACGCGTAACGGTTGGGCTTTTAGCGTCACCCACATAGGTTTCACTTAGAAACCGACACTAAAGGCCTTAAATAATCGAAACTAAAGGTCGGTTATGTACTAGTGGATATTGTTGGTATAATTGAAGTAAAATGATATAAAACATGGGCTCTAATTTTGCTAAATACTTAACTCATTTATTCTTATTTGTTTACCTCTACAAATATTTCCAAATATGCAAACCTTGAATATATGCATCTTTATTCCCTATACTCAACACCATGTGTGTTGACCCACTTGTTTATCATATCTTTTAGGTTTAGAGGTAGTATGGGAGTATATGGTGGTGAGCAGGTGTTCGGGTTATACTTGTTGTAAGATCCTAGCTAGTTTACATGAGCAAACTTGTATGATTGGCTCTTAACCTTGTAGTTGGAATCTTTTAATAAATTGTGTTGTTATTAATATACTTGTTGAATTGAGACTATGTTGGTGCTCAAATCTTGTTGTTCAATCATGTATGGTAAGCATTTCACGCTTCCGCATGTTGTCATTTGTGTTCATTTAGTTAATGGGATTGGGACTCCAATTTTGAGACAAGAAGTATCTAATCATGAACAATAACTACACCACAAAAAATCTTAATCTTAGATATCAATCCTAGAAACTTAATAAGTTGTCCTTAGTTGACTAAGCTGAATTAGACTCTATGTTTGAACCTAGATGTTCTAGAACTAGGTGTAGACCTTTTGTAATACCAAAAACCTTTCATTTCTCCTCCTTTTCCCTTGTAGTATGGGTTGTACATTTAATAGGGTGGGAAAAGGGAGATCATATAATTTAAAACCTTAGACATGTTCACATAATATGCTTAGGTTATCTACACAAGTTTACACCATGATCTTTGATAAATGTATATTTAAACCTTTTATTTATATATTTTTTATATTTGTTTAGGATTATTTTGTTATTTATTGTCTTAGTTTAATAATTAATTATTTTATTTTATATTGTTCTCTTTAATTGGAGTTTAAATTCTATTTTTTTGGGTTTTGTAGGAAAATTACACAATTTGCAGCAGTCCTGAAATTCATATATACCCTCCACCAAAAGTGACATAACTCTTGCATTCGAACTCCAAATTGAGTGCACAAGTATTCATTGGAAAGGGAATTTAATTTCCTAAAATAAAATACTATTATTTTGACCTATTTTGTGCTTTTAATTGGAGATAAATAAGATATAAATCACTTCTGCAAGAATCTACATTAAAGGGAGTTACATGGTCAAGATAATTAAAGACAACCAACTTTCGATTTGACCAGATCCAGAAAATTCTAAAATTCGTCTCCCTCTATTTTCCCCCCTTCTTTTAAGGGAAGCCTACTCCCTATCCATCCTATAAAAGGAGGGACTCTTCACTTGTAAAATCATTCCATTCTTCATTCCATTTCATCTAATTTTTAGTTGTAGACCACATCTTGTATTATGTTGGATCTCATTTTAGTTTGTATTTCTTCTGGTCTTTTATATCTGAGTAAATCTCTCTGGGGCATGGGAGTAACCCCTTAGCCCGGTTCTATTCAATATAATCAATTATATTCCTCCATCGAACAAATGTCTTCTCTCTGTTTATGCGTGGTTATTTAGATGATCTGATATATTCTTATAGAGTGATATGACCATGGATCTCTGTAAGAATGAAACAATAGTCATTTAATTATGATTATCATCTTTTCATCATTTTGATCTTATTCTAGTTATAATCCTTGGTGATGCAACCACCTGAGCCTTGGGTTTGAACGCCAGTTTGAATTCACATGTTTTTTGATATGACCGTGGATAATGGCATGTTGGACGGTTGGGCAATGATCCGTGAACGTCGGGACCAAAGGGTTCATGGGAAGTCCGACCCTTGTGAGTTTGTCCGTAAGGACATGTAACCACAAGGTCCTAATTTGATCCTTGGAGTTTATAATTTGATTAGTTGAATAGGAACGTGGTTTTGGTGGTGATCTTCCAGACCCTATTTCTTTATTTCTTGATTAGTTAAATTTTATTTCGGTACTTTTATTTTTGTTCTTAGTATTAACAACTCTCTCAAATCGGGATTTAATGCTTGTACTTGCAATCGGATTTGGATTTCGAATTTTCTTTTTCTCTGTCCCTTGGATCGATACCTATCTCTACTAAGTTGACTTGTTGTTCACAACAAGTTGACAACCTGGTTAGAAGGTAAAACTCTAGGACTTTTCCTAGTGATTGTTGCATGCACAATGACAAACATCAATTTGGTGCCGTTGTTGGGGACGGCACAGTTGTTTTTCAGATCTGGTTGTATGTATATCTTGTATAATCCTTGTTCATATTCTCTAACTTTCATAACTTCAGTCTTTTTTATAATTTCTTTTAGATTTTTATAATTTCTTTTTGCCTTCCGAGCACAATTCCGGAAATGTATCTCCTCTTTCTACTGAGTTTCCATTCCAGTAATACTGATTTCTAGTTACTTTTTTTTGTAATTTTTGTTATTTCATAATTTCTTAGATTTGTAATTTTTAGTTCTGTTTGTAGTTTTGACTAATTTTTTATCTCGCAATCTTGCTTCTCTCATTCGTTGATTGACATATCTTTCAGGAACGTTTCTTTTCAAATGGAGTGGACATCCCAATATCCCCCATAATGTTATTATTGTGGTTTTTACCACCATGCATCTCTTGCCTGTATGACTCTACCCCATGATTATAATAGCACCCACTTTAATTGTGAGCCCTTTCATCCTGGTGGGTACAATGTGAATCCACATTTTTCTGAGAATCATTACGGGGAACCTTGCTATCCATATTCTAATGGGGGATATGATCAACAAAATTTTGTGGGGTGTAACCAACAAAACCTTGGGGGTTATGAGCATGTTTATGAAACCCAATGTAATCTTCAACAAGAAGAGAGACTTAGGGCCCTAGAGAAGATAGCATTAGAAGGAGAAATAAAACTAAAATCCAGCCAAGACTTCTTAACTGCCCTGCTAGATGCCCAAACCCAAAATATAGATTGTTCAAATATGTTTCCTCATGATTTGGTGACACCTTATAATATTGAATCTTCCTACCAAGATGGACGCAATGGAAATTACAATCCACCATCTTCGGGAGATTATTATGAGGAGCAATGCCACCCAAAACAATATGAGGAGTACTATGGCCAAGGAAACTATGGGGAGTGTGGCGAGGATGACCAAAATTTTGGGGTGTATAAATCCTATGGTGAAATGCAAATTAATCTTGAACTGGAAGAGAGACCTAAGGCCCTAGAAAAGATGGTAGCAGAAGCACAAGCAAAACTTGAATCTAGTCAAGCCATGTTAGCTACCTTTCTAGAGGATCAATCAAAAACTCCCCCTATAGAGCTTGAGCAACCCAAGATGGTTCTTCCTGACGATGACGATGATCCTTATTTTGTGTCATATATGTCGGATCCTGAAGAAATAGCACAAACCATGGAGCCATATTTTGTGTGTGATGAGGACGTTGGTATCCCTATCTTTCCTTTAGAGACTCTTTTACTTGAATATGTAATATCAAAGAAGGAGAGTCATTATGATGATCCAACAACTCCTCCCATCCTCAACATAAATCTGAATGATACCATAGACCAATACCCTTCTTTTGAGTCTATTTTGGATAATGAGAATCTAACCCCCTTTATGATTCTTCCCGAGCCGTCACAACCAATTTCCATCCCACACATGGCTGATCTAGAAGGGGAGATACCACCATTGGAATAAGCCCACACACCCCCTTCTATTGTTTGCAAGGAATACATCATCATCCCTCCTAAATACTTGGGGAACCCTTGTACAAAAAAATTAGAGACATATGTTACATCAACAGTGAAACTTACCAAACCCAATGTTGATGGCATTAATTTTAAGGAGAAACAAAACACTTTTGTAAATGATTTTGAATTTTTTGTATTAGCATCAATTCTCCCATATGCAGGTCATCATGATGGTGGAAAACCTGAACCAGATCCTCCACCCGACTCATTTCATCATGCTCTACTGGCATTACTAGTCGGGTACCCATCAACCTCCCCTTATCCACATCCATCTTCAACACTTCCCTTGCTATCGAAGGAAGATCTATGGATATTATTGGAGGGAATGCGAGGTGAAAGAAAATATGAGCACCCCACTGAGCTTCTACAATTACCCTATCATAGGGTACATTATGAATCTCCTCAGATAAAGGTCCCATCCCTCATACACATCCCCTTCATCTGGACATTTTTTGAGCTACCTGGGCCACCTAGAAATCCTCGCTCTTCTCTTCCCTCCATCTCGGGTTTTGATTTTTCTCGGGATGGGCAACAATCTAATTTCGGGGTGGAGGTGGGTGGTATGTTTCTATTCCACCCCCTTATCTTTTTTATTCTTGCATTATTTCTACCTTTTTTTGTTTTGCATATAGTTACTTTGTGCATGGCCATTATCTAGTCGGCCATGTTTTTATTTCTTTTGTTGCAACATGGCCTTTATTTAGTCGACCAATATGAATAAATGTTTATCATTGTACCCCTTTGAATTTAGTAAATATTTTGCAAAAAGTGTTACAAATTGCCATGTCTGAAACCACCATGTCACCTAGGATCCCAAAATAGCATCACTCTTTGGAAAAGTTGGCAAGCCGTATGGAATCAATCAAAACCAAACACAAATTTTCACTATTTTTAAACTGTTGATTAACTTGATATAAATCTTGTATAATGTGATTGACATGAATGTTCTTTCTGATGTAATGACACTTTCAAAAAAAAATGTATGAAGTTATAAGAAGAAGGACCCCTTTTGTTTCCCCCTTATTATCTTTCTAAAAAAAAGAGAAGCAAAGAATCACCACCAGACAAAAATCAAGTCCGGGGTGGCATGCTTCCCATATAAAAAATTCCATACCCCACAAAGGGGCCTACCATCAAAAGATGCCAAAAGTGCACATTAAAAGAATTGTGACCAATGTAGCCACAACTCCACAAATTTAAATCCCATGTCAAATAGTGGAGGGATAAAAAAAAATTCATCACTTCCTTCTTTGTTTTCACACCACCTAATTTCATCTTGTTCTTGGGCAACAACTCAAAAAAAAACATTTATAAAAATGAGAGTGTCAAAGAAAAAGTAAGATGAAGCATGTTTTTCTACAAAATCTTGATTTTGAACCAAGATATGATATTTGTTTTTAATAGGGAATATAGAATTTTGTGTTTTGTGGTTTTAGGAGATTGGGTTGCTTGGCCAAATTTGGAAGTAAGGAATAAAGTGATGTTACAAGGGTGAGGATAGACATGTTGTTAGTATTGGAATGATTTGTGATTTTATTTGTTTGAGGACAAACAAGGATTCAAGTCTGGGGTATTTTGATAAATGTATATTTATCCCTTTTATTTATATATTTTTGATATTTTTTTAGGATTATTTTGTTTTTTATTCTATTATTTTAATAATTAATTGTTTTATTTTAGATTTTTCTCTTTAATTGGAGTTTTAATTCTATTTTTTGGGGTTTTGTAGAAAAATTACACAATTTGCAGCAGTCCTGAAATTCATGTATACCCTCCACCAAAAGTGACATAACTCTTGCATTCGAACTACAAATTGAGTGAACAAGTATTCATTGGAAAGGGAATTTAATTTCCTAAAATAAAATCCTATTATTTGGACCGATTGTTTGCTTCTAATGGGATAGAAATACGTTCGAAATCACTGCAGTTAGAATTTGCATTAAAGGGAGTTACATGGTCAAGATAATTAAAGACAACCAACTTTCGATTTGACCAGATCCAGAAAATTCAAAAATTTTCTCCCTCTATTTTCCCCCTCTTTTGAGGGCAGCGTACCCCCTCTCCCTACTATAAAAGGAGGGACTCTTCACTTGTAAAAGCATTCCATTCTTCATTCCATTTCATCTAATTTTTAGTTGTAGACCACATCTTGTATAATGTTGGATCTCATTTTAGTTTGTATTTCTTCTGGTCTTTTTATGTCTGAGTAAATCTCTCTGGGGCATGGGAGTAGTCTCTTAGCCCGGTTCTATTCAATATAATCAATTATATTCCTCCATCGAACAAATGTCTTCTCTCTGTTTATGCGTGATTATTTGTATGATCTGATATATTCTTATAGAGTGATATGACCATGGATCTCTATAAGAATGAAAAAATAGTCCTTTAATTACGATTATCATCTTTTCATCTTTTTAATCTTATTCTAGTTATAATCCTTGGTGACGCGACCACCTGAGCCTTGGGTTTGAACGCCAGTTTGAACTCACATGTTTTTTGATATGACCGTGGATAATGGCATGTTGGACGGTTGGGCAATGATCCGTGAACGTCGGGACCAACAGGTTCACGTGAAGTCCGACCCTTGTGAGTTTGTCTGTAAGGACATGTAACCACAAGGTCCTAATTTGATCCTTGGTGTTTATAATTTGATTAGTTGAATAGGAATGTGGTTTTGGTGGTGATCTTCCAGACCCTAGATCTTTATTTCTTGATTAGTTAAATTTTATTTCAGCACTTTTATTTTTGTTCTTAGTATTAACAACTCTCTCAAATTGGGATTTAATTCTTGTACTTGCAATCATATTTGGATTTCAACTTTCTTTTCCGCCGTCCCTTGGATCGATACCTATCTATACTAAGTTGACTTGTTGTTCACAACAAGTTGACAACCGGGTTAGAAGGTTAAACTCTAGGACTTTTACTAGTGATTGTGGCGTGCACAATGACACACATCAATTTGTTGTCGTTGTCGTGGATGGCACAGTTTTTTTTCAGATCTCGTTGTCTGTATATCTTATATAATCCTTGTTCATATATCTAGAAAATTAAAAAAATGGTCTCCATCTATTTTTCCCCCTCTTTTGAGGGAAGCCTACCCCCTCTCTCTCCTATAAAAGGAGGGACTCTTCACTTGTAAAAGCATTCCATTCTTCATTCTATTTCATCTAATTTTTAGTTGTAGACCACATCTTGTATAATGTTGGATCTCATTTTAGTTTGTATTTCTTCTGGTCTTTTTATGTCTGAGTAAATCTCTCTGAGGCATGGGAGTAGCCCCTTAGCCCGATTCTATTCAATATAATCAATTATATTCCTCCATCGAACAAATGTCTTCTCTCTGTTTATGCGTGGTTATTTGGATGATCTGATATATTATTATAAAGTGATATGACCATGGATCTCTGTAAGAATGAACAATAGTCCTTTAATTACGATTATCATCGTTTCATCTTTTTAATCTTATTCTAGTTATAATCCTTGGTGACGCGACCACCTGAGCCTTGGGTTTGAACTTCAGTTTGAATTCACATGTTTTTTGATATGACCGTGGATAATGGCATGTTGGACGGTTGGGCAATGATCCGTGAACGCCGGGACCAACGGGTTCACGGGAAGTCCGACCCTTGTGAGTTTGTCCGTAAGGACATGTAACCACAAGGTCCTAATTTGATCCTTGGAGTTTATAATTTGATTAGATGAATAGGAACGTGGTTTTGGTGGTGATCTTCCGGACCCTAGGTCTTTATTTGTTGATTAGTTAAATTTTATTTCAGCACTTTTATTTTTGTTCTTAGTATTAACAACTCTCTCAAATCGAGATTTAATTCTTGTACTTGCAATCGGATTTGGATTTCAACTTTTCTTTTCCGCCGTCCCTTGGATCGATACCTATCTATACTAAGTTGACTTGTTGTTCACAACAAGTTGACAACCGGGTTAGAAGGTTAAACTCTAGGACTTTTCCTAGTGATTGTTGTGTGCACAATGACACACATCAATTCGGTGCCGTTGTCGGGGACGGCACATTTGTTTTTCAGATCTGGTTGTCTGTATATCTTGTATAATCCTTATTCATATTCTCTAACTTTCATAACTTTAGTCTTTTTTATAATTTCTTTTAGATTTTTATAATTTCTTTTTGCCTTCCGAGCACAATTTCAGAAGTATCTCCTCTTTCTGCTGAATTTCCATTCCAGCAGTACTGCTTTCTAGTTACTTTTTTTTTGTAATTTTTGTTATTTCATAATTTCTTAGATTTATAATTTTTAGTTCTGTTTATAATTTTGACTAATGTTTTATCTTGCAATCTTTCTTCTCTCATTCGTTGATTGACATATCTTTCAGGAACTTTTCTTTTAAAATGGAGTGGACATCCCAATATCCCTCACAATGTTATTATTGTGGTTTTTACCACCATGCATCTCTTGCCTGTCTGACTCTACCCCATGATTATAATAGCACCCCTTTTAATTGTGAGCCCTTTCATCCTGGTGGGTACAATGTGAATCCACATTTTTCTAAGAACCATTACGGGAAACCTTACTATCCATATTCTAATGGGGGATATTATCTACAAAATTTTGTGGGGTGTAACCAACAAAACCTTGGGGGTTATGAGCATGTTTATCAAACCCAATGTAATCTTCAATAAGAAGAGAGACTTAGGTCCCTAGAGAAGATAGCATTAAAAGGAGAAACAAAACTAAAAGCCAGCCAAGCCTTCTTAACTGCCCTGCTAGAAGCCCAAACCCAAAATATAGATTGTTCAAATATGTTTCCTCATAATTTGGTGACACCTTATAATATTGAATCTTCCTACCAAGATGGACGCAATGGAAATTACAATCCACCATCTTCGGGAGATTATTATGAGGAGCAATGCCACACAAAACAATATGAGGAGTACTATGGCCAAGGAAACTATGGGGAGTGTGGCGAGGATGACCAAAATTTTGGGGTGTATAAATCCTATGGTGAAATGCAAATTAATCTTGAACTGGAAGAGAGACTTAAGGACCTAGAAAAGATGGTAGCAGAAGCACAAGCAAAACTTGAATTCAGTCAAGCCATGTTAGCTACCTTTCTAGAGGATCAATCACAAACTCCCCCTATAGAGCTTGAGCAACCCAAGATGGTTCTTCCTGACGATGACGATGATCCTTATTTTGTGTCATATATGTCGGATCCTGAAGAAATAGCACAAACCATGGAGCCATATTTTGTGTGTGATGAGGACATTGGCCTTATCTTTCCTTTAGAGACTCTTTTACTTGAATATGAAATGTCAAAGAAGGAGAGTCATTATGATGATCCAAAAACTCCTCCCATCCTCAACATAAATCTGAATGATACCATAGACCAATACCCTTCTTTTGAGTCTATTTTGGATAATGAGAATCTAACCCCCTTTATGATTCTTCCCGAGCTGTCACAGCAATTTCCGTCCCACACATGCCTGATCTAGAAGGGGAGATACCACCATTGGAAGAAGCGCACACACCCCCTTCTATTGTTTGCAAGGAAGACATCATCATCCCTCCTAAATACTTGGGAAACCCTTGTACAAAAAAATTAGAGACATATGTTACATCAACAATGAAACTTACCAAACCCAATGTTGATGGCATTAATTTTAAGGAGAAACAAAACACTTTTGTAAATGATTTTAAATTTCTTGTATTAGCATCAATTCTCCCATATGTAGGTCATCATGATGGTGGAAAACCAGAACCAGATCCTCCACCCGACTCATTTCATCATGCTCTACTGACATTACTAGTCGGGTACCCGTCAACCTCCCCTTATCCACATCTATCTTCAACACTTCCCTTGCTATCGAAGGAAGATCTATGGATATTATTGGAGGGAATGCGAGGTGAAAGAAAATATGAGCACCCCACTGAGCTTCTATAATTAACCTATCATAGGGTACATTATGAAGCTCCTCAGATAAAGGTCCCATCCCTCATACACATCCCCTTCACCTGGGCATTTTTTGAGCTACCTGGGACACCTAGAAATCCTCGCTCTTCTCTTCCCTCCATCTCAGGTTTTGATTTTGCTCGGGACGAGCAACAATCTAAATTCGGGGTGGAGGTGGGTGGTATGTTTCTATTCCACCCCCTTATCTTTTTTATTCTTGCATTATTTCTACCTTTTTTTGTTTTACATATAGTTACTTTGTTCATGGCCATTATCTAGTCGGCCATGTTTTTATTTCTTTTGTTGCAACATGGCCTTTATTTAGTCGACCAATATGAATAAATGTTTATCATTGTACCCCTTTGAATTTAGTAAATCTTTTACGAAAATTGTTACAAATTGCCATGTCTGAAACCACCATGTCACCTAGGATCCCAAAATAGCATCACTCCTAGGAAAAGTTGGCAAGCCGTATGGACTCAATCAAAACCAAACACAAATTTTCTCTATTTTTAAATTGTTGATTAACTTGATATAAATCTTGTATAATGTGATTGACATGAATGTTCTTTCTGCTGTAATGACAATTTAAAAAAAAAATGTATGAAGTTATAAGTACAAGGACACCTTTTGTTTCCCCCTTATTTTCTTTCTAAAAAAAAGAGAAGCAAAGAATCACCACCAGACAAAAATCAAGTGTGGGGTGGCATGCTTCCCATATAAAAAATTCCATACCCCACAAAGGGGCGTACCATCAAAAGATGCCAAAAGTGCACATTAAAAAAATTGTGTCCAATGTAGCCACAACTCCACAAATTTAAATCCCAAGTCAAATAGAGGAGGGATAAAAAAAAATTCATCACTTCCTTCTTTGTTTTCACACCACCTAATTTCATCTTGTTCTTGTCCAACAACTCAAAAAAAAACATTTATAAAAATGAGAGTGTCAAAGAAAAAGTAAGATGAAGCATGTTTTTCTACAAAATCTTGATTTTGAACCAAGATATGATATTTGTTTTTAATAGGGAATATAGAATTTTGTGTTTTGTGGTTTTAGGAGATTGGGTTGCTTGGCCAAATTTGGAAGTAAGGAATAAAGTGATGTTACAAGGGTGATGATAGACATGTTGTTAGTATAAATTGGAATGATTTGTGATTTTATTTGTTTGAGGACAAACAAAGATTCAAGTCCGGGGTATTTTGATAAATGTATATTTATCTCTTTTATTTATATATTTTTGATATTTTTTTAGGATTATTTTGTTATTTATTCTCTTAGTTTAATAGTTAATTGTTTTATTTTAGATTTTTCTCTTTAATTGGAGTTTTAATTCTATTTTTTTGGGTTTTGTAGGAAAATTACACAATTTGCAGCAGTCCTGAAATTCATAAATACCCTCCACCAAAAGTGACATAACTCTTGCATTCGAACTCCAAATTGAGTGCAAAAGTATTCATTGGAAAGGGAATTTAATTTCCTAAAATAAAGTACTATTATTTGGACCGCTTTTTTGCTTTCAATGGGAGAGAAATACGTTCGAAATCACTGCTGCGAGAATTTACATTAAAGGGAGTTACATGGTCAAGATAATTAAAGACAACCAACTTTTGATTTGAACAGATCCAGAAAATTCAAAAATTGGTCTCCCTCTTTTGAGGGAAGCCTACCCCCTCCCCCTCCTATAAAAGGAGGGACTCTTCACTTGTAAAAGCATTCCATTCTTCATTTTATTTCTTCTAATTTTTAGTTGTAGACCACATCTTGTATAATGTTGGATCTCATTTTAGTTTGTATTTTTTCAGATCTTGTTATGTCTGAGTAAATCTCTCTGGGACATGGGAGTAGCCCCTTAGCCCAGTTCTATTCAATATAATCAATTATATTCCTCCATCGAACAAATATCTTCTCTCTGTTTATGCGGGGTTATTTGGATGATCTGATATATTCTTATAGAGTGATATGACCGTGGATCTCTGTAAGAATGAAACAATAGTCCTTTAATTACGATTATCATCTTTTCATATTTTTAATCTTATTCTTGTTATAATCCTTAGTGACGTGACCACATGAGCCTTGGGTTTGAACGCCAGTTTGAATTCACATGTTTTTTGATATGACCGTGGATAATGACATGTTGGACGGTTGGGCAATGATCTGTGAATGCCGGGATCAACGGGTTCACAGGAAGTCTGACCCTTGTGAGTTTGTCTGTAAGGACATGTAACCACAAGGTCCTAATTTGATCCTTGGAGTTTATAATTTGATTAGTTGAATAGGAATGTGGTTTTGGTGGTGATCTTCCGGTCCCTAGATCTTTATTTCTTGATTAGTTAAATTTTATTTCAGCACTTTTATTTTTGTTCTTAGTATTAACAACTCTCTCAAATTGGGATTTAATTCTTGTATTTGCATTCGGATTTTGATTTCGACTTTTATTTTTCATCGTCCCTTGGATCGATACCTATATATACTAAGTTGACTTGTTGTTCACAACAAGTTGACAACCGGGTTAGAAGGTTAAACTCTAGGACTTTTCCTAGTGATTGTTGCGTGCACAATGACACACATCAATCTTGCTAGTTCTCTAGGTGTCATGGTACTAGACTACCTAATGAGTGTGGTAACTTGCTTTTGGTTTTGGTTTTCACTGAGTGGATCATTGTGGTCTTTATATCATGTCTCAACATTGAAGAAAACCTATTTCAAGCTTTAGTATATTTGCACATATGAAAAATGTTACCACATGCAGAAAGGTTGTGAGTTTCCATGTAACCTAGGAGAAAGAGATGTAACATCAGTCTAGATGAGAATGTTTAGATGATAGTTGTAGTCTCTATATTTTTCTAGAGCCATGAAAAAGGTTAGTCTAGAAAGTAACCTAGATGATATAAGCTTGATGTTTGATGTTTATGTTGATGTTGATATATGAATTTGCTTCATGATGACTTAACTTTAGGTCTAGAAAAACCAGACCCGGCCCGAATGACCCAACCCAAACCCAAAATTTGAAGAGGTTTTTGGGGTCTAAGGTTTTTGACCCGATCCGAAATTGACCTGAACTCAAAGAACCCGAAATTAATTTAGGGTTGGGTCCAAGTTTGGTTCTTTAGACCCAAATTGACCTGATTAACCCAAAATTTAGAATTATGTTTTCAAATAAAATTTAAAATACTATATTTTTAAGACACCTAATGGTGCATTAAAGTACTAATCCATCAATCATGAAGTAAAATTATATATGGTTTTCCATTGATTTGTATGATTTACTATACTAATTATATTATGAATTTATGTTTAAAACTCTTGAACAAAGTACTTTCACAATCACATTGTAAGTTTATTATCACAATGAAATTTGTTGATTACACTTAGAAATTATCATTGATTAGACAAATCATAGCATTTTTTAAACCATTGTCTTATTAATGGATTTATGGGTTAGACCTGATAGACCCAAAAAACTCTGCGGGTTGGGTTATGGTCAAGGGTTTAGACCCAAAAATCCATCTTTTGTAAGTTTAGGATCTAGCCAAAAAGTGTTGACCTGAAATGAGCTGAAATAAAACCCACCCAACCCGAACCTGATTGACACCCCTACTTAAGTTGATGTTGGATGATTCAAGTATGTTTTGATGACATGAGATGATTTTTGACCATGCGAGCCTAGCTAGTCTAGCACCATGTATATTATATGTAGCTAGTTAAATGTGCTAAAACCCCTAATGTTTCCTTTTGGTTGAACATGATTGATTATCATAAAAAGATGCTTAAAACCTTAATCTAACCTTAATATGTGCCTTGATGTCATTTTACTGACTTAAGTTTCAAGTTTGGTTCAGTTTGGACATTGTTTGAGCGAGTTATGCATACATGTACTTTCTTTGATCCTAATTGCATTTTACCTATATCTAGGGTTTTTCTTGCAATTTGTCACCAGCTTGTTGTGCCTCACATGTTTTCATATCATGTTGGATATAGTTGTCCTTTGGGGCATCTTGTTTCACCTTGGATTGAGTGGTGACATCTTGTGTTGAGATTAGGATTTGCATGGATGCCCTAACCTATGTTTGCCCTTGAGTGTTGAGCTACCTAGTTTTTGGGATCGCTAAGTTTTCACATGGTCCTAATTTTTGTCTATCAATGAAGTTTCTATTGAGCAACCTAGGGTGGGTGGTCAATGAGGTTTGTATCTCTCTTGGTGGCCAACAATCCTAGGGGTAGCGATCGTTTGCTTTTCTAACAATCTTGAATGCTAAGTTGCTAGTGGTCGCTATGTTTTCCTGGACCACCTTGGTCGATGATCTTTATTGGTGGGATCTCTTTATTTGTGTTTGGCTCAGGGGCATGATTTGGGTGCATGCATGGACAAGATCACTTGGATGCATGTCATGCTTGGCTTGACACCTAACCCTTTCTTTCTCTCTCTCTCTCACCATGGCCATATATACTTCCCTCTTCTCATGTAACCAAACCCTTTGAACCCTCTTTCTCTCTTGTTTCTTTTGGAGCTTGTCTCTCTTTCTTGGTGGTGTAGGAGGAGCTCAGGGTTGAAGGAGGGTGATCTACCTTGCATGTTTCTTATGGTTTTGGATCTACCCTTCTTGTAATCGTTTGGTGCTATCTTGCTCTTCTTCTTGGTTTTGGTAAGTGAGATATTCCCCTTTCTCTTTGTTTTACTTGCTGATCTACCCTCTTCTCTCTTCTTCTTGGTCTGTTTCATGGTGGATCTCGATCTAGAGGTTGAAGAGGCTCTCTTTCTTGCCTCTTCAACCTAGGATTTGCTTCCTTTTTGGATAAGAAGCTAGCTTGGTCGAGAAGAGTGCTCAAGCTAGGGTTTCCTACCTTTCTCTTTCAAGCTACCTAGCTGTTTGGAGTTGCTTCATCATCTCTAAGGTGAGTTATATAACTTTCTTCATGATTATTACTTACGTCTACCTTGCATGCACATGATCTTTCTCTAAAATGATGTTCCAAGTAGGAAGATGATATCTTGACCTAGGGTTTGTGTTTACATGATAGTTATTGAGTAGAGTATCCCATTAGATGAACCCAAAATCCTTTTCCACGAACCTCACTTGATTATGGAAGTTTTTGTACTTGTATGCTTGTAGAAACGATGGTTTTACTCTCTCAAATGATGGTTGCTAAAATTAGGGTTTGAGTTGATTTCCTTTCTTGGGATGCAATTTGATGATCTTTCAGATTCTTGGTGGTAGCCAACCTGTTTGGGTCTTTTAATGGTTGATGAGATTTTGATCTCTTCATGGTCAATAAGATTTTGAATGTATGATGGTCGCCAAGGTTTTGTACTTTATGTGGTCGGCAAGAACATTATTTTCAGTGGTCGCCAAGATGGAAATTTTTCATTTTACCTTGTGATAACAACTTTCATGGATCTAATGAATAGGGTGTTTAGACTGCACATGGATTAGTTCATCGTAGTGTTCATTGATGATATCATGATATACTCCAAAGAAAAATAGTAGCATGAGCAACATCTATGCCAGGCATTGACATTGTTGAGGCAGCACCGGATGTATGCCAAGTTCAACAAGTGTGAGGTTTAGTTGATAGATGTGTCTTTTACGGGCCATGACATATCATCTAAAGGTGTTTGTGTAGACCCAAAAAGGTGTAATTGATGATGGAGTGGGAACATCCCAAGACACTTATGGAGGCCTAGAGTTTCCTGGATTTGGCTGGTAATTATAGGAGATTCATTAAGAATTTTAGTGTTGTAGTGTTACCCCTAACCAAATTGACTAGGAAAGGTGTTCATTTTGTCTGGGATGACATGTGTCAGTTTTCTTCCAATTTCTAGAGGAGAAGTTAACCAGTGCACCAGTATTGTATCTTCCTGAGCAAGGGAAAGGTTATATCATCTTCTGTGATGCTTCAAAGAATGACTTGGGATGTATGTTGATGTAGGACAAGAATGTGATTTCTTTTACTTTGATAAACACGAGGAGAACTACCTGACACATGATTAGAGCTAGCAGCAGTGGTTCATGCCTTGAAGATTTAAATGCACTATTTGTATGGAGATAAGTGTCAGATCTTCACTTACCACAAAAATCTTTAGTATATCTTCTTGAAGTAGGAGTTAAACATGCGGCAAAGAAGATGGATGGAGCTAATCAAGGACTATGATTGTATGATAGACTACCATCCAAGGAAGGTGAATGTGGTGGCTGATGCATTAATCAGGAAAAATCTTCATCATCATTTGTTGACTAGGAATGGTTACATGCTTTGGTATGTCACAGGCAAGAATTGTTGGTGACGCTTCCCCAGATGAATGTACAGCTAGAGGTTTCTATGTTGGTAGGCTAGTTAGCACAGTTGCAAGTGAAACCTATGTTGATGCAGTTGATCAGAGATGTGCAGAAGAAGGATATTGTGATATAGAATATGAGGGTAGAGTATGGTAGTAAGAAGTAAGGTTGCTTTCATGAGTCAGATGATGGGACAGTTTGCTTTCATAACTGAATAGTGGTTCCAGATGTTGAGTGCTTGAAGGAGATGGTTCTTAAGGAAGCTCACTCTTCAATGTACATGATGCATCCTGGTAGTACCAAGATGTACCATAATATGAAGGATCTACATTGGTAGCAAGGTCTGAAGCGTGATGTAGCAGTTGTTAGTAGGTCAACGTAGAGCATCAAAAGCCTATAAGAACTTTGCAACCTTTTTCGATACCACAGTGGAAATGGAATCATATCACCAAGGATTTTGTGTTTGGTGTTCCTAGGACAGCCAAAGGTCATGATTACATATGGGTGATAGTTAATAGGTTGACCAAGTCAGCTCACGTCCTTATAATCAAGACAACATATACAACAACGAAGTTGGCATAGATATATGTTGATCAGGTAGTCCACTTAGTATTCCAACTACCATAGTTACTGATAGAGGTCTATAGTTTATGTGTCACTTTTGGTAATATTTGCATACATCTATGGGGACACATTTGAGATTTAGTACAAACTTCATCCTCAAACAAATGGACGGTCTAAGAGGACCATACATTTTTGGAGAATCTATTTAAATGGTGTGTTCTACAGTTCCTTGATAGTTGGGATGTGCATCTAAGTTTGATAGAGTTCACCTACAACCACAATTATCAGAGAAGTATAGACATGGCATTGTATGAAGCATTGTATGGGAGACACTGTCAGTCACCTCTTTTTTGGTATGAGACAGGTGAGTATCATCTTTTGGGTCCTAAGCTAGTACAACAGACTATAGAGAATATCAAGGTGGTACATTAGTATTTGAAGGCAACCCAAGACAGATCGAAGTTGTATGTTGATAATTATCACAGACTGTTGAAGTTTCAATTTGGAGATTGTGTGTGCCTTAAGGTGTCCCCTTGGAAGGGTGTGTTGAGGTTTGGTAAGAAGGGTAAGTTGGCTCCTAGGTATATGGGACCATGCCCTATCTTGGTATGTGTTGGGAAGGTGGCATATAAGTTGGAGTGACCACCAGAGTTGCAGAGCTTACATAATGTCTTCCATGTCTCCATGTTGAGGAAGTGTCACCCAAATATAGAGCAAATGTTGCAACCAGTGGAGGTTGAGTTGGAGGAGGACGTGTCGTATGTTGAGGGTCCTGTGTTGATACTGGATAGGAGAATTAATTAGTTGAAGAAGAAAAATATAGTCTTAGTTAAGGTTTTTTGGCATCACCATGGTGTTGACGAAGCCATGTGGGAGTTAGAGGATGAAATGTGTAGGAAGTACCCATCTTTGTTTGCGGAGGAATTCGGGGGTGAAATCCTTGTTAGGGGTTTATAGTTGTTAGACCACTAACATTTCCTTTTGGTTGAACATGCTTGATTATCATAATAAGATGATTAAAACCTTAATATAACCTTAAGATGTGCCTTGATATCATGTGACAGGCTTTAGTTTCAAGTTTGGTTCATTTTGGACATTGTTTGAGCTAGTTATGCATATATGTGCTTGTTTAGGACCTAATTGCAATTTACACATATATGGGGTTTTCTTGCAATTTTTCACATGCTTTTTGTGCCTCACATGTTTTCATATCATGTTTGATATAGTTTTGCTTTGAGCACCTTGTTTCACCTTGGTTTGAGTGGTGACATCTTGTGTCGAGATTAGGGTTTGCATGGATACCCTAACTTATGCTTGACCTTGGGTGTGAGCTACCTTGTTTTGGTGATTGCTAAGTTTTCATATGGTCCTGAGTTTTGGTAGTCAATGAAGTTTCTTATAAGCAACCTAGAGTCGGTGGTCGATGAGGTTTGTACCTCTCTTGGTCACCAACAACCCTAGGGTTAGCGACTGTTTGCTTTTCTAGCCATCTTGGTCTCTAATATGCTAGTGGTTGTTATGTTTTCTGGACCACCTTGGTCGATGATCTTTCTTGATGGGTTGATTGGTTTGTGTTTGTCTTAGTGGAATCAGTGGGCTGCATGCATGGAAGAGATCTCTTGGACACGTCATGCTTGGCTTGACACCAAACCTTTTTTTTTCTCTCTCTCTTACCATAGCCATATATAATTCCCTCTTCTCATGAAACTAAACCATTTGAACCCTCTTTCTATCTTCTTGCTTTTGGAGCTCGTCCCTTTTGCTTGGTGGTGTAGGAGGAGCTCAAGTTTGAAGAAGGAGGTTGATCTACCTTTCATGTTGCTTAGGGTTTTGGTTCTACCCTTCGTGTGATTGTTTGGTGCAATCCTTCTCTTCTTCTTAGTCTTAGTAAGTGAGATCTTCCACTTTCTCTTCATTTTCCTTGCTGATCTACCCTCTTTTCTCTTCTTCTTGGTCGATTTCATGGTGTATCTTGATCTACTATTTGAAGACACTCTCTTTCTTGCCTCTTCAACCTAGGGTTTGCTTCCTTTTTAGAGAAGAAGCTAGCTTGGTTGAGAGGAGTGCTCGAGCTATCTAGAATAATATGACTATATCACTTCAAATTATTCATTGATATGTAAGAAGAACATGAACACCACCTTTAAATGATCAAATGCATGATGAAGAGTCCCTAACTAGAATACTTATGAGTTTATGAGTTGAGTCACCTAGTGTGTGGTTCCTTTTATATATTGAACCCTATATTTCCTATGTAAAGATCTGACCCTAGAAAAAGAGACATTTAAATGTATATATATTTTCCACCTAGGTGAGGGAGATGTCCCAAAACTCTAAGATGATCTATATGATGTGTGATCTCCATGATGAGCCTCATACTAGGTTAGTGGTTCTGTGTGAAGGAATCTGGTAGTTTCCCCCATTTTGGAGATATGGGTAAAATTTTGGCATGGGTAGATGTCGGTGGTTAGCACATCTTGCCCCAACATATATAGGTCTCAATTGAATGGCTCGGGCTTGTGAAGCTATTTGAACCATAAGTGATATACATTTTGAAATGATTCTTAATACATGAAATAATATCACTTAAGTTAAAAACTTGAATATGTATGACAAGTCACTCATATGATCTCAACCTAACATGAAACCATACCATATATGAAAAGATGTAAGATTGAAATTATGAACTTGAGATGATTATGCCTTTGGTATCCTAATTGGAATAATTATGATGTATAATTTCCTTATGTTCAGATAAAATATGAAAGAAATGAATGTAATTGGTTATAGTTGGTAGATTTATGGGGGGAAACTAAAACCTGCATGAAATCTAGTTAATGATGAAACACAAGTTCAATAATAACTTTAATCAAAAAGCACAATATGATCACATTCATTTGAGTACTTCATGACATGGTTTTATATAACACCTTGAAGTTGTGTAGATACATGAACAAAACCCTAGTGTAGTAGGGATAATGCATGTGAAAACCCTAATGTCGAGAGATTACTATAATATGATGCAACACTAAGTAACATGTATATATTGGGATGGTTACACCATTTATGGTGACAACCTAATTGAGCACCCCCATTGTGGTGGATGTGTTGGCACCTAGATTGGGTTACCTACACATAATGAATATCAACTTTGAAACTTGCTTACAATCTTTGACAAATTTTTATGATGAAAGTTTTTGTTAAGGAGGGAAGGATGTGACAACATGACTTTCTCTCTCCTCTATTATACTCCTTATCTTTCATGAAGTATCCCTTTACTCAATTTGATATTTATTACATAGTTTGAGTGTGGTGAGTGTAAGGACCCTGACCTCCATTTTAGGCTTACCCTATTTGCTTTGCCTAAACCTTGTGTTGAGATGCTTTCTAATCACCTGAAGTTGTGATTAGGGTTTGTTTGTGCTTTGTTGAAAGGTTGAGGTGCAACTTGCAAGTTACCCAAGTTTTAGGGTTGGTGTGCAAGTTTGTCACCTTGAGAGATTTCTTTCTCTCTCCTTGCATCCTCCAGAGTTGAGAGTATGGGTTGGGCTCTTTTTTTTATGGCTTTGGACTTTGTTGAGCCTTGTTTGAGTTGTGTTGAGCCTTGTTGGAGCCTGTATTGGGCTGGACCTTAGTGTATCGGCCAGGAGTGCTGGTTGTGTCAGGCAAGGGGCTGTGTCGGAAATGGTGTGTTAGGTTGCCATGTTGGGCGACACACACCCTCCACCTTGGTCTCGTTTGTGTCACAATATTTAGATAAGTGGTCATTGCTTTGCTAAGTGGGTGGCAAGTCATGCACAAGTGGTTTGGGGTGCTAGCATGTGGCACACTCCTTGGACAAGTGTGCTAGGGGCGGGTGCCACCTTGCCTTTCTTTCCCGCTTCACCCCTTAGTATATAAACGAACCCCTCCCTTGCTTGCTAGGCTCTTTGGTTCCTTTATCTACTTCCCTTTCCCTTGGTGGCCGAGATAGGAGAAGCAAGAGGTGGCCGATATAGCTGGTGTCTTGGGTGACATACCTTGCTAGCTTGTCCCTTTCCTTCTCTTATGGTAGATATCTCTCCCTTTCCTTGGCATCTTCTTCTTCTTCTTCTTCTTCTTCTTCTTCCTTCTCTTCGGCCATGGTGGTTATAAGTTGTTCTTCTTTGTGTTGGCCAAAGGTGGGGCCTTAGAGCTTGGAGCTTGGAGCTTTAGAGCTTGAGGCAGGTTACATAACTCCTAACCCTAGCTATACTACTTCTTTTTCATGTTGCATGCTATATGTGCTATCATGATCGGCCATGTCATCTTTTAGCTATGTTTCTTGCTTTAATGGTTATAAGGTTGCTTTAGATGTACCCTAGACTTTGTGGAGATGGTTATCTTAGGTTGCCTTGGGTTGGCCAAACCATGGAGGTGGAGTTCCTTGAGAAAAACCCCTCTCTCACTTAGTTGTTAAGAGGTGAGCTTAGGGTCTCCAAATCCAATGGGGAGTTAAGCTTTGGCTGATATGATATGATGGACCTCCTTGTTGCCCGATAGATGATGGAAGTTGTGAAATACCCCTCTCTCACTTAATTGTCTTGAGAGGTGAGCCAACTCTCTTGAACTCTTAGGGCTAATTGGTGGTAGTCCTGAGGTTCAAGATGACCAACTCGTTATGGTCTTTGAACCCTTACACGATACCCTTATGATGTGTTATGTATGATATCCCTCTTCTAGGGATGAGTCTTGGGTGTTATGCTAAATGGTGTTCTGTTGACCCTTCTGACCGATATGAACCTCTACCCAAGATGATGTTGTTGGGCGATATTCCTTTAACCGATATGGACCTTTTCCTTAGAGGGATCTGTTGGCGTTATGCCTTTGGCTGATAGAATGCTTGGTAGACATCCCTTTTTGGTGCCTTAACTGATAGAGGGTCCCAAATCCTAGCTTGAACGATAGGCTACCTTCGGCGCCATGGTTTCGTTTGGTGGATGGTAGTAGTGTGCCTTGGGCAGTATGAGAGTTTCCTTGGGCACCATGTTGTGCTAGCCAAGGGGTTGCTAAGCTTGTTGGGCGGCAGGGTTTTGACCTTGGGCGTTATGTATGTGGGTGATAAGGTCTTGATGGTTTCCCGATATGGAAACCCTAACTCTAGTTAGGCGATAGGGCATCTTGGCTGATAGGGTGTCTTGGCTGATAGGGTGAAGGTGCTGCCCGATACACTTGTACCTAGATGCCCGGTATCTTCTTGGTTCATGGCTACACAACACACCTTTGGTTCTAGTCTGCCTGATACCCTCCTTGTGCATGGGTGCACATTTTGCTTGTGGCCGGTCTGTGTGGCTTGGCGCCCTAGGTTTTGTGGTTACTAATAGTGTTTCGGGTGAGGGATATGACCCTACTTGATATCCATTGGGTGAGAGATAGTGCTACCCACCACACATATAGTGAGGGTAGGCGACACCTTTGGTGAGGGATGCGCCTAGCCCTGGAACCCTAGATAGGTTGTGACCAATGACATGTTTGTTACCTAAGGTTGATGTTAAGTGAGATCATCCTTAGGGGTGGTTGTGTTCATGATGTCATGAGAGATAGGGCATGGTGGATGCTCACGGTTTGGTAACTTTAATATGAGTTGATTGGTTTACAATATACAACTTTATGCTTCATGTGTTCATAATAATATACCCTAAATATTAATGGCATGATAATCATAAAATGTTCTCTAAAGATCTATGTTTGGTGATCAAGTTATCTCTCTTGATATGCATACTAACCATGCATGTGTTATCAAATGAATTCATAGCCAGGTAAGAGCTATGAGGTGTATGTGTTTTTTATAACATTGAATTATGATGTTCCTTGTTGTTTGAGATAACATGTACCACCAGTATGATGATAAAGGTTTGGTGACCTAATAAAGGTTGAGTGAATGTTTGAGGTGTTAACCTCTGATGATGACATGAGGGATTGTTATCCCATGATGATGATGTATGATGATGAAGCCTTGAGGGGTAGTATCATTATGTGATGAGGGATTGAGATCCCATGGCAATATGATAATGACAATAACAATGTGACATAGTGTTGTTTATGTTTTATAACCTGGTTGCCTCAACAATTCACTTAAAATATACTAATTAATTACAGATGAACATTTCATGTAGTTTTTCCCTGGCCATAGATCCATCATCGTCAGTAGCTGGTGATGGTGAAATAGGTTTATCCTACGGGATTACCTAGAGTACATATTGTTGAATATGTGGGGTTTCTCCTAGTCGAAAATAGGAGGATTAGAGTGCAACTACAGTTGTGGACTCAAGATGTGTAGAAGAGCATGGTGAACAGGCCCATGGCTCAATGTGATGGAGCATGAATGCATTCATGGCTCAGGAGAACAGTGAATAAGCTCGTGGCTCATGATATACTAGTATCGCGACCTGTACCAAGGCGAGCTAGAGGAAAGGGTATCTTGCGGGAGCTGACCCTGTGACTGAGGTCACTTAAGCATGAGATAGTGGTCCTGCTTTAGTACACGTGCATTGACCATGAGGAGGTGAGGTCATGGAGTCCGGATCTCCCATTGTCCTTGTATGGCACCGGTTTTGGGCTTCACAGCCGAAGGTTGGATTTGAGCAGTACGACTCACTTCCTCATGGCATAATAAATCGTAATCTGGCCGAATAGTATATATTGTTTAGAGCAATACAGAGAACATGGGTTGAGGCCTTGCATGCATAGATGCTCTAGTTATATCTTGCAGTTATTTATACGTTCCTCAAATCTTGTGATAAGTTCTTATAAAGCTTGTCTTGTCAATCATGTTCCATAAAGAAATATCTAGTTATACGCCTCCCAGATATCTTGGTAAGTTGGTTAGTAAAGTTATTTCTGTTCAGTGTGCTGTATACATGAGCTTCTTATAATAGTTATCTTCTTTATCTGCTCTAGCTTTTCCTGAAGTTTTATAGTTCGGTGGGGAGTTATGTTTCTCACTGGGACTGTGTGTCTCACCCCGCTGGTTTACAACCTTTTTAGGTGATCGTGCTAGACGTGGTGGTTCTCGTGAGGTTGTTGTCGAGCAACAAGAAGAACAGTAGGTGGAAAGAGATGGATATGTTGTTGTTTTGGTTGTTTTTTAGTAGAGTCTTAGAGTCATCCCTATACTCTTAGGTCCTTGGAGGTGTTTTGATGATGTTTCACGATGTATAGCTGATGTAGCTTGTTTATCCTACTGTTGGCCTGGTATGGCCTGTTCTGTATATAAATAGGTGGTGAACTCTTTGTGCCTATGTGATAGCTGGATCCTATGAACTGAACTATGGACACGTCTCCAGATTTATGTATGTTTATATAACATGTTTCCTTGCAGGATAAGGATATGGATGCAATATTTTCTTTATTTCTCTACTTTCTACAATCAGTTTTAATTAACCTGTATTTTTGGTAACATGTGGTTTATGGATGTTCTGCACATTTTTATGTGGTATTTCATTGTCTGTATGATAGCGGGATGTCACAATAAGTTTTTGGTATCATAGCTCTAGGTTCGCTGAGTCTACATGGATATTGGACTAGGCTTGTGTTTGTTCTTGTGAGTTTTCTAGATTTTCTTAAAATAACCTTCTGCCCCCAGCATAAGATAAAGCTTAAAGATGTCTGGAAATCATGAAGAACATGTTGTCGAGAGTAGTGATGTTGCATCTGTTGATGGAGCACGAGTGCAGGCACATGAAGATCGGATGTCTGAGGTCCCCCAGCTTGACCTAGCCATTCTCACAAACCTTACCTATCAGCATCTTATGGGGCAGTTAATGGCTACGATGAATCTCACGGTGGAAAGATTTCCAGTACCTCCACCAACAACATAGGCTCCCCATGGTGAATCTTTGGGTATTGGGAAGACCTTCGAGCAGCTTCGCCGAGTCAGAGCTTCAGATTATGCTGGAACGAATGATCCAACAAATGCAAATATGTGGCTGATTGGTCTTGAAAAGGCCTTCCGGATCCTTGACATCCCCAAAGCAGACAAAGTCAAGCACAATATCTACCTTTTGAAAGGTAGTGTTGGCCACTGGTCGGCCATTGAGGAGGATAAGTGGCCCAGTGAGGTGATAGGATGGGACGTCTTCCAACGGGAGTTCATGAGCCGATACTTCCCAAAGTCCTATCTGGATGAGAAGTTGTTGCGGCAAGGATGTAAGGCGTTCTTAGCTCATGTTGTAGATACCAAGTTAGAAGGTTCTAGCCTTGAGGATGTGTTTGTTGTCAGAGAATTTGTGGATGTGTTTCCCGATGAGTTTCCCAGTGTTCCCCCACCTCGAGAGATTGACTTTGAGATAAATCTAATGCTAGGGACACAACCAATTGCTCAGACACCATACATGATGGCTCTAGCTAAGATGGCAGAGCTGAAGAAGCAGTTACAGGAGTTGTTGGATAAAGGTTTTATCAGACCGAGCACATCGCCGTGGGGTGCTCCAGTTATGTTCATAAAGAATAAGGATGGATTGATGTGTTTGTGCATAGATTACCGGTAGCTGAACAAAGTTATGATCAAGAACAAGTATCCTTTACGGAAGATAGACAATCTATTTGATCAGTTACATGGTGCTACAGTGTTCTCGAAGATCGATCTATGGTCTGGATATCATCAGTTGAGGATTAAGGATGAGGACATACCAAAGTCAGCTTTTAGGATGAGGTATGGTCACTTTGAGTTTGGGGTTATGCCGTTTGGGCTAACCAATGCACCTACTACTTTCATGGATCTAATGATCTGGGCGTTCCATCCATTTTTAGACCAGTTTGTTGTGGTCTTCATAGATGACATCTTGATCTATAGTCGAGATAGTCAACAGCATGAACAGTACCTTCGACAAGCGTTGACTCTCCTTCGCCAGCATCAGTTGTATGCCAAGTTTAGTAAGTGTGAGTTCTGGTTGAAGGAATTAACTTTCTTGGGTCATGTGATATCCACGGAAGGAGTCAGAGTGGATCCTAAGAAGGAAGAGTCAGTTACAGAGTGGGAGAAACCGAAAATGTCGAATGAAGTTCGTAGTTTTCTGAGTTTAGCATGATACTACCGGAGGTTTATAAAGGACTTCAGTGTGATCGCGTTGCCATTGACAAAGTGGACCAGGAAGGATGCACCTTTTTTTCGGATGATCGATGTCAACGAGCCTTTCAAAGCCTGAAGGAGAAGCTGACTAGTGCTCCAGTATTGGTGTTGCCAGAGCCTGGGAAGGGTTATGTTGTTTTCTACGATGCTTCCAAAGAAAGGCTTAGGTTGTGTGCTAATGTAGAAGGATCATGTGGTTTCTTTCGCTTCCTATGAAGAAGGCACATTTGAGTTCTTTGATATGCCATAGGCATGATATGTTTGTCTCTTTGCGGAAGGTGAATGTACAGTTGGAAGTATCTTTGTTGGCAGGACTATTGGCATAGAAGCAAGTGAAACCTACGTTGAGGCAACAGATCAAAGACACACAATAGGCAGATGCTACAGTTTAGTTGATCAGATCAAAGTTCAGTAGTGAGAAGCAGGATGGCTTCCATGAGTCTGAGGATGGACTAGTTTGTTATCATAACAGGATGATGGTTCCCGATGTTGATAATTTGAGAAAGTTAGTGCTCGAGGAAGTGCACACGTCAATGTATTCTATGCATCCATGTGTCACCAAGATGTATCACAATCTAAAGGACTTGTATTGGTGTCCTGGCCTGAAGAGAGATGTAGCTGAGTTTGTGGCTAGGTGTGTGGTATGTCAGCAGGTTAAGGCCAAGCATCAAGAATTGGTAGGTATGTTGCAACCCATGTCGATACCACAATGGAAATGGGATCATATAACCATGGATTTCGTAGTTGGTCTGCCAAGGACAACTAGGAATCATGATTCCATCTTGGTGATAGTGGACAGGTTGACAAAGTCTGCTCATTTCATACCTGTAAAGACAACATATACAGCAGAAAAGCTTGCTCAGGTATATGTGGATGAAATAGTGTGTTTTCATGGTGTGCCCACAATGATAGTCTCCGATAGAGGTCCCCGATTAATGAGTCATTTTTAGGAATAGTTGCACAAAGCATTGGGAATGCATTTGAGGTTTAGTACCGCTTTCCACCCACAAATAGATGGACAGTCTGAAAGGACTATTCAGACTTTGGAAGATCTTTTCTGACCTTGTGTTTTGCAGTTCCTAGGCAATTGGGACATGCATCTCAGTTTGATAGAGTTCGCCTACAAAAATAGTTACTAACGGAGTATCGACATGGCACCTTACAAGGCTTTATATGGAAGGAAGTGCAGATCTCCTCTATGTTGGTATGTGTCTGGCGAGTATCAAATTTTGGGTCCTGAGTTAGTACAACAGATGACAGAGAAGATCAAGGTGATACAACAATAGTTGAAAGCGGCACAAGATAGACAGAAGTCATATGCAGATAATCGCCGACAACCTCTAGAGTTCCAGGTGGGAGACAAGGTGTATCTCAAGGTCTCACCATGGAAAGGCATGTTGAGGTTTGGCTAGAAAGGCAAGTTGGCACCCAGGTATATGGGTCCGTATCTGGTAATAGCATGTGTTGGCAGGGTAACTTACAAGTTAGAACTACCACCATAGTTGCACAAGTTACATCCGATGTTCCATGTCAGTATGCTGAAGAAACGTCATCCAGGCACAGAGACAGTGATACAGCTAGTTGAGGTTGAGATGGATGAAGATGTGACCTATGAAGAAGGTCCAGTGATGATCCTTGATAGAAGAGTAAAGAAGTTGAAAAGGAAGGACCTGGTGCTTGTGAAGGTTCTTTGGATTCATCGTGGCATTGAGGAAGCCACATGGGATCTTGAGGAAGAGATGAAGAGGAAGTATCACTTGCTTTTCTCTTCATATTTCGGGGGAAAATCCTTTTGTAGGGGTTTATGGCTTGTAAGGACCCTGATATCTATTTTAGGCTTACCCTGATTGCTTTGCCTAAACCTTGTGTTGAGATGCTTACTAATCACCTGAAGTTGTGATTAGGGTATTTTGTGCTTTGTTGAGAGGTTGAGGTGAAACTTGCAAATTACCCAAGTTTTAGGGTTGGTGTGCAAGTTTGTCACCTTGAGAGATGTCTTTCTCTCTCCTTGCATACTCCAGAGTTGAGAGGATGGGTTGGGCTCTTTGTTTGAGGGATTTGGGCTTTATTGAGCCTTGTTTGAGTTGTGTTGAGCCTTGTTGGAGCCTGTATCAGGCTGGACCTTGGTGTATCGGTCAGGAGTGATAGTTTTGTCGGGCAAGGGGTTGTGTCGGCCATGGTGTGTCGAGTTTCCATGTTGGGCTACACACACCCTCCACCTTGGCCTCTTTTGTGTCACCATCTTTGGATAAGTGGTCATTGTTTTGCTAAGTGGGTGGCAAGTCGTGGACAAGTGGTTTGGGGTGCTATCATGTGGCACATTCCTTGGACAAGTGTGCTAGGTGCAGGTGCCACCTTGCCTTTCTTTCCCGCTTCACCCCTTAGTATATAAACGAACCCCTCTTTTTCTTACTAGGCTCTTTGGTTCCTTTAGCTGCTTCCCTTTCCCTTGGTGGCTGAGCTAGGAGAAGCAAGAAGTGGCCGATATAGCTGGTGTCTTGGGCGACACACCTTGCTAGCTTGTCTGTTTCCTTCTCGTATGGTAGGTATCTCTCCCTTTCCTTGGCATCTTCTTCTTCTTCTTCCTTCTCTTCTGATATGTTGGTTATAAGTTGTTCTTATTTGTGTTGGCTGAAGGTGGTGCCTTGGAGCTTGGATCTTGGTGCTTGGAGCTATGAGATTTAGAGCTTGAGGCAGGTTACATAACTCCTAACCCTAGCTATACTACTTCTTTTTCATGTTGCATGCTATATGTGCTATCATGATCGGCCATGTCATCTTTTAGCTATGTTTCTTGCTTTAATGGTTATAAGGTTGCTTTAGATGTACCCTAGACTTTGTACAGATGGTTATCTTGGGTTGGCCGAACCATGGAGGTGGAGTTCCTTGGGCAAAACCCCTCTCTCACTTAGTTGTTGAGAGGTGAGCTTAGGGTCTCCAAATCTAATGGTGAGTTGAGCTTTGGCTGATATGATATGATGGACCTCCTTGTTGCCCGATAGATGATGGAAGTTGTGCAATACCCCTCTCTCACTTAATTATCTTGAGAGGTGAGCCAACTCTCTGGAACTCTTAGGGCTTCTTGGTGGCAGTCCTAAGGTTGAAGATGACCAACCCGTCATGGTCTTCGAACCCTTGCACGATACCCTTATGATGTGTTTTGCCTGAAATCCCTCTTCTAGGGATGAGTCTTGAGCGTTATGCTAACTGGTGTTCTGTTGAACCTTCTGACTGATATGAACCTCTACCCAAGATGATGTTGGTGGGTGATATGCATTTGACCGATATGGACCTTTTCCTTAGAGGGAGTTGTTGGGCGTTATGCCTTTGGTCGATAGAATGCTTGGTAGACATCCCTTCTTGGTGCCTTAATCGATAGAGGGTCCGAAACCCTAGCTTGAATGACAGGCTACCTTGGGCACCATGGTGTCATTTGGTGGATGGAAGTAGTGTGCCTTGAGCGGTATGAGTGTTTCCTTGGGCACCATGTTATGCTAGCCAAGGGGTTGCTTTTTGGGTGGTAGGGTTTTGACCTTAGGCATTATGGTTGTGGGTGACATGGTCTTGATGGTTGCCCGATATGGAAACCCTAACCCTAGTTAGGCGATAGGGTGTCTTGGCCGATAGGGTGAAGGTGCTGCCTGATACACTCTTGTACCTGGATGCCCGATATCTTCTTGGTTCATGGCTGCACGACACACCTTTGGTTCTAGTCTGCCCGATACCCTCCTTGTGCATGGGTGCACGTTTTGCTTATGGCTAGTTTGTGCTGCTTGGCGCCCTATGTTTTTTGGTGACCGATAGTGTTTTGGGTGAGGGATATGACCCTACCCGATATCCTTTGGGTGAGAGATAGTGCTACCCACCACACCATTAGTGAGGGTAGGCGACACCTTTAGTGAGGGATGCGCCTAGCCTGGGAACCCTAGATAGGTTGTGACCAGTGACATGTTTGTTACCTAAGCACTACTACAGAAGTGCCTTTTAGTGTCGGTTGTTTAACCCCCTTTGGCGTCGGTTTCAGAACGACGCCTATGTGGGCGCCGCTAAAAGGTTGGACACTTCAGCGTCGGTTAAAAACCCAATGCCTATTTAACATAAAGGCGTCGGTTTATTATAAAACACCGACGCCAAAAGGGTTCGCGCCACAGAAAACGGCGTCATCTAGGACGCTTTCTGCGTCGGTTATATACTAAAAAACCGACGCAGAAAAGTGTCCTAGATGACTCCCATTTCCTGTAGTGCGAACACTTTTGGCGTCGGTGTTCAACAAAAAACCGACGCTGTAAGTCTGTGCTGACGGTTATTGGTAAATAACCGACGCCTATATCTATTTTTTTTTTATAAATCTATTTGCAGGCCTGCTGTGGCTGGTCAGCAGGATGAGAACCTGTAGTTCAGTTTTCTGAACTGCAGGTTTACGACATCCATTGATATCAGCCTACAAACAGGCCACAAACCTGCAAAATTAACATAAAAAGATTCACACAAGTAGATACATTCAGACATCAATTCAATTGTCACGTTCACACATATAGAATCATTCAAATACATGTTTTAACATTCAGAAACATTCATTTACAAAGTATCATTCATCATCACTATCAACATCCCAATTATATCTTACAGTTGCCACTGTTTGTACAACTATTGCCCATTCTTCTCTTACTTCATCTAATGCTTCCCTCGTATATGGAGCATGTACATTTTTTAAGTGTTTGCCTATAGTGTGGTCAGTTTTAAACACCTGCAAAGAGAATGATGTATATAAGTAATAATATAAAAATAAGATTGATATATTTTATACTAACTAATGAGACTATATATAATACCTCATGTATGGTATCGATGTCTTTCTTCGCCTGTGTATGGTATAGAACTCTCCTCCAGTATCTCCCTCACAGACTCCTGTGCGGAGAGGGACATTCCAACTCGAGATATCATCTTCCGTTGCCTCCTCCGCAACAATATCCTTATCTCTGAACGTTTCTCGTAGGATTCTGAACCCCTCCTTCCCTCTACTACATCGAAGCCATGCCACAGTTGAACCCTTTCACCGAGCCCTACCCGGCCAAACAGACGTCGCCTGAAGTACCACCGTCGTCGTCGTCTCCACCTCCATCGCAACTTGTTGTGCTAGTCCTGGCAGTTTATCACCCCACATGCTTTCCTCACCAGTTCCTGCCGCTAGACGACCACACAATGGAATCCAAGAGGATATGCAGGCGTTCGCCACAGACTATAGGATGAGTATACTCAGCTTATAGTCTTTGGCGAACTCCTGCATATCCTCTTGGATCCATTGTGTGGTCGTCTAGCGGCAGGAACTGGGGAGGAAGGCATGTGGGGTGATAAACTTCCAGGACTAGCACAGCAAGTTGCGATGGAGGTGGAGACGACGACGACAGTGGTGCTTCAGGCGACGCCTACTTGGCCGGGTAGGGCTCGGCGAAAGGGTTCAACTGCAGCATGGCTTCGATGCAGTAGAGGGAAGGAAGGGGTTCAGAATCCTACGAGGAACGTTTAGAGATGAGGATATTACTGCGGAGGAGGAGGAAACGGTAGACGATATCTTGAGTTGGAATGTCCCTCTCCGCACATCAAGTTGCTCCAGTGCTTCAGTGGGTACATGTGCATCATCAACCTAAAATTTGACAAAAATAAACACACTAAATTAGCATTTGTATTAAAAAAGCAAACATTACTCTAAACGTTTGTATTTTACCATTTTTGCAGCCGCCTCCGCGCATCTGAAAATGTCATTAAAAAGGCAAACATTTAGCATTTGTATTAACTAGAAAAAGGAAAACATTTAGCATTTGTATAAACTAGAAAAAGGAAAACATTTACCATTTGTATAAACATACATGTCTCTAAAATTGTGATCTTTTATCAATTAACAATCCTTCATTGTGATCTCCGCGCACATATAAGTCATCATTAGCTTCAATATTTTGTGGAGTTGGCAACCCAACTGAGAATGGACTGGAGTCATCATACTTATCATAGTACTCTTCTTCATCTATAGGATCTTCAATGAACTGTCTTTTACCATGAAGAACAACCGACCATTTATCATTTGCAGGATCATCGATATAGAATATTTGTTTTGCCTGTGATGCCAATATGAATGGTTCAGCCTTCTCGCCAATCATTTCAAAGTTCACCAAAGTGAAACCCAATTCATCCACTATAACTCCTTTGGTGTTATCAACCCAATTACATTTAAAGAGCGGAATATTGAAATCTATGTAGTCAAACTCCCAAATGTCTTCAATGACACCGTAATATGACATTTTAGCTTCACGTGGACTCTTATCCTTTGCACTTGCAAAGTACATAGTTGACGCTTGAAGAGTGACCCCACTATTTTGGACGACACTCTTATCATCTTGGCGCTTTGTGTAATATGTGAATCCATTAATGTCAAACCCTTCATAAGACATAACATTCGGTTTTGGTTTAAAGGCGAGACATTTGATAGTTTCTGTAATATCATTTGGTGTTTGAGATAGTTGATGTAAGACTTTATCTTCAAACCACTTAGTAAAAGTCTTATTATGCTCTCTAGCAAGCCACATTGAACTTGCTCGAGGATGTTGTCTCTTTATGAAATTGGTATGTTCCTCGATATAAACACTCACTTCGTCCATATTATGTAAAATATACAAGTGAGCTTGTTCCAACTGCTCACGGCTGATTACTTTCACCCGTGATCCCAAAATTCCTTTGCCCTCCTCAATATTCGTGTCATTATCAGGAGTGTCATTACCACTGAGAAAGTCATTGCAGAAATACATAACCTCTCTCGCCACATAACCTTCAATAATACTCCCTTCAGGACGATAACGGTTTCGAACATCACCTTTAAAAACGCTCATGTATCGTTCAAAGGGATACATCCAATGCAAGAAAACCGGTCCCAAGATTTTCACTTCCCTAGTCAAGTGGACAACAAGATGTACCATGATATCAAAGAACAAAGGAGGGAAATACATCTCAAGCTGACATAGGGTAACAACCACTTCTCTTTGCAAATTATCGAGAGTATCAGGGTCAATAACTTTGCTGCATAGATTGTTGAAAAAGAAACAAAGTCTGGTAATTGCAAACCTTACATGCTTCGGCAATATAGATCGAATTGCCACGGGCAATATTTGTTGCATTAGAGTGTGACAATCATGAGATTTAAGACCTATCAACTTCAGATCTTTCATTGATACCAATCTACGGATGTTGGATGAGTAACCATGTGGCACCTTAACATTTACCAAGCATTCACAAAAAGTTTTCTTCTCCTTTCTAGACAACGTGTAACAAGCGGGAGGTAAGTATGTTCTTTTATTACCCATTTCACGTAATTCTGTTAATTCTGACCTTATTCCCATTTCACGTAGGTCCAGTCTGGATTTTATCCCATCTTTAGTCTTACCTGGTATATTTAATAGAGTACCAATGATGCTATCACAGACATTTTTCTCAACGTGCATTACATCGATACAATGCCTGACTGACAAAGAACTCCAATAAGGAAGATCCCAAAATATTGACTTCTTTTTGAATGAAGAATTGTCACTCCATGTGGCCATACTACATTGTGATTTCTTACCAAATTCATTGACAATGTCTTTTACTCTTTCATAAACAACATCCCCTGGTATAGGTTTAGGTGCACTCCGTTCATCATTCCATCCATTGAATGCTTTGCGCTTCCTACGATACGGATGGAATTTTGAAAGAAACCTTCGATGACCAAGATATATAGTCTTGCTGCCATATTTTAGTCTTATTGAATCAGTGTTTTCTTCACATATAGGACACGCTTTAGCTCCTTTGACACTATATACAGACAAATTCCCATATGCCGGAAAGTCATTAATAGTGCAAAACAACATAGCATGAAAACAAAATGTCTCTCTTGCAGAAGCATCATAGGTCATCACACCTTCAGCCCAAAGTTTCTTTAAGTCATCAATCAAAGGTTCAAGATAAACATCGATATCATTTCCGGGTTGTTTAGGGCCCGATATCAACAATGACAACATAACGTACTTATTTTTCATACACAGCCAGGGAGGAAGATTGTATATAACAAGCATGACTGGCCAAGTGCTATGTTGGCTGCTCAATGTCCCGTACGGATTCATCCCGTCTGTACAAAGCCCAAGTCTTAGATTCCTGACTTCTTCACCAAATTCAGGGAACAATACATCAATCTTCTTCCACTGTGGGGAATCAGACGCATGTCGTAGGATCCCATCATTATTTTTCTTAACATCTGCATGCCACCTCAAATTCTTCGCATCTTTCGGATTTGCAAACAAGCGTTGAAACCGTGATGTTATAGGTAGATACCACAACACCTTGGCAGGAGAACCAGTTTTGGACTCCCCCGAAGTCGTCAATTTATATCGTGACGCACCACATTTTGGACAATCTTTCAAATCTACATAGTCCTTTTGAAATAATACACAATCATTCGGGCATGCGTGTATCTTTTTGGCCTCCATTCCCATTGGGCACAACATTTTCTTTACCTGGTATGTTGAGATTGGCAGCTCGTTTCCTTCCGGAAGAATTTCTTTCAACAAAGTCAACAATTCAGTGAAGCTTTTGTCGCTCCATCTATTGTTAGCTTTCAACTTATACAATCTCAGCACAGCGCTAAGCTTCGTAAACTTAGCACAGCCTGTGTATAACGGTATCTCAGCATCATGCACAATGTTTGTAAAGATAGGAGGTGGATCGGTGTGCTCTACCCTACAACTATCTAGCATCGCATCAACAATGTCTGCTGGAACTGGTTCGTTCACATTTACGTCATCGGAGGCAATTTCTTCTTCCACCCAAGCACTGCTATTGACATCTACTGGATTCGATTTTGAAATCTCTCCATGCCAGTGCCATTCTGTATAGCCTTGTACAATCCCGTTGCACATGACATGACTTTTGATTTCCTCACCAGTGTTGAGTTTCAAGTTGTTACCGCAATGCCTACATGGATAGTAGAACCTATCTGTAGGTTTTTTCCTATGTTCCTCGGCAAATCTAATAAACTGATCAAGACCAGATATAAACTCTGGGGTGCAACGATTACGAATGGACATCCATGATCTATCCATTCTATGATAAGAGAAAGCAAGTATATATTAGGAAAGCAAGTATATATTAGGAAACAAGTATATAAGCAAGTATGTCGTATTACAGTTCATCATTAAGAAAGATATAAGCAAGTATGTCGTATTAAAATAGACTAAACAATAAAAGAATTTTTTTTTGAGGCAAGACAATATGAGAAAATAGTAGTGTAATCATGTAAATGGGAACATTCATGGGAACACACACTTCAGTTATAAGCATTCATGTAGCAACTTACAGTTCCATTCATGGGAACACACACTTTAGTTATAACAATAACTAAACAAAGGGGTTGGTGTACCCCTAAACATGCGCATAATTAAAAAAACTATTACTACAGACAAGTCTAGATAGATAGACAACTAAATACTACACCAACATGTTCCCGCATGCATCAGTAACTTCTTTTTGATGATGAAGCTGTGTCACGAAGCTCCTCACTGTATTTAGACGAATATGAACTGATAGGGGCCTCAAATTCAGATTTGTCTGAGCTGATATGCGACGCCGTGCGCTCATACCGCAGAAGATGATCGGGGGTCTCGCAGTTGTTGTTGGTTATCCAAACTTTGATGGAATTATCACCAACTGGACGGAGAAAAAGCCTATTCCAACGGACCACATGCAGCTCTCCAATCCAATCACGCCAACCGGATTTTGATACAAGATTTCCCGCCAAATCATACTCAACCTCGATTACATGTGAATAATTTCCAAAAGTTAGGGTCACTTTACCAGGCATGTAGTGTCTTCCTTTTAGAAAACGCCAATGTTTGGGTATGACCAATTGGTTTAAGGAACGATCATCTAGGATGATGTCCAATTGTTCTTCAATAGGGAACGTTAACATTGACATAGAGGCCCAATTCATAGTCATTGTTATGGGAAGACAGAGACTGCACAATATTAGTATTAACAAAGTGTAAGTACATATAACGATGTTATATATTTTCAGAAAAAGTTGTATAACATCAGTTAACCTTTTAAACAAGTATATATTAGGAAACAAGTATATATTAGTCAATCTTGGACGGGTTTCTAGGCCAACAAACACATTTGATGTCAATCTTATATATAATAAATGTGTACCACCTATCCCATCCTTGAACACCTAATCTCACTTAGGATGTAAGTGTATAATGTGTATTTGGTTTTCAAGAAAATTTCGGCAGCATTTCCCCGTTGTTCTCTAAGTACATATGTACTTAGAGAACAAACGGGGAAATGCTGCCGAAATTTTCTCGAAAACCCAATACACATTATACACTTACATCCTAAGTGAGATTAGGTGTTCAAGAACAATCCCAAACTGGGGACTATCCAAGATTTACTCCTACTGAGTAAATCTTGGACGGGTTTCTAGGCCAACAAATACATGTGTTGTCATTCTTATATAAACCCTATAATTCATGAAATCATTCTAATTCAATTTAATATGTTGGGATCACATAATTATATAATGACATCAGAATATATAGAAGAATCATAATTAACATGATTAACAACATGCTCATCAAACTAGGGTTTTCTTGAATATCATCTAATAAATCAAGAATTTCATAGTTTCAAACATGCAATAATTCACAATGCAATGTTATAAACTATAGGCAACATGGATAGATGAAATAAATAAACATCCATCATCTATCACTTATTCAATCTTCAAGAAACCTTGACAAACATCCAACATCTATCACTTATATAATTTGCATGTATATACACCCTAAAGTGCCACAAATCATATAATAAAACTATCATGTTATGATATTAGGACCACTTAAAGCAGATTAGGCACATTAAGCAAGCAGAGTAGGGAGCCAATTTCGTGCAAGCAGATTAGGCAACAGATTAGGTCAGCACATAAAGAACCAATTTCGTGCCTGGGTAGGTCTGCAGGTACCTGGGCAAGAAGAGTAGGGTGAGGTCGAGCTGGTTGAGTACGTGGGTGGCGGCCGACGAGCTCCAGAACCAGCGGCAGTGACTCCGACGAGCAGGAGTGTCAGCCGCAGCAGGCAGGCAGGCGGCCAGGCGGCGGCAGGCAGGCAGCGGCCAGGCGGAGGAGAAGGAGAAGGGGGTACGGCGGCGCCGGTTGTCAGGCGTGGCAGGCAGGTGGGCACCAGGCGTTGCGGCGGCGCCGGTTGTCAGGCGTGCGGCGGCGCAGGCAGTTGGAGCAGGGGCGCCGGTTGTCAGGCGTGGCGGCGGCGCAGGGGTGCCAGAGAAGAAACGCGTCGGAGAGGGGCGCCGGAGAGGGGACGCCGGAGATGGGGCACCGGAGAGAAGCGCCGGAGAAAAACTAGTACCAGCAGCAGAGAAATCGCCGGAGAAATCGCCGCAATAGGGAAATAGGGTAGCAATGAGGGGAAGAGTCGGGCGATCGAAGGTTATGAAGTTCCCCAATAGCGTCGGTTGTTTACAACAACCGACGCCTAAACATATTTACCGTCGGTCGTTCGCAACATCCGACGTCCATTTGGACGATATTTTCGTGAAAATGTTTGGCGGGAACCACATTCAGCGTCGGTTATTAAAGGATGACCGACGCGGAAAAGGACACTTTTCGCGCAAAGTTCCATCGCACATAAGCGTCGGTGTTTTAACTACAGACTCGACGCCGAAAGTGACATTATTTTTTCGCTCGAAAATTGGATGAAATAATGCGTCGGTTTTGTATAAACAACCGACGCTGTATACAAAGCGGTACCCGTGTTTGGCTGGTCTTTGAATATAGACGTCGGTTCTTCTAAATAACCGACGCCTTTAATATAAGGCGTCGGTTTTCCTTAATAACCGACGCCCAGAAAAGCGACACTGAATGCTATTTCTGTAGTAGTGAAGGTTGATGTTAAGTAAGATCACCCTTAAGGGTGGTTGTATTCATGATGTCATGATTGATAGGGCATGGTGGATGATCACGGTTTGGTAACTTTAATATGAGTTGATTGGTTTACCATCTACAACTTTATGCTTCATGTGTTCATAATAATGAATGTTGTTTCAAATCATATGAACCCTAAATCTTAATGGCATGATAATCATAACATGTTCTCTAAAGATCTATGTTTGGTGATCAAGTTATCTCTCTTGATATGCATACTAACCATGCAGGTGTTATCAAATGAATTCATAGCCAGGTAAGAGCTATGAGGTGTATGTGTTTTATATAACACTGAATTATGACGTTCCTTGTTGTTTGAGATAACATGTACCACCAGTATGATGAGAAAGGTCCGATGACCTAATAAAGGTTGAGTGCTTTTTTGAGGTGTTAACCTCTGATGATGACATGAGGGATTGTTATCCCATGATGATGATGTATGATGATGAAGCCTTAAGGGGCAGTGGCATTATGTGATGAGGGATTGAGATCCCATGGAAATATTATAATGACAGTAACAATGTGACACAGTTTTGTTTATGTTTTATAACCTGGTTGCCTCAACAATTCACATAAAATATACTAATTAATTACATATGAACGTTTCATGTAGTTTTGCCCTGGCCATAGATCCATCATTGTCAGTAGCTAGTGATGGTGAAATAGGTGTATCCTGCGGGATTATCTGGAGCACATATTGTTGAATATGTGGGGTTTCTCCTAGCCGAAAATAGGAGGATTAGAGTACAACTGTGGTTGTGGACTTAAGATTTGTATAACAACATGGTGAATAGGCCCATGGCTCAGTTTGATGGAGAATGAATGCGTTCATGGCTCAGGAGCACGGTGAATAGGCTTTTGGCTCATGATATCCTAGCACCGTGAACTAGACCAAGGTGGGCTAGAGGAAAGGGTAGCCTGCGGGAGCTGACCATGTGACTGAGGTCACTTAAGCATGAGACTGCAGTCCTGCATTGGTACTTGTGCACTGACCACGAGGGGGTGAGGTCATGGAGTCCGACTCTCCCATTGACATTGTATGGCATCGGTTTTGGGCTTTATAGCCAAAGGTTGGATTTGAGCGGTATGACTCACTTCCTCAGGGCATAATAAATCGTAATCTAGCCTAATAGTATATACTACTTAGAGCAAAACACAGAACATTGGTTGAGGCCTTGCTTGTATAGTTGCTCTAATTATATCTTGTAGTTATTTGTACATTCCTCATATATTATGATAAGTTCTTATAAAGCTTGTCTTGTCAATTATGTTCCATAAAGAAATATCTGGTTATACGCCTCCCAGATTTCTTGGTAAGTTGGTTAATAAAGTTATTTCTGTTCAGTGTGATGCATACATGAGTTGCTTATAACAGTTATCTTCTTTATCTGTTCTACCTTTCCTTGAAGTTTTATAGTTCAACAGGGAGTTATGTTTCTCGTTGGGATTGTGTGTCTCACCCCGATGGTTTACAACCTTTTTAGGTGATCGTCCTAGATGTGGTGGTGGTCATGAGGTTGCGGCCGAGAAGCAAGAAGAATAGTAGGAGGCAAGAGATAGATACACTACTGTTTTGGTTGTTTTGTTGTAGAGTCTTAGAGTCATCCCTGTACTTTCAGGTCCTTGGAGGTGTTTTGACGACGTTTCACGATGTATAGCTGATGTAGCTTGTTTATCCTGTTTTTGGCCTGTTATGGCATGTTCTGTATATAAACAGGTGGTGAACTCTTTGTGCCTATGTGACAGCTAGATCCTATGAACTAAACTATGGACTCGTATCAAGATTTATGTATGTTTATATAACATGTTTCCCTGCAGGATAAGGATTTGGATATAATAGTTTCTTTATTTATCTGCTTTCTGTAATCAGTTTTAATTAACCTGTATTTCTAGTAACATGTGGTTTATGGTTGTTCCGCACATTTTTGCGTGGCATTTCATTGTCTGTGTGATAGCGGGATGTCACAGTGTTACTATGTTTTGGTCACATCTAAGGTTAATTTTACAATAAGTGCATTAATTTGCAATATTGAAATAAGTGTCATGCTATAATGTAACACTATCTTGCAACAATAATTAAACTTATTCACTAGGATCTACTTGCTATATAATGTATTTTGTGTTGTATTATTTTTTTAATTATATTCCAACAACATAAAAATCACCTCAATTAGACCTTCAAAGACCAAGCTATGATTTATGAAGATGTGTCAATTTAGCGTGTTTCAATCATTTTAATTTTATTCTAATCATATTTGGGGCCAACTATGGACATGTGGCCCATCATGTTTGTGATGTATGTTAGTCTTGTTTTGGCTCAAATGTTGACATCATTTAGATCTTGGCCCATGCATTATATCTTCTCAATAGTTGGAGGTTGTCTTTTATGTCCAGTCCATACACTATAGCACTACTATAGTGTACTAGATGAAGACATCTCATTTCTCTCTTCTTTCCCTTCAATTAATCCCTCTTTCTTGCTTCATCTCTTCCTTCCCCAAATTTCCCCTTTATTTTTGGTTGTTTTCTTGCCCTAGGGTTCCCTCTCTCACTTCTCTCTCCTTCTTCCTGATATGGCAGCCGCCTAGCTGCTTCATTTTGGACATTTTGACCATGTTGTGGTATGACCCTAGGAAAGAACCCCCTCGGTTCCATGAGGTCAGATCGGAGGTGGGCGGACTACTCACATGGCTCCCAGGGGTCTTCTGCCCCCCCCCCCCCAACACACCTCGTTTGAGTAAGGCTCGCAGCGACGGAGCTTGCACTCAAAGTGAGCATGCATGTGGAGAGGGGCAACACACAGATGCTCCTGCTTCAACACATGTGAGCGGGAGAGGGTGACCCATAGAGGAGTTGGATGGAAACACCACCCCATCAACATCTAGACATGGCCTAGGCGAGGCACCACTATGGGTGGGATCTATTCAACTGTCGAATTACCCATCAAGGATTTAGATTGGGCATGTATAGTTTCAATCAATGACCAATGCAACAACCACCCATTTTATATTATTCTCATGCAAACCATGTAAAAATCATAACTCTCTTACCCTGTATCCAAAACATACAAAATTATATATTATATTGATAAACCCAACGATATCTACACAATGAACACTTTTTGACAAACCCTAATGTAGGGGAATATGGATACAGAGTAGGCAGTCGAAACAAAAAATTTACTACCATATTCCCTATAAACCATCAGATTGCATCTAATATTATATGATGTGAAGGATGGTTTCAAGGATATACCTAGTCCTAGAGCAAGTCCAACAACATCTCCTTGTCGTTGTAGATGTGCAACTATCTTCTAGTTGTAGTGGGACTCGTATGTGGCTCCTCCACGAATAAAAAATTCAAACATCGTCTACAGCACGTCCTGGTCTCTCTACAGACTACTAGTTGTCCTTGTCCTCCTAGCGACGGGCAAAGGCCACCTCGCCTCTATAGAAGTTCACATGGACTACCTAGAACTCATGTCATCCTACTATAATAGATAGGAAGGAGTTGTCCCTCTCGTTGGTGTACTAGTCACCAATTTGCTTTCCCGCAATTGTTCCCCCTTTGTATCCCTCCGTTTATCAGGTAGGACTTGCTCAAGTTCTCTCGGTAACCTCAACCAAAGAAAACAAACAATTATCAGAGGAAATTGATGTGTCTAAGAATCCTCAATCAGTTGGTGCGCTAATTCATCCATGACTCAGCGAATTCAATATACAATCAACCTAACACTCTAAACGGTCATTTCATCACATGAGCCAATCGATTAGGAGTCCAGTCAGTTGATTTGTTTCTTGAATTGAATACCTAAACACTTTAGTAATCAATCCAATCATTATTCAAGATCAAACTCCTCTTCTAGGTCAAGACCTATGTGTGTGACCCAATAGGTCCCATATTACGTTGGCAGTGAATGTGTATAACCAGTTATGATATCACAAGCAATGAGTGGTACCTAGTCACACATCATTTCTACCCAAGTAAATGGAAAGTTGGAGAACAACCTCAATCTACAATCTGTGTATGGTGTTTATATAGTTCTTTTGACTCTAATATCTAGATTGAAATAGAGGCATGGATTTGTCATCCTAGTCAACATTCAATCTATGTTTCTTTCTATAGCAGACTGTATGAGATATATGTACGCTCAATATCACATATTGACTCACATGTGCATGGCCATGCATTTCTCAGTCTCACTAATTCAAAAGTCCTATGATATCATACTCCCATAGAAGGGACAAATCCCATCTACATCACCCACAATCAGTACCCATGTGTCATAGTCACCCAATCATCACCTTTATGGTAACTCTTATTCAAGACTACATTTTATGATGTCAAAGCATATCAAACGACATGTGATGAGTGTAGTGACTTTAGGTCTAAGAACCACAATCACCACCAACACTATGAGAGCTAACTATGACCACCATAACAATGGTTTACATGTGTTACTCTCATGGTGGGTCTATGTGATACATTCTTCTCTAACAAGTATCTGCATTCTTGGTTTGATATTGCCATATCATAACTAATTAGATTCTATCATCAACCAACGCACCCTCTAGTATTATGTGTTATTGTTGTCTATCACCCTTCGACAACAACATCTGACGATGGACATAATGAGAATGCATACTCTTAATATTCATATGATCTCATTGTTCAAGTCACATACTTGAAGACATGCATCATTAAGTAATATCATTCTCTAAACATTTATAATGTCATTTCATTATCTCATAACTGAATAAAACATAATAAATTGGAAGGTTGCCTTTATTAATAATTTAATCATTTATAAGTTACTGCATTACAATCATTGTATGATTGGCTCTCTAGGCATACATACCAATCGATTCCCACTTGCACTTACAACTAATCACCCTTGAATCATATTCCAAGTGATATAACATGCCCATCATGATTATGTTATGAAAGTGCTTTTTTTAAGGGATCAACAACATTATTCTCAGTTAGTACTCTACAAATATTTACATCTCCTCGACGTATGATCTTTCGTATGAGAAGGTGAATTGCCTTTGTATATGCTTTGAGCGCTGATGCGATCTGGGTTCCTTACCTTGTGTAATAACCTCATTGTTGTCACAATATAGCTCAGCTATGTCATTGATTCTTGAAACAACCCCATGTTCAGAGATGAACTTCTTGATCCATACAACCTCCTTCGTTGCATTCGATGCAGAAATATACTTGGCCTATGTTATAGAATCAGATGATGTCTCTTGCATAGAACTCCTCTAGCTTACAACGTTGTTGTTTAGGTAAAAAACAATACATGATTGCGATCTGTAATCATCTTTGTCAATTTGGAAGCTTGCATCAGTGTAACCCTTTACCACCAACTCTTCCTCTCCGCCGTAGACGAGGAACTGATCCGTAGATCTTCTCAAGTACTCAAGGATGTCCTTTACAGTTGTCCTATGAGCATCACCTGGATTGGACTAATATCTGCTCATCATGTTCAAGTCATATGAGACGTCGAGATGGGTACACAACATTGCATACACGATTGATACAATTTCTAATGCATATGGAATCAAACTCATGTGTTCCCTTCTTTACAAGAACAAGGACATTGATCTCTAGAGATGATCACTCCATGAAGCATGGGCAGGTTTCCTCTCTTTGAGCTCTCCATGCTGAACCGCTTCAACACTTTGTCAATGTATGTTCTCTAACTTAGTCCAGGAAGCCTTCTAGATCTATCTCTATAGATCTTGATTCCCAAGATATAGGATGCTTCTCCCAAGTCGTTCATAGAGAATGTATTTCCCAACCATGTCTTTACCTTTTATAAAGTAGGGATGCCATTCCCCATAAATAGTATGTCATCCACATACAATATGAGGAATATTACTATGCTCCCACTAACCCTTTTGTACACACAAGGTTCATCTTCATTTTGAATAAAGCCAAACTCTTTAGTTGTATCCTCAAAATGAAGATTCCATCTTTGAGATGCTTGCTTCAATTCATAGATTGACATTTTTAGCTTATAGACTTTATTTGCATCCTTTGGATTTATAAAACCCTCAGGTTGTGTCATATACACATCCTCGAAAAGATTCCTATCAAAGAATGTGGTTTTAACATCCATCTACCAAATCTAATAGTCATGATAAGCTACAATACAAAGCATGATCCTGATGGACTTAACCATGGACACTGGAGAAAAGGTTTCACCATAGTCAACACCTTGAACTTGTCTAAAACCCTTCACAACCAATCTTTCCTTATAGGTCTATATTTTACCATCCATGTCAGACTTCTTCATGAAGACCCACTTGCACCCTATGGGTTTTACCCCTTTATGTAGATCCACCAAAGTCCAAACCTTTTTGGTATACATGGATTCCATCTTAGATCTCATGGACTCAAGCCATTTCTTAGACTCTGGTTCCTCAGTATCATCTAGATAGGTTATTGGCTCATCATCTATGACTAATTCACTGCCTTCTTGAATCATAAGATATCCAAATCTCTTAGGTTCAAGGTGAGTCCTACTACATCTATGAGGTAGCTATATTACTTGAGGAATTTGAGACTCCACAACACTTTGTGATACTCTTTGTTCCTCTTATACATCTATTCAATGTTTTCTTGCTGGTCTCGAACCTCTTTGAGTTCAACTTTCCTCCCTCTGATTCTTTTGGAAAAAATTTCCTTTTCAAGAAATGCAACATCTCTAGAAACAAACATTTTGTTGTTAGATAGGGAATAAAAGTAATATCCTCTTATCTCCTTAGGATATCCAAAAAATAACATTTATCAGATTTAGGGCCAAGCTTTTAAGGAAACATTTTCCCTACATAAGCTTCACATCCCCAATCCTCATAAAAGACATATTGGGACGCTTCCCAGTCCATATCTCATATGGTTTATTTTGAACCAATATAGATGATACTTTGTTTAGTGTAAATGTTGTGTTTTCTAGAGCATAACCCCATAACATAGTCGGAAGCTCAACTAAACTCATCATTAAATGCTCCATATCTGACAATGTGTGACTCCTTCTTTTTAATACATCATTATGTTGAGGTGTTCCAGGTGGAGTCTACTGGGATACAATCCCATGGGCTCTAAGAAGGTCCTCAAACACTTGGCTTAAGTATTCTCCACCTCGATCAAAAGGAATTTCCTTGATACTTTTGCCAAGTTGGTCATGTACTTCATTCATAAACTCCTTGAATGTGTCAAGAGTTTTTTTTACTTATGTTTCATCAGGTAAACATAATCGTACCTACTGAAGTCATCAGTGGAGGTAATGAAATATTGATACCAACCTCTACTAGTTGTTATAAAAGGCTAACATACATCCTTATGTATGAGTCCTAATAGATCAGTAGCCCTCTCATTGTTACCAGTGAAAGGGTTCTTAGCCATCTTACTCAACAACAAGACTCACATGTCTCTATTAATTCAAAATCAAAGAGTCCATATATCCATGTTTATGGAGTCTAGATATGTAATTCTCATTTATGTGCCCTAGACGACAATGCCAAAGGCATGTCTTGTTTGAGTTGTTGATTTTTAGTTTTTTGGTATTTACAGTATAAACATTTGTCTTTAGATCTAGCAAATAAAGACCATAAGACATTGGGCAACTACCATACAAGATCCCATCTTTAGAAATAGAACACCGGCCATTCTTAATATGAAATCCAAATGCATCCTTGTCCATACAAGGTAAAAAATGATGTTCTATTTACAGTAGGCACATAATAGCACTACAAAAAATTGGGCTATTATTCAAGAACATTTACGAAGAACCAAGAACCGTGAATAATAAAGTATATTTGTGAGGACTTGTCCCTCAAATACGAGATTGAATCCCTCAAGCATGTTTTTAATATAAGTAGACCTTTTTAGGGACATTAATCCCTCACAATTTCATTATTCACTCCCCCCATTCTGTGAAAAATTGTTTGTGAGGATTTCCCATCATTCGGGTCATACTTTCCCTCCACAACATTCCCTCCACACCTAATTATTCATTTGACTATCTAAATAAAAAATAAAACCCCCATGACCAACCCGCTGACGCCCTGTTTGGCTGTGCTCTGCACTCTCTGCCTCCCTCCCGATCGCGTATTATCCGCTGCCCACCACAAGAAATAGAAACGGGTTGCCACCGCAAAGGATCATCCGCTGCGGCTAGGTTTGATCTGCTCCACTTCTGGCCACGGTCGAGGATTGATCCGCCGAGACGGGTTGATCCTACTTTGCTGCAGACGAGGGCCGTCATCGTCTTTGCTTGGACGGCCGTCTTCTTGGCTTGGACAGAACACACGACAGGTTGATCTTGGTCCGCCGCTGATGAGGTCCGTCATCTTGCCGAGGATTTATCTACCGATATGTGTTGATCCTGCTTCGCCTTCGACGAGGTTCGTCATATTCTTTGCTTGGACGGCCGTCTTCTTGTCTTGGACATAACGCATTACGGGTTGATCCTGCTCCGCCGCCGACAAGGTCCGTCATCTTCTTTGCTTGGACGACCATCTTCTTGGCTTGGACAGAACGCACAAATGTTGTGACTGCAGCTGAAGGCTGATCGGTAAAAAAATTATGCTTTCCTAGCCTTTCTCTATGCCGGACTAGATAAAACCATGAGCGTGGATGTTTTGATGGCTGTAAACAGTGATGAAGCTAGAAATTCTTGTTGGGGCAGGCACTCGCACAATACTAGTTCCTTTACCTCCTCGTATAAATTATCAATTGATTAGTGGCGGAGCCGCATTGCCGCACGGGACGGTACTTGCCCTACCCACTGTCATGAACTCCAACAAATATGTAGACTAAACTATACAGCGACACAGATGTGCCCCACCCATTAGATGAGATTATGCTCCATAAGGAACTACTTCTGCTATACTTGTTTTAGCAACAACTGAATTGAGAGAATACATTTCCGTCAATTAAGATTGTGCCCTATACTTCCGCTAAGCACGTTGGCAACAACATATCATTGTGTTAATCATACTAGAAATGGCACTGTCCTCTCCATATATACATCTTTTTTAAAAAGAAAAAACCTTTTGTAACTGAACAACAAAATACCATCACCAGAACTACATGTAGTTGTTGAGATATTCATCATTTACCGATCTCCCATGTTCTTTCTCGCGTGAATCGACTGTATGATGGTGTGAATACAATACGTTCAGACCGTTCGGTATGTTTCCATGCACAGAGAATAGAAAACTTGCTATTCATTGGTAACAAATATGCATCATAAAAATTGATGTACAATGACATACTACAGCTGATGCAATCTGGTCACCAAAAAGGATATTAATTCAAACATCAATTCCGAATTTCCTCCTATTTGGCTTTGAAAAATATTTTAGGCAATGCAAAGTTCGGATAAACCAAACCTTCTTTGAATAAACATGATATAAGCATCACTACAATTTTGTTTACTAAGATCTCTTTAGGTGTCACATTTTTTGTTTTATTTGTTTATAATAAGCATTCTTCACAATTCATGGTTGTTTCCGATCATATTGCCATTACATTGGATATTTAGGTGAATCATATTCCTAGATCAATAATATTGTGTAAATGCGTATTTAAGATAAAGTTAATTATCATATGAACCACAAGCAAGTGATTAATAAGGGCTATTAGAATCCCTTAAAACAATAAACATTCAGTTTCATTTCAGTATTTTTTTTCTTCTGTATGAACTATTGTCTTCTATGGTGCCCTCCCTGACAAAAATTCCTGGCTATGCCACTGCAATTGATTCTAGAGTACTTGTACCAGTCTGGACTTTTCTCTATTTCAAACGTCTGATATTCATGGTTATATCTCATATGCCAGTCTGAGTTTTAGTACTCAGTGCTCTTTTCTTTTGAAGGCTAATGCGTTGTTATTTTATAATTTACAGAACAATAGACTCTGTGAAGGCCAATTCTCTGTGAAGGCTCATACTCCAGACAATATAATCCACCTACCGTCGGGCTTTGTCTCTTTGGTGACTTGCACTTTGCGAAAGAGAATCGATCACACTGCTCTAGGTTTCAACTGTGCCTTTCCAATATATAATCCAGACAATGAATTATTTATTCCATGTTTCTTTTGTGACAAGGGAACAATATCACATGCAATGCATTCGTATAATATCCTCTCACTATGATTACTCACCCATATCAATTTCCAAGAGTAATATATAATGGTAAAATACTAGACCATCCAAAAGAATTGAAGCCTATAACATGATCTATAATTATTTGGTCAAAACCGAAGTCACAAAGAATTATTATTTTTTAACTCATATTAAGCACATTTTGTCTTTATTGTCTTCATCCACCTCTTGAATTCTATATTGCACTATTGTTTACATATAGGTTGTACAAATTATTGTATTATGTAGTGAAGTAACAACAAATTAACTTAGACTTCTATAGTCGGCACAACATACAAAACCATTCTCTTATTAGCATGCATTAGTATTATATATATATGTTTGTATTTATTCATAACTCTTTTATAATTTTATTTTATTAACTATGATGAATGCGAGTTTCTTTGTAATAACAATGAATAACCTTTGATTCGATGAACTATTTATATTTTATATCAAAATTCTTAGCTTGGGTGGTACATAATGACATTACTTTCAATATTTATATCAAAGTACAAATATGTTTGCATATATATGAAGAATTTTTTTTTGAACCAGTTCTATTGAAAGTAGGATGTTGTAACTTGTAAGGCACATTAATATGTTAGATTACCAGTCAATTTACAATACCACTAATCCCTAATAGAGAGTGATTGATTTACATTACACTTCAAATTACATAGAAATCATTTTTTTATAAGTTAGTTTGCCTAATTGTATCTTTTTCATGCAAAAATTATATTTTACACTCCATTGGAAAATAAAAAAAATCAAATACAAAATCTCAGTTATGATAAAGATAAAACATTCCTCTACTTAGTGGGAAAACACTTTTATTAATCTACATCGTCCTTTTATAAATTTTCTTAAGTTGTAAGCTGCAACAATGTAATGAATTTATACTATTTATAAAGTATCACATTACAATTCAACATACTAATTTCAAATCTCTTCATTGCAACAATGGGGATACATGTTTACCAAACATTAATACTCCAACTACATGTTTTCATACTTTTGCTTTATAAATTATATTCAAAATTCTTGATGATTTATATACATAATTTGTTAAGGACACAATAAAATTCCAATATCATGCAATAGCAGAGCTTTCCTTACCTCTTTCTATATTGAAGTCTATAAAATTTTTAATATGAATCTCATGGGGAAATATTCATATGAATTTGTGATTCTTGTTTCACCCATTGAAATCATCTTATATTTTTGACTTTATTGTCTTCATCAACCTCTTGAATTATATATTGCACAATTGTTTATATATAGGTTGTACAAATTATTGTGTATTACGTAGTGAAGTAACAACAGATTAACTTAGACTTCCATAGTTGGCACAACATATAAAACCATTTTGTTATTAGCAAGCATTAGTATTATATATATGTTTGTTATTATTCATAACTCTTTTATAATTTTATTTTATTAACTATGATGAATGCAAGTTGCTTTGTAATAACAATGAATAACCTTTGATTCGATGAAATATTTATATTTTATATCAAAATTATTAGCTTGGGTGGTACACAATGACATTGCTTTCAATATTGATATCAAAGTACCAATATGTTTGCATATGAAGAAAAAAAGATTTGAACCAGTTCTATTGAAAGTAGGATGTTGTAAGGCACATTAATATGTTAGATTACTAGTAAATTTACAATACCACTAATCCCTAATAGAGAGTGATTGACTTAGATTACACTTCAAATTACATAGAAATCATTTTTTTATTAGTTAGTTTGCCTAATTGTATCTTCGTCATGCAAAAATTATATTTCACACTCCATTGGAAAATAAAAAATTTCAAATACAAAATCTCAGTTATGATAAAGAGAAAACATTCCTCTACTTAGTGGGAAAACACTTTTATTAATCTGCATCACCCTTTTATTAATCTGCATCGCCCTTTTATAAATTTTCTTAAGTTGTAAGCTGCAACTATGTAATGAATTTATACTATTTGTAAAGTATCACATTACAATTCAACATACTAATTTCAAATCTCTTCATTGCAACAATGGGGATACATGTTTACCAAACATTAATACTCCAACTACATGTTGTCATACTTTTTCTTTATAAATTATATTCAGAATTCTTGATGATTTATAAACATAATTAGTTAAGGACATAATAAAATTCCGATATCATGCAATAGCAGTGCTTTCCTGACCTCTTTCTATATTGAAGTCTATAAAATTTTTAATATGAATCTCATGGGGAAATATTCATATGAATTTGCGATTCTTGTTTCAGCCATTGAAATCATCTTATATTTTTGACTTTATTGTCTTCATCCACCTCTTGAATTCAATATTGCACTATTGCTTACATATAGGTTGTACAAATTATTGTGTATTACGTAGTAAAGTAACAACAGATTAACTTAGACTTCTATTGTTGGAAAAACATACAAAACCATTTTCTTATTAGCATGCATTAGTATTATATATGTTTGTAATTATTTGTAACTCTTTTATAATTTTATTTTATTAACTATGATGAATGCAAGTTGCTTTGTAATAACAATGAATAACCTTTGATTGAAGAACTATTTATATTTTATATAAAAATTATTAGTTTGGGTGGTACATTAACTTTTGTAGTTGTATTATATTTTATAATACAATAGATTAACTTAAAATTCTATAGTTGGCACAACATAAAAAACCATTTTCTTATTAGCATGCATTAGTATTATATATATGTTTGTAATTATTCGTAACTCTTTTATAATTTTATTTTATTAACTATGATGAATGCAAGTTGCTTTGTAATAACAATGAATAACCTTTGATTTGATGAACTATTTATATTTTATATCAAAATTATTAGCTTGGGTGGTACACAATGACATTGCTTTCAATATTGATATCAAAGTACAAATATGTTTGCATATGAACAAAAAAATATTTGAACCAGTTCTATTGAAAGTAGGATGTTTTAAGGCACATTAATATGTTAGATTACCAGTAAATTTACAATACCAATGATCCCTAATAGAGAGTGATTGACTTAGATTACACTTCAAATTACATAGAAATCATTTTTTTATTAGTTAGTTTGCCTAATTGTATCATCGTCATGCAAAAATTATATTTCACACTCCATTGGAAAATAAAAAATTTTGAAATACAAAATCTCAGTTATGATAAAGAGAAAACATTCCTCTACTTAGTGGGAAAACACTTTTATTAATCTACCTCGTCCTTTTATAAATTTTATTAAGTTGTAAGATACAACAATGTAATGAATTTATACTATTTGTAAAGTATCACATTACAATTCAACATACTAATTTAAAATATCTTCATTGCAACAATGGGGATACATGTTTACCAAACATTAATACTCCAGCTACATGTTGTCATACTTTTTCTTTATAAAATATATTCGAAATTCTTGATGATTTATAAACATAATTAGTTAAGGACACAATAAAATTCTGATATCATGCAACATCAGTACTTTCCTTACGTCTTTCTATATTGAAGTCTATAAACTTTTTAATATGAATCTCATGGGGAAATAATCATATGTATTTGTGAGTCTTGTTTCAGCCATAGAAATCATCTTATATTTTTGACTTTATTGTCTTGATCCACCTCTTGAATTCTATATTGCACTATTGTTTACATATAAGTTGTACAAATTATTGTGTATTACGTAGTGAAGTAACAATAGATTAACTTAGACTTCTATAGTTGGCACAACATACAAAACCATTTTCTTATTAGCATGCATTAGTATTATATATGTTTGTAATTATTAGTAACTCTTTTATAATTTTATTTTATTAACTATGATGAATGCAAGTTGCTTTGTAATAACAATGAATAGCCTTTGATTTGATGAACTATTTATATTTTATATCAAAATTATTAGCTTGGGTGGTACATTAACTTTTATAGTTGTATTATATTTTATAATACAACATATTAACTTAGAATTCTATAGTTGGCACAACATACAAAACCATTTTCTTATTAGCATGCATTAGTATTATATATATGTTTGTAATTATTCGTAACTCTTTTATAATTTTATTTTATTAACTATGATGAATGCAAGTTGCTTTGTAATAACAATGAATAACCTTTGATTTGATTAACTATTTATATTTTATATCAAAATTATTAGCTTGGGTGGTACACAATGACATTGCTTTCAATATTGATATCAAAGTACAAATATGTTTGCATATGAAGAAAAAAAAATTTGAACCAGTTCTATTGAAAGTAGGATGTTGTAAATCACATTAATATGTTAGATTACCAGTAAATTTACAATACCACTGATCCCTAATAGAGAGTGATTGACTTACATTACACTTCAAATTACATAGAAATCATTTTTTTATTAGTTAGTTTGCCTAATTGTATCTTCATCATGCAAAAATTATATTTCACACTCCATTGGAAAATAAAAAATTTCAAATACAAAATCTCAGTTATGATAAAGAGAAAACATTCCTCTACTTAGTGGGAAAACACTTTTATTAATCTACCTCGTCCTTTTATAAATTTTCTTAAATGGTAAGCTGCAACAATGTAATGAATTTATACTATTTGTAAAGTATCACATTAGAATTCAACATACTAATTTCAAATCTCTTCATTGCAACAATGGGGATACATATATACCAAACATTAATACTCCAACTACATGTTGTCATACTTTTGCTTTATAAATTATATTCAGAATTCATGATGATTTATAAACATAGTTAGTTAAGGACACAATAAAATTCCTATATGCATGCAATCACAGTGCTTTCCTTACCTCTTTCTATATGAAATTGTGATTGTTGTTTCAGCCATTGAAATCATTTTATATTTTTGTTTAAACTAATTATTTAATAATATGGAGTTTATCTTCCAATTGAAGTTAGCTTGATACATTTTTCTATCGGTCTAGAATACATCATAGGAACAACATAGAAGCATATAGATATTGTCTAATCATTAATTTAGATACTCATTCTATAATTAGAATTTAAAAATTATATCTGATACTTTCTATTTAATATTATTTTACAAGAAACTATAGATAATCCTAATAAAAAGGAGTATTCAGAAATAAGGATGTGTTTCGAGTTTAATTTTTCTCTTTGGAGCTTGGACACATAACTTTAACCCTAAATTATATAAAATAACCATATGAATTCTACAATATAAGAACAAATCTATTATTAGATTGTGAGACTGATAATGATGTCATACAGTTTGCTGAGCACGAGGTACAAACGAGAGCCAATGTCAAGATATGAATTATGTAGTTTAGTGGTTTACTATTATCAAACATTCTAATATCAGAGCAACATTTTGATTCTTGGTCTGGAAGTTATACAAGATCATACATTTTTTAGAAAGAGTAAAATAAGTTAGGATATACATTACAAGTCATACAAGGATTACAAGTGATTACAAAAATTGTTCTAGGTCATTTGGGCCTATTTCCCAAATTGGTCACTTGTATGACTTTGACTTGTCTTTTCTCCAACTTAGGATGTGCAAGATAGGGCATTTGGAGTGTGTCCTACAAAGTGTTAGGTTTTAGGCTGGTAGTACGGCTGTGCTGAGCAACACGGCCGTGGTGGTGGCTAGGTAGCACGACCGTGGTGGAGGAGAACATTCGTTCGGGTGATAGACTGAAAGGAATATAATTAAGACACTACTTGAATTGTATATATATATATATATATTATTGTAATGTGTGCTTAACTTATTATATATTTTCCTTCATGTAGATGGATTTTCTAATAGATCGGAGTTGGATGTATATTGGGAACAGAGTGTGAAGTGATGTATTCAAGGCAGGGTTATGAAAGTTCATTGGGTTTGCTCTTATCCATCAGAGACGAACTAGACAGGGGAAATTAATATGTCTTAGCAAGGTATGTTTGAACAGATACCTTAAAATAGAGGAGGAGGTATTCTCACATGTATTACAAAAAGGATTTTTGCATAGCTATGATGTTTGGACATTTCATGGGGAGGTGATTGGTAGGAGCAATCCTGTTGTGGCACCGAACATGCCTAGCACTGACAATATGCATCAGATGTACCCAATATAGAGATACTTGAAGAAATTGAAGAAGTATGTCAGAAACAAAGCTAAACCGGCTGGTTGTATTGCTAGTGGTTATTTAGCTGAAGAAAGTTTGAAATTTTGTGCTAGGTACTTGCATAATTTTGAGACAAAACTCAACCACACTACTCATAATGTTGATGGATCTCCAATTAGAGTTGGAGTGTCAAGGAATTTCAACATCCACACTTTGGAACAAGCCCATCGTTATGTCCTTTTCAATAAAGAGGAATTGGATGTTTACAGAAGGTAAGATTTAATTACGTCCTAAAATTCTTGCTGATATTTGTGTATTTGTTTTACATTAATGTAGACACTTCTTATAAAGCAGTGAACACATGTTTATTCTTCAAGATATGGAACCCAACATTGCCCCACGATCTCTAGAAACAAAACATGCAAAAGAGTTTTCTAAGTGGTTGAAAGAGCATGTAAGTCTCAAACATATATATTGTTGTCACTCTTAATGTTCAAGTTAGTGTAGATTACAATAATGTTTTACTTTTTTATGAAGGTAATGCAAATGCGAGAGATGAGGCCGAACAATATTAGCGAGGAGTTGAGATGGTTATCCCAAGGCCCTTGTGCTGAGGGAATGTCTTATATAGGGTTTTCGGTCAATGGATATCGTTTCTGTTCAAAGAACATTGAAAGTACATGTACTACAAAAAATAGTGGAGTGTACTTATGTGCAGACACTTCAAGTTATTCAAGTGGTAGACATAGAAATCCTATAAATGCTCAAGTCACATAATATGGCTACTTAGAGGAGGTTATTGAGCTAACTTATGGTCCAGGAATCAAAGTTCCGTTTTTTAGATGTTCTTGGTATGATGAAAGCACTTCTAATGGTATGTGAATTGATGAATATGGGTTTACACAAATAAACACTTCAAGGATAAAAAGAAAAGAGGAACCCTTTATCCTGGCTTCTCAAGCATTGCAATGCTTTTATGTGAAGGATCCTAATGCTGATGATTGGTGCACAGTGTTGAAGCATCCTCCTAAAGATTATTTTGAAGTACCTATTATTAAGAATTGTTTGACTCATTTACAAGTTGAAGCTAATGATGGTGGTGTAACAAATGATGTGTCTGCGATGAGGAGTGATACTGAGGGATCTTTTGTTGATAGAACTAAAAAAAATCATGATGGGCTAATGTTTAGTTCATTAATCTGTCTATTTTCATCAAATAATTTTATTTGCAAGTCCGGGATAACTATGTTTCAAACATTTGTCTAAGCTTAATTACAAATCACACAATTATTAGAAGTGATTACAAAATGTTTTCTAGGTAATTTGGGCCTATTTCCCAAATTGGTCTATTACTTGGCATATTCTTTACAATTTATTTAGTCTTTTTTCATATACTAGCAAGTAGGACATCATTATAACTCATCATTGTTCTTTGTTTTTCAAATGTTGAATATTCATATGTTGGTGTCTCAATTTATTTGTTTTTAAAATGCAGCTACTACTTTTGTTACATACATTTCTGCACTAATAATCTAATTATTTTTCTTGTCAGTTGAATGATGGCAGGAAGAAGAATCACTAGATCTAGTTGTAACATCACACCCGTTGAAACTTATGTTGTCCCTCCCTCCACAGTTGTAGAAAATTGTGAGGAAGAACCTACTGTACTTGAAACTTCTGTTGTCCCTCCCTATATTGAAAATGATGTAATAATTGAAGAAATTGTTGAGGATGAACATGAGAATAGGAAGTATGGATGTGGGCCTGCAGGTGAGCAAAGCCTACTTCCTAAGCAAGGGGAGCCACATCACAAGGTCCAATGGGATCCCGAAGGAAATGCAATTGGGGAGAATTGAAAAACTACTAGAGGGGGGTGAATAGAGTTTTAAATATAATTTTAACAATTATTGAAACTCAAACAACCAACCACAAAATATTGGACAAGGGGACAAGGATTTAGAGTGGTTCCAACTTTAGCAAATACTAAAGTTGTCAGTCCACTACCCGGTTGCTTACCCAACCGGGATTTGGAAAGAATTTAATTTTATTACCTCGCAAGGACTTTACATAAAATTACAATTCTCTCCCTAAACCCTTCAAGCAGCCTTCACCTAGAAGTAATCACCCAACCTTGAAGCAGCCTTCACCTAGAAGTAATTGCACCACCTTGAAGCAGCCTTCCTCCTGAAGTAGCTTCATGTTGCAATAGCCTTCTTGAAGTAGCTTCCCGTGCGATAGCCTTCTTGAAGTAGCTTGAAGTCCACCTTCTCCTCCGAGAAGAACCTTCTCCAATCAGCAGCCTCCAACCCTAGGAGTAGCAAGGAGAATACAAAGGATAAAAGGAACAAGAAGGAAAATAGAAATTACAACTTATCCTTTGAAGCACAAGGCTTGATTTGCCTATATCAAGCGTATCGATCTCCTAACCAATGAGTGTAGAAGTGTAAGTGTTGTGGTAAGGAGATGCTAGCCTATAGGACACGAAATGGAAGCAATGAGAATGAATAGCAAATGTAGGAATTGCTCTATTGCTCAAAACAGTATTGCCAATGTGTATTCAAGCTCAAGTATAGCACAAGTGTAGCTTCGATGGATTTTGGTGTCCTAAGGCATGTCCTATTTATAGGAATGGCCTATGGATGCTTAAGGACGTTCTAGACAACTTCTAGGGGCTTCTAAGTGCTTAACTAGCCGTTAGGTATAAGTTAGGTGCATTAGTAACGGCTAGTTACTTTATTCTGCAGTTGTTGTCAGAGACCATCTCGGTCGACAAATTGTCGACCGAGATACCTACTCGGTCGAAGTTTTTTCGACCGACAGGCTCTCTGGATCAACGTTCATTTGCAACTGCCAACTACCTTGTCAGCTGTGTCTAACGACTACTTTAGTCAATCTCGGTCGAGAAGTTTGTCGACCGAGAGTGTCTCGGTCGAGGAGTGTGGTCGACCGAGATTGACCCTGTTTCAATCTTTCAATTAAGGCACTATGTGTGTGTATGAGTGTGCATATGTGAACTTATTTGAAAGGGATGACCTATCTAAGTGTGGTGATTGGCTAGGGAAGATCTAACGCTTGATTTACATGAAATCTAAGTACTTGTACATTATATATTTGTACAAGTTTACAATTGATTACATTTCATGACATTTACAATCATTCAAGCGTATGGATTCCCTAGAGCTTTGTCATCCACCTCATTCCTGCAACACTCAAGTAGCACATTAGATCAACAAGAATGAAATGTTTGTCATCATCGAAACACAGGGATTTATCATAATGTCCAATTTATCCAACAATCTCCCCCTTTTTTGAAGATGACAAACATTTCCTAAATATGAAATAAGGAAATATAAAGCATGTGAGTTTCATACCTGAAATTTACCTTTTGTAGCCATTCTTGTTTTTGCAAGTGAATGCTAGCCATCAAGATGAAACTCATTTATATTTTTGATTTTGTATTCTTTCTCCCCCTTTGTCATTTCAAAAATATATCCTAGTTGAATATTTTATTTTTCTTCTCCCCCTTAATTTTATATTATGCTCCCCCTTAAATAGATATCCTATTAGGCACATGGATTTAATTTTTGTCTAATTTATCCATAATTTGTTTCTCAATCATTTGCAAAAGATGTTAAGCCTTGAAATGATATGAAATTCCCTTTAAGCTTATGATGAATGTATATTGATTTCTCATCTATCAAGGGATGTTAAGCCCTAAATTAAATGAGAATCCTTTAATCTACAAGATATATCATTTTTATGAAATTTATAGATTTCTTCATAATCGAGAGTAAAAGTACTAAGGTCGTGACAATCTTCAAATGATGTTTACAATGGTTTTGTAAGCTTCTTAATCAATTAATCCAATTTGTTGTTATAAGCTCCCCCTTAATCTTATAATTAAAGCAAATTAAAGCTTTCTAAGGTCACAACTGATTTTAAATTTTTGATTTTGACCTTTATTAAAAGTATACTAAGATTAAGTACAATAAAAAATGATGTCCAAATAAGCATGGTGTCAAAGCTTATTTTAGGTCGCCCTGGACTACGACCATGGCGCCCCTTGGTCAATTTTAATTTTAACCAAGAGGCAAATTCTGCAGATTTCCAAGATAAACATTCATATGTGAAGTATAATTTCTGCAGATAGCTATAAATATCAATTTGAAGCACATTAAGATATACCTATTATGAAGACTTAATATGAACATCATAGTGAAGTCTTTGACCTTGATTTTTCTAGAATGCATGTTTTACATTCATTGTAAATGATGTTTCATATGCTTTGCTATGGGTACAGAAATATCAAATCCCATTTCTTCTTATACCCTTATCATAAGATTCTTTTAGAAACATATATTTTGAGAGCAAGATTAATATCTTTAAAGTCAAGATTTTTGCTTTTGATTTTTTTTTTAGAACAAGCAAATAGATAAAAACATTAATATTTTGTTCTAAGAGGAACCGTTTGGCTTGTCATAGCAACATCATCATCACAAGCTGTGTCCACAATCATTATCTATTATGTCAAGATGTTTTTATGCTAATGACATTTGCAATTATCGGAATCACAATGATAATTCATGGTTTGTATATATGAATCAAAGCTTATTTTAAACCAATGAAACATAATGATAGAACAATTGAAGAAAGAAATTTAACCCATGGTTTTTATGTAACTAGATCAAGGAATACTTAGAATGGACCTATATGATTCAAGTGAAGGCATGTTGTAAATATCAATGTGTGATTTGTTTTAAAGATTCATTCATAATTCCAATTAAATTTATAGCAGACTGAGCTAGTCGGTTTCCAGAAACTTATTTGGTCGAACTCTTCTCAACCGAAATATTTTCGGTCGAAGTATTTCTCAACCGAGAATGTTTCTGCAAATTTCATTCAGCAATTTGTATGTTTTATGTATAAGTTCTGTTATAAGTGTCAGATCCTATTTACTCTTGTTTTCAGATAATATACTTTAGAAGCATTTTTCCTTGAATCCTTACTTTTTATTTCTTAGAACAAATAAATGGATAAACATTAAAAAAAATTTGTTCTAAAGAAACATAGTTATTGAAATATAATAATCATGATGCTATAGAGAGGTAGAAGCATATCCATAGTGCAATAATTTAAATTGCAACACATACATGATTCATGTATAGATATTCCAAGGATTACTTAGGAAAACCATGTAAATTATGATAAAACAGTAATTTCCTTGGTTAAGCTAATCATGATTTTTCAGTTTTAAATCCAACCATTGAGAGTAAACCAAAATAGTCTCATATAAGTTTTCAATTTTAAGACAAACTTTTATAACTGATCATGCCGAAGAAACTTTTTAAACAATGAATAAGGTTTGTTCAAGATTAGTCTTCTTTCAGCACTTTTGCAATATGTTTAAGGATTTTCTACTCATAATGTTATATACTGTAAACGATCAATATGTCTTGCTACAACAATTGTCTTCCAAGATTTTATTCTTGATTTGCATGTTAATTCAATCATCAATAACAATTTGATAGCAAACTAGGTTGATTGAAAAAACAATTTCAGAAGATTTATGTCAGACTTGACAGCAGAAGCCTACTCGGTCGACCATTTCTCGATCGACAGGTCCCTCGGTCGATAGTGTCTCGACCGAGAAAGGTTCTGTGTTGTTTCAAACCTATTTTCAAATATTGTTTATAATTAAAAGCAAAAGTATGAAAGTTAAAGCTTGATTTAGTTGAGATATTTAAATATCAAAGCAACATTTAGGTTAAATCTCAACTAATCATATACATTTGTGAATCCAAACTAAACAAGTAGTTTAAGATGTATATTTGGAAATTTAATTTCTTGGATTAACTAGGTGTCCTATTATGTTAAGTTGAGATAGACATAGAGATATAAAACTTAGAGTCTTTGGTTATATCTCAACTTAATTTTATCCATTTAGTTTGGGGGTTTTGGAACCCATACTAACTCAACATTCTTTTTCTTGTATGGGCATGAAAAAGAGTAATGTCCAAGACGTGAGCAATAATGGCAACATATAGAATCAACCTCAAGTCTTTTTCTATGGTTTTGTTCTAGGTTGTTCTTTGGTACAAATGTAGCTTGATGTGCTCGTGTCTTTCTCCAACTAGGTTGTTGATGAGATTTCCCTTTGGGCTTATAACCTAGTCCTCTTCTCCCAATTTGATGATAGGAATCATCCAATATTCTATCAAGGATTCCATTGTTGCTTAACCTACTAACTTCTTGTTGCAACTTAGCAATCTCATCCATTCTTTTCTTAATATCTAGTTTTGCTTGATCTAGATTAGATAATAAAGAATTCCTTTCTTTCACTATATTATCATAATCTAGATGTGTACACAAAACATGTTGTTTTTGAAGATCATTTAACTTTGCAAGTAATCCAACATTTTCTTGATATAGAAGATCATAATTTGTTTCTAGAGTAAAAATCTTCACATCACTACTACTTAAAGATGATTTCAAAGTACGATTTTCAGAAACAATGCTATCTTTTTCAAAACCAAGATTATTCAATTTAGCATATAAATCTTCATTTTCGGATGTAAGAGCAAGAAGTCTAGCATTTAACTCATCGTTTGTTTTACTAGATTTCTTTAATTTCTTCTTGCACTCAATATACTTATTGTTTGTTTCTTCAAGACTAGAAATTAGCTCTTCTTTTGATAAATCAAGAAGGCTTACCTCTTCTTCTTCTTCTTCATTGGTTGTAGCAATGAGACAATTTTTGTGGACCTCTTTCTTCTTTTCTCTCCATGGACAACCGATTGTTGTATGGTTTGTTCCTAAACACCAATTGCAGCTTGTTGAAAGTTGGTCCAAGTTGCTCCTTTGCCTGCGGTTGTAATCACCTCCACCCTTCATTCTTCAAGACCTGGTTAGGGTTCCTTGAAGCCTGCTCTGATACCAACTGAAAAACTACTAGAGGGGGGGTGAATAGAGTTTTAAATATAATTTTAACAATTATTGAAACTCAAACAACCAACCACAAAATATTGGACAAGGGGACAAGGATTTAGAGTGGTTCCAACTTTAGCAAATACTAAAGTTGTCAGTCCACTACCCGGTTGCTTACCCAACCGGGATTTGGAAAGAATTTAATTTTATTACCTCGCAAGGACTTTACATAAAATTACAATTCTCTCCCTAAACCCTTCAAGCAGCCTTCACCTAGAAGTAATCGCCCAACCTTGAAGCAGCCTTCACCTAGAAGTAATTGCACCACCTTGAAGCAGCCTTCCTCCTGAAGTAGCTTCATGTTGCAATAGCCTTCTTGAAGTAGCTTCCCGTGCGATAGCCTTCTTGAAGTAGCTTGAAGTCCACCTTCTCCTCCGAGAAGAACCTTCTCCAATCAGCAGCCTCCAACCCTAGGAGTAGCAAGGAGAATACAAAGGATAAAAGGAACAAGAAGGAAAATGAAATTACAACTTATCCTTTGAAGCACAAGGCTTGATTTGCGTATATCAAGCGTATCGATCTCCTAACCAATGAGTGTAGAAGTGTAAGTGCTGTGGTAAGGAGATGCTAGCCTATAGGACACGAAATGGAAGCAATGAGAATGAATAGCAAATGTAGGAATTGTTCTATTGCTCAAAACAGTATTGCCAATGTGTATTCAAGCTCAAGTATAGCACAAGTGTAGCTTCGATGGATTTTGGTGTCCTAAGGCATGTCCTATTTATAGGAATGGCCTATGGATGCTTAAGGACGTTCTAGACAACTTCTAGGGGCTTCTAAGTGCTTAACTAGCCGTTAGGTATAAGTTAGGTGCATTAGTAACGGCTAGTTACTTTATTCTGCAGTTGCTGTCAGAGACCATCTCGGTCGACAAATTGTCGACCGAGATACCTACTCGGTCGAAGTTTTGTCGACCGACAGGCTCTCTGGATCAACGTTCATTTGCAACTGCCAACTACCTTGTCAGCTGTGTCTAACGGCTACTTTAGTCAATCTCGGTCGAGAAGTTTGTCGACCGAGAGTGTCTCGGTCGAGGAGTGTGGTCGACCGAGATTGACCCTGTTTCAATCTTTCAATTAAGGCACTATGTGTGTGTATGAGTGTGCATATGTGAACTTATTTGAAAGGGATGACCTATCTAAGTGTGGTGATTGGCTAGGTAAGATCTAACACTTGATTTACATGAAATCTAAGTACTTGTACATTATATATTTGTACAAGTTTACAATTGATTACATTTCATGACATTTACAATCATTCAAGCGTATGGATTCCCTAGAGCTTTGTCATCCACCTCATTCCTGCAACACTCAAGTAGCACATTAGATCAACAAGAATGAAATTTTTTTCATCATCGAAACACAGGGATTTATCATAATGTCCAATTTATCCAACAAGAATGGTGCCAAATTGAATCATTATTGTCATATGCTAGCAAGGAAGCCACACATATGGCATCTAGATTTGAAGTGGAATGAACAACCACAACAAGCTTTTGCAGATAGAAAATCATTTATTAAGGTAATCTTTTTCATAAAAAGACCTATGATTGTTATATCCAAAGTAATATTTTCTATTTTTTAGAAATATTTTGATTTAGGCGGTCATCTGAATGCATGGAATCACATTGATGAACATATTAGCAAAGGGATATCATTGTGGAGGGCACGCATAAAGAAAGATTACTATGAGATGTACAAGATTGAACCGGAATTGATGATGAAGAAAGTTGAGAAAAATGCTTCCATAGATATTGACCAATTTAAAAATCTTGTTAAAGAATGGGGAACCGATAAGTCCAAGGTACAAAAGTTTCATATAACTTGCGTCTATACCTATCTCCTTTTTCTAACTATTTGTTTCTTATGGTTTAGAAAATTTATGAGATCAACAAGGCAAACAGAGCAAAAAAAGTGATGGATCATACCACAGGATCAAATCCATGGAGTTGCTACCGGGCAAAAATGGTATAAATAATAGACATTTGTCTTTTTTAGTAAGAGTTGAAAATATAATATGGACAGTGATTATGTTATCTACCATGTGTAGGTTAGCGAAGAACAGCCCATTGTGCCTCTTAACAAATATTTGGAAAAAGTTTATGACAAAAGCCCACAAGTGGTTAGAAAATAAACATTTTCTTTCCTATCATGTCTACAAAGCTACATACGCTTAGATGTCTCAATTTAAGATTTCTTTTTATGATGCTTTATAATTACAACTTGAAATCTCTGATATTGTGGAAAACCAAGTAGCAGACCAAGAAGATTTAGATCCTAGATGTGTTGATAATCTAACACATGAAGCTTATTTGCAAGTTTTAAATCCTTCCAAAAAGGCTAGGATCTGAGGTCTTAGAATTGGGCATACAGAGACATGACATAGGGGAAAAGCTTCCCGTATAAGATATGAAATGCTTCTTGAGGAAAGCAAAGCAAAGGATGTATGTTGGATTAAAACTAAACTTGAACTATTAGTTACAACTGTTCTGTTACATTGATGTTTGTAATTTGTTTTCTATTTCAGGATAAACTCAAGGAACTTGAAGAAATAGTAAATGGATTGAAGAACTCTGTCTCCCAAATAATGACTTGGTATAATCAATCATAGGTAACTTAGAGTCAGTTTCCTACGTCAATATAATATATAATTTTTTTTGACATTGTTGGTCTATTTGTGCTAGGATGGCGGTATTACTATAGATTGTGCAACTAAATACCCCAATCAGACTACTGCAAGTGTCTTACATGTACAAAGTGGCACAAATAGGTCATGTGTTGGTTCTTTTCACATACAAGACAATACAAGTGGTGCTACAGATGTAGGCATGTATCCCAGGCAGAATAATTCAAGCAGGGATAGCTTAGGCAGACTTTCTAGACAAGGCAATTCAAGGGAGACTGGAGTAGGTAGGCTTTCCATATAAGGAAATTCAAGGGATAATGGAGTAGGTAGGCTTTCCACACAAGGCAATTCAAGGGAGAATGGAGTAGGCAGTCTTTCCACACACGGGGTTGAAAGGGAGAATGGAGTAGGCAGACTTTCCACACAAAGGGTTGAAAGTAGTTCTTTTGGAGTCATGGCTCCCATGCAGAGTGATAGCAATGGACATCCACTACTCTTTCAGCCACATGTACCTCATAACAGTTGAAGATTATTTTTAATATTCATACACATTAGAGTATTAAAGTGTACACTTTATCAAAGGTTGCAGATGAAAGTTGGTGCCCTACATTTGGTAATAATCCACAAAGTCGTCCTCAAATGCAGAACACCCAAAGCAGATCGTCATCAGTGTCTTTCACACTAAGAAATCATCGTTTAAATGAGGTGAACCTTATTAGCAAATTTCTACATCAGTGTCTTTCACTACTTCAAAAATCCACATGATACAAAAATTGTTCTAGGTCATTTGGGCCTTGAGTCAACAATAAGGCATATTCTACTTCACACTCACTCTGATTCCTTTTTGTATTTATATTGATAGGGTACAATTGCTTTTAATGATGGATTTCGACTGATAATGCACTTTGGAGTAGAACAGAACCGAAATATAAGGGTAAGTTGTTTGTTGTACTGTGATTTATGTACAAACTTTAAATTATATTAATATAATGATTTGTCATTTTTAGGAGAAGAATACTCAAGTACCCAATCGTATGAGGCCTGGCATTGATGTAGAGCACCACACCATTTGAAGGAATATGGAGACATTACAGATCTTAAGAGTTTCTAGCATGATATGTTGATTGTCATCAATCTCAAATTTTAGAACCATATGTATTCATTATTTATATCAATGTTGGGCATGCAATGTATGGATAATATTTTGCTTCATTAACAGAAATTGGTTTGAGGTGATTTAACATTTTTATGTGTCTTTTTGGTGTTGAAACTTCTTGTGATATCATGTGACTTTTATAAAAATATTGCTTGAGGTTATATATACAAAGTTTTCATTTAAAATTAATTAACATTCAACAAATCATTCAATAAATCAATAACCAAATCATTTACAGTAATCCCTCAAAAATATATTAATGAAGGTCTTTAGTCCCTCAAAAATGAGATCCAGATTGGCCATCACAATTGCATTGATGACGATCACATAGCCCCTCAAAAATAATATTAATGAAGGCATTAGCCCTTCAAAAATATATTCTCCAGGATCATCAAGTCCCTCAAAAATGTATTTATGAGAACTAAACATGCCCTAAAAAATTTATTTATGAAGGCTAAATAGTCCCTCAAAAATGTATTTATGAATGCTAAATAGTCCCTCAATATAACATTCTTGAGGGTCAGTTAGTCCGTGACAATTGTATTCGTGAGGGCCAGTGGTATTTGTCACGTGAGTTCTCTTCACGAACCATTTATGAGGGCCAGACTCACAACTGTCCCTATTTGTGAGGGCCTATAGAGAGGGGTTTGTGATAGGACTCACTCGTGAATAATGGCCCAATTTTTACTAGTGAATATTTGAGTAATTTTCCTTTGTTTTGGACCAAAATGCAATTTACCCAAGATAAGGGGTTCTAATGCAATATGTCATATGTTGAGCATGAATCATGTGTTTTAGCATCATTAGAGAGAGAAATATGTAGGGTGGTGTCTTGTAGAAAGCCTAAATTCCAAGTTTGAACTTGTTTGAATAATGTTGGAGACTTACGTACCAATTTTGGTGTATGTTGTAATTTACCCAAAATATAGGGAAGATATGCAAAATACCACATATAAAGTGTCCCTACTCCCTCCTAGTATCATCCATATGAGAGAGAAAGTAGGGTACACCACTTTTTTATTAAGTATAAGTGATGGTACTCTTGGTGGTGAAAAGACCAAGAAAAGGTTGTACGTGAAACCCTAATTTTAGCTTGTATCAGGTTGTGGAATCTATATGGGAGTGCCTATTAGCTAGGAGCCATACATGGGATCCCATATCGGTTTGTATACTCTTGGATTTGTCCATGACAATCTAAGCACCTCAAGGAGGTGATCCATGATGTGTTAGATGTTCCTTGCAAAAGATGTATCGGTTTGCATATTTTATGTGATAAAAATGAGATATATTATCAAATAAGATAACTAATGGATGAAATATCATCTCTAGATTATCCTAAAGTGTTTTGCATGTCAAGATAAATATGAGTGCATGCAAGGACAGGTGTCAACCATCATGGACATGTGGCACCTAGTAGCTTAAAAAGATGACACCTCATATACACACTAAGTTTGAGACCAACAGGGGCCTCAATCTCTATACAAAGGAGGACATATAGCATGGGACATATGAATAGGGTGACCTGTTAATATGAGCTGACCCTCCTCGGGAGCATGTTAGAGTACCTAAACTCCAAAATAATTGAAAATTTGAAAAATATGAATGATGAAATACTCGAAGATGAGTCCCTAACTAGAATACGTCTAAGTATATGAATTGAGTGACCTAGTGTGATGTTTCCTTGAAAATGTTGAACCCTAGATGTCCTATGAAATATCTAACCCTAGAGGAAGAGTCAATTGAAAATTTGATGCTTGATATATAGGTGAGGGAGATGTCCCAAGACCCTAAAGATGATGTATATGATGGATGATATCCATGACGAGCATCATACTCAGGTTAGTAGTTGTATATGAAGGAATCTAGTGGTTACCCTTGTTTCTAGAAATATGGGTAGAAATTTTTGTTACAGGTAGAAGGTTGTGGTTAACATGTCTTGTTGGATACATATGTCTTTGCTTGAGTGGCCGGAGCTTGTGGATCTCTTTCTAGATATAAGTGAGAGAATTCAAAAACCTTGATGTTGATGATAATGTTGTTCCTGGAATGATTCTTGATACATGAAATATCTCACTTCTATTTAAAATCTTGAATGTGCATGATAAGCCACTTTCATAAGCTAGACCTAATTTGAAATCATAGTACACATAAAATATGTAGCTTTCAAATCATGAAATTAATATGATGATGTCATGAAATATTAGCTTGAATAATCAGGGGTAACATGCCTGATCTCATTCCCAAATGAAAAATGATAAACTCAATATCATGATGCTCTTGGGGCAATAACTTGAATAAACAAGATGAATAAATTTATTAATTTGAGATCCAAAAATGAGAAATGATGAACATAATTGATTAGAGGTGGTAGAAATGTTGGGGATAAACTTAAGCATGCATGAAATCTTGGGTAAAGCTGAGATACACACTCAATGATTGTGTCGTTTGAAGACATGACCATGAACATATTCATTTGAGAATTGATAACATAGATTTTTGATGATACACCTTGGTCTCGTATGAAAATATGAACAAAAGCCCTATGAAGGGACGCTAAGGGATGGGTAAACCCTAATGTTGTGATGATGTCGTAATACAGTATTAGAATAGAGAGTAATATGTATATAGATGAGATGGGTACACCCTTATTATGATAACCTAAGTGTGCATCCCATTGTAGAGAATGTTATGATAACCATGGTTAAATACCTAGACCCGATGGTTTTTGACTTGACTCTTAATTATAATCTTGGACAAATTTTGAGGATGAAATTTGTTTGAAGGAGGGAAGGATGTGACAAACTCAATTTTCTCTCTCTCCTATACTGTAATCCTCTCTCATCAATTATCTCTTACTCAATTTTATATTAATTTCCTAATTGAATAGTTGTGATGTTCCAATTTGATGACTACAATGGTCAATTTCGCAATGTGTGACTTTAATTTGTACTTTTAAACTAAATATCATGTCACCTTCTTGCATCTAATTTTGAACCTCAACACCATGATATTTTATCTTTATAATATGTACCATATTGTAGTGGACTCAATTAAAAATTCAACGACACAAAAATCAGCTCAATCGAAGGCCCCTAGCCCAAGATATGATCATTTGAAATTAGCTCGGTTTGCACATGTATTGATCAATTTTATTTGGATTTTGAGCTAACTGGGCCCTTTTTGCCCACGGCCCATACACATAGCCTATTTGGGGTAAATGGGCACAGAACTTCACCATCCTCAGATCTTGAGAAGACCACCATGGTTTGGTTAATCTGACCATCCAACTGGTTACCTGCTTCATACCCTTCCTCTTCAAGAAACGAGCCTGTGGCTAGGGAGGCTGCTCGGACCTCCACCACAAATCTGGAAATGGAAGTGGGGAAAAGAGGGGATTGAACCCTAGATTTTCTCCCTTTTATACCCCTCGATCTCTAACCCTATACCCCCTTCTCCCTTCTCGTTCCTCCTTATGTTGATTTTCCCAGGTGGTGGGTTGGCCAAAGTCGACGGCTAAGGCAGCCAATCAACCCCCTCACACACCACCACAGTGGCACTCATGGCCAGATTCCAATCGGTCGATGTGCCTCTAACCTCCAGCAACCTTGCTACTTCTTCCCCAAGATAAACAGCCACGATGGCCATGGTTTTTTATTCGGGGCGATGAACCCCTGTTCCTCCCCTGTTCCACGGAAGGAACAGAGCAATTCTGAGCGGGATCGCAAGGGGCAGGAGGTGGTGGTGAGCGAGGGTCCACGACCTCTCGTTGGCGGTTGACGACATCTTGGCGCAGTGTCTGGCTGATGGAAATCACTAGTCAAACAACCTGGAGTGGTGAGAAGCGGGCATGAGTAGGCCCAGATCAAAAGGGGGCATGGTGATGAGTGACCCTGACCATGGTCGTCGATCCCCGATCCAAGGATCCATGTCCCAAGGGAAATAATCAAGGGTATGCTTCTTGGTCTCTCTATAGTTTGACTTATAATCTTCTAAAATTGATATATCCAAATTCCCTTACCCAAAATATATGAAATTATATACCAAATTGATCCTTTTGAAAAGATCTACACAATGGACTAGGGTTCAGGGTCTAATTCCATATTTTGTTCTCTAGTTTCCCAAAAGATGTATACTTTAATCATTTGGAGTATAGTTGATTTATGATTTTGATACAAACATGGATCTTGATTACTCAATCTACCCTATGAACCTTAAATCAGTACATGTGATGTATACTTGAACTAAATGAAGGTCCTACTCTCCCTATTTCTCATAATGGCCTCAACTGTACAAATGTGCCCACTTTGGACTTTAATGTTGAACTTTGCCCTGGATTGCTAATCCTACTTCTAATGGACAACCACTTAATCTTGTTATGTGTTTCTGATGAATTAATGTTGTTGATCTAAATCAGCTTTAGGTTTGGACCTCTTGACTTTATTAATCATGATCTAGGTTGCTCTATTGTGAGTCTTTTGACCCTAGAATTCATGTAAATGCTTTAAACCCTAATATGATCATAGAAAGTGCTTGGAACTTCGGAATGATATGAAACTTGAACCACATTCTTATGATGACCTCTAGATTAGTATATGATCATCTAATGTACTAATAAGCAACTTGTAATCTAACTCGGTCAAAACCCTTAAAATGAAGATAATTAGGGTTGATGATGAGAATCTAATGCATGTATACAATCTTATTGTTAATCAGGTTTGGCATGTGGCTAGATGATGAAGGATAAGTTAGGTTATGAATCTCTGAATCTATGGCCTTGAGGTCCCTCTTGTATAAAAGGGTTAGATAATCTTGTAACCCTTATAGACCCTTCCGATGGGAAGATTGTCAAAAGCCTTAAACATGTTGGATATTGTTGATATAATGGAGTGAAATGACATAAAATTTTGTTTTGCATTTTGTTAAATAGTTAACATGTTTATTCTTGTTCGTTTAGTCATGAAATATTTTCAAATTATGCAAATGTTGTACATATATGTATCTTTCTGCCCCATACTCCACACCTCGTGTGTTGACCCATTTCTCGTATTTTGTTTTTAGGTTTAGAGATGGCTAGAAGGCTGATGGGCTTGGTGAGGTATGCTATGTGTACTTGTTGTAAGATCCAAATTTAGTGCAGATGAATGACTTGTACCTTGACTCTATAAATATGTAATTGAACTCATGAATATGATGTACCTTGTATGATTTATACTTGTTGAATGTTGAGATTGTGTTGGTGCCTTCATCTTATTATTTGTTCATGTGTGCTAAGCTTTATGCTTCCGCATGTTGCTTTTCGTATTCGTTTGATTCATGGGACTAGGATTTTGGTTCCATGACATAAATCAAAATATGGAACATTATAAAAATCGAAATCCAAGTCAAGCATAGCTTTTTAGTGCATAAATCATCATTTTCAAGCAAGAACATGATCTAGAAAGCTTATTATAAGCAATAAACATGGAGAAAGTTATAAGACTTGCCTAAAAAGAAGAAAACTAGAGCAGGTAGGGTAGAAAATCCAAGACTAAGCTATGAATTCGTCCATCTAGCACCTTTCTTGATCAAATGAGCAAACCCTAAGCATAAGGAGTAAGAAAGGTAGGGTTTTAGAGCTTTAGAGAAATTTCCACCATGGAACATCAACGTTCCAACATGGAGAAAGCTAGGAGGAAGGATAAAAAAGAAATAAATAGAGGAAATACGGGAATTATTACTTATTTCGGTCAAGATCACTAGAAGGAAGCTTTTTCAACCCTAAAATGAAGTCAATTGCAACCCTAGATCCTTTTTCCAAGAAGATCCCCCCACTTTCTTCTTCCTTGGACAGAAAAATTTGCAGAAGCATGGAGGGAGAATGAGGTTGGGACGAGGGAAATGGTGGAGAGAAAATGGCTCATTTTGGTGCTTGGGATAAGTATATGAACTTTAAAATAAAGCAAAAAGAAAAAGTTGAAGTTCTAGTATCTCTCCAAGCATCCATGGCCATAATTTATTAAGAATGTACAAGCACACACACATGAATCTCCCCCACCATGTGTATAGACCTTATTAGATTTCCTTTTTCTAATTTCTCAGGCAATCAAATAATTCATTAGTTGATACTTACTAAAGGTAGCTCATCCGTGAAGGGGAAAACCCTAAAATACCCTTGGAGAAAACACCTTCAAACCAAGGTTTAAATAGGAAACCCATGGATAAAAAAGCTCAAGAATGATGAGATAATATCTAAGGGACATAATGGAAGTGATAAATTGCAAGGAAAACCTCTCAATTGGGTAAATTGTAGAAAAATCCAAAATGTGCATAAAATTGCATAACGTGCTCAAACAGTGTCCAAATTGGACCAAATTTGAAACTTAAGCTTGTCTTATGATTTCAAATCATATCACAAGGTCATATTAGGTTTATAAGAATTCAATTATTATAATTAAGCTTGTTCAACTCATTAAGCAAGTTTAGGGGCCTTACAGATATGTCGTAGGATTTTATTTTTGACATTTCAGACAGGGTTGACTACAGAAAATATTGATTTTCCTAAGAACATGGAAGAAAAATTATGTAGACCTATTAGGGGATCTTCCCCCGAGACCCAGCGTGTTACACCCCAATCTCATAATTACCACTAATCATGAGATTAGGGCATAAATTGAGGATTTAACGTAATACAAGGATCACCCTAAACTTTTTTTTTTCTTTCTTCATTTTGTTTCTCACATGAAATCACATAAACTAACTTTACTAGAGAATATAAACACTAATTTCTCTAATCTGATTTCAACAGTAAAAATGCATTTATAAACATTCATTATGTTTATCATACTTATAAACCCATAAAACTTGTTGATTCACATATATTGCTAAAAGAGGAATAATGTTATACATCATCATTTACAACTCTCTCTTTTTTCTTTACAAGGACCTAGAGTGACAAGGACCGACTGAACTTAACTATACTCAGACTTAACACTTGTGGTAGAATTACTCTGATGCAATGATATCTTCAAGTCCATGTGGTTTCCCTAAAAATTTTGAGTAGAGGGGTGAGCCTACTCGCTTCATGAATGAGTACTTCATAGAAATAGTCAAAAACACTGATATAATTACAGATATACCTTTGAGAAACTGATATCAATTATAACAACAATAATATTTAAAGAGTCTAACAATTGACAATCATAATTATGGAAGGATACTCTAGATAATTTTATTAGACTGGAATAAAATACAATAATTACTACACTGATAAGATCTAGAACAATACAGTTAAAATAACAGGGAATGTAAATATTACATTTAAAGAACAACTACTACGAAACTGTACTCAAATCTTTCTTAACTCTTTTTACTTATAAGAAACTCTTTAAACCTATATGAACATATTTTAGCTTATGCCCTGATTATATGCAGTGTACTCTAGATATGATGACTCGTAGCGAACTACGATCCCACCGTACAAGACTTAGCTGACACCTCGGGATTGCTAAGCCTAACAACGTCACTAGTCTGCAACAGGAAAATTGGCACTCTAGCCTCGACATAGTTGTGGGCCGTAAAACTAGACTCCTCCTCTAACCTGAGCACACGGGTAGAGAGTCAAGCTACCTATTGGCTTTTATGTACTCCAGTACCATTGGGATCTCTGGTTGATGTTGGACACTACATATTATATTTTTAAGGAGACTTCTACTAGGGCTTCGTCCCTTGTACCACCTGTTAGTACGATCTGACCCCCATATACTAGACACTGCCAGGGTTAGGTCATTTCACCCCTAAGGGGCAGACCTCTCATAGGGGTTCTATGGTGTTCAGGGCCCCTAAGTCTATGATTTTATTATTCTTGAAAAGATCTTACTATATTGTATCTTTTCCTTACACTTGACTCTGGTATCTCTATGGCACCACGTCTATTTATTTGAAGTTTATGATACAACATGTATATCATTATAAACTTGGCAGAGAAGTATATTCAAAACACTGCAATATTCTGAGTAATCATCATACTATACATACAGGCAGACTAAAATTCTTAAATAAACTGAATACATGTCAACTTGGCACTTTATACACTAGAATCATGCAATTGAACTGTTAAGCATCACCACATCTCATACTAAGAACATTGATATCACAATGTTGATTCATTGAACACCCTATCCTTAGGGTTTCATTTACCCCATTCACTTATCAAATGGTTCTCATAAGGATTTCATACGACATAAACATTCATTGAATAAAGACTGCTTAAATCATATATAATCAATATATGTATGAAACCTTGGAACTGAGCTGAATATAAGTTTCCATGCCATTCATTGAGATATCATGCATCAAGAATAAAATTGAATAAATAAAGTTTATCATGTCAATAAAATCCCTTCAAATGGATTTCACGATATCTATTTGTAAATATGCAACTTTCCTCACATCTAGGATTTCACCCTCTTTACTGAGATATGAAACAAACACTAATCACCTTAAATAAAATCCAAGATAGTATCTGACATATGTGTACTATGAATTTAGATAAACAATCATTCATAACCAAGGGGATCCAGATAAAAAAATTTCTCTATTTAATTATACAACAATTTCAGTTATAGACAAATTCCCTATATTTCAGTTTACTCTAATAACCTCTGTGAATACTTAGAGAATTCTCATTAGGATGTATTGTATACATTTCTAATATGATTTTATCATCTAAAATTCATTCAAACAGAGGAAGAATCCATATCATATCATTTTGCAACAACATAGATCAAACAGACAATTCAGGGTTTGTAGTTGCATACTAAGCAATTAAAGATTAAGGATGATTTAACCAAATATCATGCAATATACTATTTAAGGGAAGTTCCCACTCACCCTAAGGTGTGAAAACACCTTAAAAACACAGCTCATCCCTAAAAATCTCGATCTCATATCAAATCCCTAGCAATCGCCACTTTCTTCTTCCTTTCAACTTGGAAACCATAGAAATGAGGGATTATGAAGAAATAGTGAGAAAAGGGGAAGTTTTGATACCATTTTGGATCAATTCAGAGGAGGGATGGAATCTTGACATGTGAGAGAAGATTCACCATTAAAGTCTATGTCAAAAAGCTAAACTTACTTGATTTCATTATATCTTAGATAGAGAAACCCTAGATCAGCAATTCCACCACTTCCTCCTCTCAAATCCTAACTCTCCCTCTCTCTCTAAGATTTCATTTCTCTAGAATGAATCACGAATTATGAGAGCTACTAGTGTGTTAGGTTGATCATATAGAGAAATTGAGCTGCTTGGTTGAATTGCACATTGACCCCTCACTAAACTTTTTCTTGTTTTAGCAGATTTTTCTGTCATAAAAAATTTATTGTAATTCGTGTATCTTAGAGATCAAACCTTCTACAAAAATTATACGAATTTAGCATGTTGTGTATAATTGAGTTACAAAGCTTTAGTTAAAATTTGAGATCATTCCAAGCTTCCATTAAATAATTAAAATCGAATAGTGCACTACTATCTAGAATTCTACAGAAATGTCAGTTGAAGAGTAAATGTCCCAGAACGGCCATGCTAGCTGCCACGACTGTGCTAAGATTCACCCAGTATGGCCTTGCTGCATACCATGGTCATGGTACATTGGTTTCATCAGATTTGAGTATAAAAGTTGGTCAATAGTTACAATTCTTTCAAAACGGCCATGTGGCCTAGAATGCTCGTGCCACCAATGACCCACCACGGCCATGCTACCCACCACAGATGTGCTATCCTATCCTTCAACTACCATTTTCATTCTCCTTTGCATACCTCTCTCATTCCTCCCCAACATGAGCCTATTTGGTGAAAATCCTAATTTAAACCGACTAGGGTTTTATTTTCTCAAACCCTAATTATACAAAGAGATAGCATACTTGGGGTTCTCATTAGGTTTAACATATCATGATTGATATATCATCATTGATCATGTTTAATCAATGACCAATATAACTAAACATGTATTCATCTACATAAGCCCTAACTTACCCATTAAGCTCAGATACGATCATAACATTTCTCCCCCCTAAAAATGTTTCGCCCCCAAAACATAAATATTCAAGCAAAGTAATTTCAAGGTTTATTTTAAGCTTCTAATATCTTACATGTCATTATATTTTTATATTTCATACTTGAATGTATCTTTCAAGATTAAGTTATTCATTTCTTTTCTAATCACAACATGTTTGAAATAGTTCTCAATGATAACAAACAAATTCTCTATGCCACAATCAATCATAGGATAGAGAGAGAAACAACCATTTCAATATTGTATACTCTTGAGGTGTTACCTCAACATTTATAATCTCATCCAACTATCTCAATTCATACGTCTCAATATGTACTATTGTTATGTATTACCTCTAAGTCACAAAAGAGAGTTCACCATGTTCTTTTGAATTTTACTATTGTGCTACTCAAATAGCAAAACAGTCTTGAGTTGGAAGACTAGATTCAACAACAATTGTACAATACTACTCACGACATCCCCATTGGATCATGTATACATAAGGTGAAGCATCACCATCACATTCCATACTATTCTCAAGTATGAACCCACACATAATTAAAGGTGTAACCATCAGATTATAGCATACTAAGGTTTCAAAAATAGTAATAGAGTACTCCATGCTTGTATTAATCATTCAAAGACCATTCATACCCAATTACCATCACTTAGTTATATTAAAACTAGGTATAACAAGCTATACCTCATTGGTGTTACATATCAATACAATATGGTTATCATCCCATCTATTCATATGAGTGAATAGGTAAGACTACCTTATTCAGGGTAACCCTCCATTTGTTTCATCATCATTCAACCCATATCACCATACCACAATTTTACAATACTAAGATGGATTACTAGTATGAATGACTTAAACTATCAGACACCTTTAATTAACATATTGCTTGCACATGTACAACTGAAATCATATAGAAAACAAATTTACACCCCTTAGTATACCTTCAACAAATTATACTTCTAAAAACAAATTCACATATTACTAATAGCCATTGTTATCTCTTATCTCTCTCTTCATTCACTACTACTTACTTTTTGCTACTTATGCTTATCATTTTAATCATGTAGATTAAACATCCCTTAAATTCAAACATACAAGGTACGAATAGATTATTCATCATTCTTGATATCAATGCAAGAATTTATTTCATATCGCACTTCACTCATATTGTATTTCTTCTTTTGTTCAAAACACCCCTCTTATATTTCAAATCTATTTTTTATCCTTTGCTCTGAATCATTTCTATATTGTTTATCTACCTTTCAGATTAGCTACCTTTAAACCCTGGATTACTATCAGTGCTAGTTTACTTCTCATAGTGCAAATTTCATGATCTTCTTTTATAGAGATTCTAGTATTCAAGGTCAAATCACTAGTGACAACCCATGAACTACTACAACTCTAAACATTCTAGGGTTTGGTCCTTATCAGGAGCATGACGTTATTGTGGTGTGACTTTGCTCCCTTAATTTGAAAGTCAAACTCTGTATCTCACAGGTTTTACTAAAGTCTTCCTTATCTTATCAATTGAATTTCCTTTCTCTTACTTAGCCATTCAGATAGATTACATTCTCAATTACCCTACTAGGGTTTCATCATCATATTGTTTGGCATTATTAAATTCACTAGATGTCTCTACCATGGTGGTTATGCATCATATATTATTCATTTTCTTATCACTTCATGATATACAATAATATAAAAGAACCATATATATTCTACAAACTAATAATCTGAATTCATACATATAAGAGCATTTCTATTGATCTCCAATCAAATAAGCAATATAAAGCAAGAGTTGTATCACATTCTATGTTTAATCTCTTACTCTTTCATTACTTTCTGGTCTCCAAAACCTAAGATATCTAAGGTTTCTCTCTAGCCCATCCTTCCTCTGTATACCTGGCCAGGGTATACATTAAAGAATTGACAAAGTAGCTTGATACTGGTTGATCCAAGTACTCAGATACCAGACCAGGATATCCAAATACTCAAATCCCCAGAGCTAACATCATAACATCCCCTATCTGCCACACTTATGACTCTAACTTACTAACTTAATGGTCCCTAAAAACTCAACCTAAGCTCTGATACCAAATTGATACACCCCGATCTCACAATTACCACTAATCATGAGATTGGGGCATAAATTGAGGATTTAACGTAATACAAAGATCACCCTTAACTTTTTTTTCTTCATTTTTTTTCTCACATGCAATCACATAAACTAACTTTACAAGAGAATCTAAACACTGGTTTCTCTAATCTAATTTCAACAGTAACAATGCATGTATAAACATTCATTATGTTTCTCATACTTTTAAACACATAAGACTTCCTTATTCGCATATATTGCTAAAAGAGAAATAATGTTATACATCATCATTTACAACTCTCTCTTTTTTCTTTACAAGGACTGATTGAACTTAACTATACTCAAACTTAACTCTTGTGGCAGATCTACTTTGATGAAATGATATCTTCAAGTCCATGTGGTTTCCCTAAAATTTTTGAGTAGAGGGGTGAGCCTACTCACCTAGTGAATGAGTACTTCATAGAAACAATCTAAAGAACTGATATAATTACAGATATACCTTTGAGCAATTGATATTGATTATAACAATAGTAATATTTAAAGAGTCTAATCATTGGCAATCATAATTATGGTAGGATACTCTAGATAATTTTATTAAACTAGAATAAAATACAATAATTACTACACTGGGCAGATCCATAAAAATACAGTTAAAATAATAGGGAATGTAGATATTACATTTAAAGAACAACTACTACAAAACTGTACTCAAATCTTTCTTAACTCTTGTTACTTATAAGAAACTCATTAAACTTATATGAACATATTTTAGCTTATGCCCTGATCATATACAGTGTACTCTAGATATGATGACTCATAGCAAACTACGATCCCACCATACAAGACTTAGCTAACACCCCGGGATTGCTAAGCCTGACAACGTCACTGGTCTGCAACAGGAAAAATGGCACTCTGGCCTCGGAACACCTGTGGGCCATAAAACTGGACTCCTCCTCTAACCTAAGCACACAGGCAGAGAGTCAACCCACTTATTGGCTTTTCTGTACTCTAGTTCCACCAGGATCTCTAGTTGATGTTGGACACTACATACTGTATTTTTAAGGAGACTTCCACTAGGACTTCGTCCCCCGTACCACCTGTTAGTATGACTTGACCCCCATATATTGGACACTTCCAGGGTTAGCTCATTTCACCTCTAAGGAACAAACCTCTCATAGGGGTTCTACGGTGTTCAGGGCCCCTAAGTCTATTATTTTATTATTCTTGCAGAGCTCTTACTATATTGTATCTTTTCCTTACTTATACTTGACTCTAGTATCTCTATGGTACCACATCTATTTATTTGAAGTTTATAATACAACATGTATATCATTCTAAACTTGGAAGAGCAGTATATTCAAAACACTATAATATTCTGAGTAATGATAATATAATATACATACAGGTAGACTAAAATTCTTAAATAAATAGAATACATGTCAACTTGGCACTTTTTACACTAGAATCATGCAATTGAACTGTTAAGCATCACCACATCTCATATTGAGAACATTGATATCACAATGATTGATTCATTGAACACCATATCCTTAGGGTTTCATTTACCTCATTCACTTATCACATGGTTCTCATAAGGATTTCATACGACATAAACATTCATTGAATAAAGATTGCTTAAATCATAAACAATCAATATATGTATGAAACCTTGGAAGTGAGTTGAATTTAGGTTTCCATGCCATTCACTGAGATATCATGCATCAAGAATAAAATAGAATAAATAAAGTCTATCATGTCAAGGAAATCCCTTCTAATGGATTTCACGATATCGATTCATAAATATCCAACTTTCCTCGCATCTAGGGTTTCACCCACTTTACTGATATATCAAACAAACACTATTCACCTTAAATGAAATCCAAGATAGTATTTGACATATGTATACTATGAATTTAGATAAACAATCATTCATAAACAAGGGGATCCAGATAAACAAATTTCTCTATTTAATTATACAGCAATTTCAGTCATAGACAAATTCCCTATATTTCAGTTTACTCTTATAACCTCTGTGAATACATAGGGAATTCTCATTAGGATGTAGTGTATACATTTCTAATACAATTTTATCATCTGAAATTCATTCAAATAGAGGAAGAATCCATATCATATAATTTTGCAACAACTTAGATCAAACAGACTATTCAGGGTTTGTAGTTGCAAACTAAGCAATTAAAGATTAAGGAAGATTTAAGCAATTTTCATGCAATATACTATTTAAAGGAAGTTCCCACTCACCCTAAGGTGTGAACACACCTTAAAAACGTAGCTCATCCCTGAAAATCTCAATCTCATATCAAATCCCTAGCAATCACCACTTTTTTCTTCCTTTCAACTCAAAAACCCTAGAAATGAGGGATTATGAAGAAATAGTGAGCTAAGGGGATGTTTTGATACTATTTTTGATCAAATCAGAGGAGGGACGGAATATTGACATGTGAGAGAATATTCACCATTAAAGTCTATGCAAATAAGCTAAACTTGATTGATTTCATCATTTCTCAGATAGAGAAACCCTAGATCAGCAATTCCACCACTTTCTCCTCTCAAACCCTAACTCTCCCTCTCTCTAAGATTTCATTTCTATGGAATGAATCACAAATTATGAGAGCTACTAGTGTGTTAGGTTGACCATATAGAGAAATTGAGCTGCTTGGGTGAATTGCACATTGACCCCTGACTAAACTTTTTCTTATTTCAACATATTTTTCTATCATAAAAAAGTTATTGTCATTCATGTATTTCAAAGATAAAACCTTCTCCAAAAATTTTTAGAATTTAGAATACTGTGTATAATTTTGTTACAAAGCTTTAGTTAAAATTTGACATCATTCTAAGCTTTCATTAAATAATTACAAATAGAACAGTGTATTGCTATCCAGAATTCTACAGAAATGTCAGTTGAAGAGTAAATACCCCAGAACGGCCATGCTAGCTTCCACGACCATACTAATATGCACCCAACATGGCCATGCTGCATTGGTTTCATCATATTTGAGTATAAAAGTTGTTCAATAGTTCAATTCTTTCAAAACGGCCATGTGGCCTAGAATGCCCGTGCCACCAATGACCCACCATGGTCGTGCTACCCACCACGGCCATGCTATCCTATCCTTCAACTACAATTTTCATTCTCCTTTGCATACCTATCTCATTCCTCCCCAACATGAGCCTATTTGATTAAAACCCTAAGTTCAGCCAACTAGGGTTTACATTTTCTCAAACCCTAATTATACAAAGAGATAGCATACTTGGGGTTCTCTTTAGGTTTAACATATCATGATTGAGATATCATCATTAATCATGTTTAATCAATGACCAATATAACTAAACATGTGGTCATCCACATAAATCCTAACTTACCCATTAAGCTCAGATACGGTCATAACACCGTGAGGGGCGGTCTCCCCTCAATACCCGCCCGCTGACGCTGCCCCTGTGTACCCCACATAGTTTGTGTGGGAATAAAAAATTTATTTAATGGGGAATGGCCCACATTAAAAGGACTACAATTTTAATATCTATATTTGTATATGTAGATATACCTATGATATCATACATGTTGCCTTAAAAATCTATTTTATGTGGTGAATGGATGCACGATTATGGCCTTGAATCCCCTTTTGTGGATGTTATGAATGAATGTGGTTGTGAATCTTGTGGACATGTTTGTTTGAGAATGGTATGGATGTATAATGGTTGTACGAAGATATTTTTTATAAAGTATTCAACTTTCATACCGAGCCTCATCTCTTATTTCAAAGTGTAATTAATTTTTTCTCTTTATATTTGTACTCATATTATGTAATAGAGATAGGATTAGTTTTAGTCTTTGTGAACTTGATGTAAGGAGGGAACTTGAAGATCCAACTCCAAGGAGAGTCCATGGAGAAGCACCATGAAGATCCAATTCCTAGAAGCAAATTGAAGATCCAACTCCAAGGAGCATCCATGGAGAAGCAACATGAAGATCTGATTCCAAGAAGCAACTTGAAGTTCCAACCTTATGGATCATCCATGAAGTCGTTCATTGTGATGTTGATCCTTACAGGTTGATTCACATGTATTGTTTCATGAGATGCATAAGACCTTAGGTGGACCGTAATCCTTTGTTGCTCCAAAGGATTACAATAGTATGGCCATAACCGATGTATTTGTGTTTGTTATTGCATGTGTATCATTTGTGGTTGTGGATATAGTAGTATATGATACATACTATAAGTATGTGGTGTTTGGATATGTATATGTATTAATAAAACCTCTCAATTAATAATATTAAGTTTTAGTTTCCTTCCATAAACCAACACACATGAAAAGCTTGATCAACTAAGTGTGGGCACTCCTTCGTGTGGTACATTGTCAATCTCGTGGAAGTGTGATGGTGGGTGTGTGGGTCTGCCTCTGCAGGATGCACACTCATCATGTTGGCTTATGGGATGGATTTAACTAGGGAACCTTGACAGGATCAAGTACCTAGAGGCACATAGATGCGTCATGGCAAGGAGTTGTGCATGCTCATTTATCCAAGAGTTGCATATGATGCAATTGGCAAAATTTTCCTACCTTAGTATTTGGTCTTTGACTCCAGTGTTGGCTGGGCATTGATCCAAATATTTTAGATCTTGACCCACTAGAAGGTTATACATTGCAATATTTTGAGTTGATAGTGAGGGATATCGATTAGAATAAAATAGTGGGAACATAATTAATTAAAGGCCTAATTAATCTCATTTATAAAATCTTTACAAGTCAAAATGTTTTAGACTAAATGCAAACTTTTCTTTTGTATCAATCAAATGGAAAATAACACTCACACTTTCTCATTACGATCGGTCCTTGAGAAGGACAAATTTACCAGAACCAACTTTCAAAACTGGTTTAGGATTTTGAGAATTATTCCCCCACATGAGTGTAAGCTCTATGTCCTTGAAACACCAGAGCCAGTGGAACCCACCTCAAATGCACCCAAGGCTGAAAAGGATGCTTACAAGAAGCACCTTGATGATGTCGTGGATGTCAAGTGCCTGATGTTGTGCTCAATGAACTATGAGTTGTAAGAGAAGCATGAGAACATGAATGTTATGGAGATGGTAACACATCTCAAGAACATGTATCATCATCAAGCAAGACAGGGGATATATGATGTCTCCAAGGCATTGTTCTGAAGCAAGATGAAAGAGGGAGACTCAGTTGGCACCCATATGCTCACTTTGATTGGGTACATGGAAAGCCTATCCAAGATGGGACTTCCCCTAGGTCAAGAGTTGGCCACTAATGTGATTCGACAATCGTTGCCTGAATCATATAGTCATTTTGTCATGAACTACAACATGAACTATCTTGACAAGCTGTTGTCAGAATTGTTGGGCATGTTGAGGACAGATGAAGCATAGATGAAGAAAGACAAGCCCAAGTCTGTGATGATGATCAAAAGGATAAAGGGAAAGTCAAAAGGCAAAGGCAAGGAAAAGAAAGGTTCTAAAGCCGAGCAGAAGCTGAAGTCATCCACGCTCAAAGCTAAAGGTGGTATCTCCAAAGAAGGCAGTTGTCACCAGGCTGGACATTGGAAAAGAAATTGTCCTCTCTACCTGGAGGAACTAAGGAAGAAGAAGCAGGGGATATAGATCTCCACTTTAGGTATATATGTTATTGATATAAACTTAAATATTTCTTCTTTATTGGTACTGGATACCGGATGTGGATCTCACATATGTTCAAATATACAAGATATGATAAGAAGTAATCCCTTACTAAAGGGCCAAGTCGACCTACGGGTCGCTAATGGAGCAAGAGTTTCTACCACCATAGTTGGAGTTATTAGTTTATCTTTGCCTACGGGCCTTGTAATAGAATTAGAGAATTGCTATTATGTACCTTCCATTAATAGAAATATTATTTTTGTATCATATATGGATATGAGTGGATTTGAATTTCACATTAAGATTGAAATGATTTATATTTCTAAAGATGAGATCTTTTATGGAAATACCCCTATGTATTATCGTATCTACTTGTTAGAACTTGAGACTAGCATATACAATGTAAATACTAAAAGGCTAAAACTTGACAACTCAAATAAAACATACTTATGGCATTGTCGTCTAGGGCACATAAATGAGAAGCACATATCTAGACTCCATAAGGAAGGTTATCTAGACTCTTTTGATTTTGAATCATTAGAGGCATGTCAGGCATGTTTATTAGGGAAGATGATGAAGACTCCTTTCACTGCACATAGTGAGAGAGATAGTGATCTACTAGGGCTCATACATACTGATGTATGCGGACTGTTTAGATGAAATGCCAGTGGAGGCTATCAATACTTCATTACCTTCACTGATGATTGTTGGATCAATGGGCTCTAGAGGGGGGTGAATAGAGATTCACAAACTTCACAAAACAAATTAGACCACCAATAAGTGTAGAAACTAAACCAAGCAGCAATTTGATGTCTTAATCTAACATTCAAAGTAAGGATAAGAGACAAGGAAGAGCAAGCACTTGGATAGGTTGTTTAGAGTGGTTCCATGTCCTAAACTTAGGAGCAATGTCATTCCACTACCTAGAGTGGGTTAGTCTCTAGGATTTGCAATCTTGGTACTTTTATATTCCACAATAAGATTACAAGACACAACAACCACACATCCAAGGGCTTAGTACCTCAAGCAAAGATATTTAACCTATAGAAGGAGCTTACCCACTTGAATCCTAGGAGTCTTCAACCATCACCATTGACTTACCCACTCCTTTCTTCAAGTATTTTGCCTTCAAGGGATTGCCCATCTTTCTTGAGCGCTGCCTTGATCATCTCCTTCACTTGGAGACCTTAGAGAACCTATCTCCTTCACTTGGAGACCTGGAGTAGCTTGCCTTCATCAAACTTGAAGAATAGCAACACCTTCTCCTTCACTTAGAGAAGCTTCTTCAATCTTATTCTTCAATGAGAATGGAGGTAGGAAGATGGAGAAGGAGAGATTTACATCAATACATGGAGTAGCTCTCTTACACAGGAACCAATCTGACTCATACTCACAAATTTAACTTGAAGGTAGAGAGAGAAAGGGGCTCAAAGGGTTAGAACACTCTCAACTATGCTAGCACCAAGTTTGTAATGAATGAGCAGCCTTGGAATGAACTCCAAGAGGTCTATTTATAGTTGAGGGCGCCCCTTTAAGTTGTGGGACACTTGGATACGAAAATAGCCATTTTTTATTCAAAGAAACGACTCTATTTTCGTCCAAAACACTCACCAACTGTCACATCACTTTTTTCTGCAATTTCTGTACAATGCAATCGGTTGAGTTTCAATAAAGTTAACTCGACCGATGAAGTAAAAGACAAAGCCGATTTTAAATCATCGGTCAAGTTTGTCCTGGGGAAACTTAACTGATCATTTAAAATCAAAATGGTCTTGTACTCAATAGGTTGAGTTCTGTGGAAACACAACTCAACCGATGCAATCTCTAGAAAATCAACCAAGGATGATCGGCCGAGTTTTAATGCTTGGAAACTCAACCGACCAAGTGCCTGAAATCAATTTTCTAAATTGCATCTAAAGTGGTCTAATTATGGTGTTTTATGTCCCAAACATTTTTCTCATCTAAGTTACAAGTCAATTCATCATTACAAGTGATTACATAGCAATTCTAAGGACATTAACATAGAAATCCCAAATTGCACGCTTGTAGCTATTTGACTTGAACTTGAGCCATTCTAGGGCTTTTGATTTTAGATCATTTTCATGTACCTAATGCCTGAAAACAATCTTTAACATACATATTAGATACATATGAATGGAATGGTTAAGTCATTATCAAAATATAGGCAATGTATAACCTCTAGGTCAACATTCTCCCCCTTTCTGACAATGACAAACCATTCCTCAAACATATTGAAAAAGATATGAAAGTTATACCTTAGCCTTGTGAATTAGGGGGATTCATGATATGAACAATGTGAATTGCTCCCCCTCAATCTCTGCTTCCTCTAACCTGCATGGTTAGTCTATCTACTCTTAGCAATACCAATTATACATGTAATGTGTAGTCCTTTGCAAGTTCACATATTAAGCAATGAATGAACAAGAAAAGGATCTCACAAGTAGAAAGAAATATCATAGAAAAATCAAATATTATTGAGTTTCAAGTCTTGTGCTATCTCTTGAAATATCTCTCCCCCTTTTGAAATTATAAAAAAGGTAGGGGGGTAGAATAGAAAAAGCCAGGTCTTCTCCACAACTCAACCAAACATATATGCAAGGTTAATAAACAACAGTTTAGGAGCATAATATCACACAGAGACAAAAGATAACATACAATCCAAGTCATAATCAAAATATAACTCAAGATGGAACCAACGCATAGGATAAAAACATAGTAACTGTTCATAGTGCACATCAAGAAAAGATTACAACTTAGAGATATGTTCACATGAGAGTAACTACATAACAACGATTAAAGAAAGATAAGAAATAGTACAGCTCAGAAGAAATGTGCCAAGATGTTTCTTATACAAAATAGACTAGAAAGATGTATATAATAAGCATGCTAGACTATAAGCTAAGAAACCACCTAAACATCTAAGCTATCTATATCAACAACGTCATCATCACCAGGTGTGTAGTAATCGTCTCTGTCAGAAGGAGTAGTAGTGCCATCATCAGATCCAGCACCATCACCATCACCATCACCATCATCAAAAGCATCCTCGCCATCATCACCGTCATCGTCCTCAGCATTCTCAGCCTGGTCTGGCATCTCCTCATCAGCAGGAGGTCTAAAGGAGCGACTGGGCCAATAGGCATTCTACTCAGCCCAAGACATACCTAGAGCGTGAATCTCATTGGCATGTGGGAAAGACGGAGCAGAGAAACCCAAGGAGGCAAGCAGGGTGTCCAGGGGGCCAGTAGGTAATGGTAGGATGACAGGAATAGAACTACCAGTAGCAGGAGGTGGCGGAGCAGAAGTGGAAGGCTCAGGAGTAGGGTTGTAATGCTCATATGCATAGGAAGCATAATCACTACTGGGGTAGGGATGGAAGGTGGGGTAGGGTGATGCACATGATAGGTTCATGGTAGACATGATGGAACACAAATCCTGATGCAGGTGGTCCTGAACCTGTTGGTTGTATGCCTGTTGATGCATCATATAGCCCATAAGGGTTTCATTTGACACACGAAAAGACGCATGGCTAGGTCTAGGAGGAGGTTGTGGTGGTGGAGCTCGAGTAGAGGAGGCTGGTGTAGCTGAAGCGGATGTGGAGGCAGAAGCACTAGAGGTGGGGTTAAACACAGGGACAGACTTCTGAAGTGTTGTCTCACTAACACAAATGCCCTTTCTGGCAACCGGATAATGGAAGTCAGAAAAGAGACATTTGTATGTGGGAAACTTGAAAAAACCACAAATCAAAGTCGGATAGGGAGGGTGTGTGCCTTTGGAGTTCTTACCAGTGTCAAAGTGGGTCATGTGATGTAAGATATATCTGGCCCACATGACACTGATATTGTTTAACAAACAATACATAATGACCGCAGTGTTCTCTGCAATGTCCATTTGATTTCTCTTTGGATGGACATTATAGTTAATCACCAAAGCCAGTATGCACCTCATAAGGTCAAGAGAGGAGGAGGGCAGGGTGGAATTCTTCTTGTAGGCCACATCAGGTTTCTTCAAAAACCGATGAATGTCAGGCAACATCAATTCATAGTGTTTGTAAAAATCTTCTGGATCAAGAAGATTGAAGTGTTTGTCGTAATCCTTACGCCATGTATCATTTTCCTGATCTCTAGCAAAAAAGACATTAAAAGTATCCTTAGAGATTTGGAAACAATGACCGACGATAATAGATGAAAGAATTACTTGAGTATTCATCGGAGGGATAAGCATGTCGTAGTTCCAACGCAAGTTCACATAGAACTTGTGAACTACTTTAGTGCTTGATAGAGTGTTGTTAAAATAGTCACGTTTGACCGCTAGGGCAGACAAATGGTGGGTGGCGAGAAGCCAAGAAACAGAGGCTATAATTGCTTGATACCTAGGAGAGGCATCGATTAAAGGACGAAGAGGAAAATGGCATTGGCTAAGAATGTACTTGTACCTATATACAGCCTCAATCGTCACAAAAGAGGTATTATCAAATGGAATCAAACAATTATTGGATGAGGAATCTGGGGCACTGCTTGGAGCAGGACGTTTTCATCTATGAAATGCCATGGAAGAGAAAACGAGATGAAAAATGTGCACACAAGCAAAAGCAAAACTCAAACATCAAAGAAACACCACCACTGACGCCCGGGGAGGTCAAGATCAAGGTTTCTAGGTTGAACTAGGGCTAGGAGTGGGAGGTTTAGGGCTTGGGTTGAGAGCTTAGGGCTAAGAGATGAGGAATCAGTCATCTATTTTCTAGTTGCAAGGGAAAATAGTCAGATGATCCTAACTTTTAAGTTGGCTCAGCCCGCGGATCGGTTGAGTTCTGAGAGTGTAAAACTCGACCGAACGGTCCACTGAAGAACTACTCTCGGCTCCTGATCGGTTGAGTCAAATTCTTGGGGGAAACTCGACCGAAGGTCAACCTGAACTAAAAGTCACATTCTTAGTTTCTAGCCATATACATGCCAATTAAATTTATTTTTCATTTCTATTTTGTATAATTAACATACTTAGACACATTTAGCTCATTATTGGGTACTATTTTGTGATAAAACATGAAATTCGTTAAAAACCCAAAAAAAAGCAAAACTAAGCATGTTAACAAGCAAGTTAGGCACATATAAGCATATATAGGCAAACAAGATGAAGAGAAACATGAGAAAACATATAGGATATAGACAACTAGCTAGATCACATGGCAATATCATCTAAATCAACAATGAGTAGTTTAGATAGAATAAAATTGAATTTCTCTCTAGCTAGAGGTTTTGAAAAAATGTCCGCCCATTGGTTTTCTATGTCCACATGTGTGATATAGATATCCTTCTTGGCAATGTGGTCATGAAGAAAATGGTGATGAACCTCTATATTTTTAGCTCTACTATGCAATATAGGATTATGAGAAAGATTAATTGCACTAGTATTATCACAAAAGATACGAGAAGCATCAAAAAATATGTTAAAGTCTTGGAGCATTTTCTTCATCCATAGGACTTGTGCACAACAACTCCCGGCTGCAATGTATTCAGCCTCGGTAGTTGATAATGCCACTGTGCTCTATTTCTTGGAGAACCAAGACACCAAGCATGGTCCTAGAAGGAAGCAAGTGCCACTTGTTCACTTTCTATCAACCAAACACCTTGTGTAATCTGCATCACTATATGCTCTAAGAGTAAAATCCCTTGATTTAGGATACCATAGTACAAAATTTTGAGTTTTGGCTAAGTACCTGAAGATTCTCTCAACAATAAGATGTGACTTCTTGGGGTTAGATTGAAAGTGAGCACACAAGCCAACACTAAACATAATATCATGTCTAGAGGTAGTTAAATAAAGTAAACTTCCAATCATACCTCTATAAAGCTTCTCATCTACCTTCTCACCTTCTTCATCCTTATCAAGTTTGGCGGTGTTGGACATGGGTGTATCCATCGGCTTCATGTTCTCCATCCCAAAGCACTTGAGTAGTTCATTTGTGTACTTTCCTTGGTTGATGAAGTTTCCTTCTTTCATTTGCTTAATTTGAAAGCCAAGGAAGAAAGTCAACTCACCCATCATGCTCATCTCGAACTCACTTTGCATAAGAGAACTAAACTCCTTGCAAAGATCAAGATCAGTCCCGCCAAAAATGATATCATCAACATAAATTTAAATTATAAGAAAAGTGCTAGAAATGTGTTTTAGAAACAAGGTAGAATCAACTTTTCCCGTGATATACCCATTGTCTAACAAAAAGTTCTTTAATTTCTCATACCAAGCTCTAGGTGCTTGTTTGAGTCCATAGAGAGCTTTTTGCAACAAATAAACATGATTGGGTAACTTGTCATTTTCAAAGCCCGAAGGTTGAGCAACAAATACTTCCTCCTCGATTGTACCATTCAAAAATGCACTTTTAACATCCATTTGATATACAGAAAATTTTTGTAACTAGCAAAGGCAAGTAGCATACGAATAGATTCTAATCTAGCAACAGGAGCATAGGTTTCATCAAAGTCAATACCTTCTTGTTGATTGTAACCTTGTGCTACTAACCTTGCCTTGTTCTTACCACTTTTCCTTTCTCATCCAGCTTGTTGCGATAGACCCATTTGGTTCCAATGATCTTTCTATCACATGGTCTTGGCACTAGAGTCCACACACGATTCTTCTCAAATTGCTCTAGATCTTCTTGCATTGCTAGGATCCATTCATCATCACCAAGGGCTTCTTTGATGTTCTTTGGATCCAGCTGTGAGATGAAGGCATTGTCCTCTTGTTCTTTGTTGTAGGCAGCTCTTGTCTTCACTCTCTCAAAAGGGTTTCCAATGATCAACTCCTTGGGATGATTCTTTGCAAAACGGGGAGTAGGATCCTTCTTTTCTTCATCTTCTTCTTGTATCACCAGCTTACCTTTTTTGTCGATGTTGAGGTATTTAAGGATAGGAATCAATTCATCTGCAACATCATTATCAACAACATGCTTTCCAACAACAGGGTTAGTTTCAATAAACTTAACATTGATAGATTCTTCAATTTTAGACAATTCAATGTTGAATACTCTAAATGCCCTGCTTGTAGTGCTATAGCCAAGGAAGAAAGCCTTATAGGTTTTCGGATCAAACTTGTTGAGAGAACCCTTCGTGTTTAAAACAAAACAAGGACATCTGAAAATATGAAAGAAATCAATGGATGTCTTTCTACCACGCCACAGCTCATAGGGGGTTTTCTTCAACGAAGGATGTGTAAAAACCTGATTCTGCACAAAACAGGAGGTGCTAACGGCTTCGGCCCAAAACTTCTTAGGAAAGTCATATTCAAGAAGAATTGTCCTTGCCATCTCTTGAAGTGACCTGATATTCCTCTCAACTACCCCATTTTGTTGAGGCATACGAGGAGAAGAGAAATTGTGCGAGTAACCCGATTTTTCACAAAAATGCTCAAAAAGATCATTTTCAAATTCTCCCCCATGGTCACTGCGGATAGAAACAATCTGATAAGAAACTTCATTTTCAACCCATTTACAAAAGCTCAAGAAAACATCAAGTGTATCACTTTTTGAAATGAGAAAGAAGGTCCAAGTATATCGAGAGAAGTCATCAACAATAACAAGATAATACTTGGAACCACAAAGCGTTTGCGTTCTCATTGGTCTGAATAGATCAATATGAAGAATTTCAAGAACTCTTTCGGTACTCATGAATCCTTTAGACTTGAAGGAGGATTTGGTTTGTTTCCCTTATGTACAAGGTTGACATTCCTCATCCTTTTCAAAATCCAATTTTGGAAGTCCTCAAACCAAATCCTTTTTGCTCAACTTCTTCATTTGATGCAAATTCACATGACCCAACCGACGATGCCAAATAGAAAGATCGTTTTTATCCACTACCAAGCATCTATCAAGTACAGGCTTAAGAGCATCAAGAACAATAACATAAAGATTACCATTTCTAGTTCCCTTATATATGACATTGTAAGAGAGGGAATCTAGAAGCAAACATTCTAAAGATGTAAACAATACAAGATATCCATTATCACATAGTTGACTTACACTAATCAAATTGTGATGTAGGCCGTCAACAAGAAAAACATTTTTGATACAAAGCTCATTGATTACATCACCCTCACCTATGACCTTACCCTTCTTGTTGTACCCGAAGGTTACCGATCCTCCTTTCTTTTTCATGAACTTGTTGAAGTGGTTGATTTCACCAGTCATGTGCTTAGAACAACCACTATCAACAATCCATCTCTTTTTAACCTACAAGAATGAAGGATGTCAGAATCCAACTCAAACTTTTGGGTCCGGGGTTAGCTTGGGGACCCATTTCATCTTTGGGTTGGTCCCCTTAGGCTTGTAAGGACAATAAGTAGAATAATGGTCATCACATTTGCAATGGATACATATCATAGGGTTCTTAGATCCGGAAGACTCTCCATGGAAGATAGGAGGTTCCACACTCTTCTTCATACCCTTATTCTTTCTCTTACTCTTACCTTTGGGAGCAGTCCCGTTGTATCCCAAAACACTAGTACCAATTTGTTTGGTAGAGTGTTCTAGGACATCATTGAGGGATTTCTTTCCTGAAAGAAACTTTTGTAAAGAAGATCTTAACTTAGCATTATCATCACTAAGGTTAATGACTGTAGTAGACAGACTAGCAAGATCATCTCTAGCATGCAATAGGTCGGCCTCTAAACAGAGGGCTTTATTATGAAGAGAATCCTTTTCTAAGGTTATGCTAGAAACTTCATTTCTTTGCAAAATAGGTCTAGAAGATAAATCATTAACTTGAGAAAGCAATTTGGCATTTTCAGATTTAAGCAAGACAATAGGCATAAACTTCCTTTCTCCTAGCATCATCAATGAGTTTGATTTCTATATTTTCAAGTTTGAGAACATCAAGCTCATCTAGACACTTTTGGTTATCTATCTTAAGATTTTCAATATTTTTAAGATAAACAAAATTTTCAACCTCTAATCCATTATGTTGAAGTTCAAGGTCAAGGAATTCTCCTTGCAAAGAGTCAATGCTATCAAGGAGCAATTTTTCATTTTTATCAAGAATCTCAATTTTAGCATAAAGATCATCAACTATCTTGCCTAACCTTTTCCTTTTAGACTTCATTTAGTAAAAGAGGATTTGCATTCATTTAGCATATCAATGAGAGTTTCCTTAGATAGCTCATGCAAATTAACATTACTTACCTCATTTACCTCACTTACCTCACTTATATCTTCACTAGTAGAGGCCATGAGTGCAAGGTGGCATTCTCCATCATCGGAGCTTGAGGAGCTTGAAGAAGACTCCCCCCAAGCTGCATGAGCTGCATCTTTGGATCTTCTCTCTTTCTTTTCTTTCCTCTGGTACTTGCCTTCTCTCTTGTACTCCTTGTCTTTCTTGTGGCTACTCTTGTGATGGCTCTTCTTGGCCTTGGGCAGTCACTCTTATAATGGCCCTTTTGGCCACACTCATAACACCTTGGAGTTGAAGAAGAAGGCTTCCCCTTGAAGTGCTTTCCCTTAGAGTAGTTTGCTTCATGCTCATTAGGTCCTTCATCTTCACTTGAGGAAGGGGTAGGAGACTTCAAGGCTAGTTGTTTCCGCCGCACCATTTCTTCAATTTGGGCTTTGGAGGTTGTGTCTTTTATCTTCTTTGACACCTTCTCTTCTCTCTTCTCTTCCTCTTCTTGCTTGTCAAGCCTAGGTTCATGGGCTTGGAGGTTACCAACCAGCTCCTCGGTTGACAACTCACTTATCTTGTACACCTCTTCAATTGAAGTGACCTTAGGCTCCCATCTCTTAGGAAGAGATCTCAAGATCTTGGAGTTGATGGTGCCTTTATCTAGCACACTCCCAAGGGCAACTAATCCATTGATGATCACATTGAGCCTAGTGTACATATCGGCCACTCTCTCATTCTTACCCATCTTGAAGTTTTAAAGTAGCCCACCAAGCATGTAGATCTTGTCTTCCTTGACTTGCTCTGTACCTTCATAGGTGACACAAAGCTTGTTCCATATTTCATGTGCGGTGTCCCATGTGGAGATGTGATTGAACTCAGATGGGGTGAGAACTGCATAGATGATGCTCACCGCCTTGGCATTCAATTGGGCTTGCTTGCTTCATTTGTGCTTCAGTCCAAGTGGAGATGTCCCCCTTTGGGTCTTCATACTTGAGATGAACAACTTTCCACATCTCATAGCTCACACCTTGTAGATAGAATTGCATTCTCCTCTTCCAATATAGGAAGTTGGTGTCGTCGAAGACCGGAGGTCGCATGGAGAAGTTCCCTTCTAGGTTGAGGGATCCAAGAGACAAATCTCCCACCTTCTCTTACTTTTTGAAGTAGCTTTGAGAAGACTCGCTCTGATACCACTTGTTGGATCAATGGGCTCTAGAGGGGGGGTGAATAGAGATTCACAAACTTCACAAAACAAATTAGACCACCAATTTATATTAAGTGCAGAAAATAAACCAAGCAACAATTTGATGTCTTAATCTAACATTCATAGCAAGGATAAGAGACAAGGAAGAGCAAGCACTTGGACAGGTGGCTAAGAGTGGTTCCATGTCCTAAACATAGGAGCAATGTTAGTCCACTACCTAGAATAGGATAGTCTCTAGGATTTAAAATCTTGGTACTCTTATATTCCACAATAAGATTACAAGACACAACAACCACACATCCAAGGGCTTAGTACCTCAAGCAAAGATCTTCAACCTATAGAAGGAGCTTACCCACTTGAATTCTAGGAGTCTTCAGCCATCACCACGGACTTACCCACTCCTTTCTTCAAGTCTTTTGCCTTCAAGGGATTACCCATCTTTCTTGAGCACTTCCTTCATCATCTCCTTCACTTGGAGACCTTAGAGCACCAATCTCCTTTATTGGAGACCTGGAGCAGCTTTCCTTCTTCAACCTTGAAGAACAACAACACCTTCTCCTTCACTTGGAGAAGCTTCTTCAATCTTCTTCTTCAAAGAGAATGGAGGTAGGAAGATGGAGAAGGAGAGCTTTACATCAATACATGAAGTAGCTCTCTTACACAGGAACCTATCTCACCCATACTCACAAATTTGACTTGAAGATAGAGGGAGAAAGGGGCTTAAAGGGTTAGAACACTCTCAACTATGATAGCACCAAGTTTGCAATGAATGAGCAGCCTTGGAATGAACTCCAAGAGGTCTATTTATAGTTTAGGGTGCCCCTTTAAGTTGTGGGACACTTGGATATGAAAATAGCCATTTTTTGTTCAAAGAAATGACTCTATTTTCATCCAAAATAGTCACCAACGGTCACATCACTTTTTTCTATAATTTCTGTACAGTGCAATCGATCGAGTTTCAATAAAGTTAACTGAACCGATCAAGTAAAAGACAAAGCTAATTTTAAATCATTGGTCGAGTTTGTCCTGGGGAAACTCGACCGTCCATTTAAAATCAAAATGGTCTTGTAATCAATCGGTCAAGTTTTGTGGAAACACAACTCGACCGATGCAATCTCCAGAAAATCAACTAAGGATGATCGGTCAAGTTTCAATGCTTAGAAACTCGACCGACCAAGTGCCTAAAATCAATTTTCTAAATTGCATCTAAAGTGATCTAATTATGGTGTTTTATGTCCCAAACATTTTTCTCATCTAAGTTACAAGTCAATTCATAATTACAAGTGATTACAAAGCAATTTTAAGGTCATTAACATAGAAATCCCAAATTGCACGCTTGTAGCTATTTGACTTGAACTTGAGCCATTCTAGGGCTTTGGATTTTAGATCCTTTTCATGTACCTAATGCCTGAAAACAATCTTGAAACATACATATTAGATACATATGAATGGAATGGTTAAGTTATTATCAATATATAGGCAATGTGTAACCTCTAGGTCAACAATGACCTTAGTAGGTATGGGTATGTATATCTTATGAAACACAAGTCAGAAACTCTTGAAATGTTCAAGACTTTCATGAATGAAGTTAAGAAGCAACTTGGTAAGAGTATTAAAGCACTCCATTCAGATCAAGGTGGAGAATACTTAATCCAAGAGTTTGAGGACCTTCTTAGAGATCGCAGTATTGTATCACAATGGACTCCACCTGGTACACCTCAACATAATGTTGTGTCAGAAAGAAGGAATCATACATTATTAGACATGGTAATATCAATGATGAATTCAGCCAAACTTCCAATATCATTATGGGGATATGCTCTTGAAACTGCAACATTTACACTTAATTGTGTACCTTCCAAATCGATTCAAAAGACACCATATGAGATATGGAATGGGAATCATCACAATTTGTCTATGTTAAAGATTTGGGTATGTGAAGCTTATGTTAGGAAACAATTTCCTATAAAGCTTGGACCCAAATATGAAAAATGTTATTTTGTTGGATACCCCAAGGAAACTCGGGGATACTACTTCTACACACCAACTGACAACAAAGTGTTTGTTGCTAGGACTACTGTATTTCTTGAAAAGGAATATATTTCTAAAGGAATCAGTGGGAGGAATGTAGAGCTCGAATAAGATCGAGATCAACAAGAAAGTAGAGAACCTGAGGAGGTATATAAGGAATATGAGGACTGATGTAGCCCTATTTTAGGGATCCATCTTGTGCCATTTTGTACTTAAATCACATCTAGACATGTTAGATTACAAGCTAATTATCCCAATATGCATATCATTGCCAAATGCACTTATGGATGTTCTTTGCATCATTTTTAGGTAGTTGGACCATGATTAGGGTGAATGAGAGAGAAGGAAGGAGTCCTAGGGTTCCTTTACTCATGGAGGGGTCCAAAGAAGGCCCCAAAGCTCCCTCAAACTACCTTCAATGGCTAAGGATCGACATCAAGAAAAGAATTCATGGATGATGGTGATTCAAGTTCAATTTACTATTGTAGACCCAAACATAGTTGTGGGCATACCCCCATGGTCGTGTCTTTTTTGTGAAGAATCCTCAAAATCAACAGGGATGTGCCTAACTCGCCACGGCCACATCCATCAAACACGGATGTGGCCTATTGAAGATACCACAGCTGGGACCAACAACATGGTCGTGGCCAGCAGAGGAGAAGACGGTCGTGGTGCTCCCACACAGACATGGGAATTTTGTGCAAGGAACCCTGGATTCAACAGGGATGCGCCCAACTCGCCATGACCGTGGCCTCTGAAGATCGACTCACCCGTGCTGCTTCCCCACGATCAGTTCCTCCTCCTCTAAAACAGTCGTGTTACTCAACATGGCCGTGGTGCTACTCACCCAACACAACCGTTGCACTCCTCCATGGTTGTGACCACCTCATATACTTGCATTTTCACCATCCTTCCATACCATGCCTGTGTCCACTCTCCACGACCGTTCTCATCTCCACCCACCACGGCCGTGCTGTCGAGCCACGACCATGTTGCCACCCAAAACCTACCACTTTCTGCACTGATTTTCCCACAATACCCCTACTTACCCTAGTGCTTCCACCCCCACCTATATATACATGGGTGGTGGCCAAAACACTAGGTTATCTACTCCTAGCCTCCATTACTCTTTTCCACCCACTCCTTGAGCATTTAGTGCATTTCCTTTGTATTTATGCTCTCCACCCACCATTTCCATCTCCATTTCACCTTGGAAACCTAGTTTTCTAGGTCTTCCTCCATAATCCCCCATATCTTCATGCCCATATGCACCTTTGGAGGAGAGAGGATATCCCCAACCAGCTAGGAGGTGAAGAAGAAGGCTACTTCCACTAGATCCATGGAGTTTCTTCCCCTTCTTCCCCATTCTTTTGCTATTTCATTGACTATGTGTAGCTAAGCCCCTAGTGGTGGGTTGTTTGGGGATAAAATGTGACTTTGATACCATGTTGGGGGAATTTTTTCTTGAAATTAACTTATTTCCATCTATGATGATTGCTCCATGGTTTTGTCTACTATCCCATTGCCATGCTTGTGATTTATGCATTTTGATGTGAATTGATTGTTTGATAGTGCTTAATGATACCATGTTTCTAGGAGAATTGAGATGCATGTGGAAATCTTAGGAATGACTCCTAGGTCCCAATAGGGGATCCCTATCTTGTCCCCTATGTTCCTACATGCCTACCTCCTCTCCTACTACTTGGTATGAGACCTAAGTTTCTAGTATATATAAGTGGGATTGATGTGATTGCCTAGGGTTTCCTAAAGGCTAGAATGGCTAGTAGCATGAGGTCAAATACCCTCATATCTACTCCCATATCTACCCTTGGCCCTTAATTGCTCAATACCACTTATCCTATAAACCTAGATTTGGCTAATCCTATTAGAATTAAACCTAACCCTAGTCTTCCACTAGTAGTATAGGGTATATTCTAATAGAATTTGCCTGATTTTTTGGTTTGGTAATCTAGATGAAAGACGAGAACCATGCTTGTCCAATAACCTCCCCCAACTAATATTAAAGTTACATCCCCAAATGGGCCACCTACCTTAATCATCTTGTTTAAAACTCAACTTGCTTTGTTTTCTTACTTAAGCTAGTATAGTCTAGTTGTTCTTGCTTAACCTAGTCAATTGCTCAGTTTTAATAGTTAGGGTTAATTTAGATCTTTTCTTTCTTTAGTGGTTAACTTATTTTCTAAATTGCTTCTTGCTCCTCTAGTGTAGTTTAACTTACCTTTGTTCTTACTTAGTTAGTTGGTTAAAATAGTTTGTTAAACTTGCTTGTTTAAGATAACTTAGGTTTAATTCTGCATTTCCTACTCATTCACTTAGATTAATCACAAAACAAATCCCTTTTAAACCCTTCAACCCTGATCTCTACAATTGGAACATAGCCAACACTATCCTAGCTCCAGTACCCCATCTATCCCTGAGGATCGACCCCTATTCCTGTCAATCACCTATACTACAATAGTACCATGTGCGCTTACGGGTGACCTATTTGGTACTATGATCGACTTGGTTAGGGCTAATAAATTTTTTGAAAGATCCACACGTGTCCTCCCTTAGGGGTGCATCTAGCCACCTCCAGTTGGCTAGTTTGTAGCCTTGGTGGGAATCACACCAAGCTTTCTGGCGTTGTTGCCAGGGATAGAGGAGCTCAACCTAGCTAGTTAGTGTAGCTTGGCCTTTCCTTTTTCCCTCATCATTGCTATTCTTTATTCTTTGTTCACTTTTGCATATTGCCATTCTAACTTGGTATCTTGTTGATTGTTTGTGTATTGTGTAGGTGACAACTCTACATGTGCCACACACATTCCACTTATACCGACTTGGTGTTGTACGATCTCGAGATAGGTAGAAGGAGATGCCAAAGTCACCACAACCAACACCGAGAAGCTGAGACGGCAGACAACAACCATCATGTGAATGCACCACCACCTCCAACGCAGCCCAACCACCCACTCCACAAGTATTTCACCCCGGGGAACTACAATTCACCTATTGCCACCCTAGTTTACCAAATTCTGGATCAACATTTCTCCATTCCACCTGCACTCCTTGGACTCCTTCCCACTTACTATGGGATGGAGAATGAGAATCCCTACCATCACATCGATGCATTCCTTGAGACGTGCTCCAGTTTCCATACCCCCACCACCACCGATGACTCCATCTGAAGAACCCTCTTTCCATTCTCCCTAAAACAAAAAGCTAAAGAGTGGTATGTTTCGAAGCCAGAGATGGTAACCTGGAATGAAGTCAAGAATTAATTCCTTAAAAATTTCTTCCCGATTGCTAAGCTAACCTATATGACAAGATGCATCACTTCCTTTGCCCAGAAAGAGAATGAACCCTTCCATGAGGGGTGGGAGAGGTTCCAAAAACTTCTCCATGGTTGCCCCCACCATGAAGTGCCATTGTGGCAACTAGTTCAAGCCTTCTACACTGGGCTTGAAGAACAGAGACAAAACAATGTTGACTTCTCATGTGGTTGCACTTTCATGGAAAAGCCACCTGAGGAATTCTGTCCTTTGTTCGAGCATCTTGCTAAAAACTCCCACCATCAACATCTCATTATGGAACATGATTGACAATATAAGCTTTATAAGAACTTATCACAACACATAAGGAACTTATAAATAACTTCAAGGTATAACAAGATCACCTACACAAGAAAGGCCTCAACCAATGTTTCGTGTTTTGCCTTAAGCAACAAATACTATTCAGTTGGATTATGTGTTATTATTCCCTAAGGAAGTGAGTCGTACCGCTAAAATCCAACCATCGACTACGAAGCCCAGAACCGGTTCCATACAAGGTCAATGGAAGAGTCGGACTCCATGACCTCTCCACTTTGTGATCAGTGCATGAGAACCAAAGCAGGACCTCAGTCACATGCTTAAGTGGCCTCAGCCACAGGGTCAGCTCCGCAAGCTACCCATAACCCTAGCCCACCTTGGTACATGCCTCGGCGCTAGTAAACCTTGATCCACGGTCCTATTCACCGTGCTCTGAGTCATGAATGCATTCATGCTCTTATCACATATCCTGAGCCATGGGCCTGTTCACCATGCTCCGTATATCCTGAGTCTGCAACTGCAATTGCACTCAAATCCTCCTATTTTCCGACTAGGAGAAACCCACACATATTCAATAATATGCACTTCCAGGTTAACCCGCAAGAGAACCTGTTTCACCATCACCAGCTCCTTACGATGATGGATCTATGGCCTGGGAAAACTACATGATATGTTCCACTGTAATTAATTAACATATTTTAAGTGGATTGTTGAGGCAACCAAGTTGTAGAACATAAACAACATTGAGTTACATTAATATTGTCGTCATCACATTATCCTTGGATCTCAATACCTCATCACAGAAAGACACTACCTCTCAAGTCATCATCATCTTACAACATCACCTGGGATAACAATCCCTTATCTCATCATCAAGAGGATAACACCTCAACTAGGCACTCAACCTTTATCAGGTCTATAGACCTTTCTCATCATACTGGTGATACATGTTATCTCATCAACAAGGATTATCATGATGCAGTGTTATTCAAACACATATACCTCATAGTTCTTACTTGGCTATGAATTCATCTAATGCACATGTATGGTTAGTATGCACATCAAGAGAGATAAATTAAAATCACCAAACATAGATCTTCATGATTACCATGTTATTAAGGTTGCAGATGCACATGTCATGATCATAATCATATGAGGCATACACCGCATTACTTACATTATTTTGTTATCAGATCATGAGCCTCTACTTATGCCTTTTATCTTATAAACATAAACAATATCTTGATTTAGCAATCATCTTTAAGCATCAAGCATAGCATTGGTTCACAACCCATCATCCATATCTCATTATAAACATAAGTGCGAGTTTAAGAGAATAGATCGCTACCTAGGATTTCCGGGTTAAGAATAACCCTTACTAAGGTACCAGCTACCCTCACTGAAAGTGTGACGGGTAGTGCATCCCTTACTACAGGTAGTATCGGGTAGCGGGTAGGGTAACTACCCTCACCAAAGCCTATCATCCAAGGCACGTAGCCACATATCGGCCGACCCAAGGACAAGGTTGTACCAGGCAACCAGGCTTGTGTTGTGTCGTACAACCAGTTGCAAGGGGGTGCTATCGAGCAGCTCCTATCGTGCAACCAAGCAACATGGGGGTAGCGTGCAGTTGGGTTCAGGAGGTGTATCATACATCTGGGTCTAAAGGACATATCGTGCACCCAAAGCTATGTGTGTTGGGCATCTAACTGCATCGGCTAAGACCCTATCAGCTATCTAGGGTTAGGGTCCCTATCAGGCAACCCTCCACCATATTGCCCAAACTAGTATCGGCCAGTAGCATGGCGCCCAAGCTCAGCTCAGTATCACCCAACAAGAACTCGATACAAAGGCACCAACAGAAGGCCTATCACCCAACGAGATCTAGCACACCATATCAGTCACCATAAAAGCCACTAGGGTTGACCACTCAACCATATTGGGCAACTCAAGACCAACACAACTTGTGTCGCCCAAGGCACCAACAAGGTCAAGGTAGTCTTATCAGGCACAAAGCCAACAACACTCAACATGGTATATTGGCCAAAGACAAAAACCCAAGATGAGGGGTGTGTCAGGAAACATCACCACAAAGATGTAAGACACAAAGTTTCATAGTGGCTTGGTCATCATCAACCTCAAGATCACCATCATCAAACCCTAATAGATCAAGAGAGTTGGCTCACCTCTCAACAACCAACAAAGAGGGGTTTTGCACAACCTCCATCACATATCTCGGGCAACATGATAGATCATCTCCATATCGGCTAAGATCCCAACCTCAACTAGGTCAACAACCAACCAAGGCTCACCTCTCAAATCCATAGTGACAGAAGGGTGTTGCCCAAGAAACTAGAGTATAGACTCACCTCTAAAAAACCAAGTGAGAGGGGTGTTGCCTATACCACTAGAGTCGAACTCACTTCTCAAGACCAAACTGAGAGAAAGGGGTTTTGCCCAAGAAACTCTAAACATATGGTTTGGACATTAAGGTCAAAAACACCTCTACAATATTAACGTATATTCAACAAGAACAAAGATACAAACTAGAGCAAGAAACATATCTAGCAAGAAGCATATCCAGCAAGATACATTGTTGATCAAGGTGAAACATAACATGCAACAAGAAAAGGAAGTAGTATAGCTAGGGTTAGGAGTTATGTAACCCACCTTAAGCAAGCTCCAAGCTCCTAGCACCAACCTCCCAAGCTCCAAGCACCACCTTCGGCCACCTCAAGAAGGAAGACAAAGCTTGTAACCACCATGGATGAAGAGCAAGCAAGAAAGGAGAAGAAGGTGATAAGGAAAGAAGGGGAGATGCTCACCATAAGAAGAAGAACAAAAAACTCTAGGGTTCAGACACCACTAGAGGAAGAAGAAGACTCCAAGGAGAGGATTGGCCACCAAGATATCTCCTCCTAGTGTATCGGCCACCAAGGAAGGAAAGGAAGAAACACCAACTAAAGGGATCCTAAGCAAGAGAAAGGAGAGGCATATATAGAACAGGGTGAAGGAGAAAATAAGGCAAGGTGTCACCCACCTAGGGACACTTGTCCATGGGCAATGCTACCTTCTCATCTCGCCACATCCACGTGTCCAAGGCATCTTCCACATGCAAGCATCATGCACCAAATGTCCACAAGGAGGGTGACACAAACGATGCCAAGGGTCAAAGAGGTCAAAGGCCGATACAACTCATGGGCGATACACCCTTTGCCCGACATAGTCATGGTTGAAACAGCATGGTCGACACACACTTGCCCGACACAAGGTCCATTAAGGCAAGGCAAGGCCCAAACAAGGCAAAAAAAGGCCCAACAAGGCTCAACCAAACCCAAGGTAACTCAAGCAACAAGCCCAACCCTTCCTCTCAACTCTAGAGGAAGCAAGGAGAGAGAGAAACATATCTCAAGGTGACAAACTTGCTCATCAACCCTAAATTTGGGTTATTTTCAAGTAGTACCTCCAACTCTCAACAAAGCACAAACAAACCCTAATCACCACTAAAGGTGATTAGCAAGCAATTAGGCACAAGGTTTAGGCAAAGAAAATAGGATAAGCCCAAAATGAAGGTCAGGATCCTTACAACTACCCTCTCCCATTTCTTGATCAGACTCTAGAGAGGCCAGTGGGGCAAAGCTTCTATTGTTTCCTTGATGGGTACTCTGGATACTTCCAAATTTCCATACATTATACAGATCAAGAGAAGACAATATTCACCTTCCCGAGTCATACATTTTCCTACCAAAGAATGCCATTTGGATTGTGTAATTCCCCTTCTACATTTCAGAGATGTGTGACCTCAATTTTTGCAGCTATGCTTAATTCTTCATTGGAAATGTTCATGGATGATTTCTCGATCTTTGGTAAAACTTTTGATGAATCCTTACTTCATTTGGATGTTGTTATTGAAAGATGCGTAAAGGTTCACCTAGTTCTATCTTGGGAGAAGAGCCACTTCATGGTGCCCGAAGGCATTGTTTTGGGCCACCAGGTTTCAAAGGATGGAATTGAAGTTGATAGGGTTACAATGGATCTCATTTCTACTCTTACTATTCCTTCCACCATAAGACAGGTCCGGTCTTTCTTGGGACATGCAAGTTTCTACCGCAGATTCATAGAAGACTTTAGAAAGATCTTGAGACCTCTATGCCACTTACTTGAGAAGGATGTTGAATTTCATTTCGATGACAAGTGTGTTGAAGCCTTCAACCACTTGAAGAAAAACTAGTTTTTTCTCCTATGATGCAGCCCCCATATTTCTCTTTGCCGTTCGAGATTATGATCAACGCATCCGACATGGCAGTGGGGTATGTATTAGGCCAAAGTGTTGGATGGATTCCACATGCTATCTACTACGTAAGCAAAACTCTAGATGAAGCCCAAAGAAACTACACAACCACTAAGAAGGAGTTGCTTGCAGTTATCTTCTCTCTTGACAAGTTCCAATCATATCTTTTACAAAACAAAGTTGTGATATACATGGACCATGTTGCACTAAAGTACCTCATGTCAAAGAAAGATTCAAAGCCAAGGCTGATCAGATGGATTTTGTTTCTTTAAGAGTTTGATGTGGAGATTGTAGATAAGAAGGGAGTGGAAAATGGTGTTGTCGACCATCTATCCCAAATTAATGAGCCATTTAATGATACAAATCGAATCAAGGAGATGATGCCACATGAACAACTCTTCCTACTCTCATCTACTCAAAATCCATGGTATAAACACATAGCTAATTTCATGGATAGTAGAAGGATACCTAGCACATGGACAAGGGAGGAAAGAAAAATATTATTTTCTATGGTAAAAAGCTATGCTTGGGATGACCCTCACCTCTTCAAATATTGTGTCGATTAGCTCATTAGGAAATGTGTTCTGGAGATAGAACAACAAGAAATCCTATCCATGTGCCATTCTGGAATATGTGGTGGTCATTTTGGAGGAAAATGCATGGCTGCAAAGGTTATTCAATGTGGGCTTTATTTGACATCCTTGTTCAAAGATTCCCATCAATTCTGCAAGAGTTGCTTGAAGTTCCAAAAAGTGGGCACTATCTCCAAGAGGGACATGATGCCTCTATCACCCATTCTAGTGGTGGAGGTGTTTGATGTATGGGGAATTGACTTCATGGGTCCTTTTCCTCCCTCCTATGGGTATGTCTATATTATTTTCTCCATGGACTATGTGTCAAAGTGGATCGAGGCTGTTCCAACCCATACAAATGACCACAAGGTGGTGTGTGACTTCATCAAATCAAACATTTTTATCCATTTTGGCATTCCAAGGGCCATGATTAGCGATGGTAGAAGTCATTTCATTCACCGCACTTTTGAAGGGTTTCTGAACAAGCATGGAGTAAACCATCGAGTAGCCACTCCTTACCACCCTCAAACTAGTGGCCAAGTTGAGTTGGCCAATCGAGAGATAAAGCTCATTCTAGAGAAAATAGTTAGACTAGACTGCAAGGATTGGTCACTCAATCTTAATGAAGCTTTATGGGCATATCAGACTGCATACAAAGCCCCGATTGGCACTACACTATTCGAGGTAATCTATGGAAAAAGCTGCCATTTGCTGGTTGAAATGCAACACAAGGCATTATGGGCTTTGAAAAATATGGATCTTGATGGAGAAAATGCCGGAATGAAGAGGAAGTTTCAATTGAATGAGTTGGAGGAAATGCCCCATGAGGCGTATGACATGTCCAAGAGATACACGGAGAGGACTAAGTTTCTTCATGATTAGATGATCAAAAAGAAGGAATTTGAGCCCGACAAGTGGGTATGGTTGTACAATTCAAGGATGAAGTTATTTCCCAGAAAACTATGATCTAGATGGGAAAGACCTTATCTCATCAAGAAAGTGTATCCATCTGGGGTTGTTGTGATATGTGAGAAAGAAGGAGCAAAAGAATTCATCGTCAATGGACAAAGATTGAAGCCAGTTGTGGAAGTAGGCTCAGACAAGGCCAACCAAAGTTTTGATATTGTGATGCTTGTAGAAGAACAACAATCTGATGAAGAGATGTGTTTGGAAGTGGATGAGAAAGAGATATACTACAAGGATGCCTTGAGAATCCTAAGGAAGCGAAAGAAGTCAAGAATCAATAAGCCCGACTGAAGGCGTAAAATTTAGCACTAGTGGGAGGCAACCCACGTGGATTGAGATTCTCAAACCATACTTTTTGATAGTTTTGTTTTATTTTCTACAAATACACACACACTTGTGTTTAATGATTTTTGTTTGAGTTTTGATGGAACGACATGTGTTAGGCACTAGAGACAGAGGGATCAAAGTTGAGTCATGGTCATTTAGGAAAATTTGTGACAGAATGCCAAAGAAAAATGAAGTTCTTGATTTTGAATTGAGAAAGTTGAGGGACTTCCCCCAACACGGCCGTGGAGTTTGGCCACGGCCGTGACATATGTGGAAAAACACGACCGTGGCCCGCCACGACCATGGAATTTATTTCTCCAATGTTACAAAGATGTCAGGCATTGGGGTAAATGGCCATTGGCTTGGCCGAAAGCCACAGCCGTCGCAAAGATTGATGTCCACGATCGTGGTATTGGACCATGACCATGGCAAGTTTATAGGGAAACGGTCTTCATCGACAACACAATAGTGGCACCCCACCAAGGACATGCTACCAAACCTAGGCCAGGACCGTGGCCACTTGCCACGACTGTGGCCACTTGCCACAACCGTGGCCCGACCCGATTCTGGAAACAAATATAGCTTTTATACACATCAACTCGACTCCTTCTTTATTTCTTCCTCTTCTTCCTCAAGTGCACGACCGTGGCGGCGCACAACAACTCTAAGCTCCACTGTTCTCTACCTCCAACACCTCAAACCACCTACAATCAACCTACAATCGATAGCAAATCATTCTAGAGCCATCGCCCTTCCATTTCCATCACCTTCCCTCTCTCAATCGACCCTCCATCTCCACCTTCATCTCCAATCCACCCAACAACCTTCCTCCCCTAAACCTCCACTTAAACCCACCATTTTTTTCCCAAATCCATAGAAAACCCCAAATCCACCATATAAACATCATTATCCTTCCATTCTACACCTAAATCCACATCCATATCACCCCCTATACAAAAATCCGAATTTCACCCTCCATTTCCACAACCAACCATGAAGAAAATTGGGAAGGCAATCACAAAGGGAGCCAACATCATCACCAGAGGAAACCAGCATTCCAAAAATTCCTCCAATGTTTTTATACCCTCACATACCCCATCCACAACTACCTCTGCATCTCGATCCCTCCGTCACTCACAATCGGTGAGTGCATCCCACACCCATTCATCCGACAACCACCACATCATCAACGCCACATATGAGAGAGATGAAGAAGAAGAGGCGTCTGAGGAAAATCTAGAAAATTTGATTGATGAAGTTGAGCTGGTGATTGCAAAAAGCAGCACCGACATCATCAAAGCGCCCACCAAAGCCTATGCCAACACGCCAGTCGACATCTCACATGGTGGCGGAGCATAGTGAGCAGCCGCAATCTACGCGGCATTTGCATCTGGATGAAGAACAGTTTGCATAGTGGTACAACCTTGACATGAGTTCAGGGTCATAGTCATACAGAGTGGATGAGGAGGAGGAAGACATCGAGGATGAGGAGATGCAACTATCAGGTGAAGGAGAGGACATTTTGGCCCAGCCGGAGGAAGATAGATTGAATACTTTGGGCAAAGCACCCATTGGAGTGTCCTATGGAAGAGGACATAGGCAAAGGAAGATTTCTCTTGCATACTCAGAATCCATGACAAGAACAGTCGTCCCTACCAGATATGGTTGTGAGAAAGCCATTGATGATCGTGGAATCAAAGAATTGGTGGAAGGAAGTTTAAAGGAGATGGGGTTGTGGAACATTCTTTTCACACCCTAAATAACTTACACCACTTTGACTCGGGAATTCTTTGCCACCCTTGAGAAGACAAAGGTGAGAGGGAACATAGCTATCAATCTTGCCATGATGGGAAACATGCACACTCTCACATCAACCGAGTTGAAGTGTGTCTTTGCTGCCAATCTGGAAGAGGTTGAAAATATGGATGATGTCCTACTTGAAAAGGAAGTTGATTTCCATTATGCATATTTCTGGAAGCTCCTGACAGGAAGCGAGGACTACAATGAAGGGAGGTCAAAAACTAATGCCATAAGCAACCTGCTTTTTTGTTATATACAAAAGGTCTTAGCCAACACCATTGTCGGGCAATATGACAATCAAGGCTCAATTTCACAGAAAGACATGTTTGTCTTGATAGCAATGCACCGTAAGAGGTATATAGACCTTGGAATGTTGTTAATTGATCATAGGAGGACCATACCCATCAAAAGTAAAACACCTTTTGTTATGGGTTGCTTGGTAACCTCAATTGCACATGCTTTGGGGTATGATCTTTCTGGAGTGGAGGACACGAGTGGGCCCAATTTTGTTGACCTAAACTATCTTACCCGTTCCCACACTATTAAGTCATGATCAAAAGGATGATTTATTATGCAACTAGTGTGCCCAATTTTGAGCTTGAGTTGCCTTACCACGTTGTGCCACTACTTTCTGTGTTGGGGATCATCTACAAATTGGAGGAAATTTTTTTGAAGTGGCAACAAGCCAAACCAAGAGCAACATACACTAGGGGTGCCACTGCCGCACAAGAAGAGATAGCTAAATCAAATGTACAAGGGCATGAATAAGAAAGTGAAGGAGACAGGAAACCCTGAAAGACAAGAAGGAGGTATGAAGGAACATCCCAGTTGTAGTAGCCCTCTACAAATGCCTACGACATGGCCACCATCCAGGTGCAACTTGAGAGCATTCAGAAGGCACAAAGTGATATGTAGCTAATCCAGCAATACATGTGGCAAGACCAACAATAGATGCACCATCAAGTCAACCACGTGTACCACTACCACCATGCCCAAGAATTAAGAAACCCCGAATGGGTTGGAGACTTTTGGGGTGGCATAGCTGGATATCCTGAGACATACCCTCCACCCTAGGATGACTACTGGGGATATTAATACCAACACCCTCCTGCAATCTCATCCGCTCCTCAAGATCCTCCTCACTCTTCCAACCAGCCGCCATAGCAGTCGTGACACTTCCCTTATCTACCCTACACAATAGTTTCATGCCGAGGACAACATGATTCTAAAGTTTGGGGTGGGTAGGGCGGTACTGTTGGTATGTATGCCCTGAGAGCCAATCATGGGATGATTGATGGGATACATTGAGATTAATTTGATAAACATCAAAGGCAAGCTTCCAATTCTTTCTGGTTCAATCATATGAGATAGTGATAGAATAGATTGAATGTCTAGAGAAGGACAATACTCAATGACGTATGCCTTCAGGTTCAGGACCTGAACGATGAGATCATACAGATGCTAAGAGTTTGTACATTCTTATTATGTCCCTAGTCAGATGTCATTGTGGAAGGTAGATAGACAGCAATGACACACAAGGCTAGATTGTGGTGTTGGTTGATGACAGAATCTCATTAGTCATGATATAGAGATATCAAACCAAACACATAGGTACTTGTTAGAGAACAAGTGTATCGGACAGACCCACCGTGAGTTTGACACATGGAACCATGACATGGTAGTCACAGTCAGTACTCATAGTGATGGTGGTGAGTGTGATTCTTTGACCTGAAATCACTACACTCAACACATGTCGTTGGGCACACTTTGACATCATCGAACGAAGTCCTGAAACATGGGTTGTTATAAAGGTGATGATTGGGTGGCTTTGACACATGGGGTTTTAAGGGGTGAGTGATAGATATGGGATTTGTCCCTCCTGAGGGAGTTTGATATCCAAGGCCACTTGATGAGTAGGATTGAAATAGGCGTGCGCATGCATGTGTGAATCAGTATGTGATATTGATGTCATACATATCTCTTCCAATCTACTCTGAGATCAAGAAAGTGAATAAATGTTGACAGGATGATTATTCCATGCCTCGAGTTCATTTGGGATATCAGTGACAAAGGAATTATACATTCACTGTAACACCATTCACAGATTGTAGGATTGAAAGTTGTTCTCCAACTTTCTATTTCACTTGGGTAGCACTGATGTGTGACTAGGCACCGCTCTTTGCTTGTGAAGTCATAAGTGTTATGCACTTTCACTGCCAACGTGAAAAGGACCTGCAGGGTCACACACATAGGATTTAACCTGGAAGAGGAGTTTTATCCACAAACAATGTTTAGATTGATTACTAAAGGAGTTTAGTAGTTCAATTAAACACTCAATCAATTGATAGCTCAATATCATAATGTTCAAGGTGTTGGACGCATTGATTGGAGTATCGAATTGATTAAAACTACAATTGACTGATTCTGCACTCCCAACTGATCGACTCATGTGATGAACCGATCGGCTGAGCTTGGTGAATGGGTCGGCTCAAATGTTGAGTCGATCGGCTCATAGTCTGGGTGAAATGATTGCTTTAAGAGTTGAAACAATCGATTCAACTGGTGCAACTGAGCAAGTTGGGAAAGTAGGATTGGTGGGAATTTTCCTTTCGTTTCACTTGCCCAATTTGATTGGTAAATAGGATTGGTATTTGATACCAATTAGAAACAAAAGAAGGAAAGTCAATTGGGAACTGGTCAGTACCACGAACCGACCGGTTCAGAAGTGAACCGACCGACTCATGGGTCCCAACCAATCGGTTGAGGTGTCAACCGACCAGTTCAGGTCCCCAACCGACTGTTTCAGTTGTGAAACGATCGGTTCAGGTTGTGAGTTGGTTGTTTTTGTGGAAAATCTTGAACCCTTCTACTCCTGCTTTTAGTCCTGCATTGCCCGAGATGGAGAACCCTGTCCCATGACCCTCCTATATATATAGGGGTATTGGGGGCTTCTCAAAGTACAACTCAGTGCAACCAGTTTCTCTACAAAGTTGTCGTTCTCTCTGGTTTTGGTAACCGAGAGAGCCTGAGCAAGTGCTACCCGAAAAGGGAGGCACAACAAGGGAAAGACAACTACAGTTGTGACTGGTAGCAGGAGAGTGTGTTGGCGACTAGTACGCTGATAGGAGGGTGCGACTCCTTCCAATTCCGTGTGGGACAAGGATAATGGAGTTCCAGGTGGTCCGTGTGGACTAATTTAGAGGCGGGAGATTTCTGCCGCATGGAGGACAACTGTCAATCCCGACAGTCCCAGTGAGACCAGGAGTCGTCAGTCCCAGTGCGACCAGGAGCTACACAGAAACCGTCCAAGATCGGAGGTGAAGACCGCGCAAGGCGCGAGGTATTGTCACTGAGCAAGCCTCGGGACAAGGTATGATTCCACAAACCATCCTTTCCTATTGTATAGACATTGACGTGTTTCCTTGTTTTGGGTTTGGGGAGGAGAAATGTTTTTGTTTCCACTGCCTTCTCTGCCTTCGCTAAAACCCAATAGTGGTATCAGAGCCACGTCAACTGCTTTATACTTTAGAATTATCGATATGATCGATTTTGGTTTGTCGCCTTTATTTATTGCATATGATGCGAATAAAATTGGCTTTATGCATGTCCAATCCTAAATCCACAAATCCCAATTTACATATATGATATGTATTATGAATGCACTCGATTTGCGTCGCCCTTAAACGGGTTTTGTGGTGGATGTATAGCGTGGTTATGGCTAATAAACCCTCTCTGTGTATGGTTGTATGTGGTTGCTTACATCTCGGTCTGCGCACCGATTCCCTTTCTCCTATTCCTGATGTAACTTGAAATAATTCGAGATTTTCTTTCCTACCTTTGCTCCCCTCGAATGTAACTCAAGGTTTCTCTTTTTACAATGTAAAATATGATAGAATTTTATTTCCTATTATGTCAAAGAACGGAGGACATCCTGATGACAGTTGAGACGATCGATTCAAGGCATGAACCGATCGGTTGACGTTCCACACGATCGGTTCAAGGAGTGAGCCGATCGGTTGATGACCGGTTTGAGGAGAGAGACGAGCGGGTGGCAGCCATGATGAGATGCATGATGACCAGACGAACCGATCGATTGGAGGAGCCAACCGATCGGCTGGTGGCACCCAGCCGACCGGCCTGATGGCGAGCCGATCAGTCATATGATGAGTTGATCAAACCCAGAAAGGCAAAGCACAGAGTTCATCTTGTACAAGTTGCATGTGATGTAGACCTAGATGACCGTGATTCCTCTTGGCTCGAGGAATCACATTAGGATGGCCATAATCATCGCTTTTATCATTTTGCATGTTTTCTGTGGGATATAGCATGTATATGATACATACTATGTATTGTGGTGATTGGATATGTATATGTATATAAAACCAAATCCCTCATTAAATATTAAGTTTTAGATTTCTTCCAAATGCGACACACGTGAAAAGCTTGATCGACCAAGTGTGGGCACACCCTAGCGTGGTGCACCGTCTATCTCGTGGAAGTGTGAAGGATGAATGTGTGAGTCTGCCCTAGTAGGGCGCATATTCATCATGTTTACTTTGGGTCGGACTTAACAAGATGACCTAGATAGGATCTAGCAACTTGAGGCATGGAGATGATCATGGCAAGGTGTTGCATATGACATCTTATCAAGAGTTGCATATGATACTATTGGCAAGAGTTGCCTACCTGAGAGATCTAAGTTGTGGGTGACAACCCTAGCTGGTCCATGACTTAGAGGATTTCAAGATCTTGCCCCCTAGAAGGTTGTACGTTGCAATCTTCCAAATTGATGGCGAGGGCTATCAATTTGAAGTAAAATAGTGGGAGCGATAATTAATTAAAGGCCTAATTATATCGTCTACTTTTCAAATCAGTCAAATAAATCAAAAAATAAGTTTTTGGACTAAAATTGCATATTTCCTTTTATAGTTCAAATGGCAACAAACAATAATCACTTTTCTTTGCGATCCATCCTTGAAAAGGACAAGATGAATGGGACAAACTTCCACGACTGGTATAGGACATTGAAAATTGTTCTCACTCAAGAGAGAAAGCTCTATGTCTTGGATACTCCAATTCTAGAGGAACCTGCTCCTAATGCACCAAAGACAGAAAGGGATACAAGAAGCATTTTGATGATGCCATTGATGCAAAGTGCTTGATGTTGTGCTCTTTGAACCACGAGTTGCAGAGACAACATGAGAACATGGGTGTCATTGATATGATTCAACATCTCAGGAACATGTATGAAGATCAAGCACGGCAAGAGAGATACGATGTCTCAAGGGCACTGTTCAAGTGCGTCATGATAGAAGGAGATCCAGTTGGTCCTCACACACTCAAGATGATTGGGTATGTGGAGAACCTGACAAGACTGGGATTTCCACTGAGCCAAGAGTTGGCTACTGATGTGATACTGCAATCGTTTCCAGAATCCTACAGTCAGTTTGTGATGAACTACAACATGAACAACTTTGATAGGCCACTGTCAGAGTTGTTGGGCATGTTGAGGAAAGCTGAGACACAGATGAAGAAGGACAAGCCTAAGTCTGTGATGGTGATCATGAGCAAGAAGGTACTCTCTATCTGGAAGAACAGAAGAAGAAGGAGGCGACAAACATCTCTACTTAAAGGTGTCATGAATGTAAACTTGTAACACTATTTTGAGGTATATGATACCAAGATGTAATGTGTAAAGCACTCAATAAATGGGGCAAGTGTTTCCGCCATATATAGGAGTACTTTAGTTTATTTTCAGCCTAAAAGGCATGTAATACAGTTATGAACTGCTATTTCATATTTTCCAATAGATAGAAACACTTTATTTTTGCATATTGTATGACAATGATGGCAATCAATAAAGTTGATTTTTCAATCTTTTAAAGATATGATCTTTGTGGCAATGCCTTGTTTATCTTGTGGCATTTGATATGCACAAGATAAAATGATACCTAAAAGTTATAGATAACTCAAACAATCAAATTAGCATCAATCATGAGAAATTCATTTCTAGTGTCCATATGATGGATAAATCTAGACTCTTTTGGTTAGAGAACCAGTAAGAGACATGAATAACTTGGACATGATTAATCAATCTTCACTAATGGTAGTAGGAGAATGATTATCCTATTAGGTGTGATACATGTGATGTATTTACATACCTATTAGAAAAAATGCTAATACTTCAAATGGTGTTTAGAGAAATACTAATATGAATATCTTGAAGTGTTCAAGATTATCATAGATGAAGTGGAAATTTGGTAAAATGTTAATTCTTGATGAGATCAATGAATGAAATACTTGGACCAAATGTTTGAGATCCTTATGAGTAATTATGATAGTGTATCATAGTGAACTCATGATTAAGGCATGGTGATGTCTAAATAAAGAAGGAATCATACTCTAAGGAGTTAGAGAATGATTATCAAATAACTGAATTCTTCTTAATAAAAGAATACCCCACACTAATAAAGGTCATTGAGAATCACAAGGAGTTGTGAGTTCTTATATCCTTAACAGACACACCTCGATCATCTATATGATGAGTTGTTCATGAGATGAGTCAACTATCTAGATGAATATGAAGAACCTGATTTTGAGTTATGGTAGATGACCATTACATCCTAAATGACTTCCATGTAAACCATAAGGTATGACCTTGATGGTAGCACTCGTTGGGATGAAATCCATAAGTGAGAATAAATCTTAAGTGTTAAGACACATGGATAACATTTTGAGAAGGATGATGCTTGTTGATTGCAAATTAATGACTAATACATTTGGCATATGGATACCAAAACTGCATTCCTATGAGGAATAAAACAAGGATGTGTACGTGACACAACCTGTAAGGTTTATGAATCCACTAATGCAAATGAAGTTTATAAGTTACAATGGACTAATCAATGTGATTGATTGAGTACAAGCAACTCAGAATTTGATCTTTACTTTGATGATATAGTCAAAGGGTTTGACTGATATGTCAAAGATAAAGAAGGGATCTGTGATTTAGTGGGAGCATGTTCACATTCCACATGTTGATGTGAAATGGAAATGTTCTAGAATGGAAATCCAAAAGTGGAAATTATCTTAAAGGAAGATAGAGATGTTTCCTATGTGATAGGAATAGAGATCTATAGAGATAGTTCTTGAAAACCTCTTGACCTAAAAAGAGAAAGCATACATTGGTAATCTGTACTGAAGGGTTCAGTATGCATAGATTCAATAGGAGAAAACTTGTCCATGTTACATGGAGTTAGTATCCCAAGGCCAAGTGTCCAATTCTTATGAAGAATGGGAACACTAAGAATAGATATGGATCTATCATGTATGTAATCATCCCATTATCTTGCATGTATCGACATGGCAAGAACAAAATGCATTCATCATCTTGTATGTAGGACATGGCAATATGATGTGCTCATCCTAATAACTCGTATGTGAGACATGACGAGTGGATGTCTATCCACTTCCAGTAACGGTTACTGGAATACCATGAGAACTTGATAAGTACTTGGGAAGCACTAGTTCTATGGAGATAAGGAAGAGTTCAATGTAAAGAGTTACATTGATGCGAACTTCCAAAAGGATAGAAAATTAATCGCAAAATATATATAGGATATATAAAAGTGAAAGTTTCTTGATAATTGGAAGTGTTCCAGTAAAACCATTTAAAAGGAAATGCCGAGTATCCGTGTGTTAGAGAACAACAATGGATACTATATGGATCTGGAAGTTCATGATATGAACTTATAGATATTCCGGTCATTGATGACAAGTGTGGAATCCTTGATCATGCAATGTGGCTAAAGGTTAGAAAATGGAATACTATATCGCATATTATGATAACTCCATCTCATACGTGTGACGTACAGCGAAGAGATGTGAGACATGCAATTAATACTGACTTTGGCAAGGTGTTGCCATTACTCACTATGTTGGCACGAGAGCACAGTAACATGTGGGACATGTTTGAAGATCACTATGAATATGATTCAAGGGTGATTGGCTCGCAGTGCAATTGGGAGTCTGTTGGTATGTATGCCCTGAGAGCCAATCATGGGATGATTGATGGGATACATTGAGATTGATTTGATAAACATCAAAGGCAAGCTTCCAATTCTTTCTAGTTCAGTCAGATGAGATAGTGATAGAACAGATTGAATGTCTAGAGAATGACAATACTCAATGACGTATGCCTTCAGGTTCAGGACCTGAACGATGAGATCATACGGATGCTAAGAGTTTGTACATTCTTGTGATGTCCCTATTCGGATGTCATTGTGGAAGGTAGATAGACAGCAATGACACACAAGGCTAGATTGTGGTGTTGGTTGATGATAGAATATCTTTAGTCATGATATAGAGATATCAAACCAAACACATAGGTACTTGTTAGAGAACAAGTGTACCAGACAGACCCACCGTGAGTTTGACACATTGAACCATGACATGGTAGTCACAATCAATACTCACAGTGATGGTGGTGAGTGTGATTCTTTGACCTGAAATCACTACACTCAACACATATTGTTGGGCACACTTTGACATCATCGAACGCAGTCCTGAAACATGGGTTGTTATAAAGGTGATGATTGGGTGTCTTTGACACATGGGGGTTTTGAGGGGTGAGTGATAGATATGGGATTTGTCCCTCCTGAGGAGTTTGATATCCAAGGCCACTTGATGAGTAGGATTGAAATAGGTGTGCGCACGCATGTGTGAATCAGTATGTGATATTTATGTCATACATATCTCTTCCAATCTACTCTGAGATCAAGAAAGTGAATGAACGTTGACATGATGACTGTTCTGTGCCTCGAGTTCATTCGGGATATCAGTGACAAAGGAATTATACATTCACTGTAACACCATTCATGGATTTTAGGATCGAAAGTTGTTCTCCAACTTTCTATTTCACTTGGGTAGCACTGATGTGTTACTAGGCACCGCTCTTTGCTTCTGAAGTTATAAGTGTTATGCACTTTCACTGCCAATGTGAAAAGGACCTGCAAGGAAACACACATAGGATTTAACCTAGAAGAGGAGGTTTGTCCACAAACAATGTTTAGATTGATTACTAAAGGAGTTTAGTAGTTCAATTAAACACTCAATCAATTGATAGCTCAGTATCATAATGTTCAAGGTGTTGGACGCATTGATTGGAGTATCAAATTGATTGAAACTGCAATTGACTGATTCTTCACAATCTGCACTCCCAACTGATCGGCTCATGTGATGAACCGATCGACTGAGCTTGGTGAACCAGTCGGCTCAAATGTTGAGTTGATCAGCTCATAGTCAGGGTGAAATGATTGCTTCAAGAGTTGAAACGATCGATTCAACTGGTGCAACTGAGCAAGTTGGGAAAGTAGGATTGGTGGGAATTTTCCTTTCGTTTCACTTGCCCAATTTGATTGGTAAATAGGATTGGTATTTGATACCAGTTAGAAACAAAAGAAGGAAAGTCCATCGGGAACTAGTCAGGACCACGAACTGACCGGTTCAGAAGTGAACCGACTGGCTCATGGGTCCCAACCGATCGGTTGAGGCGTCAACCGACCGGTTCAGGTCCCCAACCCACCGTTTCAGTTGTGAAATGATTGGTTCATGTTGCGAGTTGGTTGTTTTTGTGGAAAATCTCGAACCCTTCTACTCCTGCTTTTAGTCCCGCATTGCCCGGGATGGAGAACCCTGTCCCATGACCCTCCGATATATATAGGGGTATTGGGGGATTCTCAAAGTATAACTCAGTGCAACCAGTTGCTCTGCAAAGTTGTCGTTCTCTCTGGTTTTGGTTACCGAGAGATCCCGAGCAAGTGCTACCCGAAAAGGGAGGCACAACAAGGGAAAGGCAACTGAAGTTGCGACTGGTAGTAGGAGAGTGTGTTAGCAACTAGTACGCTGATAGGAGGGTGCGACTCTGATGGAGCTGGAACTTACACCAAAAGATTTTCAGTCTTCCAATGGGAGTCCCAGGATTCTATCACCAAAAACCCTAGAGAGGATGAATGTCTTCCCTAGGTTTACCTAGAACTGGTGCTTAGATAACAACTCCAACCCCATAAGAGTATGGAAGCCTTATCATAGTACAGATTTAGGATCGAACCCAAAAGACAACGGTCTTGTTGCAAGAAACAAGATGGAAAACGTACAACACTTCACTTAGTTACTTTACTAATTGGCACTTATATCAAAAGGTTGGATTTTGATTGGTTTTTAGACTAAAGCATGAAAAGTAAATAAAGCAAGTAAAACTAAGATTTAACAAATGATGATGAATCACTGGGGTTAAGCAGGTATTCACCGCCGCTACACATGCATTGTTTATGTACTAAGCAAGCAAGACTTATAAGCTAGATGCATGGATATTCCACAAGACCGATGCCTTATAAGACAACAGCGATGCATTGCATCCAAGGATGTTCCACAAGACCGATGCCTCGTAAGACAAGAGCGATGCATTGCATCCTTCGATGTTCCACAAGACCGATGCCCATATAAGACAAGAGCAATGCATCGCATCCTTCAAGGGTTAAGTAGCTCTCATTCGGTACATTTCTACGTGTCAATGAAGATATGTAGTCTTCCAAAGAGAGAAATCTTACTCAACCTCATGAAACGTGCATCTAAAACTAACAAGCGAGCGATAATTATCAAATCGAATAGTGTCTTTGTAGGCCTAGTCTCCTATTCGGATAACCTAGCTACGAGAAGTGCGGGAATGTTGCAACGCCAGCCATTCCCGATCAAACGGTCACATGCTTTACATCATTCCCCTCGCAAAGCGTGTTCCTCGACTTACCAAGGTTACTTCCATACAGATGGAAGTGTAACGGATGATAGTGAGTATACTCCACTCTTTGAGATACACTCCTAGACACCGAAGCGGATGCGTGGTGGATACACACACCAGAAACCAACACTAAATCGGTATTCGAGTCTCGAGAGCGGTTGTAGACAAACCACAACAAAAGACAATAGATGCATACAAGAACGTGGCCATCATTCAAGCATGTATGAAACGATTTAGTATTAAAATGAAAGGATAACATCTTTTTAGTACAAAGCACAAAACATGGGCAGCGGGGCTAGTCCCCGCGCCCCAGTGGATGGAACTACTCACTCCTCATAGAGGGAGCAACAAAGGAGGAGGCAAGAAGAGATAGAAAGAACATCATCTCCACTGAGGAGAGAAGGTTGAACCCTTGGTGGAGAGAGCAACGATCTTCACCCTTCGTGGCTTGCTTGATGACGGATCTTCTCCTCTCACCTTCTTTGTTGATGAGAGAGAAGGTAGCTTTGCAATGGAACGTGAGTCTCAGACCGGCAACCTCGGGCGGTAGATGGAGTTGTTCTGGTAGTAGAGAGACAGCCTCTGGACGTCTGGGCCTCCTCAGGGATGGCCCTTGAGGTCTTATTTATAGGCCTTGAGTGAGGTCAAACGGTCTTGAGACCGTTTGGGTTCAAACGGTCTTGAGACCGTTTGGGTTCAAACGGTCTTGAGACCGTTTGGCGTCAAACGGTCTTGAGACCGTTTGGCGTCAAACGGTCTTGAGACCGTTTGGCGTCAGACGGTCTTGAGATCGTTTGGCGTCAAATGGTCTTGGGACCGTTTGAACTCCATGCGGTCTTGGGACCGTTTGGCTTCATGCGATCTCGGGACCGTTTGAACTCCATGCGGTCTTGGGACCGTTCGAACTCCATGCGGTCTCGGGACCGTTCGAACTCCATGCGGTCTTGGGACCGTTTGGCTTCATGCGGTCTCGGGACCGTTTGAACTCCATGCGGTCTTGGGACCGTTTGGCTTCATGCGGTCTCAGGACTGTTTGAACTCCATGCGGTCTTGGGACCGTTTGGCTTCATGCGGTCTCGGGACCGTTTGAACTCCATGCGGTCTTGGGACCGTTTGGCTTCATGCGGTCTCGGGACCGTTTGAACTCCATGCGGTCTTGGGACCGTTTGGCTTCACTCGGCCTTGAGGTTGTTTATTCTTTTATGATTTTTTTGTGCTTTTTCTGCAAGTGTAAAAGGAAAAAGTTAGTTTGATGATGTATTTACAAAAAGGGGTAAAATTAGGTTTATGTACCGTATAAACGTAAAAAGAGTATGGAAAACTAGAGAAAAGGACTAAGATAAACTACTAAAATAGGAGGTTATCACCCCCCCTAACTTAGAGTCTAGCTTGTCCTCAAGTTAGATAGAGCTGAGACATGAAATGGCGAGGCGATCTTAATTAGGGTCTCCATACTCTTGCTTCAATTCTTGACCTGAGTTCCCCAGGGGTCATATCGAGGCTTATTGCATGCCTTGATTCTTTTGGATTTTGAGAGTTGCTTGGATCTCAGGGTTTTTCCGTATCTCAAAATTTGCCGTGGGACCACATTTATTTTGTGCATGCCGTTGACTCTAATCAACTTTATACCTCTCTGGAAACCTACTGGAAGCTAGAGAGGGTATGAGGGTTGGCTAAAGGCTTTGGAGTGTAGCTCCCCTTCGAGTGGGGGAGGGCTGTCTATGCTTTTTAGGATCTCACTACCGGGCACGACACATCTGCGTTTATGAGGGCAGCTGAATGTACCGGCCGGGCAAGTCCTTTATGAGCCTTTTCATATACTTGGAACTTTTAGGGTTTCACTACCGGACGCGACACATCTGCCTTTGTGAGGGCAGCGGAATGTGCCGGCCGGGTGAGCCCTTTATCAGTTCTTCATATAGGTCCTTATGCGTGGCACAACTCTCATGATTTTATTCGTCTCTCTGGCTTTTATTCAAAAACTCACAGGCTTGGGTTTTGGAAAGAGGATTTATTTTGGGCGGCCAAGCCTCTTTTATTTTGAAGAGAGGGAAGTTGTTCTTAAAGTTTTTCAGCATGCACTTATTTGGTTTGTGGTCCACTTGCATAACTTTTTGATTCGGAAGTTGCCTAATTTCCCTCTCGTCCTCGAGATCTCGGCTTATTTCTGCCCTGATTTTGACCTGTGGAGAGTCAGATAAAGAATTGAAGCAAAAAATACGGGATCCATAGTAGGTGGAAATTGATAAATCGCCATTTGATGTCTGAGTGCTATTTACTTGCAGGGACTAACATGATTCTAGGGTTAGTTGAGGTGACTATTTTTGAAAAAGAATTGTGAAAAGCATTAAGACTTTAAAGAATTGTAAAAAAAAAATTTAGGAATGAAGAAATGTATGGAAAAAGGAAGTATAGAAGTTGATACCTAGCCCTTGTCTAATGTATCCCCCCCTAACTTATCACACACTCTGTCCCCAGAGTGGCAAAGTGATAGGTTGAGGAATCATTAGAACAAGGGCTGCAGGTTAAGGTAGATTTTCGTTTGCCCCTGGAGAACGGAGTAGTGTAGATGCGAACTGCCCACGTAAGGCGTGGTAGTCCACGTCAGTCATTTCCTCCACTGGTCTTTGGAGGACGATTATGGTGTATATCTAGTAGAGGACATGGAAGCCGCAGTCGTTGGATTGTCGTATTTGCTGGGGGCATTTGTGGCAGAAGGCGGGGCGATTGAAGTGTTCCTTGCTGTATGCCTTAGTGTGCTGACTCAGAAGCTCTATTAATTTCGCAGCGCACTCTTTTGCCGTTTCTTCTGTTGGCGTCTTGGGCGTTATGACGTAGTGTCATTGTCGGGTGTTGAACTGGCTGTCGGAACTGTTGTATATTGTAGTTGTTCCGTCTTGGAGGTTAGTTTCCAGAAGAATCCAGTGCCCTTGATGCAGGATTGGTAACATGATGAACTTCGGCGTTGTATGTTGGAGATATGCGATCAACGCTTCCGTTGTGCCAAAGTTTTTGAGTTTGAGTAGATCATCCTTCATGTATGGGGACGCCATGTATGTATCTGGATTATGTTGGCCAATCTGAGACTAGTAAGCTGTCATGAGACTGACAGAAAGTGCCCCTTATCTTGCAAAGTTTCTCGCAGTGAGTCGGCCATCACGATAATGTCTTGAGACATGAATACTATGCCATCTTTTTCTGCGGAGAGATTCGCCATGATGATGCACATTTCAAGGTCGGTGAGACCTTTGCAAGAATCGCGATCAAAATCAGGAAAAGTTGGTTTAGTGGTGTAAGCAGGATCGTTTTTGCTGGTATCTTCTTCTGGCGACTTGTGTTGTACCGACTCTTGCAGAATTTGGCGGAAAGGTCGCCGTTGTCGACGTTGTACAGCTGAAAAGAGATACCTTGGAACATCATCTGGTGACATAGTAGGATCGTTGAAATATCTTCTGTCACAGATGAGCTCCATGGCGTAGCGTCCTCTTAAGGCATGGAAGTCTTCAGCTGCCAAATCGGTGAAAGGAATTTCTTGGTTCAGCGCTTGGATATGTCGGATGGTGTAGAAAGCGCTGTCCCCAGATCCCGTGGTGGATTGAACTGGAGGATTAATGATTCTGAACCAGGGTTGGCTCCAGTCTTGACGAAGAGAAGGGCGTACAGCCCAGATTACTTTGAGCAGCCGGAAGGGTATACACCGGGCTTCACCTGCTGCGTCTCCGACGAAGTTTATTATGTCGGCTGGTAGCTCGGCGTTATTGAAGTTGTAAACTTTAGCGTCCCTTGCTTCGGTATCCACTACCGTAAAAAGCTAGTGGTCTGAGACTTGGAATGGCATTGTGATATAGCGTGCCCGACGTGCTAAACCGGCACGCAGCCGCTCAATCGACCGCGCGCGCAAGCTTTTGTGTAAAAGGCCAAAAGACAATGCGGGTGAAGCGTTGAAGGCTGGTTGTATCCGCTGTTTACTTCTATAGATTTCTATACAGTTGGCGAGGAGGACACGGAAGATTGGCATTGGCATCATAGACCGGGGTCGGAGGATGCAACGAAAATTTTCACGTGTCAACGTACGCCTGCTTTTTGTATTATTGTAAACTATGTCATCCCCCACTTTTGCATCGTCTACTATAGTGTTCAGGATGAAGATGTCCTGAGCATCTAAAGTAGAGATGGCTGTCATATCAAGATCGTGCATTTTTTGTGGGAGAGGAGGTGGCGGGGGGAGGTATTGTGGTGGAGGGGAGGCGTGCTATTCGGGGGCCTCTTCATGGTCTCTGAGGTTGTCGTCTAGATCGGAGGCGGAGTCAAGATCTGCGTCAGTATCTAGACTCACTCGGTCGGCCTCGTCTAGGTAAGGGGGAGAAGGTGTTGAGGGGGGGGAAGAAGTTTTTGGCGAGGTAGCGTTGGCTCCTAGTATGTATTGTTGGAGCTCAGCGAAGGCCGCATCCTTGGCAGCGTCCCCCATTGACCCCATAGCGGAGTAATCAAAGAATTGGTCCCCGTAAGAGATGTTTACGTTGTCATGCTGTGGGGACTTGGGGTGGTAGTCACTTTCCTGGTGACCTTTATCAGACCCTCTATGGGGGGTCCTGCTGCGTTTCCTGGATCTTCACCGTCATCGTGCTTATCTCCTGCTGCAGAGAGGAGGCGTGCTGTCAGATCTATGACTTGGGCACGGAGTTGTTGTGTTTCATTGATATTAGCTTCCTCTTGATGATGATGGAGCTGCGTGATTGTTTCGGCGATGGAAGCCAGGCGCGTGCTTATCTCTTCTTGATTCTGCTCAAGCTTGCGGAGATTCCCTTGCAGAGGGTGAGTCTGGTTGGAGATCTCATCGACTTTTCTTGTCGTAGCTTCTTGCTGGCGCGTTGCCCCAAGGATCAGGTCTGGCAGGTTGTTGGTGTGGCTGTTGATATGCTCAACTTGCTTAGCCACTTCATCCTGTCGTTGCTGGATGCCTTGTAGGACGACAGGAAGAGCTCGGTGTTGGTTTTCGATCTTGGTTACCTGTTTAGATAAATCCTGTACACAAGAAAAAATAGAATGTAATAGGTTAGAAGGATCGGTGAGGAGGTGTCGGACAGTGTCAAATTGACGGCCGAATTCCTCACCGATGTTAGTAAGGGGGGCCCCAGAGGTGGAAGGGTGATGTGGCTGGGGCCTATGTGGGATGGTGGTAGTGTCTTGCGGAAGAGACACTGATGATAGCCCGAACTGCGTAGTGACTGTTGATGAAGTCACCAGCGGTGTCGGGGTTGTGGCGGATGTGAAGAGTGGTGGTATTTGTGGCGAAAAAGGTGGCACTGATGATGAAGGGGTGGGAACTTTGGATGTGAATGGAAAGGTGGTGAAATCAGGCATGGAGGTGGAGAAAGGGAAACCCGATGTTAGGGTGGGTGAAAAGGTGGATGCGAATGCTGGCGTGGATGTGGGGAGGAAAGTAGTGGTGGGGGCAGCGGAGAGCTGCTCATTTAGACCCTGGATGAAAGAGTCAAATGAGGAAGTTGTTAAGATTTCATCGTTGAACTGCTCGTCCTCCGGGTTTGGGCGGGACGTTGGTGTCCCCGACAGCTGTTGGACCCGCAGCAACCTCCTAGAAGGTCGTTTGACAGGGATTTTTGTAGATCGAGCTGTCGGGGCTGTGATGCTCATTTCAGTTGGGCCCGCAGTTTGTTTCTTTGCAGCGGGTGTGACCGAAGCTAGTAGATGAGTAAGCTCCTCGTCAGAAAAGAGGAGCTGTGTCATATCATAGTGTGCTAGCTCTGGTAACGGAAGGAGGGTTCTTGATGACTTAACCATCGGGAAGAATACATAGTGTAACTTCCCATCCTTTTCTTTGATTATAAACGAATTTTTCAAAGATTGTTCGTTTGTAAGGATGTCGCCCTTTATTTGCGTGCATTGGGGTAATAGCCTGTCCATCTTAAAAATTTTAATTATGGATGTGACATGGCCCCCCAAACAGATCTCTTTCCCTATGAAGGCGGTGGATAATTTCTGGACCATCAACCGTCCGATGTTGACTGGCCTGCCGTGGAGGATAGACCAGAGGACAAAGAGGTCTGATATTGTAACGTTTCCTCCCTCCGTTCTTGGAAAAAGTGCGCCAGCTAGGATTTTGTGCAGAGTGCGCACAAATCTGGAGTGTATGTTGGACGCTTTGCATGTTTTGGCGTCGTATGTGGGAATCCCAGTTAAGCTTTTCCAGAATGTGTGGCGGTTGAATTCTGGATGATCAGTTCCCACTGATTTGGCCTTTTGTACCTGCTCCAGGTCGTCAATGAATATTGAATTGAGCATATTCTCTGTTAAGACGACGTTGCTACCGAAGATTTGGGTGACAATCCTTCTATCACCCCCATCCCGTGACCTATCTGCAATGTCGACGGGCTCCTTTGTCAGGCAGGAGAAAAATTCCGCTGTGGGCTCGATGTAGGACAATTCAGGTATTAAGCACAACCTGGTGAGGTTGGCTTTTTGTAGCGCTTTGAAGATGCGCTCGTGAATTCCCATTTTAGCTAGTATGCTGGAGCAAACATACTTAGTTGGTTTAAGGTTTTTATCGGTGGTGATGGAGGTTTGGATGGATAGGTGCTCTGGTGGTGGTATTGGGGCAATGATGGGAATGAAGGTGGTAGGGATGGTAGCTGCAGAGGTGATGGTGGTAGCAGCGAAGGTGGATGGTTTGGCGGCAATGATGGGAATGAAGGTGGTAGGGATGGTAGCTGCAGAGGTGATGGTGGTAGCACCGAAGGTGGATGGTTTGGCGAAGGGTTGGTCCATGGCAGATAGAGGGTGGACTTGTTTTCTTGCCCTCTTGGGGGGCTGCCCAGATACAGCCTTTGCAACTTTGCATTTTCCCTCTGTCTCTTGGGCAGAGGAGTCTTCATCGGGATTCGGTATGTAGTCCGATCCTTCATCATCGTCTGAAGATATGTGCTCGATGTCCTCTTCCGGGGCCTCACCCAAGCATTTGGTGAGGCGAGTTATCTCACACAGTACGTCGATGATCTTGACCTTGGGAGGGACGGCGCTGGTGGTGTTGTAAGTGTCCCTGATCTGTATGAGCCTGTCTCGCTCTTCCATCATCTGCTCCCTTGTCAGAGCAGGGGCAGTTCCTGAGCCGGAAGTTTTGTTTGCTGGTGATGCCATTTCTGAAATAGAATAAGAGTTTCATAAGATTTGAAACAATGTAGATTTGATTTGTAGTTATATCTTTTATATTTTGCGAAAGCAAAAAGGGAAACGAAAACCAAACAGTTTCAAGACCGTTTGGTCCCAAACGGTTTCAGGACCGTTTGGTTCCAAACGGTTTCAAGACCGTTTGGTCCCAAACGGTTTCAAGACCGATTGGTCCCAAACGGTTTCAGGACCGTTTGGTTCCAAACGGTTTCGGGACCGTTTGGTTCCAAACGGTTTGAGGACCGCTTGGTCCCAAACGGTTTCAAGACCGTTTGGTCCCCAAACGGTTTCAGGACCGTTTGGTTAGCGAAGAGTCGCAGGTCGCCGGCGCGGGAGAAGATGGAACGGCGCGAAGGTGAAAAACACGCCGGCGCCTTTGAAAACGATGAGAAGACCGGCGACGGCGATGAAAGCGATGGAGAGTTGGTGAAATCTTTCGACAGAGACGGCGATGGCGGAGCAAGAGACGTCGTGCGATGGTACAGGAAATTGCAACTGGCGCCATGATGGTGGCGACAGAACGGCGCGGTGACGAAAGCGATAGAGGAGTCGGTGAACTCGTTCGATGACGACTGCGATGGTGGCGAAGGAGACGTCGGAGTGAGCAGCGTGCTTGTAATCGCCGGACTACCTTGCGGAAGGTGGATGGACGAACGGGTGAGAAACTTGCGCGGATGCAACAGGAGCAAGAACGAGATTCTTCGCACGAAAGCTCTGGATAATTCGAAGGTTCGAAGAGAGAAAGACTGAGGGGTAGGGTTGATATTTATAGTGATTGGTTGGTGACCTTTTGTATTCCAAACGGTTTGAAGACCGCTTGATCCCAAGCGATCTCAAGACCGTTTGGTCCCAAACGGTTTCAAGATCGTTTGGTCCCAAACGGTTTCAAGACCGTTTGGTCCCAAACGGTTTCAAGACCGTTTGGTCCCAAACGGTTTCAGGACCGTTTGGAGGGGCACAAAAGGTTTGTATATTTTTATGTTTGTTTTTGGGTATGTATATTATTTTTTTGTATTTTGGTTTATGAATTTTTATGTTGTTTGTTTTATGTATTGTTTTTGTAGTTTTGATTATGTAGATTTTTTTTGTATTTTTAGATTAATGATGAAAGAACTTAAAGAAAGCAAAACCAATTCAAAAGAAAAATAAAAGACTAGAAATTAGAGAAGGTGATACTGAGGTCTTGGGTTGCCTCCCAAGAAGCACCTTGGTTTTATGTCGCTGGCTCGACGAAGTTAAACCATTTTTATGCTGTTGTCATAGTATTTGATTGCTCATGTCTATTTGGCCCATGTTTAGGGTTCGATTCAGGCTGCCCAGCGAAAGTGCCTGTTGGGGGTTTCAATTGTGCAGCAATCTGGGCAAGCTGTGCTTCAAGTGCCTTCTGTTGAGCTTGTTGGTTGACCAGCATGGTTTGCTGAGACTGAAGCATTTGTTTTATCAAAGATAGCTCATCTTCCGGTTGTGCAGTGACGTTTTTCTGAGGGTTTTGTTGTTGAGACTGTTGAATATGCAATTGCGGGTGAAGCGGGGGATGAGTGTACTGATAGTAGGCTGATTGATTTCTAGGGTAGTTAGCCCTAGGGAAATTGTTCCTTGGGTTCCCTTGATTTTGGTTAAAATTGTTTGGAAATCCAGGAGGCAGCCTATTGTCAAGCCCCCCTTGTGTCTGATGTTGCGGATTCGCAGTTCCAGAGGGATTCCCATACTGGAATCCAGGATGGTTCCTTGGTTGACTGGGATTATAATAAACTTGTCCGGGAATAGTATGGATGGAATTGACTTGCTCTGGAATCTGATCTTCAGCCTGATTAGTGATGGCCTCATAGGATTGTGGTGGTGGATGCAGATCCATCATCACATTATAGAGTATTCCGCAGGAAAGAGTCGGATGATCCGAAGAATGACAAGCTTCACAGGATCATGTGACGGCTTTGACTTGATGAACCAGCGGGGTTTTCTTCTTATCAATTTCCCCTAGGGTTGTTTCAAAGGTTTGCTGTTTATGAGCGATTGTCTTCAAAGCTTCGGCTATTGACTTTAGTTCCATAGATTCCTCAGCTTTACAGACTTTAAGGACGCCTTTTCCGGTTGACCGCCCCCAGTTGGACTGGTTTTCAGCTCCTAAAGTAACGATTTTCCAGGCATCTTCATAATTTTTCCTCATGAAATTTCCTCCAGATGAGGAATCTAGGAACTGTTTAATGTCATCGCTTACCCCTCGATAAAAAGTTTCAATCAATTGATTCTGTGAAATTCCATGATGAGGGCATTTGCGTAGAAGTTCCTTGAATCTTTCCCATGCCTCAGCGAGGGTTTCTCCAGGTAGCTGGGAGAAATGGTTGATCTGCCCTCTGATTTCATAGGTCAGCGAGGGTGGAAAGAACTTCTCCAAGAATTTTTCCTCTAGAGGGGCCCAAGTGGTTATGATGGGTTCTCTGTCCAATGAGTTGTACCAACTCAAGGCCCTTCCAGATAAGGTGAAATGAAACAGGTGGAGCATTATTGCGTCGAAAGCAATGCCAGCTTGCGGGACCAGGCGGCATAATGCCTTAAATCGTTTCAAGTGGTCCATGCAATCGTCCCCTGAACCTCCAGAAAAGGAAATTCCTTGCATAATCTGGATCCACTGGGTCCGGATCTCAAAGTTTGGGATATTGATGATCGGAGGCCGGACCGGGTGGTTGTCTTCGTAATTCTTCGGGACAGCATAGTCCCTCAGTTGCTTGTTTCGTAGTTCGAGCTGAGCAGCCTCGGTCTCTGCTCTTATGCGGGCTTGCTCTTCTGCTCGTATTTCCACTTGTATTTGGGCACAGGTGTCTGCAATGAGTTGTGCCCATTGTGCGGCGATAGCAGCATTGACTCTCTCCATCACCAAAGCGGCTTGATGTTGTTCGTCAGCCATTTGACTAGCACGTTGGCGATTGAGACGGATTCTGCGGTGGAAACTTCTCTCTACCTCGGAGTCGAACTCCGGATCAGGGGGGAATCCTCGATTATGCGGTGATTGCATATACGGGTTCTACCTGAGTAAAGAAAAGAGAACACCTTTAGATAATAGAGACAATATGAAAGCTTCAAGAAGATAGTGAATTATGATTCAAAAAGAAAGTGTAAAATCCTAACCAACTAGAAAAATAAACTGAGTGAAATACTAACGTTCCGTTGTCCCCGGCAACGGTGCCATTTTTTGATGGAGCTGGAACTTACACCAAAAGATTTTCAGTCTTCCAATGGGAGTCCCAGGATTCTATCAGCAAAAACCCTAGAGAGGATGAATGTCTTCCCTAGGTTTACCTAGAACTGGTGCTTAGATAACAACTCCAACCCCATAAGAGTATGGAAGCCTTATCATAGTACAGATTTAGGATCGAACCCAAAAGACAACGGTCTTGTTGCAAGCAACAAGATGGAAAACGTACAGCACTTCACTTAGTTACTTTACTAATTGGCACTTATATCAAAAGGTTGGATTTTGATTGGTTTTTAGACTAAAGCATGAAAAGTAAATAAAGCAAGTAAAACTAAGATTTAACAAATGATGATGAATCACTGGGGTTAAGCAGGTATTCACCGCCGCTACACATGCATTGTTTATGTACTAAGCAAGCAAGACTTATAAGCTAGATGCATGGATATTCCACAAGACCGATGCCTTATAAGACAACAGCGATGCATTGCATCCAAGGATGTTCCACAAGACCGATGCCTCGTAAGACAAGAGCGATGCATTGCATCCTTCGATGTTCCACAAGACCGATGCCCATATAAGACAAGAGCAATGCATCGCATCCTTCAAGGGTTAAGTAGCTCTCATTCGGTACATTTCTACGTGTCAATGAAGATATGTAGTCTTCCAAAGAGAGAAATCTTACTCAACCTCATGAAACGTGCATCTAAAACTAACAAGCGAGCGATAATTATCAAATCGAACAGTGTCTTTGTAGGCCTAGTCTCCTATTCGGATAACCTAGCTACGAGAAGTGCGGGAATGTTGCAACGCCAGCCATTCCCAATCAAATGGTCACATGCTTTACATCATTCCCCTCGCAAAGCGTGTTCCTCGACTTACCAAGGTTACTTCCATACAGATGGAAGTGTAACGGATGATAGTGAGTATACTCCACTCTTTGAGATACACTCCTAGACACCGAAGCGGATGCGTGGTGGATACACACACCAGAAACCAACACTAAATCGGTATTCAAGTCTCGAGAGCGGTTGTAGACAAACCACAACAAAAGACAATAGGTGCATACAAGAACGTGGCCATCATTCAAGCATGTATGAAACGATTTAGTATTAAAACGAAAGGATAACATCTTTTTAGTACAAAGCACAAAACATGGGCAGTGGGGCTAGTCCCCGCGCCCCAGTGGATGGAACTACTCGCTCCTCATAGAGGGAGCAACAAAGGAGGAGGCAAGAAGAGATAGAAAGAACATCATCTCCACTGAGGAGAGAAGGTTGAACCCTTGGTGGAGAGAGCAACGATCTTCACCCTTCGTGGCTTGCTTGACGACGTATCTTCTCCTCTCACCTTCTTTGTTGATGAGAGAGAAGGTAGCTTTGCAATGGAATGTGAGTCTCAGACCGGCAGCCTCGGGCGGTAGATGGAGTTGTTCTGGTAGTAGAGAGACAGCCTCTGGACGTCTGGGCCTCCTCAGGGATGGCCCTTGAGGTCTTATTTATAGGCCTTGAGTGAGGTCAAACGGTCTTGAGACCGTTTGGGTTCAAACGGTCTTGAGACCGTTTGGCGTCAAACGGTCTTGAGACCGTTTGGTGTCAAACGGTCTTGAGACCGTTTGGCGTCAGACGGTCTTGAGATCGTTTGGCGTCAAACGGTCTTGGGACCGTTTGAACTCCATGCGGTCTTGGGACCGTTTGGCTTCATGCGGTCTCGGGACCGTTTGAACTCCATGCGGTCTTGGGACCGTTTGGCTTCATGCGGTCTCGGGACCGTTCGAACTCCATGCGGTCTTGGGACCGTTTGGCTTCATGCGGTCTCGGGACCGTTTGAACTCCATGCGGTCTTGGGACCGTTTGGCTTCATGCGGTCTCGGGACCGTTTGAACTCCATGCGGTCTTGGGACCGTTTGGCTTCATGCGGTCTCGGGACCGTTTGAACTCCATGCGGTCTTGGGACCGTTTGGCTTCATGCGGTCTCGGGACCGTTTGAACTCCATGCGGTCTTGGGACCGTTTGGCTTCACTCGGCCTTGAGGTTGTTTATTCTTTTATGATTTTTTTGTGCTTTTTCTGCAAGTGTAAAAGGAAAAAGTTAGTTTGATGATGTATTTACAAAAAGGGGTAAAATTAGGTTTATGTATCGTATAAACGTAAAAAGAGTATGGAAAACTAGAGAAAAAGACTAAGATAAACTACTAAAATAGGAGGTTATCAGACTCCTTCCAATTACTTGTGGGACAAGTAGATTGGAGTTCCAGGTGGTCCGTGTGGACTACTTCAGAGGGGGGAGATTTCTGCCGCTCGGAGGACAACTGTCAATCCCGACAGTCCCAGTGAGACCAAGAGTCGTCAGTCCCGGTGCGACCAGGAGCTGCACAGACACCGTCCAAGCTTGGAGGTGAAGACCGCGCAAGGTGTAAGATATTGTCATCGAGAAATCCTCGAGACAAGGTATGATTCCACAAACCATCCTTTCCTATTGTATAGACGTTGACGTGTTTCCTTGTTCTGGGTTTGGGGAGGAGAAATTTTTTTGTTTCTGCTGCCTTCTCTGCCTCCCCTAAAACCCAACAGGTATGCACCACCCTTTATCTCTCTTTGTTTTTGTTCAACCTATGCTATCTAGTTTATTTATTCTTGCTCTTGTTTTTTATTTCATCTTTGCATAGCATGTAGTTACTTTTTTGCATTTTTTCCTAATTTTTCAAAATTTTTGCTCCTTTTTGCCATGCATTGCATATCATGTAGATGTTTGGTAATTTTTGCATGTTCTAGCTAGGATTTTCTTGTTTTACTGTTTTAAGTTCAATAATGTAGGTTTAGATGTGATTGAAATCAAATTGGCACCTTTTTGGCCAATTTTGCCCGAACTTGAATGTCCTTGTCCAAAAAGTATGTTTTGACTTAATCTCCACTGTTTGAAATGAAATTTTTAATCCTTTGACAAATTCAAGTTGTTTTCTTAGATTTTATTGCTATATGGTCTTGATTGTTGACTTTTTACATGTGCACCACCTCTCTTAAGTTTGTGAATGTTTTGGTTGAATCATGAAGTGAGCAAGCTACAGATGCTTAAAGCCTATGGAATCACCTGATAGAATTGTGAATATCATGTTGCTCTATCATGTGGTGTGATATCATTTGAGGAAGTGTTGGATTAGCTTTAATGCAAGAAATCTTATGTTGAAGACTACACTAATGACCCTTCTTTGATCTGACTATTCTTTCACCATCTTCATACCCATCCACCTCATGAAAGAATGCCCTAGTGCACATAATCAGCTTTGGCCACCTCCAAAAGTTTGGGGTGGCCATATCTTTATCTCCCCATTTCACTCTATCAACCATATTCCCTATCTACACCAAGGGAAAAAGAAAACAAAAAAGAAAAGAAAAGAAAAAAAAGAAAAAGACGTTCCTATTTAAGAGCATCTAAATAAATAAAACATGAGTGTGTAAAATCACTCCAAAATCTTACGCAATCATTTCTTCCTTTTTCACACCCATTGAGCTAGAAAACATCAAATCTAGATCACTTTACCCTTTTCTACAGCCATGTGGGTCATCTAGTGTGGTTTGAGGCATAAGAGTGAATGCATGAAAGCGAAACAGTACTCCTAGTCATCTTTGATTAACACCTACAAGAAACGGTTTACCCAGAATGACATGAAGGACATATGGACAACTTGTGTTTTCTATGATTTATATTTGAAGTTTGTATGCTCAGTGCTCATTTCATGATCGATATGTGAAAGAGGAAAGGAGAGAGATGGAACACATGCACTTAGTCACTTCTAAAACCATGTATTCAATAATTTTTTGTTGTTATGCATTTGTCATTCTTATTTGCTGAAAGAAAACTGAAAAGAGAGATTGAGTTGGATCATACTTTAGGACAAGTATTTTTTAAGTTTGGGGTGGTGATGTAGCCTTGTTTTAGGGCTTCATCTTGTTCGTTTTGTACTTAAATCACATCTAGACATTTTAGATTACAAGATAATTACCACAATATGCTTATCATTGCCAAATGCGCTTATGGAAGCTCTTTGCATCATTTTCAGGTACATGGACCATGATTAGGGTGAATGAGAGAGAAGGAAGGAGTCCTAGGGTTCCTCTACTCATGGAGGGGTCCAAAGAAGGCCCCAAAGCTCCCTCAAACTACCTTCAATGTCCAAGATCGACATCAAGCAAAGAAATCCATGGATGATAGTGATTCAAGTTCAATTGACTGTTGCAGACCCCAACACGGTCGTGGGCATACCCCCATGGTCGTGTCTTTTTTTGGTGAAGAATCCTCAAAATCAACAGGGATGTGCCTAACTTGCCACGGCCATGGCCATCAAACATGACCGTGGCCCATTGAAGATACCACGACTGTGGCCATCAACACGGTCGTGCCCAACAGAGGAGAAGACGATTGTGGGACTCCCACACGGCCGTGGGAATTTTGTGCAAGGAACCCCAGATTCAACAGGGATGCACCCAACTCGCCACGACCATGGCCATCCGCCACGACTGTGGCCTCTGAAGATTGACTCGCCTATGCTGATGCCCCATGATCAATTCCTCCTCCTCCAAAATGGCCATGTCACTCAGCACGGTCGTGGTGCTACTCACCCAACAAGACCGTGGCACTCCTCCGCGGCTGTGGCCACCTCCTATACTTGCATTTTCACCATCCTTCCACACCATGCCCATGTCCACTCTCCACGACCGTTCTCATCTCCACCCACCATGGTCGTGTTGCCCAGCCACGACCATGTTTCCACCCAAAACCTACCACTTTCTGCACTGATTTTCCCATAATATCCCTACTTACCCTAGTGTTGCCACCACCACCTATATATACATGGGTGGCGGCCACAATACTAGTTTAGCTGCTCCCAACCTCCATTACTCCTATCCACCCACTGCTTGAGCATTTAGTGCATTTCCCTTGCATTTATGCTCTCCACTCACCATTTCCATCTCCATTTCACCTTAGAAACCTAGTTTTCTAGGTTTTCCTCCATAATCTCCCATATCTTCATGCCCATCTGCACCTTTGGAGGAGAGAAGATGGCCCCAAGAAGCTAGGAGGTGAAGAATAAGGTTACTTCCATGAGATCCATGGAGTTGCTTCCCCTTCTTCCCCATTCTTTTGCCATTTCATTGACTATGTGTAGCTAAGCCCCTAGTGGTGGGCTGTTTGGGGATAAAATGTGACTTTGATACCATGTTGGGGGAATTTTGGCTTGTAAATGAACTTATTTTCATCTATGATGATGGATCCATGCTTTTGTCTCCTATCCCATTGCCATGCTTGTGATTTATGCTTTCTGCTATCAATTGCTTGTTTGATAGTGCTTGATGATATCATGTTTCTAGGAGAATTGGGATGCATGTGGCAATCTTAGGAATGACTACTAGGTCCCAATATGGGATCCCTAGCTAGTCCCCTTTGTTTCTACATGCCTCCCTCCTTTCCTACTACTTGGTATGAGGCCTAAGTTGCTAGTATAAGTGGGATTGATGTGATCGCCTAGGGTTTCCCAAAGGCTAGAATGGCTAGTGGCATGAGGTCAAATACCCTCATCTCTACTCCCATCTCTACCCTTGGCCCTTAATTGCTCAATACCACTTATCCTAGAAACCTATATTTGGCTAATCCTATTAGAATTACACCTAACCCTAGTCTTCCACTAGTAGTATAGGGTATATTCTAATAGCATTTGCCTGATTGTTTGGTTTGGAAATCTAGATGAAAGATGAGAACCATGCTTGTCCAATAACCTTCCCCAACTAATATTAAAGTTACATCCCCAAATGGCCCACCTACCTTAATCATATTGTTTAAAACTCAACTTTCTCTGTTTGCTTGCTTAAGCTAGTATAGTCCAGTTATTCTTCCTTAACCTAGTGAATTACTCAGTTTTGACAGTTAGGGTTAATTTAGATCTTTTCTTGCTTTAGTGGTTAACTTAGTTTTTAAATTTCTTCTTTCTCCTCTAGTGTAGTGTAACTTACCTTTGCTCTTGCTTAGTTAGTTGGTTAACCTAGATTACTTCAAGAAGGATGTTTCAGAGGAGGTTGGAGCTACTTCTAGGTGAATTATATCTCAAGGTGGTGGACCTACTTCAAGGTGATGAAGGCTGCTCCAAAGATTGATCATGGTTACTTCAAGAAGGCTTCTTCAAGGGGGTTGAGGCTACATAAAGGTGAAGGCTACTTCAAGTGGAAGGTGATTGTATTTTCTATAACATCCTTGTGAGATAATAAAATAAATTGCTTTAAAATACCAATTTAAAAAATCGGTTAGTCACTACTATAGAAACAACATTCAGTGTCGTTTTTCTGGGCGTCGATTCTTTACCAAAACTGATGCCTATAATATTCAACGTCAGATATTTAGGAACCCTGACGTCTATATTCAAAGACCAGCCAGACACGGGTACCGCTTTGTATTCAGCGTCGGTTGGGTAAAACAAACCGACGCCTAAAATCGCCCGCAAAATCCAATTTTCGAGCGAAATGTTTTTGCCCCAAAGTATCACATACAACATCGGTTTTTTTACTACTAACCGACGCCGATATAAGATGGAAATTTGCGCAAAAAGTTCCAATTAGGCGTCGGTTATCCTTTGATAACCGACACTTCCTTGCCTAATTGGACGTCGGTTTTTTAATATCAACTGATGCTTAAAGGTAAAAGGCATTGATTTTCTAGATAACTGACGATGTTGACAAACTTAATAGACCTGTATCACCCAGCTCTTCCCCTTCCTTCCTGTTTCATTGTGATAGTTTGATGTGATCGCCGCTCACCTAAAATCGCCCAACGATCGCCCGACGATCCCCGCTGCTGCTCGCCGTCACTGCTGCTGGTGCGGCTCTGCTCGCCACCGTCGCATCCTCTTTCTCTTGGTGCTGCCACCACTTGCCTCCACTGCTGCTCGCTGGTCTTCTCTCCTCTTCTCCTGGTGCCACTACTGCTCGCCGCTCTGGTCTTCGCCTGCTCACCACCACTGTTTCCGCTGGTCACCGCCGCTCTTCTCCATGCTAGCTCCAGGTAGTCCTAGCCTCGTTGCTTCCTTCTCCATAGTTTTCCTTCTCCGTAGCTCCTTACCAATAGCAAGCATGGTTGTGGCTGTGTTGGCCTACCACGGTCGTGCTATCCAGCACAGCCGTGGTAGGCCAACACAGCCACGGTCGTGCTTGCTGTTGGTAAGGATATGAACAAATCTTTATGTAATGCTTTATTTAAATCCTAGGATATGAACAAATCTTTTGCTTGCATATATTTGTGTTTCTAATCCTAATGTTTGACCTAATTCAGTAAATTTTGATGCATGTTGAAATAAGATTTAAACTTGTCCATTCTAGCATCCAAATTTGATTTGATTAAACCCTAACATTGATGAAACCTTAACATCAATTGTGATGAAACCCTAACATTATTTGTGATGAAACCCTAACATGTAACTATCTATTATTGTGTTTGTTGGCCTAGAAACCCATCCAAGATTTACTCATTAGGAGTAAATCTTGGATAGTCCCCGATTTGGGACTGTTCTTGAACACCTAATCTCACTTAGGATGTAAGTGTATAATGTGTATTGGGTTTTTGAGAAAACTTCGGTAGCATTTTCCCCTTTGTTCTCTAAGTACATATGTACTTAGAAAACAACGTGGAAATGCTGCCAAAATTTTCTGGAAAACCCAATACACATTATACACTTACTAGTGAGATTAGGTGTTCAAGGATGGGATAGGTGGTACAAATTTATTATATATCAGAATGACATCACATGTGTTTATGCCCTGAATTTCACTACTAAAGAACATGTCTTTGGCGTCGGTTGTTTATGTGCTTTTGTATATAATGTGTTTGTTGGCCTAGAAACCCATCCAAGATTTACTCATTAGGAGTAAATCTTAGATAGTCCCCGGTTTGGGACTATTCTTGAACACCTAATCTCACTTAGGATGTAAGTGTATAATGTGTATTGGGTTTCGAGAAAATTTTGGTAGCATTTCCCCGTTTGTTCTCTAAGTACATATGTACTTAGAGAACAGCGGGGAAATGCTGCCAAAATTTTATCAAAAACTGAATACACATTATACACTTACTAGTGAGATTAGGTGTTCAAGGATGGGATAGGTGGTACACATTTATTATATATCAGAACGACATCACATGTGTTTATGCCCTGAATTTCACTACTACATACCATGTCTTTGGGATCAGTTGTTTATGCCCTTTTGTTGTTTCCAACTCCACAAAATATTGAAGCTAATGATGACTTATATGTGTGCGGAGATCACAATGAAGGATTGTTAATTGATAAAAGATCACAATTTTAGAGGCATGCATGTTTATATTTTTTTATTGAAGCTAAATGTTTGATTTTTTAATATCAATATCATTTTCAGATTTGATGTTTCATTATCTTCTAGTTAATACAAATGCTAAATGTTTGCCTTTTTAATGACATTTTCAGATGGCTGACCATGATGAGCATGATGTCCATGATGAGAATGAAGTCCATGATGAGGATGTTGTCCATGATGAGCATGGAAAGGATACCCATGTAAGTTCTAAAAACATATCTTGTATTTCTATAAAATTCATTATCTTCTAGTTATGTCATATATCCCATATTTCTATATTGGGCTAATTCAGTGTGTTTATTTTTGTCAAATTTTAGGTTGATGATGCACATGTACCAACTGAAGCACTGGAGGAACTTGATGCTAAGGAACTATAGGACAAATCTTAATAGAGAATACATAAAAGATGGTGATAAGAAGAAGAAGTCAGCCCTTAAATAGTGGAACTTCTTGGACAAAGAAGATTGGGAAACATTTGTTGCTTAAAGAAAATCTGAAGAATTCAAGGTATTAGGCGTCACTCCCAATTTAATTAACATACGTTGTATTCACCTATTCAAGATTAACATTTAGTGCTCCTAACCAAATCATTAATGTGCATACTAACTAGGCCCTCAGTGAGGCGCAAAAAGCAAGGCATGCACTGAATGTGCAAGATGACACTATGGGTCCAAAGGGCTATGCAAGCGTTCGCCAAAGACTACAGGAGGATTCTGCTGCTACTCAGGAGTCCTCTACTACATGTGCCACACCCATGCCTCGCCATGATGTCTGGATAGCTGGGAGGAAAAACAAGAAGGGTGAAATAAAGAAGCCTGTAACTACTGAGGTGGCTGCGAAAATGGTAAAATACAACTCTTAGAGTAATCATTTGAATATTGATTATTTGTGGTGTTAACTTACCAATTTCTGTTGATGGTGATTAGCGGGAGCTACACGAGCAGAGGAAACAAGGCACATTCATCCCTCAGAGCACAGGGGATGAATTGACAATTGCTCTGGGTAACCCAGAGCATCCTGGACGTGTTAGGGGTGCAGGCACTGGTGTGGGCATCAAAGCATTCTTTGGGCCATACCAACGCAAACCCAGAGCGGAACTTTCACAAGAAGAGGTAACCTATTCTTTTTTTAGAATGTTACTGCAAAAGGGAATTCAATAATAAGAATCTAATGTTTCTTTTATCCATGTATAAGAGAATAAGAGAGTCGAGGATATAGTTGCTAAGAAGGTCAATGATATAGTTGCTGAGAATGTCAAGGAAGAAATGGTGCGGTGGCAGGCATCTCAGGCTTCCAATCAGCCTATGGCGACCCACTCTTCTCCTGATGCACAGACTAAGAGTAATCCTGTAGACCCACCGCCTAACACGTCTGCTCTAAGTATTGTTTATGACATTGTAGCTAGTCTTTTCAAGATGATATGTTTTCAAGATGATATGTATATATGCATAATATTCTTTACGTAAATTTGTAGGCGTTGAAGCCATGCCGCTTAAAAATACAAGATTATGTTGTTGCAGAGGCGCATGCTTACCCGTCCCTTCCTGGGGCAACATTTCACGGGACTCCAATGCCATAGGGCTACATTCGTGCGAGCCCGATACATGTATTACCCGATTGGAGGGATGCTACATTGTCATATGCCCACCCAGATATTGATACACTTGCTGAAGTAGAAGGTGAGGTGATATTGTGGCCCAAAGCAGATGTCGTCTACACTACTGAAATTGTAAGATAAATTTACATTACTTTAGATTGTTAATGTGTATATATGAGGTCAATTGATCTGAAATTATATATACAGGTTAAAAAGAAGACACCCAGAGCACCTAGGCCTCCACCTCCACTTCCTGCATTACCAACTTGGGTTCCAACTGACGTAAAATACCCGTTAGGCCTTGCCTGTAGGGGAATGGCATGTTGGCTACGAGCACATAATATACATTGCCCTATAATTGTTTCTTTAGAAGTGAATTATGCAGGTCAATCATACGAAAGCTCTTTATTTATACAAGATATTATTGAGATGTTTATATATGATTGGTTGAATACATCAATGATAGAGACATGGATAAGGTGAGATCTTGTTTATACATCCATATACCTTGTGTAAGATCTTGGTTATACTACAAGTATGCCTTGAGAATCCTAAGGAAGCGAAAGAAGTCAAGAATCAATAAGCCCGACTAAAGGCGTAAAATTTAGCACTAGTGGGAGGCAACCCATGTGGATTGAGATTCTCAAACCTTACTTTTTGATAGTTTTGTTTTATTTTCCACAAATACACACGCACTTGTGTTTAATAATTTTTCTTTGAGTTTTGATAGAACGACATGTGTTAGGCACTAGAGACAGAGGGATCAAAGTTGAGTCATGGTCATTTAGGAAACTTTGTGACAGAATTCCAAAGAAAAATGAAGTTCTTGATTTTGAATTGAGAAAGTTGAGGGACTTCCCCCAACACGGCCTTGGAGTTCGGCCACGGCCGTGACATATGTGGAAAAACACGACCGTGGAATTTATTTCGCCAATGTTGCAAAGATGTCAGGCATTGGGGTAAATGGCCATTGGCATGGCCGAAAGCCACAACCGTCGCAAAGATGGATGTCCACGATCGTGGTATTGGATCATGACCATGGCAAGTTTATAGGGAAACGGTCTTCATCGACAACACAATAGTGGCACCCCACCACGGACGTGCTACCAAACCTAGGCCAGGACCGTGGCCACTTGCCATGACCGTGGCCACTTGCCACAACCGTGGCCACATGCCACGACCGTGGCCACTTGCCACAACCATGGCCCGACCCGATTCTGGAAACAAATATAGCTTTTATACACATCAACTCGACTCCTTCTTTATTTCTTCCTCTTCTTCCTCAAGTGCACGACCGTGGCGGCGCACAACAACTCTAAGCTCCACTGTTCTCCACCTCCAACACCTCAAACCACCTACAATCAACCTCCAATCGATAGCAAATCATTCCTGAGCCATCGCCCTTCCATTTCCATCACCTTCCCTCTCTCAATCGACCCTCCATCTCCACCTTTATCTCCAATCCACCCAACAACCTTCCTCCCCTAAACCTCCACTTAAACCCACCATTTTTTGCCCAAATCCATAGAAAACCCCAAATCCACCATATAAACATCCTTATCCTTCCATTCTACACCTAAATCCACATCCATATCACCCCCTATACAAAAATCTGAATTTCACCCTCCATTTCCACACCCAACCATGAAGAAAATTGGGAAGGCAATCACAAAGGGGGCCAACATCATCACCAGAGGAAACCAGCATTCCAAAAATTCCTCCAATGTTTTTATGCCCTCACATACCCCATCCCCAACTACCTCTGCATCTCGATCCCTCCATCACTCAAAATCGGTGAGTGCATCCCACTCCCATTCATCCGACAACCACCACATCATCAACGCCACATATGAGAGAGATGAAGAAGAAGAGGCGTCTGAGGAAAATCTAGAAAATTTGATTGATGAAGTTGAGCTGGTGATTGCAATGAAAGGGCAGAAATCAAAAGCAGCACCGACATCATGAAAGCGCCCACCAAAGCCTAAGACAACACGCCACTCGACATCTCACATGGTGGCGGAGCATAGTGAGCAGCCGCAATCTACGCGGCATTTGCATCTGGATGAAGAACAGTTTGCACAGTGGTACAACCTTGACACGAGTTCAGGGCCACAGTCATAGAGAGTGGACGAGGAGGAGGAAGACATCGAGGATGAGGAGATGCAACTATCAGCTGAAGGAGAGGACATTTTGGCCCAGTTGGAGGAAGATAGATTGAATACTTTGGGCAAAGCACCCATTGGAGTGTCCTATGGCAGAGGACATAGGCAAAGGAAGATTTCTCTTGCATACTCAAAATCCATGACAAGAACAGTCGTCCCTACCAGATATGGTTGTGAGAAAGCCATTGATGATCATGAAATCAAAGAAGCGGTGGAAGGAAGTTTAAAGGAGATGGGGTTATGGAACATTCTTTTCACACCCTAAATAACTTACACCACTTGGACTCGGGAATTCTTTGCCACCCTTGAGAAGACAAAGGTGAGAGGGAACAAAGCTATCAATCTTGCCATGATGGGCAACATGCACACTCTCACATCAAACGAGTTGAAGTGTGTCTTTGCTGCCAATCTGGAAGAGGTTGAAAATATGGATGATGTCCGATTTGAAAAGGAAGTTGATTTCCATTATGCAGATTTCTGGAAGCTCCTGACAGGAAGCGAAGACTACAATGCAGGGAGGTCAAAAACTACTGCCATAAGCAACCTGCTTTTTTGTTATATACAAAAGGTCTTAGCCAACACCATTGTCAAGCAATATGACAATCAAGGCTCAATTTCACAGAAAGACATGTTTGTCTTGATAGCAATGCACCATAAGAGGTATATAGACCTTGGAATGTTGTTAATTGATCATATGAGGACCATACCCATCAAAAGTAAAACACCTTTTGTTATGGGTTGGTTGGTAACCTCAATTGCACATGCTTTGGGGTATGATCTTTCTGGAGTGGAGGACACGAGTGGGCCCAATTTTGTTGACCTAAACTATCTTACCCGTTCCCACACTATTAAGTCATGATCAAAAGGATGATTTATTATACAACTAGTGTGCCCAATTTTGAGCTTGAGTTGCCTTACCACGTTGTGCCACTACTTTCTGTGTTGGGGATCATCTACAAATTGGAGGAAAAACTTTTGAAGTGGCAACAAGCCAACCCAAGAGCAACATACACTAGCGGTGCCACTGTCGCACAAGAAGAGATAGTTAAATCAAATGTACAAGGGCATGAATAAGAAAGTGAAGGAGACAGGCAACCCTGAAAGGCAAGAAGGAGGTATGAAGGAACATCCCAGCTGTAGTTGTCCTCAACAAATGCCTATGACATGGCCACCATCCAGGTGCAACTTGAGAGCATTCAGAAGGCACAAAGTGACATGTAGCTAATCCAGCAATACATTTGGCAAGAGCAACAATAGATGCACCATCAAGTCAACCACGTGTACCACTACCACCATGCCCAAGAAGTAAGAAACCCCGAATGGGTTGGAGACTTTTGGGGTGGCATAGCTGGATATCCTGAGACATACCCTCCACCCTAGGATGACTACTGGGGACATTAATACCAACACCCTTGATGGAGCTTCCACTTACGTGGAATTGCGTGCACCAACTAAAAATCCTAAAGATGGTAAGTCTTTAGGTTTAGCCTTGCTTATACTAGATAGAGAACTCCACCCACGTATGCTAAGATACGTGGAAGTCTTATCGCAGTATAGTTAAGGGTCGAATCCACGGGACAACGGTCTTGTTGTGAGCAACAAGATGGAAAACGTCAGAATTTCACTTAATCACTTGATAATTGGTGTTTAGATCAAAGGGTTGATTTGGTTGTTATAAACTAAATGCAAGTAAAGTAAAGGCAAGAAAGTAAACTTAGGTTGTTAACAATGATTAATGAATTACTAGGGTGTGATCGGTTTTCACCACCACTACACATGGATCAACACATGCAACATAAAAGCATAACCTGCAATAAGAGTTAGATCAGTTAGTATCTTTGTAGACTTAGCTTCCTTTCGGATGACTAACTACGAGGAGTGTGGGAATGTTGTAACGCTAGCCATCCATGTAGGTATGGTCACTTACTTTACAACATTCCCTCTGCAAAGTGTGTTCCTTGACTCATCAAGGTTGTACTTTCATACGTCAATTGATTCCATTTCATAGCATGAAAGTACAACGATGGGAGTGAGTATACTCCACTTCTAGGAAGGCACTCCTAGATACCGAAATAGATGCACGGTGGATACATGCACCTAAAACCAACATGCAAATGAGTTTCAGATCTAATAGCACAAACGTTGACAATTCATACTAAAAGATAAAGGATAACACAAGTTCGTGATCAAGCAACAAGCATTCATTAAACATTTGATGTTGAACTGAAAAGATATGAACTCTATATTACAACTTATGGATTACATTTGCATGATATGAAAACATGGGTAGCGGGGCTACTCCCCGCACCCTAGTGAGAGAGACTACTCGCTCATGACTAAGACAAATAAGGAGGCAAGAAGAGAGAGAGAGAGCATCATCCCCACAAAGGAGAGAGGAAAGTCAACCCCTTAGAGAGAGAGAAATGATCCACCAGCTTCACAGGTTGCTTGATGACGAGATCTCCCTCTTCCCACCTTCTTTGGTAGGGAGAGAGAAAGCAGTTTTGAGATGCAGTATGGGTCTCATACCGGCAGCCCCTGGGCGGAGGATGGAAGTTGGATTTGCTCTGGAGTGATTGAGGCAGCCTTTGGACGTCTGAACACTTGATATCTTGTGATGGACCCTTGGGGTCTTATTTATAGGCCTTAAGTGAAGTCCAAACGGTTTGGAGACCGTTTGGACCTTAGGACCATTTGGACCTCAAGACCGTTTGGACCTTGAGACCGTTTGGACTTCAAGACTGTTTGGACCTTGAGACCATTTGGACCTCAAGACCGTTTGGACCTCAAGATCGTTTGGATTTGGAGACCGTTTGGCTTCATGCGGTCTCGGGATCGATTGACTCCATGCGGTCTCAGGATCGATTGACTCCATGCGGTCTTGGGACCGTTTGGCTTCATGCGGTCTCGGGACCGGTTGGCTTCATGCGGTCTTGAGACCGTGTGACTCCATGTGGTCTCGGGATCGATTGACTCCATGCGGTCTCGGGACCATTTGACTCCATGCGGTCTCGGGACCGTTTGACTCCATGTGGTCTCGGGACCGTTTGGCTTCATGCGGTCTTGAGGCCGTGTGACTCCATGCGGTCTCGGGATTGATTGATTCCATGCGGTCTCAGGACCGTTTGACTCCATGCGGTCTTTAGGTTGATTTAGTCTTTTATGATTTTTTTATGTCTTTTTCTGCAGATATAAAGAGGAAAAGTTAGTCTGATGGTATATTTACAATAAGAGGGAATATTTAGGGATTAAGGCTAATTCTAATTGAGAAAGAGTATGGAAAACTAAAGAAAAGACTAAGGCAAACATCCAAAATTGGAGGTTATCACCCCCCCTAACTTAGAGTCTAGCTTGTCCTCAAGTTAGATAGAGCTGAGACATGTAATGGTGAGGCGATTTTATTTAGTTAGGATTTCGATACTCTTGCTTCAATTCTTAACTTGAGTTTTCCTAAGGTCATATCAAGTCTTATTGCTTGCCATGACTCTTTCAGGTTTCGAGAGCTGCTTGGGTCTCAGGTTTCTTCCGTATCTCGTAGCTCGCATTGGGACCAATTTTATTCTGTGCATGTTGTTCACTCTAATCAGCTTTATACCTCTCTAAAGGACCTACTGGAAACTAGAGGGGGTATGAGGGTTGGCTAAAGGCTGGAAGTGTAACTCCCCCTTCAAGTGGGGGAGGGGTTGTCTATGCTTTTTAGGATCTCACTACCGGGCACGACACATCTGCCTTTGTGAGGGCATCTGAATGTACCGGCCGGGCGAGTCCTTTATAAGCCTTTAATATATTTGGATACCTTAGGGTTTCACTACCGGGCACAACACATCTACCTTTGTGAGGGCAGCTGAATGTGCCGGTCGGGTGAGACCTTCATCGGTTCTTTATATAGATCCTTATTCATGGCACAACTCTCATAATTTTATTCGACTCTCTGGCTTTTATTCGAAAACTCACAGGCTTGGGTTTTGGGGTTTTATTTGGGAAATTATTTTGGGCGGACAAGCCTCTTTTATTTTGACGAGAGGAAAACTGTTCTTAGAGTTTTTCAACATGCACTTATTTGGTTTGTGGTCCACCTGCAGAACTTCTTGATTTGGAAGTTTCCTGATGCCCCTCTCATCCTTTAGAGCCTGGCTTATTTCTGCCTTGATATTGACCTGTGGAGAGTCAGATAAAGAAGTGAAGAAAAAGCATGAAAATCAATAGTGGAGGTATATTATTAGATCTCCATTAAATGTCTAAGTGCTATTTACTTTTGGTAACTAACATGATTCTAAAGTTAACTGAGGGTGACTTTATTCAAAAGATTTATTGTTGGATGAGTTATTTATATTGGAAGCTAAATGTGTAGAGGAAACTCAGAAAAATTGTATAAAAAATGAAGTAGGAGATGGAAAAGGAGGGATATAGAAATGATACCTCGCCCTTGTCTAGTGTACCCCCCCCTAACTTATCACACACTCTGTCCTCAGAATGGCAAAGTGATAGGTTGAGAAGTACAAAGGCAAGGGCTTCAGGTTTACGTTAATCCTGAGTTTGCTCCTTGGGATTGAAGTAGGTTGGCTGCGAACTGTCCACGTAGAGCATGGTAATCCACGTCAGTCATATCCTCTACTGGGCTTTGAAGGGCGATGATGGTGTACATCTAGTAGAGGACGTGGAATCCGCAGTCATTTGATTGTCGAATTTGTTGGGGACATTTGTGGCTGAAGGAAGGGCGATGAAAATGCTCTTTGTCATAAGCCCTTGTGTGCTGAATGAGAAGGGCGATTAATTTGTCAGTGAAGTCCTTCACCACTACCTCTGTTGGCATCCTTGGTGTCATGACATAGTTCTTCTGTCGTGGGTTGTACTGGCTGTCGGAACTGTTATATATTGTGGTTGTTCCATCTGGTAGGTTTGTTGCCAGGAGCATCCAGTGCTCATGATAGAGGAAGGGTAACATGATGAACTTCGGCGTTGTGTGTTGTAGAAAGGAGATCAGTGCTTCAGTTGTTCCAAAGTGCTTGAGCTTTAAAAGATCATCCTTCATGTATGGGGATGCCATATATGTAGTGGGGTTGTGTTGGCCGAGTAGAGACTGGTAAGCGCTCATTAGGCTGACGGAGAGGGATCCTTTAATCTGTAAAGTCTCTCGAAGCGTGTCTGCCATAACTAAAATGTCCCCAGACATGAATACGAGCTCATCCTTCTCAGCTGAAAGCCGCACCATAATGAGTCGTAGTTCGATGTCATTGAGACCTTTGCAAGCATTGTGATCAAAGTCGGGAAAGGTTGGTTCTATGGTAGACAAAGGATCGATGTCTCCTTTACTTTGCTCGATAGATAAGGCCGGTTCCTTTGATTTCTCTGACTCCTTCAGAGTTTGTCGGAAGGGTCACCGCTGTAGTCGATGGATAGCTGAGAAGAGGTAGCAAGGGACATCATCTGGTGCCATTTTCGGGTCCTTGAAGAACCATCTATCACAGATGAGCTCCATAGCATAACGCCCTCACAAGGAATGAAAATCTTCAGCAACCAGATCAGAAAATGGGATTTACTGGTTCAGCGCTTGGATGTGACGTATGGTGCAGAAAGCACAATCCCCAGATTCCTCGGCAGCTTGAACTTGAGGGTTTATTATTTTGAACCAAGGTTGGCTCTAGTCTTGGCGGAGAGATGGGCGTGCAGCCCAAATTAACTTCAGCAGCCGGAAGGGTATACACCGCGCTTCTCCTGCTGCTTCACCAATGAAATTTATTGTACCGACGGGTAGCTCAGCGTCACAAAAATTATAGACCTTGGCATCCTGAGCTTCGGTGTCGACGATCATAAATAGCCAATGATCTGAGATTTGAAAGGGCACGGTGAGATAACGTGCCCGTCGTGCTAAACCAGCATGCAGCCGCTCGATTGATTTCGCTCTTATGTCTTTGTATAAAAGGCCAATAGACAGAGCAGGCGAGGCGTTGAAAACCGGCTGTTGCCTCTTAGAACTTTTGTACATTTCTATACATTTGGTGAGAAGGACACGGAAGATTGCCATCATCATCGTGGACCATGGTCGCAGGATGTGGCGGAAGTCTTCTCGTGTCATCTTGTGCCTAGTTTTGGTGTTATTGTAGATGATGTCTTCCCCTGCCTTTGCATCGTCCATAATAGTGTTCAGTATAAAAATGTCCTGAGCATCTAATGTGGAGATGGCCGCCATATCAAGATCATGCATTTTGTGTGGTAGAGGTGGTGGCGGGGGAAGTTCTTGCAGAAGGGGGGAAGAAGGTTGTTCCAGGACTTCTGCATAGTCCTGCAGCTCATCATCCGAATCCGAAGCAGAATCGAGTTCTTCATCTGTATCTAAGCTGATTCGTTCTGACTCGTCCGGGTCTTGGGGGGAAGGCATTGACTTGCCAAGCGCAGGGGAAGGTTGAGTGGTTGTTGTTGGCGGGCTTGCGCTGGTTCCTAATATACATTGGTGTAACTCAGCGAAAGCCGCATTTTTGGCAGACTCCCCGATGGATCCCAAAGCAGAATAATCCAAGAATTGGTCCCCATATGACATGTTGACATTTTCATTGTGGGGGGACCTGGGGTCTTTATCAGCTCCTCGGATTGTGCCCTCCCCAGCATTGCCTGGGTCGCCAGATTTGTCCTCTGAGGAGGTGCTATTATTGGAATTAGCCAAGGAGTCAGAGTCCACATCATCGTCTTCTTCGTCCTCATATTTGTCAGTCACTACCTGTTCTGCTGGCTTCTTGTGTGCGGTCTGTTTACACCGCCGATGGACGGCTTGCAACTCATCGAACACCACTTGTACATGCTCGTGTGTTTCGAGCAGTGCGTCGTGTGTTTCTTTTAGGTCCGAGTAATGTCCCTCGGCGGAGAGGAGTCGCGCTGTAAGATCTGTAACTTGAGTGCGTAATTGCTGGATTTCATTGTTAGTGGACTCCTCTTGGCGATTGTTTGGCTATGTGAGTGTGCTAATAATGGTGTCCAAGCGCGTGCTAAGAGCCTCTTGTTGCTGCTTGAGCTCGCGGAGAGTCTCGGGCAGAGGTTGGGTCTGTGTAGAGATCTCATCGACTTGCTTAGCCGTCGCTTCTTGCTGGCGCGTCGCTCCAAGGACCAACTCGGGCAAGTTGTTGTAGTGGTTGTTGATGTGCTCAACTTGCTTAGCCACCTCATCTTGTCTTTGCTGAAAACCTTGGAGGATGTTGGGAAAAGCGCGGTTCTGTTGGTCGATCGTGGCCACCTACTTGGATAATCCCTACACACAAGAAAAAATAGAATATAAAATGTTAGAAGGATCTGTGAGGAGGTTTCGGATGTCGTCGAATTGACGTCCGAATTCTTCACCGATTTTGGAAAAGAGGACCCCAGAGGTGGAAGGGTGGGGTGGTTGGGGTCTATGAGGGAGGGTGGTAGTGCCTTGCAGAAGAGACACTGATGATGGTCCCGCGAACTACGTGGTGACTGTAGATGGGGTCACCAATGGTGTCGGGGTGGCGGTGGATGTGAAAGGTGGTGGTGTTGATAGTGATGGGGTAGATACTGTGGAGGTGGATGGGAAAGTGGTAAAGTCGGGCATAGGGATGGAGAAGGGGGAGCCCGAAGGGAAAAGGGGTGAAGAAGAGGATGTGTGTGGTAGCGTGGTTGTGGGGAAGGAAGGAAGGGTGGTGGGTGTTGGGAAGGTGGAAGGGAGTGAGGTGGTGGCGGTTAGTTCAGCATGTAGACTCATAATGAAAGAGTCTAAAGACGAGGTGGTGATGTGCTCGTCGAGGAGGGGGTTGTCTTCTGGGTGTGGCTTTGATGTCAGTGTCCCCGACAGCTGTTGTGCCTTCAATTGCCTTCTGGAAGGACGTTTGATAGGTATTTTTGATGGTTGAGCTGTCGGGGCTGTGATACTTAACTCCGTCTATCCCGCAGTTGCTTTCTTTTCGGCTGCTTTCACCGAAGCTAAGATTTGTGAACGCTCCTCATCAGAGAAGAGGAGCTTGTCTGTGTCATAGTTTGCGAGCTCCGGAAGTGGGAGGAGTGTTCTTGATGACTTGACCATAGGGCAGAAGACATAATATAATTTCCCATCCTTTTCCTTGATGATGAAGGAGTTCTTCAAAGATTGTTCATTGGTAAGGATGTTGCCCTTTAGTTGCGTGCAGCGAGGTAGGGGTATGTCCATCTTGAGGTATTTTATAATGGATGTGACATGACCCCCCATGCAGATTTCCTTCCCCAGGGCGAAGGCAGATAATTTCTGGATCATTTGTCGTCCAATGTTAACGGCTTTTCATTCAGAATGGACCAGAGGACAAAGAGATCCGAGATTGTAACGTTCCCTCCTTCTGTCCTGGGGAAGAGTGCGCCAGCAAGAATTTTGTGTAGGGTGCGCACAAAACCAGAGTGTATGTTCGATGCTTTGCATGTCTTAGCATCATAGGTGGGGAGCCCAGTTAAAGATTTCCAGAATATGTGTCTGTTGAACTCAGAGTGCTTGGTTCCCACCGTCTTGGCATTTTGCAGCTGCTGTTGATTGTCAATGAAAATTTCGTTCAACATGTTTTCTGTTAAGACCACCTTGTTGCCAAAAATTTTGGTGATCAGCCGTCTGTCACCTCCATCCCGTGATCTATCCATGATATCTACGCGTTCTTTTGTAAGAAAGGTGAAGAATTCAGTGGTGGGCTCAGAGTATGAGATCTCAGGTACTAGACATAGCCTTGCAAGGTTGGCTTTGTCTAGTGTGTTGAAGATTCGATCATGGATCCCCATCTTCAGTAGTACACTTGAGCAGACGTACTTTGTAGGTTTTGGAATTTTGTCGATGGATTGGATGGTGTGGATGTAGAGGTTTTCAGGTGGGGGTGCGGTGGTGGTGAGAATTGAGAAGGTGGGGGTGGTGGCAGGAATGGTGGTGGTAGGTGTTGCAAAGGGTTGGTCCATAGTAGAGGCAGGGCAAACTTGTTTTCTTGCCCGTTTCTTGGAAGGTTGTCTGGGTGCAGATTCCTGGACCTTATGTTTCCCCTTTTGCTCTTCGGCTGGGGATTACTCCTCGGGATTTGGCTCGTATTCTGAGCATTCATCGTCATCAGAAGAGATGTCTTCCACTTCTTCTTCAGGTGCCTCTGCTAGGCACTTTTCAATTCGGTCAAGGTCGCACAGGACTTGCATCATTTTGACATTTGGTGGCGCCTTTCCGGTCTTGTTGAAGTCATCTCTGATCTTCTGGAGCTTAGATTGTTGTATCATCAGTTGCTTCGTTGTCTAGATTGCAGTGTCTTCAAATCTGGTGGCCTCCTTTACTGGTGATGCCATGGCTGAGAAATGGGAGATCAAGAGTTAGAAAATCATATTAGAAAAAAAAAAGATTTTATTTGTATTTATGTGTTTTTGTGATTTTATGAAAGTTAAATGAAATTTAAAGGCTAAACGGCTTGAAAACTATTTGGTTCCAAACGGTTTCAGCACTGTTTGGTCTCAAACGATTTCAAGACCATTTGATCCCAAATGGTTTCAAGACCGTTTCGTCCCAAACGGTTTCAAGACCGTTTGTTCCCAAATGGTTTCAAGACCGTTTGGAAAGCAAAGCGTCGTGCAACCGCCGGCAAAGACAAAACGGCGAACGGAGGGCGGAAGCGCTGGCGACGAAGGAGAAGGCGGCGGCGAAGGCGCCGCTGATGATGGTGACAATGGAGGAGGTCGACGACGATAAAGATGTAGGAAAAGAAGATTGCGGTGAGGCTTGCGGTGGTAAAGACGAAGGCGGAGATGGAAAAGGTGGATCCGGCGGCGATAGAGGCGAAGCTGATGGTGGAAACGGTGGAGTTGCCGGAGAAGAAGAGGGAACGAAGGCATTGGCTATGGTGGAAACGGTGGTTGCGGGAGAGGCGACTGCTGCGGCCGGACTACCTTGCTGCTGTGAGCAGGGGAGACGATGGCGAGGGAGTGGGAGACGGAGGTCGCGCGGGAGCAGGGGAAGCAGAGGTCGACGGAGGCGAGAGCAATGGAACAACACTTCGAGAGTTTCAGATGGCTCGAGAGTCGAAAGAAAGAAAAATGAGGGGTAGGGTTTATATTTATAGGAAACGGGGGGTTGACCTGACAAAAACCCTAAGTCAAACGGTTTAGTGACCGTTTGGACTCCAAACCGTTTCGAGACCGTTTGGCTCCAAATGGTTTTAGGACCGTTTGCCTCCAAACGGTTTTAGGACCGTTTGGCTCCAAACGGTTCCAGGACCGTTTTGCTCCAAACGGTTTCGAGACCGTTTGGTCCCAAACGGTTTCGAGACCGTTTGGTCCCAAATGGTTTGAAGACCGTTTGGCTCCAAACGGTTTCAGGACCGTTTGGATCCAAACGGTTTCAGGACCGTTTGGGAGGGTTAAGGTCGAATAGATTTTTATATTTTTATGTTTGTTTTAGTTATATGAATTTTTTTTGTATATTTTCATTTTGTTATTTTTATGTTTGTTTTGGTTATATAAGTTTTTGTATTTTCATAAAATGAACCTAAGGTAATTAAAAGAATGGGAAAAGAAAGAAACTAAAATCTTGGGTTGCCTCCCAAGTAGAGCCTGGGTTTTACGTCGCTGGCTCGACGAAGCTTTGATGGTGTTAATCTGACGGCGTGGCGTCTTTGATTTCGATGGTCTGTCTCAGAATCTTATCTTCTGGAGTGTAGTATCTTTTTAAACGATGGCCATTGACCGTCCTTTCTCCTCTGTTATTGTCGACAATTATCACTGCTCCAGTTGGATAAATATGTTTTATGGTGAAGGGCCCGAACAATTTTGTTCGAAGTTTTCCAGGAAACAACTTGAGCTTGGAATTGAAAAGGAGTACTTTGTCGCCGACGGCGATGTATTTCCTTTTAAGATGACCGTCGTGCCACATTTTTGTCTTCTCTTTATAGATTCTGGCACTCTGATAGGCGGTCATACGGAGCTCTTCTAGCTCCTGTAGCTGAAGTTGTCTATTCTCTCCTGCACTTTTGAGATCGAAATTTAATTGTTTGATGGCCCACCATGCTTTGAATTCCAGCTCTACTGGAAGATGACAAGACTTCCTATACACCAACCGGAACGGGGTTGTCCCAATTGGTGTTTTATAGGCTATTCGGTATGCCCAAAGGGCATCAGGAAGTTTGGTGGACCAATCAGGGCAGTTTCTGTTCACCGTTTTTTCAAGAATCGCCTTCAATTGTCTATTTGATACCTCTACCTTACCACTAGTCTGTGGATGGTAGGGCGTGGCGACTTTGTGATTGACTCCTTACTTTTTTAGTAAGGCTTCAAAACTTCTTTCCAAGAAATGGGTTCCGCCATCTGATATGACAGTTCTTGGAACTCCAAATCTTGGGAAAATAATATCTTTAAACAATTTAATAATAGGCTTGGAATCGCTGGACACAGTGGGTACAACTTCGACCCACTTTGAGACGTAGTCCACCGCGACCAAGATGTAAGAGAAGCCATAGGATGAAGGGAAAGGGCCCATGTAGTCTACCCCCCACACATCGAAAAGCTCAATTTCTTGCCACATTGTGAGGGGCATCTCGTCTCTTTTTGATATGTTGCCCGAAAATTGGCATTTGTTGCAGGCTTTCACAAAATTGTATGAATCCTTTGATATGGTGGGCCAGAAAAATCCAGATTATAAAACTTTTATAGTTGTTTTCTTAGCACTCATGTGCCCCCCTGTGGGTCCTGAATGGCAATGCTCTAGGACCGGGGTTATTTCTTCTTCCGGCAAGCAACGACGGAAAAGGTCGTCAGCACAAAGGTGAAACAGGTAGGGTTCATCCCAATAATATTGTTTTATGTCATGAAGGAACTTCCTTTTTTCATGATAGGAAGCAGAGGGGTGGATAATCCCTGTGGCTAGATAATTGACGATATCTGCATACCAAGGGAAACCATGGGTGGCCTTCATAAGCTGATCGTTAGGAAGAGAATCCCGGATAGGGATTTTATCTTCTTCTTCTACCTCGATCCGGCTGAGGTGATCAGCCACAACGTTCTTCACTCCACTTTTATCTTTAATCTCCAAGTCGAATTCCTGAAGCATCAGCACCCAGTAGATAAGCCTGGGTTTGGCATCCTGCTTCTGAATCAGGTATCGAATGGCAGAATGGTCGGTATAGACAATGACTTTGGAACCAATCAAATAGGAGTGGAATTTTTCAAACACATAGATGACAGCCAGGAATTCTTTCTCCGTGGTAGTGTAGTTTTTCTGTGCTTCGTCTAGCATTTTGGATGCGTAGTAGATAACATAGGGTTTCTTGTCAATCCGCTGTCCTAAAACAGCCCCTCTAGCGTAATCACTTGCGTCGCACATGATTTCGAAAGGCTGCGACCAATCTGGGGCTCTCAGAATAGGTGCGAAAATTAATGCATTCTTAAGGGTGGAGAAACTTTGCATACATTCTTGATTGAATATGAACTCAGCATCTTTAGTTAGGAGTTGGGTCATGGGTTTAGCTATCCTTGAGAAATCTTTGATGAATCTTCTGTAGAATCCTGCATGACCCAGGAAAGCTCTAACCCCTCTTATGTCCTTTGGAGGTGACAATTTTGAGATAACATCAATTTTTGCTTTATCAATCTCGATTCCTCTGTCACTTACCCTATGTCCGAGAATGACACCTTCCGTTACCATGAAATGGCATTTATCCCAATTCAGGATAAGGTTTGCTTCCTCGCAGCGTTGTAGAACTTGTCCTAGATTGATTAAACAGTTATCGAAGGAATCTCCGTAAACTGAGAAATCGTCCATAAACACTTCCATGACGGATTTAGTTAAACCAGCGAAGATGGCAGACATACATCGTTGGAAAGTATCGGGTGTGTTACACAACCCGAACGACATTCTTCTAAAGGCGTATGTCCCAAAAGGACAGGTGAAGGTAGTTTTTTCCTGGTCCTCCGGGTGTATGGGTATTTGATAGAACCTGGAGTAACCGTCAAGATAGAAAAAATATTTCTGATGAGCTAAATGCTCTAGGACTTCATCGAGGAAGGGTAGAGGGTAGTGGTCCTTCCTCGTGGCTTTGTTCAGCTTTCTATAGTCAATACACATCTACCACCCTATTACAGTCCTGGTGGGTACTAACTCATTTTTGTCATTAAGCACTACGGTAGTGCCTCCTTTTTTTGGAACAACCTGGACGGGGCTGACCCACTGGGAGTCAGAGATAGGGTAGATTATGCCAGCTTTGAGTAATTTGAGGACCTCCAGGCGAACCACCTCCTTGAGATTCGGATTCAGTTTTCTTTGATGTTCGCGGGTTGGCTTGAATTCTTCAACCATAGGAAGTCTGTGCATACACAGGGCTGGATTTATGCCTGTTAGGTCAGTTATCTTATATCCAATTACCTTTTTATACTTCTTCAGCTCGTCCAAAAGTTTTTCTTCCAGATCTTCTGTAAGGTTAGAGCTGATGATGACCGGGCATAGCTTTTCCTTATCTAAGAAAACATGTTTAAGCCATGTGGGTAAAGTCTTCATTTTCGGGGGCTTTTGGTGGCTCAGCTGCTTCTATAATGGTATTAGCTTTAAGTTCTTCAAAAGAAGTCGTTGATGCTTCCTCGGCCTTTTCTAAATGTTGTAGACACTTTTGAACTAGTTCATTTGTAGAGAATTCAACATCTGGGTTGATTAGGACATTTTCTAATTCGTCAGTTGGCTCGGATATTTCTAACTGAGACATTTGTTGTATTGCGTCAAGAAGGAAAAGCTCCTCTTGAATACTGGGGCCTTTCATGCTATTAAGGACTCGGAATTGAATTGCTTCTTTTCCGAGCCTAAGAATGATGGTGCCAGCTTCGACGTCAATAAGCGCCGTTGCAGTAGCGAGGAAAGGTTTGTCGAAGATAATCGGGTATCTCAAATCTTCTTTAATATCCATGATAACGAAGTCGCATGGGACGTAGGCATCCTTGCCTATCCTTACTGGGATATCTTCAATGATCCCCAGAGGTGCGGTTATGGTGGAATCAGCTAATTGAATAGTCATTTTTGTAGGTAGCAATTCGGTGAAACCCATACATTTGCACATGGAATAAGGCATGATGGATATACTGGCTCCTAGGTCAGCTAATCCTTTTCTAGTAGATGCATTTCCAATGCAACATTGGATTCTGAAGGAGCCTGGGTCCTTCTTCTTTTTGGGCATCTTGTTTAAGATGATGTCAGAGGTGGTCTGAGCAAGCTTAACAGTTTCTTTCTCCTCGGTGATATACTTTCTTGAAAGTAAGGTCTTGAGGTATTTTTCCCAGGCCGGCACTTCAGAAAGAGCATCAAGGAGCGGGATATCAATGTATAGTTTCTTCATTGCCTCCTTGAACTTTTGAAACCTGGTGTCCATCTTCGTTTCCCGCAGTCTTCCTGGATACGGGATTCATGGTTTATATTGCAGGACTTCAGGTTCTGCGGACACTTGGTCTTTATCTTTGCCCTTTGTGCCCTCTGAGGGCTTTTCTATTCCTTGTTGCGGGCTCTCATTCGTCATAAAAATAGGGGTATCATCATTATCCGGGGTGATCTTGGTAGTCTCATGAAGAGTGCGTCCCGATCTCGTGGTGACAGCATTCAACTATTCATGCCTGTTCTGTCCATGCTTAGGATTTGATTCGGGTTGCCCTGCAAAAGTGCCTGCCGAGGCTTCAATTATGTAGCAATCTGGGCAAGCTGGGCTTCTACTGCCTTTTGCTGTGCTTGTTGATTAGCGAGCATAGTTTGTTGAGATTGCAGCATCTGCCTTATCAAGGATATTTCATCTTCCGGTTGAGGAGTGGTTTTCTGAGGGATTTGTTGTTGGGCTTGCTGAGATTGTTGTGGTGGTAGTGCCAGTTGAGGTTGCTGAGTGTGCAGCTGTGGATGGAGCGGAGGGTGAGTGTACTGATAGTAGGCCGATTGATTCATGGGGTAGTTAGCCCTAGGGAAGTTATTCCAGGTGTTCCCTTGATTTTGGTTGAAATTGTTTGGGAATCCAGGTGGTAACCTACTAGAGGATCCCCCCTGCGCCTGATGTTGTGGATTAGCGGTCCCAGAAGGGTTTCCATACTGAAATACTAGATGGTTCCTTGGATGATTCAGATTGTAAAAGACTTGTCCAGGGATAGAGTGGATAGAGTTGACTTGTTCAGGTACTTGTTCTTCAGATTGATCAGTAATAGGTTCATATTGTTGTGGTGGTGGATGCAGATCCATCATCACATTATAAAGCATACCGCAAGAAAGGGTCGAATGGTCTGAAGCGTGACAGGCCTCACAGGTTCCTGTGGTGGCCTTGACTTGTTGAACTAGAGGAGTTTTCTTCTTATCAAACTCTCCGAGAGAAGTCTCGAGAGCTTGTTGTTTATGAACTATGGTTTTCAGGGCTTAAGCTATTGCCTTCATCTCTATTGATTCTTCAGCTTTGTAGACCTTGAGGACACCTTTACCGGCTGATCGTCCCCAGTTGGACTGATTTTCGGCTACGAGTGTAACAATTTTCCAAGCATCTTCATAATTCTTTCTCATGAAATTTCCTCCAGATGAGGAATCCAAAAACTGTTTAATATCGTCGCTTACTACCCGATAGAAGGTTTCTATCAATTGGTTCTGGGAGATTCCATGATGGGGGCACTTCCACAAAAGTTCTTTAAACCTTTCCCATGCTTCAGCAAGGGATTCTCCAGGAAGTTGAGAGAAGTGATTGATCTGCCCTCTAATCTCATAAGTCAATGAGGGGGGAAAGAACTTCTCTAAGAACTTTTCCTCTAGGGGAGCCCAAGTGGTTATTATGGGTTCCCTGTCAAGCGACTTATACCAACTCAGGGCCCTCCCAGACAGAGTGAAATGGAACAGATGAAGCATTATCACATCAAAAGCGACTCCGGCTTGCGGAACCAGGAGGCACAGTGCCTTAAACCTTTTCAGATGATCCATGCAATCATCTCCAGAACCTCCGGAGAAAGAGATGCCGTGCATGATCTGGATCCACTGGGTCCGAATCTCGAAGTTGGGGATATTAATAATCGGAGGTCGAACCGGGTGGTTATCCTCATAGTTCTTTGGGACAGCGTAGTCCCTCAGTTGCTTGTTCCTTAACTCCAACTGAGCAGCTTGGGTTGCTGCCTCAGTTTCAGCTTTGATGCGGGCCTGTTCTTCTGCACGAATCTCTGCTTGGATCTGGGCACGAGTGTCTGCGATGAGTTGTGCCCGTTGAGCAGCGATGGCAGCGTTTACCCTCTCCATCACCAAAGCAGCCTGGCGTTGATCTTCAGCCATTTTCCGGGCCCTTTGGCGATTGAGTCGAATGCGACGGTGGAAGTTTCTCTCTACCTCAGAGTCGTACTCTGGATCAGGGGAGAATCCGAGGTTATGCACTGGTTGCATACACGTTTTCTACCTGAGTAGAGAGAAGAAAACACCTTTTAGATGATGGCGGAGATATAATGAATTCAAGAAGATATGGTTTAATGATTAAAAGAAGATGTAAAACCTTATCCAACTAGCAAGATACTAAATGAAATTAAAATGTTTCGTTGTCCCCGACAACGACGCCAATTTTTGATGGAACTTCCACTTACGTGGAATTGCGTGCACCAACTAAAAATCCTAAAGATGGTAAGTCTTTAGGTTTAGCCTTGCTTATACTAGATAGAGAACTCCACCCACGTATGCTAAGATACGTGGAAGTCTTATCGCAGTATAGTTAAGGGTCGAATCTATGGGACAACAGTCTTGTTGTGAGCAACAAGATGGAAAACGTCGAAATTTCACTTAATCACTTGATAATTGGTGTTTAGATCAAAGGGTTGATTTTGTTGTTCTAAACTAAATGCAAGTAAAGTAAAGGCAAGAAAGTAAACTTAGGTTGTTAACAATGATTAATGAATCACTAGGGTGTGATCGGTTTTCACCACCACTACACATGGATCAACACATGCAACATAAAAGCATAACCTGCAATAAGAGTTAGATCAGTTAGTATCTTTGTAGACTTAGCTTCCTTTCGGATGACTAACTACGAGGAGTGTGGGAATGTTGTAACGCCAGCCATCCATGTAGGTATGGTCACTTACTTTACAACATTCCCTCCTCAAAGTGTGTTCCTCGACTCATCAAGGTTGTACTTTCATACGTCAACTGATTCCATTTCATAGCATGAAAGTACAACGATGGGAGTGAGTATACTCCACTTCTAGGAAGGCACTCCTAGATACCGAAATAGATGCACGGTGGATACATGCACCTAAAACCAACATGCAAATGAGTTTCAGATCTAATAGCATAAATGTAGACAATTCATACTAAAAGATAAAGGATAACACAAGTTGGTGATCAAGCAACAAGCATTCATTAAATGTTTGATGTTGAACTGAAAAGATATGAACTCTATATTACAACTTATGGATTACATTTGCAATATATGAAAACATGGGTAGAGGGGCTACTCCCCGCACCCTAGTGAGAGAGACTACTCGCTCATGACTAGGACAAAGAAGGAGGCAAGAAGAGAGAGAGAGAGAGAGCGTCATCCCCACAAAGGAGAGAGGAAAGTCAACCCCTGAGAGAGAGAGAGAAACGATCCACCAGCTTCACAGGTTGCTTGATGATGAGATGTCCCTCTTCCCACCTTATTTGGTGGGGAGAGAGAAAGCAGCTTCGAGATGGAGTATGGGTCTCAGACCAGCAGCCCCTGGGCGGAGGATGGAAGTCAGATTTGCTCTGGAGTGATTGAGGCATCCTTTGGACGTCTGAACACTTGATATCTCGTGATGGACCCTTGGGGTCTTATTTATAGGCCTTAAGTGAAGTCCAAACGGTTTGGAGACCGTTTGGACCTCAGGATCGTTTGGACCTCAATACCGTTTGGACCTTGAGACCGTTTGGACTTCAAGACCGTTTGGACCTCAAGACCGTTTGGACCTCAAGACTGTTTGGATGTCAAGACCGTTTGGATTTTGAGACCGTTTGGCTTCATGCGGTCTCGGGATTGATTGACTCCATGTGGTCTCGGGATCGATTGACTCCATGTGGTCTCAGGACCGTTTGGCTTCATGCGGTCTCGGGACCGGTTGGCTTCATGCGGTCTTGAGACCGTGTGACTCCATGCGGTCTCGGGATCGATTGACTCCATGCGGTCTCGGGACCGTTTGACTCCATGCGGTCTCGGGACCGTTTGACTCCATGCGGTCTTGGGACCGTTTGGCTTCATGCGGTCTTGAGACCGTGTGACTCCATGCGGTCTCGGTATCGATTGAGTCCATGCGGTCTCGGGACCGTTTGACTCCATGCGGTCTTGAGGTTGATTTAGTCTTTTATGATTTTTTATGTCTTTTTCTGCAGATATAAAGAGGAAAAGTTAGTCTGATGGTATATTTACAATAAGAGGGAATATTTAGGGATTAAGGCTAATTCTAATTGAGAAAGAGTATGGAAAAATAAAGAAAAGACTAAGGTAAACATCCAAAATTGGAGGTTATCAACCCTCCTGCAATCTTATCCGCTCCTCAAGATCCTCCTCACTCATCCAACCAGCTGCCATAGCAGCCATGACACTTCCCTTATCTACCCTACACTATAGTTTCATGCCGAGGACAACATGATTCTAAAGTTTGGGGTGGGTAGGGCGATATTGTTGGTATGTATGCCCTGAGAGCCAATCATGGGATGATTGATGGGATACATTGAGATTAATTCGATAAACATCAAAGTCAAGCTTCCAATTCTTTCTGGTTCAATCATATGAGATAGTAATAGAACAAATTGAATGTCTAGAGAAGGAAAATACTCAATGACGTATGCCTTCAGGTTCAGGACCTGAACGATGAGATCATACAGATGCTAAGAGTTTGTACATTCTTATTATGTCCCTAGTCAGATGTCATTGTGGAAGGTAGATAGACAGCAATGACACACAAGGCTAGATTGTGGTGTTGGTTGATGACAAAATCTCATTAGTCATGATATAGAGATATCAAACCAAACACATAGGTACTTGTTAGAGAACAAGTGTACCAGACAGACCCACCGTGAGTTTGACACATGGAACCATGACATGGTAGTCACAGTCAGTACTCACAGTGATGGTGGTGAGTGTGATTCTTTGACCTGAAATCACTACACTCAACACATGTCATTGGGCACACTTTGACATCATCGAACGCAGTCCTGAAACATGGGTTGTTATAAAGGTGATGATTGGGTGGCTTTGACACATAGGGCTTTTGAGGGGTGAGTGATAGATATGGGATTTGTCCCTCCTGAGGGAGTTTGATATCCAAGTACACTTGATGAGTAGGATTGAAATAGGTGTGTGCACGCATGTGTGAATCAGTATGTGATATTGATGTCATACATATCTCTTCCAATCTACTCTAAGATCAAGAAAGTGAATAAACGTTGACAAGATGATTATTCCATGCCTTGAGTTCATTCGGGATATCAGTGACAAAGGAATTATACATTCACTGTAACACCATTCACATATTGTAGAATTGAAAGTTGTTCTCCAACTTTCTATTTCACTTGGGTAGCACGGATGTGTGACTAGGCACCACTCTTTGCTTGTGAAGTCATAAGTGTTATGCACTTTCACTGCCAACGTGAAAAGGACCTGCAGGGTCACACACATAGGATTTAACCTGGAAGAGGAGCTTTATCCACAAACAATGTTTAGATTGATTACTAAAGGAGTTTAGTAGTTCAATTAAACACTCAATCAATTGATAGCTCAGTATCATAATGTTCAAGGTGTTGGACGCATTGATTGGAGTATCGAATTGATTGAAACTACAATTGACTGATTCTGCACAATCTACACTCCCAATTGATCGACTCATGTGATGAATCGATCGGCTGAGCTTGGTGAACCGGTCAGCTCAAATGTTGAGTCGATCAGCTCATAGTCAGGGTGAAATGATTGCTTCAAGAGTTGAAATGATCGATTCAACTGGTGCAACTGAGCAAGCTGGGAAAGTAGGATTGGTGGGAATTTCCTTTCGTTTCACTTGCCCAAATTGATTGGTAAATAGGATTGGTATTCGATACCAATTAGAAACAAAAGAAGGAAAGTCAATCAAGAATTGGTCAGGACCATGAACCGACCAGCTCATGGGTCCCTACCAATCGGTTGAGGCGTCAACCGACCGGTTCAGGTCCCCAACCGACCGTTTCAGTTGTGAAACGATCGGTTCAGGTTGCGATATGGTTGCTTTTGTGGAAAATCTTGAACCCTTCTACTCCTGCTTTTAGTCCTGCATTGCCCGGGATGGAGAACCCTATCCCATGGCCCTCCTATATATATAGGGGTATTGGGGGCTTCTCAAAGTACAACTCAGTGCAACCAGTTTCTCTGCAAAGTTGTCGTTCTCTCTGGTTTTGGTAACCGAGAGAGCCCGCGCAAGTGCTACCTGAAAAGGGAGGCACAAAAAGGGAAAGACAACTGCAATTGCGACTGGTAGCAGGAGAGTGTGTTGGCGACTAGTACGCTAACAGGAGGATACGACTCCTTCCAATTCCTTGTGGGACAAAGATATTGGAGTTCCAAGTGGTCCGTGTGGACTACTTCAGAGGCGGGAGATTTCTGCCGCACAAAGGACAACTGTCAATCCCGACAGTCCAAGTGAGACCAGGAGTCGTCAATCCTAGTGCGACCAGGAGCTGCATAGACACCATCCAAGATCAGAGGTGAAGACCGCACAAGGCGCGAGGTATTGTCGCCGAGCAAGCCACGGGACAAGGTATGATTCCACAAACCATCCTTTCCTATTGTATAGACGTTGACGTATTTCCTTGTTCTGGGTTTGGGGAGGAGAAATTTTTTTGTTTCCGCTGCCTTCTCTGCCTCCCCTAAAACCCAACAGTGGTATCAGAGCCACGTCAACTGCTTTATACTTTAGGATTATCAATATCATCAATTTTGGTTTGTCGCCTTTATTTATTGCATATGATGCGAATAAAATTGGCTTTATGCGTGTCCAATCCTAAATCCACATATCCCAATTTACATATATGATATGTATTATGAATGAACTCGATTTGCGTCGCTCTTAAATGAGTTTTGTGGTGTATGTATAGCGTGGTTATGGCTAATAAACCCTCTCTGTGTATGGTTGTATGTGGTTGCTTACATCTCGGTCTGCGCATTGATTCCCTTTCTCCTATTCCTGATGTAACTTGAAATAATTCGAGATTTTCTTTCCTACCTTTGCTCCCCTTGAATGTAACTCGAGGTTTCTCTTTTTACAATGTAAAATATGATAGAATTTTATTTCCTTTTATGTCAAAGAATGGAGGACATCCTGATGATAGCTGAGACGATCGGTTCAAGGCGTGAACCGATCGGTTGACATTTTAGACGATCGGTTCAAGGAGTGAGCCAATCGGTTGATGACCAGTTCGAGAAGCGAGACGAGTGGGTGGCGGCCATGATGAGATGCACGATGACCAGGCAAACCAATCGGTTGGAGGAGCCAACCGATTGGCTGGTGGCACCCAGCCGACCGGCCTGATGGTGAGCCGATCAGTCATATGATGAGTTGATCAACCCAGAAAGGCAAAGCACAGAGTTCATCTTGTACAAGTTGCATGTGATGTAGACCTAGATGACTGTGATTCCTCTTGGCTCGAGGAATCACATTAGGATTGCCATAATCATCACTTTTATCATTTTGCATGTTTTCTATGGGATATAGCATGTATATGATATGTACTATGTATTGTGGTGATTGGATATGTATATGTATATAAAACCAAATCCCTCATTAAATATTAAGTTTTAGATGCCTTCCAAATGCGACACACGTGAAAAGCTTGATCGACCAAGTGTGGGCACGCCCTAGCGTGGTGCATCGTCTATCTCGTGGAAGCGTGAAGGATGAATGTGTGGGTCTTCCCTAGCAGGGCGCATATTCATTGTGTTTGCTTTGGGTCAGACTTAACAAGATGACCTAGATAGGATCTAGCACCTTGAGGCATGGAGATGATCATGGAAAGGTGTTTCATATGACATCTTATCAAGAGTTGCATATGATGCAATTGGAAAGAGTTGCCTACCTGAGAGATCTAAGTTGTGGGTGACAGCCCTAGCTGGTCCATGACTTAGAGGATTTCAGGATCTTGCCCACTAGAAGGTTGTACGCTGCAATCTTCTGAATTGATGGTGAGGGCTATCAATTTGAAGTAAAATAGTGGGAGCGATAATTAATTAAAGGCCTAATTATATCGTCTACTTTTCAAATCAATCAAATAAGTCAAAAAATAAGTTTTTGGACTAAAACTGCATATTTCCTTTTATAGTACAAATGGCAACAAACAATAATCACTTTTCTTTGTGATCCATCCTTGAAAAGGACAAGACGAATGGGACAAACTTCCATGACTGGTATAGGACATTGAGAATTGTTCTCACTCAAGAGCGAAAGCTCTATGTCCTGGATACTCCAATTCTAGAGGAACCTGCTCCTAATGCATCAAAGATAGAAAGGGATGCTTAGAAGAAGCATTTTGATGATGCCATTGATGCAAAGTGCTTGATGTTGTGCTTTATGAACCACGAGTTGTAGAGACAACATGTGAACATGGGTGTCATTGAGATGATTCAGCATCTCAGGAACATGTATGAAGATCAAGCACGACAAGAGAGATACGATGTCTCAAGGGCACTGTTCAAGTGCGTCATGACAGAAGGAGATCCAGTTGGTCCTCACACACTCTAGATGATTGGGTATGTGGAGAACCTGAAAAGAATGGGATTTCCACTGAGCCAAGAGTTGGCTACTTACGTGATACTGCAATCGTTGCCAGAATTCTACAGTCAGTTTGTGATGAACTACAACATGAACAACTTTGATAGGCCACTGTCAGAGTTGTTGGGCATGTTGAGGAAATCTGAGACACAGATGAAGAAGGACAAGACTAAGTTTGTGATGATGATCATGAGAAAGAAAGGCAAGTCCAAGCGCAAGGGCAAGGGAAGAGCTAAGAAAGGTTCTGATGCTAGCCAGGAGCCCAAGTCGTCTTCAGCTCTCAAGGCCAAGGGAGGCGTGACCAAGAAAGACAATTGCCACCATTGTCAAAAGCCAGAATATTGGAAAAGGAATTGTCCTCTCTATCTGGAAGAACATAAGAATAAGGAGGCGACAGACGTCTCTACTTAAAGGTGTCATGAAAGTAAACTTGTAACACTTTTTTGAGGTATATGATACAAAGACACTTTTTTGAGGTATATGATACCAAGATGTAATGTGTAAAGCACTCAATAAATGGGGCAAGTGTTGCCACCATAGATAGGAGTATTTTAGTTTATTTTCATCCTAAAAGGCATGTAATACAGTTATGAACTGCTATTTCATATTTGCCACTAGATAGAAACACTTTATTTTTGCATATTGTATGACAATGATGGCAATCAATAAAGTTGATTTTTCAATCTTTTAAAGATATGATCTTTGTGGCAATGCCTTGTTTATCTTGTGGCATTTGATATGCACAAGAAAAAATGATACCTAAAATTTATAGATAACTCAAACAATCAAATTAGCATCAATCATGAGAAATTCATTTCTAGTGTCCATATGATGGATAAATCTAGACTCTTTTGGTTAGAGAACCAGTAAGAGACATGAATGACTTGGACATGATTAATCAATCTTCACTAATGGTAGTGGGAGAATGATTATCCTATTAGGTATGATACATGTGATGTATTTACATACCTATTAGAAAAAATGCTAATACTTCAAATGGTGTTTAGAGAAATACTAATATGAATATCTTCAAGTGTTCAAGATTATCATAGATGAAGTGGAAATTTGGTAAAATGTTAATTCTTGATGAGATCAATGAATGAAATACTTGGACCAAATGTTTGAGATCCTTATGAGTAATTATGATAGTGTATCATATTGAACTCATGATTAAGGCATGGTGATGTCTAAATCAAGAAGGAATCATACTCTAAGGAGTTAGAGAATGATTATCAAATAACTGAATTCTTCTTAATAAAAGAATACCCCACACTAATAAAGGACATTGAGAATCACAAGGAGTTGTGAGTTCTTATATCCTTAACAGACACACCTCGATCATCTATATGATGAGTTGTTCATGAGATGAGTCAGCTATCAATATGAATATGAGGAACCTGATTTTGAGTTATGGTAGATGACCATTACATCCTAAATGACTTCCACGTAAACCATAAGGTATGACCTTGATGGTAGCACTCATTGGGATGAAATCCATAAGTGAGAATAAGTCTTAAGTGTTAAGACACATGGATAACATTTTGAGAAGGATGATGCTTGTTGATTGCAACTTAATGACTAATACATTTGGCATATGGATACTAAAACTGCATTCCTATAAGGAATAAACAAGGATGTGTACGTGACACAACCTATAAGGTTTATGAATCCACTAATGCAAATGAAGTCTATAAGTTACAATGGACTAATAAATGTGATTGATTGAGTACAAGCAACTCAAAATTGGATCTTTACTTTGATGATATAGTCAAAGGGTTTGACTGATCTGTCAAAGATAAAGAAGGGATCTGTGATTTAGTGGGAGCATGTTCACATTCCACATGTTAATGTGAAATGGAAATGTTCTAGAATGGAAATCCAAAAGTGGAAATTATCTTAAAGGAAGATAGAGATGTTTCCTATGTGATAGGAATAGAGATCTATAGAGATAGTTCTTAAAATCCTCTTGACCTAAAAAGATAAAGCATACATTGGTAATCTGTACTGAAGGGTTCAATATGCACAGATTCAATAGGAGAAAACTTGTCCATGTTACATGGAGTTAGTATCCCAAGGCCAAGTGTCCAATTCTTATGAAGAATGGGAACAATAAGAATAGATATGGATCTATCATGTATGTAATCATCCCATTATCTTGCATGTATCAACATGGCAAGAACAAAATGCATTCATCATCTTGTATGTAGGACATGGCAATATGATGTGCTCATCCTGATAACTCGTATGTGAGACATGACGAGTGGATGTCTGTCCACTTCTAGTAACGGTTACTGGAATACCATGAGAACTTGATAAGTACTTGGGAGATAAGGAAGAGTTCAATGTAAAGAGTTACATTGATGCGAACTTCCAAAATGATAGAAAATTAATCGCAAAATATATATAGGATATATAAAAGTGAAAGTTTGTTGATAATTGGAAGTGTTCCAATAAAACCATTTAAAAGGAAATGCTGAGTATCCGTGTGTTAGAGAACAACAGTGGATACTATATGGTTCTGGAAGTTCATGAGATGAACTTATAGATATTCTGGTCATTGATGACAAGTATGGAATCCTTGATCATGCAATGTGGCTAAAGGTTAGAAAATGGAATACTATATCGCATATTACGGTAACTCCATCTCATAAGTGTGACGTACAACGAAGAGATGTGAGACATGCAATTAATACTGACTTTGGCAAGGTGTTTCCATTACTCACTATGTTGGCACTAGAGCACAGTAACACGTGGGACATGTTTGAAGATCAATATGAATACGATTCAAGGGTGATTGGCTTGCAGTGCAAGTGGGAGTCTGTTGGTATGTATGCCCTGAGAGACAATCATGGGATGATTGATGGGATACATTGAGATTGATTTGATAAACATCAAAGGCAAGCTTCCAATTCCTTCTAGTTCAATCAGATGAGATAGTGATAGAACAGATTGAATGTCTAGAGAATGACAATACTCAATGACGTATGCCTTCAGGTTCAGGACCTGAACGATGAGATCATATGGATGATAAGAGTTTGTACATTCTTGTTATGTCCCTAGTCGGATGTCATTGTGGAAGGTAGATAGACAACAATGACACACAAGGCTAGATTGTGGTGTTGGTTGATGACAGAATATCATTAGTCATGATATAGAGATATCAAACCAAACACATAGGTACTTGTTAGAGAACAAGTGTACCGGACAGACCCATCGTAAGTTTGACACATGGAACCATGACATGGTAGTCACATTCAGTACTCATAGTGATGGTGGTGAGTGTGATTCTTTGACCTGAAATCACTACACTCAACACATGTCGTTGGGCACACTTTGACATCATCGAATGAAGTCCTGAAACATGGGTTGTTATAAAGGTGATGATTGGGTGGCTTTGACACATGGGGCTTTTGAGGGGTGAGTGATAGATATGGGATTTGTCCCTCCTGAGGGAGTTTGATATCCAAGGCCACTTGATGAGTAGGATTGAAATAGGCGTGCGCACGCATGTGTGAATCAGTATGTGATATTGATGTCATACATATCTCTTCCAATCTACTCTGAGATCAAGAAAGTGAATGAACGTTGACAGGATGACTGTTCCATGCCTCGAGTTCATTCGGGATATCAGTGATAAAGGAATTATACATTCACTGTAACACCATTCATGGATTTTAGGATTGAAAGTTGTTCTCCAACTTTCTATTTCACTTGGGTAGCACTGATGTGTGACTAGGCACCGCTCTTTGCTTCTGAAGTCATAAGTGTTATGCACTTTCACTACCAATGTGAAAAGGACCTACAGGGTCACACACATAGGATTTAACCTAGAAGAGGAGTTTTGTTCACAAACAATGTTTAGATTGATTACGAAAGGAGTTTAGTAGTTCAATTAAACACTCAATCAATTGATAGCTCAGTATCATAATGTTCAAGGTGTTGGACGCATTGATTGGAGTATCGAATTGATTAAAACTGCAATTGACTGATTCTGCACAATCTGCACTCCCAATTGATCGGCTCATGTGATGAACCGATCGGCTGAGCTTGGTGAATCGGTTGGCTCATATGTTGAGTCGATCGGCTCATAGTCAGGGTGAAATGATTACTTCAAGAGTTGAAACAATCGATTCAACTGGTGCAACCAAGCAAGTTGGGAAAGTAGGATTGGTGGGAATTTTCCTTTCATTTCACTTGCCCAATTTGATTGGTAAATAGGATTGGTATTCGATACCAATTAGAAACAAAAGAAGGAAAGTCAATCGGGAACTAGTCAGGACCACGAACCGACCGGTTCAGAAGTGAACCGACCGGCTCATGGGTCCCAACCGATCGGTTGAGGCGTCAAACGACCGGTTCAGGTCCCCAACCAACCATTTCAGTGGTGAAATGATCGGTTCATGTTGCGAGTTGGTTGTTTTTGTGGAAAATCTCGAACCCTTCTACTCCTGCTTTTAGTCCTGCATTGCCCGGGATGGAGAACTCTGTCCCATGACCCACCTATATATATAGGGGTATTGGGGGCTTCTCAAAGTACAACTCAGTACAACCAGTTGCTCTGCAAAGTTGTCATTCTCTCTGGTTTTGGTAACCGAGAGATCCCGAGCAAGTGCTACTCGAAAAGGGAGGCACAACAAGGGAAAGACAAATGTAGTTGCGACTGGTAGTAGGAGAGTGTGTTAGTGACTAGTACACTGATAGGAGGGTGCGACTCCTTCCAATTCCTTGTGGGACAAGGAGATTGGAGTTCCAGGTGGTCTGTGTGGACTACTTCAGAGGCGAGAGATTTCCCCGCTCGGAGGACAACTGTCAATCCCGACAGTCCCAGTGAGACCAGGAGTCGTCAGTCCCGGTGCAACCAGGAGCTGCACAGACACCGTCCAAGATCGAAGGTGAAGACTGCGCAAGGCGCAAGGTATTGTCGCCGAGAAAGCCTCGGGACAAGGTATGATTCCACAAACCATCCTTTCCTATTGTATAGACGTTGACACGTTTCCTTGTTCTGGGTTTGGGGAGGAGAAATTTTTTTGTTTCTGTTGCCTTCTCTGCCTCCCCTAAAACCCAACAGGTATGCACCACCCTTTATATCTCTGTCTTTTTGTTCAACCTATGCTATCTAGTTTAGTTATTCTTTCTCTTGTTTTTTATTGCATCTTTGCATAGCATGTAGTTACTTTTTTTCATTTTTTCCTAATTTTTCAAAATTTTTGCTCCTTTTTGACATGCATTGCATATCATGTAGATGTTTGGTAATTTTTGCATGTTCTAGCTAGGATTTGCTTGTTTTACTGTTTTAAGTTCAATAATGTAGGTTTAGATGTGATTGAAATCAAAATGGCACCTTTTTGGCCAATTTTGCCCGAACTTGAATGTCCTTGTCCAAAAAGTATGTTTTGACTTAATCTCCACTATTTGAAATGATATTTTTAATCCTTTGACAAATGCAAGTTGTTTTCTTAGATTTTATTGCTATATGGTCTTGATTGTTGACTTTTTACATGTGCACCACCTCTCTTAAGTTTGTGAATGTTTTGGTTGAATCATGAAGTGAGCAAGCTACAGAAGCTACAGATGCTTCAAGCCTATGGAATCACCTGATAGAATTGTGAATATCATGTTGCTCTATCATGTGGTGTGATATCATTTGAGGAAGTGTTGGATTAGCTTTAATGCAAGAAATCTTATGTTGAAGACTACACTAATGACCCTTCTTTGATCTGACTATTCTTTCACCATCTTCATACCCATCCACCTCATGAAAGAATGCCCTAGTGCACATAATCAGCTTTGGCCACCTCCAAATGTTTGGGGTGGCCATATCTTTATCTCCCCATTTCACTCTATCAACCATATTCCCTATCTACACCAAGGGAAAAAGAAAACAAAAAAAGAAAAGAAAAAAAAAGAAAAAGACATTCCTATTTAAGAGCATCTAAATAAATAAAACATGAGTGTGTAAAATCACTCCAAAATCTTACGCAACCATTTCTTCCTTTTTCACACCCATTGAGCTAGAAAACATCAAATCTAGATCACTTTACCCTTTTCTACAGCCATGTGGGTCATCTAGTGTGGCCATCAACACGGTCGTGCCCAGCAGAGGAGAAGACGATTGTGGCACTCCCACACGGCCGTGGGAATTTTGTGCAAGGAACCCCAGATTCAACAGGGATGCACCCAACTCGCCAAGACCATGGCCATCTGCCACGACTATGGCCTCTAAAGATTGACTCACCTATGTTGATGCCCCATGATCAGTTCCTCCTCCTCCAAAATGGCCATGTCACTCAGCACGGTCGTGGTGCTACTCACCCAACAAGACTGTGGCACTCCTCCGTGGCTGTGGCCACCTCCTATACTTGCATTTTCACCATCCTTCCACACCATGCCCATGTCCACTCTCCATGACCGTTCTCATCTCCACCCACCATGGTCGTGTTGCCCAGCCGCGACCGTGTTGCCACCCAAAACCTACCACTTTCTGCACTGATTTTCCCATAATATCCCTACTTACCCTAGTGCTGCCACCACCACCTATATATTCATGGGTGGTGGCCAAAACACTAGGTTAGCTACTCCCAACCTCCATTACTCCTATCCACCCACTGCTTGAGCATTTAGTGCATTTCCCTTGCATTTATGCTCTCCACTCACCATTTCCATCTCCATTTCACCTTGGAAACCTAGTTTTCTAGGTTTTCCTCCATAATCTCCCATATCTTCATGCCCATATGCACCATTGGAGGAGAGAAGATGGCCCCAAGAAGCTAGGAGGTGAAGAAGAAGGTTACTTCCATGAGATCCATGGAGTTTCTTCCCCTTCTTCCCCATTCTTTTGCCATTTCATTGACTATGTGTAGCTAAGCCCCTAGTGGTGGGCTGTTTGGGGATAAAATGTGACTTTGATACCATGTTGGGGAAATTTTGGCTTGTAAATGAACTTATCTTCATCTATGATGATGGCTCCATGCTTTTGTCTCCTATCCCATTTCCATGCTTGTGATTTATGCTTTCTGCTTTCAATTGCTTGTTTGATAGTGCTTGATGATATCATGTTTCTAGGAGAATTGGGATGCATGTGGCAATCTTAGGAATGACTACTAGGTCCCAATATGGGATCCCTAGCTAGTCCCCTTTGTTTCTACATGCCTACCTCCTTTCCTACTACTTGGTATGAGTCCTAAGTTACTAGTATAAGTGGGATTGATGTGATCGCCTAGGGTTTCCCAAAGGCTAGAATGGCTAGTGGCATGAGGTCAAATACCCTCATCTCTACTCCCATCTCTACCCTTGACCCTTAATTTCTCAATACCACTTATCCTAGAAACCTAGATTTGGCTAATCCTATTAGAATTACACCTAACCCTAGTCTTCCACTAGTAGTATAGGGTATATTCTAATAGCATTTGCCTGATTGTTTGGTTTGGAAATCTAGATGAAAGATGAGAACCATGCTTGTCCAATAACCTTCCCCAACTAATATTAAAGTTACATCCCCAAATGGCCCACCTACCTTAATCATATTGTTTAAAACTCAACTTTCTCTGTTTGCTTTCTTAAGCTAGTATAGTCTAGTTGTTCTTGCTTAACCTAGTGAATTACTCAGTTTTGACAGTTAGGGTTAATTTAGATCTTTTCTTGCTTTAGTGGTTAACTTAGTTTTTTAATTTCTTCTTTCTCCTCTAGTGTAGTGTAACTTACCTTTGCTCTTGCTTAGTTAGTTGGTTAACCTAGATTGTTAAACTTGCTTGTTTAAGATAACATAGGTTTAATTCTGCATTTCTTACTCATTCACTTAGATTAATCACAAAACAAATCACTTTTAAACCCTTCAACCCTGATCTCCGTAATAGGAACATAGCCAACACTATCTTAGCTCTAGTGCCCCCTCTATCCCTAAGGATCGACCCCTATTCCTTCCAATCACCTATACTACAATAGTACTATGTGCGCTTGTGGGTGACCTATTTGGTACTGTGATGGACTTGGTTAGGGCTAATACAAATTTCAAAAGATCCACATGTGTGTCCACCCTTAGGGGTGTATCTAGCCACCTCCAGTTGGCTAGTGTGTAGCCTTGGTGGGAATCACACCAAGGACTCATAAAATGTTGTTGAATTTCAAGTTCTAAATGTAACACATGAACCTCATAGGTATAGTAGGACACGACTTGAGCCTGAGTGTCACGCCCCAATCTCACATTAACCACAAACCACAAGATTAGGACGCAACGGAGGGATTATCACATAAACAAATCACTGAGAACTTTTTCTTTTTAAAACCTCGTAATGATATCCAGATTATTGATGTAAACTAAAACACAAATAACTATTTCGGATGCATTTCAATTAAACTGGCTAGAGAACATAAACAAAGTTTACAACATGTAACATTGTTTAACAGAAAGTAAACATAACAGTTAATTTACATCTTTATACACATTCCACATACACACTCTCTCTCACCCACGCCATGTCCCAAGGACCGAGGGGAAAGGACTAAGAGACCTCTAACTAGACTAACTACAAACCTTATATAGACTAGGCGTTAGGATGAAACGATCCTTCTGATTCCTGTTGCTGATGCTGACCTGAAAATGTTTGAGTAGAGGGATGAGCCTACTCGCTCAGTGAATAACATTTCACTTAGCTATCACTAAATAACTCGTCAGGTTTATAACTGAAATAAATAAATATACAGTTTCAACAGGGCAGTTCTATTGACATGACAGATATACATGTAATAATCACATTTCTATGCATCAACAGGCATTTCAGATAAATAAACAGATTTATAAAATTACTGTGATCCTAAATGATTCTTATTCATTTTATTATTTGCCCTAAATATATGCAGTGTACTCTGCATATAAAGATCCGCAACAAGTTCATGCTACGGTCCCACCGTACAAGACTTAGCGACACACCCGGGAAATGCTAAGTCTGACGCCAGCCCTGCTCTGCCACAGGACCACAGGCTCTCCGGCCTACAGGCTCTCCGGCCTCAATGCACTACTCCGAGTGCTCTAGACTCCTCCTCTAACCTGAGTACATAGGCGGAGAGTCTCACGGGGTTACCACCGTGACTTCGCACGGATTAATGTTGAATAACCCCCATTTTCCTCCAGTGCCACCGTGACTCTGCACGCGTTGTTGTTGGACACTGCCTCTATTTCCTCGTTTGTCCGTGACACAGGCACGGATGATGTTGCAACACGAGTTTCACCCCTAAGTTGTAGATACCTCTTAGGGGTTCTACGGTGTTAGGGCACCTAGGTCTATTAATTAATTAACAGATAAACAATTAGACAGGAATATCGCATTATAACTGTAAAACATAGAATTTCCTCTTTCTCATCATTCTGATCACGCATTTCAAGTTCCAATGAACTTATCACACTAAAATGTACATGCTACACTGTTTAAAGGTCATATCAACTGATACTGAAGCAAATAAGCATTTAAAATGAGTTAAATAATGATTTCTAAATGAACTGCCACTCACCCACTTCGGTGTGTTCATATACACCGAAAAACGTCCACAACCATGCCTAATTCTTCCCTTTACAGAAGAGTGCACGCCGTGCACCTGGGCAGAAACTCGTTCTGCTATCTGTAACTGTGCACGCCGTGCAAATTGATTTGCACGCCGTGCAACCTGTGCAGAAACAGAAAACTCATTGTATATGAACTCGATTTAGCACCTAACTAAGGCTATAATCTACAGATTCTAGATTTGGAATCTCAATCAAAAGCCAAAGCTACCTTTCTTTGGTGTCTATTGCTTGCGCCCTAATAGCTATTGGTTCGGACCTACTGCACACAACAGCCGTTTTCCACGAACAGGTTGTAAACAAACGGCTCGGTTGGGTGTCGATCGCTATTGGGGCTGCAACTCGTGCCTAGACCTCAATTTCGGAGCTGTGGGAAGCTTTTCCTTGCTCAGGCGCACTCGAGGTGGCCTCCTCCTGGCCGTGCACAGCAGCCACGACTGCTTCTGCTTGCTGCTGGTCGAAGTTGCTAGGTGCAACTGGAGCTGCGGTTGGATGCACGAATCTCACGGACGAGATCAATCACACCTCCCTGGGTGCTTAGCTCGCCCAGAACGGCCCATGGCCGGCGCCGTGCAGCAGCCCAGCTGCTGCTTGTGTAGCCCGCCGCCCAGCAGGTCGATCTGCTACAGGGTGCCGCCCAGCTGGCTGGTCGGCCGCGGCTGGGCAAGGAAGGGAGAGGGGGAAGGAAGGAAGGGAGAAGGTGGAAGGAAGAGAAGAAGTCGGCGCCATTGAATCGAGGCCAAGAATCGCCCAAATCGCCACTTTGTCGGCCTCTGCCTGATCTCTGCTGTGCGCCGCTACTGTAGCGGTCCTAATCCATCGACCGCTTGAAGAAGAAAGGATAAGCGGGGAAGGAAAAAGGGAAAATAAAAACTAAACCTTGGAGAAATTGCAACCAAGTCCTAGAAAACTAAAAATAACATAAGTATTGCCTCGGAGGTCCAAATTGGATGATTTCTTTTGCATCCACTCAAGCACAAACTCCTCTACCAACTCAAAGCATGAAAACATACTGATTGGACTGTTTCACTAGATCAAAGCTCTAAATGCGAATGTGATTACTTGATTCAACTTGATAAACTAAATAATCAATATAGATATCATTAATTGCCTCGGGTGATTCAAACTCAACTATTGATTCACATATTAACTTATTTGATTAACCATGATATTTAATTTGATATTCAACACTAATTGCATTAGTCAGCACTCAACTCAACTCAATTAACTCAACAATCATCATTACTATTATCATTAATTACCTCAGATGATTAAATCTTGACTATTGATTCACATGTTATCTTATCTTGATTATTCATGATGTTTAACAAAAACTTAGCATTAATTGAGGTGTTTCACGAAATTCGAGGTATTTATTGACTAACCCTGATATGGGTCATAACAATCTCCCTCCCTTATAAGAATTTCGTCCTGAAATTCCTAAAAGAGAAAAGGAAACTTGTTACGCACATCTATCCCAAAACTCCCCATGTGACTCCTTCTTGGTTAAGATTTCTCCACAGAACTTTCACTAATGGTATATCACGATTCCTGAGTTTCTTGATCCACTGATCAACTATCGGTATTGGTCCCTCAACATGGGACACATCTGATCTGATCCTAGATCAAACCACAAAACATTGTCTTTCCAGAACCGTTATAACAGTATCTCAATTTATGATAACTACTGAGAAATTATTATACTATTCATGCAGACAAACATTTTAAATTCTTAAATAAACAGAATGCATGTCAACTTGGTACAAATATTAAATCATGCAATTTAACTGTTACACGTCACTACATCTCATACTGAGAATTGATAACAAAACACTTGATTCCACGTACACCCTATCCTTAGGGTTTCATTTGCCTTATTCATTCATCACATGCCAATACCCTACTCTTAGGGTTATCTCATCCGTTTGATTGCAGTTCAAATCACATTACAATATTATTCTGGAACTGGCAGAGCAGTATATTTCAAATCATTGTAATTACTGAGTAATCTTTATATCATGCATACAGACAGATTAAAAATTCATAAATATTCCAAACTCAAATCAATTTTGGCACATACATACTGAATTCATGTAATTGAACATCCTATGACACTAATAAAAGAATTTTTCTCCACTAATAAGAAACCATCTGTAATATTTATCAATTATCTGAAATTTCTCGAAGTACGTGCATATTAACCAAATTCCTGGTTTATGCATCACATAACTCAATTAAGAGTTATTTATGTATCATATCACAAATATTTAATGGTACTTGAGAATTTCTGATAATATCTCAGAGAAATGTGCCAATTCATGTAAATGTCAGTTCACACACATTAACATAACAGGAAGCATGCAACTAAGTTTATTTGCATATTCTAATGCTATCTTACTATCTTGAAATCATGCACCTAATGGTTTACCAAATTTGTATTGCCTGGGTTTATAATCAACCCGTACCATTATCAGTTGTGTATTTCTAATCTCAACATTCACATTAAGCAAACTCTATAAGACTTAAATGTTCTTCCCAACTTCCACTGAGATGCATAACACATGCTCTCAGCATGTCCTTAGGAGTCCGAATGGTCCTCTCAGACTAACCATCCGTCTGCGGATGAGAAGATTATACTGAATCTTAATTTTGTGCCCGAAGCACGATGCAACTGCTTCTACAATTCTAAATGTGAGCTTAGAATCTCAATATGATATGATTGAAACTGGATTACCAGGCAACCTAACTATTTCATCCATGTATATCTTAGTCATGTATCAAGACATCAAAGGTTGACTTAATATGAAGAAAGCGAGCAGACTAAATTAGTCTATCCACAATCATTCATATAAAATCACAACCTCTAGGTGCCCTGGGTAATCTTACCACAAAATTCATTGTGATAAATTCCCATTCCCATTCAGGCATAGAAAAAAAAATTACAAGGTAGCTATAGATTTTCCTAGGGTTCAGCCTTAACCTACAGGCACACACTACTTCTAACCACGTACTTAGCTACACCCTTCTGCCTATCTGACTATCTGTTTCAACTCCTTGAGATTCATATACATCTTAGTGTTTTCCTGAAAGCATAGCATACATCAATACATACACTTCCATAAGAATCTTTTCTTTCAGGCTTTTCCCCTTAAAAGAATTTTACTCTATCACGAGGTACACACAGCATGTCATGCTAATACAACATCTTATCATCTAAAAACTTAACTCTAGTCTCTTTTCTTCCTATCATGCCATACATGGTCTGGTTTATCTCACTATCACCCTAGGGTAGTTTCTTAATCTGATCATAAGAAGTAGGCTTGACTTGCATCTGTGCAATCAAACTACTCTGTGCTGACATCCCTAAGTCTAAGTCCAACTCCCACATTTCTACTAACAGGTCTTCTATTAAAACCTGTCATAGGGAATGCATTGGTTGTTAAACTTGACTTTCTACTGGAAGCATCAGTCACCACATTCTCTTTACCAGGGTGATACTCTATTGTCACATCATAAAGATAGTGACACCATGTCTTTAAAACATGAACTACATCAACTATCTTTAGATCATAATCGAATAATATTCCGCTTTCTATGTTACTTACTTATTGTTACATTTTAGGTTTATGTCTTACTCATTTCTCCAAATCATTTCATGTTGTTCATGTACCGATCAGATTATCTACTTCAAAACCCTAGATCACTATCAAAGGCAGTTTACTTTTCATAGAACATATCTCAAGATCTTATTTTACAGAGATACTAGCATTCAAGGTTTAATCACTAATGAGATCCCTTATACTACTACAACTTTAGTCATTCTAGGGTTTGATCCTTTATTAATAGCATAGCATTATTGTGTGTGTGTAATCGATTATATAAATCAAATTGAGTTGCTTGAGTCAATAACATATTAACCCATCACTCAACCTTAATTACATTAGCTGAAAATTCAGTTTTCATAATAGTTTCTGTAATTCGTTTATTAAACTGCTAACAGAAGTTCCAAAAATTTTGGAAATTTTATATGTTGTGCCTAATAAAGTTTTAGACCTCCAGTAAAAATTTCAGGTCATTTCAAGTTACCAATAATTAATTATAAATCAAACAGTGCACTGCTATATAGCAGTCTGCAGCAGATTCGGTCGAGTTGCAACTCGACCGACACCTTACTGTAGAGATCAAAAGTCATCCAAAAATTACGACAAATTAATAGAGTGTCTAAAATTTGTGATTTTCAAATATAGTTAAAATTTGAGATCAATTGGATATACCAACAAAAAGATAAAATTCAATTACCACACTGCTATATCATTCAGAAAATGTGATCGGTCGAGTTTGAAACTCAGCCGATGAACAGGTCAGAACATTCTTCAAAAATTCTGGTATCTTCCAATGTTGTTCAAATTTTATATATCCAAATCATATCCCAATTTTAGCCAAATAAGAGTTACACATAAGATACTAAAAATCATCTAGTGAGACATTCTATTTATCAAATTCTGTATTCATGTGTTATTTGAATCCTAATTTGGGCCAATTAGGGTCTATGCTTCTCAAACCCTAATTCTCAAGATAAAAGAACATTTAGACTTCTATTCATATTTTACTTGTAAATAGGAGTCATTAGATCCCAATAACGCATCCTGCTAGCCGGACCAGGCCGAACCTGTAGTCCTGAAGCCAAGAGCTACTCGAGATTAATCAACCCCTATTAACCTTAAACATGTGGAAAGAATATCCACTTAGGGCAACTTACTTATACATGATTTCGGATCTACTTTAATACAAAGAAAACAAACATTAAACAATTCACTTCATGTCACAACAATATAAAAGAATCATGTTTACTTTGCAAACTGAAAATTTCATTTCATGCATATAAAAGCATTTCCAGTGATCTTTAAATCAAATAAACAATGATAGACAAGAGTTGAATCGCATCTTATATGTAATCTCTTATTCCTTTATTAATTTCTGATCTCTTAACCCTAAGATTTCTAGGGTTGTTCTCTAGCCTATCCTTCCTCTGCATACCTGGCCAGGGCATCCAGAGAAGAACAGACAGAGTAGCTTGATACTGGTCAATCTAAGTATTCAGACACCTGGCCAGGGTATCTAAACACTCAGACCTTCCAGAGCTAAAACTCATCATTTATTATTCGCCTTACTTATAACTTTATTCTTTGACCGTAATGATTCTTAACGACTCATCTTAAGCTCATTACTTGATTCTCGTGACCACATCCTCTTCCTGCTATCTGCAATAATGTAACAGAACACTTCCTGTTAGAAAATTACAGATAGAGGAAAGATACCTAAACCTTAATCCTATTGGTCTCTTATCATCCCCTGACCTTGACTTAGAGTATTCATATACTCAACCTATGCTCTGATACCAAAAGTTGTCACGCCCCAATCTCACATTAACCACAAACCACAAGATTAGGACGCAACGGAGGGATTATCACATAAACAAATCACTGAGAACTTTTTTTTTTAAAACCTCGTAATGATATCCAGATTATTGCTGTAAACTAAAACACAAATAACTATTTCGGAAGCATTTCAATTAAACTGGCTAGAGAACATAAACAAAGTTTACAACATGTAACATTGTTTAACAGAAAGTAAACATAACAGTTAATTTATATCTTTATACACATTCCACATACACACTCTCTCTCACCCACGCCATGTCCCAAGGAACGAGGGGAAAGGACTAAGAGACCTCTAACTAGACTAACTACAAACCTTATATAGACTAGGCATTAGGATGAAACGATCCTTCTTATTCCTGTTGCTGATACTGACCTGAAAATGTTTGAGTAGAGGGATGAGCCTACTCGCTCAGTGAATAACATTTCACTTAGCTATCACTAAATAACTCATCAGGTTTATAACTGAAATAAATAAATATACAGTTTCAACAGGGCAGTTCTATTGACATGACAGATATACAGGTAATAATCACATTTCTATGCATCAACAGGCATTTTAGATAAATAAACAGATTTATAAAATTACTGTGATCCTAAATGATTTCTTATTCATTTTATTATTTGCCCTAAATATATGCAGTGTACTCTGCATATAAAGATCCACAACAAGTTCATGCTACGGTCCCACCGTACAAGACTTAGCGACACACCCGGGAAATGCTAAGTCTGACGCCAGCCCTGCTCTGCCAAAGGACCACAGGCTCTCCGGCCTACAGGCTCTCCGGCCTCAATGCACTACTCCGAGTGCTCTAGACTCCTCCTCTAACCTGAGTACACAGGCGGAGAGTCTCACGGGGTTACCACCGTGACTTCGCACGGATTAATGTTGAATAACCCCCATTTTCCTCCAGTGCCACCGTGACTCCGCACGCGTTGTTGTTGGACACTGCCTCTATTTCCTCGTTTGTCCGTGATACAGGCACGGATGATGTTGCAACACGAGTTTCACCCCTAAGTTGCAGATACCTCTTAGGGGTTCTACGGTGTTAGGGCACCTAGGTCTATTAATTAATTAACAGATAAACAATTAGACAGGAATATCGCATTATAACTGTAAAACATAGAATTTCCTCTTTCTCATCATTCTGATCACGCATTTCAAGTTCCAATGAACTTATCACACTAAAATGTACATGCTACACTGTTTAAAGGTCATATCAACTGATACTGAAGCAAATAAGCATTTAAAATGAGTTAAATAACGATTTCTAAATGAACTGCCACTCACCCACTTCGGTGTGTTCGTATACACCGAAAAACGTCCACAACCATGCCTAATTCTTCCCTTTACAGCAGAGTGCATGCCGTGCACCTGGGCAGAAACTCGTTCTGCTATCTGTAACTGTGCACGCCGTGCAAATTGATTTGCACGCCGTGCAACCTGTGCAGAAACAGAAAACTCATTGTATATGAACTCGATTTAGCACCTAACTAAGGCTATAATCTACAGATTCTAGATTTGGAATCTCAATCAAAAGCCAAAGCTACCTTTCTTTGGTGTCTATTGCTTGCGCCCTAATAGCTATTGGTTCGGACCTACTGCACACAGCAGCCGTTTTCCATGAACAGGTTGTAAACGAACGGCTCGGTTGGGTGTCGATCGCTATTGGGGCTGCAACTCGTGCCTAGACCTCAATTTCGGAGCTGTGGGAAGCTTTTCCTTGCTCAGGCGCACTCGAGGTGGCCTCCTCCTGGCCGTGCACAGCAGCCACGACTGCTTCTGCTTGCTGCTGGTCGAAGTTGCTAGGTGCAACTGGAGCTGCGGTTGGATGCACGAATCTCACGGACGAGATCAATCGCACCTCCCTGGGTGCTTAGCTCACCCAGAACGGCCCATGGCCGGCGCCGTGCAGCAGCCCAGCTGCTGCTTGTGCAGCCCGCCGCCCAGCAGGTCGATCTGCTACAGGGTGCCGCCCAGCTGGCTGGTCGGCCGCGGCTGGGCAAGGAAGGGAGAGGGGAAGGAAGGAAGGAGAAGGTGGAAGGAAGAGAAGAAGTCGGCGCCATTAAATCGAGGCCAAGAATCGCCCAAATCGCCACTCTGTCGGCCTCTGCCTGATCTCTACTGTGCGCCGCTACTGTAGCGGTCCTAATCCATCGACCGCTTGAAGAAGAAAGGATAAGCGGGGAAGGAAAAAGGGAAAATAAAAACTAAACCTTGGAGAAATTGCAACCAAGTCCTAGAAAACTAAAAATAACATAAGTATTGCCTCGGAGGTCCAAATTGGATGATTTCTTTTGCATCCACTCAAGCACAAACTCCTCTACCAACTCAAAGCATGAAAACATACTGATTGGACTGTTTCACTAGATCAAAGCTCTAAATGCGAATGTGATTACTTGATTCAACTTGATAAACTAAATAATCAATATAGATATCATTAATTGCCTCGGGTGATTCAAACTCAACTATTGATTCAAATATTAACTTATTTGATTAACCATGATATTTAATTTGATATTCAACACTAATTGCATTAGTCAGCACTCAACTCAACTCAATTAACTCAACAATCATCATTACTATTATCATTAATTACCTCAGATGATTAAATCTTGACTATTGATTCACATGTTGTCTTATCTTGATTATTCATGATGTTTAACAAAAACTTAGCATTAATTGAGGTGTTTCACGAAATTCGAGGTATTTATTGACTAACCTTGATATGGGTCATAACACTGAGAGATTTGGATTTATCATGACTCAAGTTAGTGACGAATTGGGCATAGAAGATGAGACAACTTCCTATCTAGAAGCTACTAAGGGACCAAAATCTGAGAAATGGCTCGATGCCATGAGATTGGAGATGGAATCCATGTACACCAAGAAGGTATGGAACTTGGTGGATCCACCCGAAGCAGTAAAACCCATAGGGTGCAAGTGGATTTTCAAGAGGAAGAATGACATGGATGGAAATGTTCAAACCTATAAAGGTAGCTTGGTTGCGAAAGGATTCCTTCAAATTCAAGGTGTTCATTAGATGAGACCTTCTCTCCAGTTGCCATGGTTAAATACATCAGGATCATGCTTGCCATTGTAGCTTATCATGACTATGAGATTTGGCAGATGGATTCTAAAACATCATTCCTTAATGGGAATTTACTTAAGGATGTGTATATGACACAACTTGAGGGTTCTATCAATCCAAAGGAAGCCAATAAATTTTGTAAGCTACAAATGTCAATCTATGGATTGAAGAAAGCATCTCGGAGCTGGAATCTATGTTTTTGACGAAGTAGTAAAAAGTTTGGATTTAGTCAAAATGAAGATGAACCTTGTATTTACAAAAGGGTTAGTGGGAGCACAATCATATTTCTCATATTGTATGTGGATGACATACTATTGATGGGAAATGACATCCCTACTCTTCAGACAGTAAAATCTTGGTTGGGGCAGACCTTCTCTATGAAGGATTTAGGCAAAGTATCCTATATACTAGGAATCAAGATCTATAGAGATAGATCTAGTAGGCTTCTAGGCCTAAGCCAGAGCACTTACATTGATAAGGTGCTAAAGAGGTTTAGTATGGAGGGTTCTAAAAGAGGTAACTTGCCCATGTCTCATAGGGTTACGATCTCTAAATCCCAATGCCTAGTTCATGTGATGAATTGGTGCGTATGAGTAAGATTCCATATGCACCAACAATTCGATCTATCATGTATGTGATGTTATGTACTCGTCTTGATGTGTCGTATGCTTTGAGCATGATGAGCCGGTATGAGTCAGATCCAGGTGAATGTCACTGGACATCCATAGAGAACATACTAAAGTACTTGAGAAGGACTAAGAATCAATTATTGGTATACAGTGGCGAGGAAGAGCTCGTGGTAAAGGGTTACACTGATGCTAGCTTCCAAACTGACAAAGATGACTATAGATCACAATCTGGATTTATGTTTTGCATGAACAATGGAGCTATGAGCTGGAAGATTCCAAGGAAGAGACAGTTGTAGATTCTACAACATAGGCTGAATATAGTGATGCATCTAATGCTACAAAGGAAGCTATGTGGATCAAGAAGTTCATTTCTGAACTTGGAGTGGTTCCAAGCGCTAGTGATGCAATTGAGTTGTTTTGTAACAACAACAGAGAAATTGCACAGGCTGAATAACCAAGATCGCACCAACATTCCAAACATATTCTATGGCGGTTCCATCTCATACAAGAGATCATACAATGAGGAGATGTGAAGATTTGTAGAGTAACTACAGAAAGTAATGTGGCTGACCTGCTCACAAAAGCACTTTCACAATAGAAACATGACATACATGTTTGATCACATGGATTGAGATTCATGAGTGATTGGGTATGTCATTTGGTGTACTTTGACATCATCCACCATGGTCCTGAATAGGATTGACATAAAGATGGTGCTTGGGTGCACTGTGACACATGGGGATGACTGTGAGTGATGTGGATGGAATTTTTCCTTCCTACAGGAGTTTGATATTCCAGCCACTTGATTAGAGAGACTAAGAAATACATGGCCATGCTAATGTGAGTCAATATGTGATATTGAGCTTAGATATATCTCAGACAGTCTGCTATAGTTCAAGGAACATGGATTGAATGTTGAATAGGATAACATTTCCATGACTCGAGTTCTATCCGGATATCAGCGACAAAGGAACTATACAATCATTGTAACACCAGACATGAATGATAGGTTAAGTTGTTCTCCAACTTCTCCAATTACTTGGGTGGAAATGAAGTCTTGCTAGATACCAATCATTGCTTGTGAAGTCATAATATGATTATGGATATCACTGCCAAAGTAATTTGGATCCTACTGGGTCACACACATAGGATGTGTTAGAATGGTAGTATAATTGTGGATTTGATTGGAAATCCTCTGAATCACATTGATTAATAAAACGTTTATGTAATCCATTAGAATAATATTGGAATATATTAAAATGTTTGAGCCAATTAATTGGAGTGACTGTCTCTAAGTGCAATGGGAGTCTGTTGGTATATATGCCCATAGAGCCATCCTGAGCGATTGCATGGAGTCAGATATTAATTAATAAATTAATATGGTTTTTTATTTAATTAATTAATTTCAGAATATTCTAATTAATCCACAAGCATTTTAATTAATGTGGTCTTTCTGTTTACCAATGGGTTTAGGAAACTCTGCTTCCTTTCATCTCCTATTTAAAGGGGCTTGACGGATAATATCTTTATAAGATATTGAGAGTGGCTTTTTAGTTTACATTCACATACGTAAACCCTAACTGTCACCATCCTCAGGAGAGAAAGGAGAGCACCGTGACACTAGCACGTCATTACACAAAGGCTACTCCTTTGCCACCGACTTAGGAGCATGATGTGGAGTTCGAGTCCATCCGTGTAGACAAAGTAGAGACTAGACACTTAGCCACCTGCGTTCGGAGGACGTCAATGATCATACATAAGCATTACGAGCGGCATACATCACCACATGAAAGGAGTACTGCCGGATCTTCCTGTGACGCACTCAGCGAATGGGAGAGAAGTACCGTCCATGTAGGCCAACAATGCTACGCACCATCGTGAAGCCGGACATTATCAGACTTGCTTCACGATAAGTTATATCCCGCGAACACTCTTTCTGAATACACTATTGTCGACGAGATCTTATTTCGGGTTGTGTGGAAATTTATTTTTTTTCTTTTGTCGTGCATGGTTTCTCCACAAAACCCAACAACTATCAATGTAATCGAGCTTGTTTGTGTTCACTTGATCATGTTAGTAAAATCTATCTTGTGGCTTTCATTGGACATTTTTTATCACTTTATTTTGCTTCGAGTGTATCATATTGAGGGGGAGTATTTCATTCAGGGGGATTAAAATGTTTGTATGGCTATATTTTTTAAATGACAAAGGGAGAGAAATAATATAAAACAAAACAAATGAGTTTCATGCTCTCTTGGTTTAACATTAATTGATGCTATATTCCTTAAGAGATGGATACTATGTTCCATATCTCTTTAGGAATAATTATCACACATTTTACAAAAACAAGAATATGTTCTTCATATCAAGTAAATCTCAGGTATGAAACTTATCTCATTTAAATCATTTTGATTATATTTTAGAAATGCTTGTCATCTTTAAAAGGGGGAGATTGTTGGCTAAATTGAACATTAATATACCCTTTGTTTTGATGCTGGCAAACATTTCACACTTGTGGATCTAACATGTTATTTGAGCATTTAGGGTTCAAAGAAATAAGAAAATCCTACTAAGTGGAAGATGAAGATCAATGTGAATTGAAGATCAAATGCTCTTAATTTTATAAATGTTCATGATTGTACTCAAATGTAAACACTTGTACAAAAATATAATGTACAAATACATAGACATCGTGTAAATCAAGTGTTAGATCTTCCCTACCCACTTATAACCCTTAGATAGATTTCCCCCCAAAGTGAGAGTCACCAACACACATTGAAACACATACGTGGTATGTGATTCAAAAGTCGAAAATAGGGACACCCTTGGTCTAAGAACTTATCGACCGAGACACACTCGGTCGAAGTTCTTGTCGACCGAGAACAACCTCGATCAAACTTGAGAGCATTGTTCAACAACTTACACAATTGTACTCTAAAATAGTCTTTGGTCAAAAATAATCTCGACCGAGTAGACTTCAGTCTAAATCTTGTGACCGTTAGACTGAGTAGTTTGTAGTTGGGAGTTGAAAATAGACATTGCAATAGTTTTTCTTCAAACCCAAGCTTTGTCGAAGAAAATCATGATCGAGACACAATTATGTCGACCAAATTTGTCGACTGAGTAAGGTTCTAGATTGTTCTTTATAAGCAAAAACTAATTAGCAATTTTTAGCCAACTAATATACACCTAACGACTAGTTAATCACTAAGAACACTCTAGACACTCCCTAGAGACTTGCAAACCATTCATATAAATAGGAGAGGCCTTAGGACACCTAAAGCAACCAAGCTAGATTTGAGCATCAACTATTGAGAGCAACAAAGCTAGAATTCACTTGCCATCTTCATCCTTGTGCTCTAGAGTTGTGTCCTATAGTTACAATATACTAGCCACCACATATAGCCACGTCCATCCTAAGTGGACAGCAGATCTAAACGCTTAATATAGGATCAAAGCATTGTACTTCATGTGATAAGTATTTTCTTTCTTCCAATCTATTTCTTCTATATTTTTTTTTTTTTCCTTGACTACTCCTAGGGTTAGAGGCATTGAAAGGATGTTGATTGGTGCTACTTCAATAAGTGAAGGTTGCTCCAAGGAGTGATTGAGATTACTTCAAGAAGGATGTTTCAGAGGAGGTTGGAGCTACTTCTAGGTGAATGATATCTCAAGGTGGTGGACCTACTTCAAGGTGATGAAGGTTGCTCCAAGGATTGATCATGGTTACTTCAAGAAGGCTTCTTCAAGGGGATTGAGGCTACTTAAAGGTGAAGGCTACTTCGAGTGGAAGGTGATTGTATTTTTTGTAACATCCTTGTGAGATAATAAAATAAATCGCTTTAAAATACCAATTGGAAAAAAATGGTTAGTCACTACTATAGAAACAACATTCAGTGTCACTTTTTTGGGCGTCGGTTCTTTACCAAAATTGATGCCTATAATATTCAACGTCGGATATTTAGGAACCCTGACATCTATATTCAAAGACCAGCCAGACACGGGTACCGCTTTGTATTCAGCGTCGGTTGGGTAAAACAAACTGACGCCTAAAATCGCCCGCAAAATCCAATTTTCGAGTGAAATTTTTTTTCCCCAAAGTATCACATACATCGTCAGTTTTTTAACTACTAACCGACGCTGATATAAGATGGAAATTTGCACAAAAAGTTCCAATTAGGCGTCAATTATCCTTTGATAACCAATGCTGATAATGGTTCCTGCCAAATAATTTAGGGCAAAGATTGTCTAATTGGACGTCAGTTTTTTAATATCAACTGATGCTTAAAGGTAAAAGGTATCAGTTTTCTAGATAACCGACGATGTTGACAAACTTAATATACCTGTATCACCCAGCTCTTCCCCTTCCTTCCTGTTTCATTGTGATAGTTTGATGTGATCGCCGCTCGCCTAAAATCGCCTGACGATCGCCCGATGACCCCTGTTGCTACTCGCCGTCACTGCTGTTGGTGCGGCTCTGCTCGCCACCGTCGCATCCTCTTTCTCTTACTACTGCTGCCGCTTGCCTCCACTATTGCTCACCGGTCTTCTCTGCTCTTCTCCTGGTGCCACTGCTGCTCTCCTCTCTGGTCTTCGCCAGCTCACCGCCACTGCTGCTGCCGATCACTGCCGCTCTTCTCCACACTAGCTCCAGGTAGCCCTAGCCTCTTTGCTTCCTTCTCCGTAGCTCCTTACCAACAGCAAGCATGGTTGTGGCTGTGTTGGCCTACCACGGTCGTGTTGTCCAGCACGGCTGTGGTAGGCCAACACAGCCACAGTCGTGCTTGCTGTTGGTAAGGATATGAACAAATCTTTATGTAATGCTTTATGTAAATCCTAGGATACGAACAAATCTTTTGCTTGCATATATTTGTGTTTCTAATCCTAATGTTTGACCTAATTCAATAAATTTTGATGCATGTTGAAATAAGATTTAAACTTGTCCATTCTAGCATCCTAATTTGATTTGATTAAACCCTAACATTGATGAAACCTTAACATCAATTGTGATGAAACCCTAACATTAATTGTGATGAAACCCTAACATGTAACTATCTATTATTGTGTTTGTTGGCCTAGAAACCCATCCAAGATTTACTCATTAGGAGTAAATCTTGGATAGACCTGATTTGGGACAGTTCTTGAACACCTAATCTCACTTTGGATGTAAGTGTATAATGTGTATTGGGTTTTCGAGAAAACTTCGGTAGCATTTCCCCCTTTGTTCTCTAAGTACATATTTGTTCTCTAAGTACATATGTACTTAGAGAACAACGGGGAAATGCTGCCGAAATTTTCTAGAAAACCCAATACACATTATACACTTACTAGTCAGATTAGGTGTTCAAGGATGGGATAGGTGGTACACATTTATTATATATCAGAATGACATCACATGTGTTTATGCCCTGAATTTCACTACTACAGAACATGTCTTTGGCGTCGGTTGTTTATGCGCTTTTGTATATAATGTGTTTGTTGGCCTAGAAACCCGTCCAAGATTTACTCATTAGGAGTAAATCTTGGATAGTCCCTGGTTTGGGACTGTTCTTGAACACCTAATCTCACTTAGGATGTAAGTGTATAATGTGTATTGGGTTTTCGAGAAAATTTTGGTAGCATTTCCCCGCTTGTTATCTAAGTACATATGTACTTAGAGAATAGCGGGGAAATGCTGCCGAAATTTTATCAAAAATTGAATACACATTATACACTTACTAGTGAGATTAGGTGTTCAAGGATGGGATAGGTGGTACACATTTATTATATATCAGATTGACATCACATGTGTTTATGCCCAAAATTTCACTACTACAAAACATGTCTTTGGCGTCAGTTGTTTATGCCCTTTTGTTGTTGCCAACTCCACAAAATATTGAAGCTAATGATGACTTATATGTGTGTGGAGATCACAATGAAGGATTGTTAATTGATAAAAGATCACAATTTTAGAGGCATGCATGTTTATATTTTTTTATTGAAGCTAAATGTTTGATTTTTTAATATCAATATCATTTTTAGATTTGATGTTTCATTATCTTCTAGTTAATACAAATGCTAAATGTTTGCCTTTTTAATGACATTTTCAGATGGCTGACCGCGATGAGCATGATGTCCATGATGAGCATGAAGTCCATGATGAGGATGTTGTCCATGATGAGCATGGCGAGGATACCAATGTAAGTTCTAAAAACATATCTTGTATTTCTATAAAATTCATTATCTTCTAGTTATGTCATATATCCCATATTTCTATATTGGGCTAATTCAGTGTGTTTATTTTTGTCAAATTTTAGGTTGATGATGCACATGTACCCACTGAAGCACTGGAGGAACTTGACACGCATCACCAAACACTTAAAAAGAAAAGGGGCATCACTCTATTGAAGAAGTTAATAGCGCTAAGTGGCAGTGGATCCATATTGGTTGTAGAGTTTGATAGTGGAGGAAATGCAATTCGAGTGAACCGCAATAATTTTGTAAACTATCTTGGGGTTGTCACTCGAAGCCATTGTGGTGTTAAGTATGATAATTGGCATAAAGTTCCTCAGGCGAAGAAAGACTTGATATGGAAGGATTTATGCGTGAGTTATTATTATTTGCAATTCTATTTTGTTGATTACAAATTCTATTATTTGCAATTCTATTTTTGGATACTAGTTAATAACAATTCTATTTTACATAATCTGTTTGCATTGGATGAGAAGTTGTATCGTAAAAGCATGATGCAACGCACTGGAAAGATGCTAAGGAACTATAGGACAAATCTCAATAGAGAATACATAAAAGATGGTGATAAGAAGAAGAAGTCATCCCTTAAATAGTGGAACTTCTTGGACAAAGAAGATTGGGACACATTTGTTGCTTCAAGAAAATCTGAAGAATTCAAAGTATTAGGCGTCACTCCCAATTTAATTAATATACGTTGTATTCACCTATTCAAGATTAACATTTAGTGCTCCCAACCAAATCATAAATGTGCATACTAACTACGCCCTCAGTGAGGCGCAAAAAGCAAGGCATGCAATGAATGTGCATGATGACACTATGGGTCCAAAGGTCTATACAAGCGTTCGCCAAAGACTACAGGAGGAGTCTGCTGGTACTCAGGAGTCCTCTACTACATGTGCCACACACATGCCTCGCCATGATGTCTGGATAGCTGGGAGGAAAAACAAGAAGGGTGAAATAAAGAAGCCCGTAACTTCTGAGGCGGCTGCGAAAATGGTAAAATACAACTCTTAGAGTAATCATTTGAATATTGATTATTTATGGTGTTAACTTACCAATTTCTGTTGATGGTGATTAGCGGGAGCTGCACGAGCAGAGGAAACAAGGCACATTCATCCCTCAGGGCACAAGGGATGAATTGACAGTTGCTCTGGGTAACCTAGAGCATCCTGGACATGTTAGGGGTGCAGGCACTGGTGTGGGCATCAAAGTATTCTTTGGGCCATCCCAACGCAAACCCAGATCGGGACTTTCACAAGAAGAGGTAACCTATTCTTTTTTTAGAATGTTACTACAAAAGGGAATTCAATAATAAGAAGCTAATGTTTCTTTTATCCATGTATAAGAGAATAAGAGAGTCGAGGATATAGTTGCTAAGAAGGCCAATTATATAGTTGCTGAGAAAGTCAAGGAAGAAATGGTGCGGTGGCAGGCATCTCAGGCTTCCAATCAGCCTATGGCGACCCACTCTTCTCCTGATGCACATACTAAGAGTAATCTTGTAGACCCACCGCCTAACATGTCTGTTGTAAGTATTGTTTATGACATTATAGCTAGTCTTTTCAAGATGATATGTTTTCAAGATGATATGTATATATGTATAATATTCTTTACATAAATTTGTAGGTGTTGAAGCCATGCCGCTTAAAAATACAAGATTATTTTGTTGCAGAGGCACAGGCTTACCCGTCCCTTCCTGGGGCAACATTTCACGGGACTCTAATGACATAGGGCTACGTTCGTGCGAGCCTGATACGTGTATTACCCGATTGGAGGGATGCTACATTGCCATATGCCCACCCAGATATTGATACACTTGCTGAGGTAGAAGGTGGGGTGATATCGTGGCCCAAAGCAGATGTCGTCTACACTACTGAAATTGTAAGATAAATTTACATTACTTTAGATTGTTAATGTGTATATATGAGGTCAATTGATCTGAAATTATATATACAGGTTAAAAAGAAGACACCCGGAGCACCTAGGCCTCCACCTCCACTTCCTGCATTACCAACTTGGGTTCCAACTGACGTAAAATACCCGTTAGGCCTTTCCTGTAGGGGAATGGCATGTTGGCTACGAGCACATAATATACATTTCCTTATAATTGTTTCTTTAGAAGTGAATTATGCAGATCAATCATACGAAAGCTCTTTATTTATACAAGATATTATTGAGCTGTTTATATATGATTGGCTGAATATATCAATGATAGAGACATGGATAAGGTGAGATCTTGTTTATACATCAATATACCTTGTGTAAGATCCGGTGATCTGGTTTCTTATATATTAATGCAAACGTAATACATGTTTTGTAGCTACTTAGTTGAAAATCAATGCAAACAATTTGCATTTGATCATGCGGGATTTTTGATTCCATCATTGATTAGTATGGTAGCTAAAGACCCTGATAGTGTTCAACAATACTGTATAGATGCTTTTACAATTTTCGGTCAGCAAAAGAAGACGATAATAATAGCTCCATTCAATGTCAAGTAAGTTTACTTTACTTATAATTTGGACTTAAGAAAATTACATTTTTATTGTGGATTTTGAGTTATTAATTTTTAACTTTTTTACCTCTAGCGGTAGGCATTGGGAGTTACTAGTTATTTTCCCCGGGACGTTCACTGTTTATTATCTAGATCCTACGGGGAGTACATTGAATACTAAAATTGGACACGTAATGAGATTGCCATTATTCTGGTGAGAAATATTTTATTTTTATATTTGTTAACATTTGTTATTACATTACTATTTAATTATGCAATTTACTATGTTACATTAACATGTAGGGGTTTAGATGCATTCAAAAATGTTGGAGGAAAGGTCCCAAGGAAACAGAACTAGCCAATAATTTGGGAGAATGTAAAAGTAAGTTCCCGACTCCAATGTATATATTATTTATGTGAACTGTGCTTAGTTGTATTTTTTAATATTTTGTATGTTTCAATTTATAGTGCTCTACACAAGACAACAGTTGGGCATGCACATACTATGTGATGCAATTTATGTAGATGATTATCTAATATGCCGCATTGGACATCGATACCATACATGAGGTATTATATATAGTCTCATTAGTTAGTATGAAATATAACAATCTTATTTTTATATTATTACTTATATATATACATCATTCTCTTTGCAGGTGTTTAAAACTGACCACACTATAGGTAAATGCTTAAAAGATGTACATGCTCCATATACGATGGAAGTATTAAATGAAGTAAGAGAAGAATGGGCAAGAGCCATACAAGCAGTGGCGATTGTAAGATATAATTGGGATGCTGATAGCGATGTTGAATGATATTTTGTAAATGAATATTTTTGAATGTTTATACATGTCTGAATGTTTCTACATGTATTTGAATGTTTCTACATGTGTGAATGTGAGAATTGAATTGATGTATGAATGTATCTACTTGTGTGAAAAGTATATTTGTTGATTTTGCAGGTTTGTGGCCTGTTTGTAGGCTGATATCAATGGATGTCGTAAACCTGCAGTTCAGAAAACTAAACTGTAGGTTCTCATCCTACTGACCAGCCACAGTAGGCCTACAAACTGATAAGAAAAAAAAACATAGGCGTCAGTTATTTACAGAACACCGTCATCAAAGTCTTACAGCGTCAGTTATTGGATAAAAACTGCCGCCTAATGTGACAAACAACCCGACCGTGCAGGAAATCACGACTGTGGCGGGAAATGGCGTCTGTTATTAGTATAACACTGACGCCTATAGTACTAAACACGACCGTGCAGGGAAGCACGGCCGTGGCGTCTGGAAATATGGCGTCGGTTATTTAGTTGCAAACCGACGCAGAAAGTGTCCTAGATGGTGCCCTTTTGTGGTGCGAACCCTTTTGGCGTCGGTTATAAAATCGACGCTGAAGAGTTCGACCTTTAGCGGCACCAACATAGGCGTCGCTTGAGAACCGTCGCTAAAAGGGGTTAAACAACCGACACCAAAGACATGTTCTGTAGTAGTGAGTGGACTGACAAGCTTTGATTCAAAGCTTGTAACCACTCTAAATCGAAGTGTCTTCCTTGTTTCCCCCTCCTTTGGTTGAGTGCTTCAATTAACTCTAAATTTTCCAAAAATCTCTATTTACCCCCTCTAGATCTTTCAACATACAAGCACTTAAATGATTCTTGTAAAATAAATCATGAATTGCAGCTTCTGAAGATACAAAATGTAAGAAACAACTCCATGTTACTCCATCTTGGCATTTTTATCCATCCTTGAGTATAAATAGGACCAAACCTTAAACTAGGACACCTAACAACCCAATTTGTGCTTTAGACCAAAACAATAGTAACTACTTGTAGGGATCTCATTAACATCCAAAATTTTTTAGAGAACTTAATAAACCATAGACAAGGGAGCACCCAAAATATTTCAGGGTAAGAAAGCAACGAATGTAAAAGGTAAGCTATTTCGAACATTTCAGCAATATATGCTCAAAACCTAGCATGAATGATCTACCTTCTCTAATACATTTTTATCCAATCATCATAAAAGCACCATAATAGTAATTAAAGCCTTACTATTTCCACATGGTAACAACCATATAGTAAGGTTCAACGTGTGGGTAGAATTGTTTTTCATTGGGTACCAAAACACCATAAAGATGATACTTTTAAAATACTTTATACTTGTGTTATATTTAAGTTATTGCATGTTTTGAGAAAATAATTGTAATATAGAAGAAATTACAGAGTCCAAAATAGACTTCCAAAATCATATTTTCATTTTATTCATTCAAAACAGTGCATACAGGACCACCTTCAGCTGAGTATGAATTTTTAGATCAAGATTAATATCATGCATGTCATAAATAGGAAAGAAGTGCACTAAAAGTTATATCACTCACCTCTAAGGTGAAGAAAACCAAGTTCCAAGAAGAAACCATGAAAATATCATCTAAGATCCGAGCTTTGCCCTCCAAGGGTTCCAAAAAGGTTGTCATTTTCCAAGATCTGGGTGTATCTGGATCAAAGAGGGAAAAATGAGGGTTTCTTAGTCATATATATAATTTTCCAAGTTCTAGTACCATGGATCTCGACCATGGTACAATAGAGGAGGAAGAAATATCAAGAAAAAGTTTAGAATATGAGATCTTACTCGTAGGGAGTAAGAAACAAGTCTAAAAGTCTTAGATTCGTCATAAAAGTGATTGATTTGAAGCATGGATCCATAAAATTGTACCTTCATTAGGCTTTGATGGACCTTCTTCGGTCTTTAGACATAGTATAAAAATCTCACCAAAGATTGTTATAAGAGAATTAGAAGGTATATTTATAGGTAGGGTGGTAGTCAAGAGGTCAAAAGTCATATTTTCGCCAGTAAAAAGGACCAGAAAACTCATCGAACAACATGTCTAGAATCCCGTCGGAGGTGCCACATTGCCCTATCATCGGACTCCTTTATTTCATCATGGTTAACACCATAAGAGGTAAGGGCTAGCATTACGTTCGTCAGAAGCATATGTAGGACAATCATCGGTCAATTTTAAATGTGTACCATCGGAGCTACATAAATACATCAATTCTCATTAGCCTGATGGACCTTATGGGTCATTGCTTAAACGAGGTAACAATATTCTTACTTTTGTTGGTGTTTTAAAACCAATGACCTTTGATCAAATGACAATTTTTATTGGTGAACATATCAATAAGCCATCAGTTATCGAATATAGGATATCACTTACAACTAATTTGATATTTATAGGGGATTGGTACCCTATGCACCAAAGTTAAAAAGTAAGAAAACAAAATTTTACCAGATGTTGGAAACATCGTGTAATAAATTAATATATATAATAAATTTACAGTTAAACTCCAAAAAAAGAAAAATGACGTTAAAGTTATTGAAGTATATAAAATTGCATATCTTGAGCAAATTTAGTGAGATTTAGATCAAAATTAAGCATAACTATTTCAACTAATTTAAAATCATAATCCAAATTTTAGTTTAAAAACTAAGAATACAATAAATACAAGTAACTATATTTTATGTTTAAAGCAAAAATAGGGGCCTTACACGATGAGTGGGCAAGTTCAATCCCAACCACCCAATCTCAACCTCATTTAGTAGTTGGCTGTGAACATGCAATCCATGCCTCGCCACATCACACCTTTTGTCAGTTGACTCGTTTAGTATAGGTGGCTCGCCTAAGACCTGAAATCTTTTAGTTGAGTTGAAAATTTTAATTATTAATTAGATGACTTTATAAGCATATCTTTTAGGTGAAGTACATTAACGTAGTCCATATGCAAGATACATATCTTAGAGGTCAAGAAAAAGGATAGTACCCTGATGAGAAAATTAATAAGTGTTTTGTAACAAAATTTTAGATTTTGAGTTGTAATATTCATAAAATTTATATCATACTATATATCACATGAAAGGGTTATACATAGGAATAGATATAGGGAGTGAAAAATATGAACAACCGATCTGTTACTAGTCATTCCTGGCATTAGTGATGCTCATGGTTCTCATTGCTGAGGATACAAGAGATGGATAAGAGGAGGCATTATAGTGGAGAGCTTCGAAGAAGAAAATAGTAGTTAATGTATCAAATAGGATTGTAAAAATGACTCTAAAATCACAAATATAAGAAAAAAACTATGAAATACAAAGTCCACATGTTCTACTGAATTTGAATTATTATCATCTATCAACATATTATATTAAACATTTACAAATTAAAATACTAGGATTATATATAACAATTGTATTTACTTTTACATTGATGGTGAAAACTAAAAAAAACCTTGAATCGAGACATCTACAAACAATGCTACACTAAGATACTTTTTTCTATAGTTACTATGAAAACTACTTAAAATGTATAACATTAATGTGAATCTTAGAGATAAAAACAATATGACTCTCCTATACATGTGTAAAAAGATATTTTATTTGGTAAGAAAACATATATCTTTTAGCTTGTATCAAAATGAGAAATTATATGATGTTTCTTCTTTCAGGATGAAATCAATGTCAAATAGCCGTGTTACACGCTTGTCTGCACACATATGTAACCATATTTGAACTATATATTCATAGCTATATTTTAATACTTTTGTATTTTCCTCTTTGCATGGAGTATCGAGTTCTACAACAAGGGTCTTAAGTCCAAATATCTTTCCTTGACATGGAAGCCGCTATTATAAGCGTTGGTTGTAAAAATGATCAAGAGGACATAGTTCATTTGACCTTTATGATATATGACTAACACACAGAATATTCTAATGTCGTGTAAGCTATGGTATTTTAGGAGAAATAGCTTTGTAAAGGATGGATGAGAGGTCAAATATAGATAAGGAACAACAATCTTCTGAAAGATGGATAGAGATCTAATGTAGTTATGGAACAACAACTTTTTAAAAGATGGATGACGATGTAAAATAGATAAGGAGAGATAACAAATTTTATGGTGAACGAAGATATTTTTTTAGTTAGGAAGATGCACTTTTTGAAGAATCAAGTTCTTATATAGCTTAAGAAAATCAAATTTCAAAAGGCTGAACATTAATATCTTATGTTGTTAAGGAGAAGCACCATATTAAACATGATATCTTATGTAGTCAATTGATTGAACATACAAAAACTTAGCATAGATAATGTTTGTAACATTATTAAGCACTATTCAATTAACAAAAGTGTCAATAAGTGAAATTAATACGACAATATCTCTTTGATGAACGTCTGCTTTAGGGTTTTATTTTTATGTAACTATATCTCAGTCTATTTATTAACCTCATATGTAACCATATTTGAACTATATATTCTTAGCTATATTTTAATGTTTTTGTAGTTTCCTCTTAGCATGCTCTACAATAAGAGTCTAAAGTTCAAATATCTTTCCTTGACATGGAAGTCGATATTGTAAGAGCTGCTAGCAAAAATGATCAAGATGACAAAGTTCATTTGACATTTATGATTTATGACTAACACATAACACTCTTATGTCATGTAGGCTATGGAGGCTATGGTATTTTCGGAGAAATATGTTTGTGAAGGATGGATGAGAGGTCTAATATAGATAAGGAACAACTATCTTATGAAAGATGGATATGAGATCTAATGTAGTTAAGGAACACCAACATTTTGAAAGATGGATGGAGATGTAAAATACCTAAGCAGTGACAACAAATTTAATGGTGAAGGAAGATAATCTTTTTAGTTAGGAAGATGTACTTTTTGAAGAATCAGGTTCTTATATAGCTAAGGAAAATCAACTTTCAAAAGGATGATTATTAATATCTTATGTTGTTAAGAAGGAGCACTATATTAAGCACGATATCTTATGTTGTCAATTGATTGAACATACAACAATTTAGCATAGATAATGTTTGTAACATTATTAAGCAATATTCAATTAACAAAAGTGTCAATAAGTGAAACTAATACGACAATATTTCTTTAATGAACGTTTGCTTTAGGGTTTTATTTTTATGTAGCTATATCTCAATTTATTTATTGACCTCGTACAAAATTCCTCACATAAACCTCGACACATCTCATCACTTTGTAACTCGGGCAAGGATAGTGGCCAAGGGACATTTATCATTGTCAAAACAAGACAAGCTAAGCAGTAATGGGTGTCGTGGCCAAGGTCTTACACCTGCGACAAACGGAAGAAGGTTATGGCGACGTTGCACCCTTCTTCAAGACTAATCACCTGCTGGAACTCGCTGATCTGGTTTCCGAGTATGTGCTCACCGGCGCTGGTCACTCCGTCATTGAGCAGCAAGTCTAAGTTGGCATTGAGATTTGCAGCGAGGAAACTTAAGCGCTCCGATTGTGGGAATCCGCTGGGGATGAGCATCTCGGATCATCTCTTGTACCTTGGTCCGGCGGCGCAGAGAGCCTGGACAGTTCCACCAATGCCTCTGCCACGGCGGCTGCCCGCAGTGCCTCCCTAATCGAGGTCTGGTCATGGAGTGCCTCAGTCAGAACGAGCTGGAGCTTGTCGAAGAAACGGGATGCCTTCTGGAGGCGGTCTCCTGTTAGATGCACCAGCGCAGGTTTCCACCCATCGGGCTCATCTTTCTTTTTCTTGCTCCGTCTCAATGGTTTGCGGATAAGAGCAAGTATCTGGTTACGTTTTGGCTTCTTGGACACGTCCATCATGGCGAGCATCCAGTTATGCAACGCCACCGTCTTATTGTCGTCGGAGCCGAGGGGATCCCCTTCTCGCTGGTGTTGACCGAACCGTGTAGCTTCCGCTCCTCGCCCACTTCTTACTCCCCTTGTACGTTCTGTCCACAGAGGTGCGACGATGAACCTCCGTGGAACGGGCCTCATTTTATACCCTGATCTCCTTGGTTCTTACATGATTTGTATCTTTAATTTGATAACGAAACCCATAAAGGGCGAGTTTGGTTTCACGTAGAATCAACTCTCACCTGTAATTAGTAAATAGAAAATCCAACGCAAGCAGTTGAAACTATAATGATTTTGTTTGGTTTTTAGAAGATGAACTCATGAAAGTGATTACCTTATTTTGTTTACGTTTGGTATAATGCAGTTTTAAGGAGAAAAATGTTGCAGTCAGCTGCTTTTTTAAACACCGAGCCGTACTCTCTTTTTATGCCAACTAGCTGTGAAAATGGACTGCGCCCATATACAACACAGTTCCTTTCACTTTCATAGCATGGCACAATACCAAATAGAAGATGCTGGTGAGTTGAAGCTGCTAGTATATTGTACTAAGGAGCCCAACCAAACGAGAATTGTTTTTAATCAAATAGGATATACGACATCAAGCTTAGTGCTTTATTTTGCTTAAGGCTGTCTTCGCTCTATCTCGCTGAGTCCGCCACGGTTGCAAGCCCCAATGTGTGTGACATCCTTCATAAACAAAGGTTCTATTTGAACGACAGAAGGTCATTTTCATAAATCGCAAGACGCCTATACCTGTTAATGCCATCCTGTGGCATATCCCGACCTAATGCTTTCCTGCCAACCAAACATGCCTAAGAGGCAATACTCATTTCCTTCCTATTCCTTTGCCTTAGGTAATTGGACTCTTTCATTCCGTCTTTCGTCAACTTCCTTTATTAACTGGAACGAATTGCTGGTTTGACTCTTCTAACAGGAAACCATACTTATAGTCCATCCCGGTGAAACTGATGATTGGCAAAAAAGAAAAAATCGAAGGTACGTCGTGACCACCGTCGTTCACCCAGTTCCGTATCTACTCTGACGGCCAGTCCATTGATCATCTATTGCCACGCCATCGACGCTTCTGCTAATGGCCTGGATCTGATGCCAGTGCAGATTATCACGTTATTCTTGGAAGATAACGATAATCCAATCACTTCATGTTACAAAAGCCTATTAACGGATATATGGAGTCCATCACAACATAATCAAAGGCTTCGACTGCTGATCCAAATTTGATGGCATCTCAGACAACCATGTTGCTTCGGAAAGACAACCATGACCAGTATAATCTCCACGTCAGAATCTGATGGCATTGCAAATCGTCACACTATTCTTAAGACGGCGCGATGATCCAGCCACTTCGTGTCACATCGGTATACTAACAGATATATGGAGTCCAACTGCTACATAATCAACAACTTCAACTGCTTATTGGGATTTGATGGTAGCTCAAACCATCATGTTGCTTCTGAAAGACAACCATGACCAACATGCATGTCTATAGCAACTCAACTGTTCTCTGCTTCATTAAAGCTTTTCACGGAAACTTCAAGGTGTTCCTACATGCATGTAACACCCATACACGATGCACCTGTGACTAATTGCGAAACTCCTTGTCAAACCCATACCACTCTTCTTGTTGGCATTGGTAAGGTTGTCGATGGTTGTTGGGCCGTTCATTAGTAGCAATGTAGCATGATTTCATCACTTCAGTAAGAAAGGGTGGTAATCTTTACATGAATATGGCAGGAGAAATTCTAAATTCCATACACATTCCAGAAGAGGAAATCAAGTTTGTTAATATGTATGTATAGGGGTCTACTTGTAAATGTTAGAAAAGATCAGGTCCTTATGTGTAAATTTTGTAATGTCTCCTGTATATATATAACACAAGCACCCTGATTGTGAGAAGGGTGTGGGTTTCCCCCATTGTCTTCTTTTCTACATGGTATTAGAGAAAGGGAAAACCCTAGGGGAGCCATCCATCTCTGCAAATAAGTCTTAGTGAGTGATCGTCATGATCTGGAGGTTTATTTTCATCCAGACTAGCACCAGTTTAAATTTTCTCATCCGCGCTACAGTACACATACTATAACACGCCGGCCACAATGGTGGTTGTTGCTCTCTCTCAGGTTAGAGTTCGCTCTTTCCCTTTTGAGGCATCCTTCCTCTTGGTCCTAGCCGTCATACGGTCCTTGGGGCTAACTTCTACGCCTCGATATCTTCTCCATATCAGTCGTGCATTAGACTGTTGTCAACAACCTTTCATCTTAGTTATTTTCAGCTTCGATAAAGATGGTAGGAGGGGTTGTTTCTCCCCTTAAATTCGGTCTAAATGGGACGTTCCTACCTTAACTTCATTGCCCTAGAAGGTCATGACATAAAAAAAACAAGGAGGGAGCAGCACGTCTTCATATCCTAATACGTCACCGGCAGAGTACTGTAGCACATCATTTTTGTTCTAATGTGTAAAGTACACATATTTTGACCATTACGGTTTATTGTTGCTATGCAAAATCATATTTGGTCCTATTCTAGTGCATTGTTGTTGCCAAAGTCAAGTTGTTTCTACAAGAGCATGCCTCGACCTGCAAGTGGTCTTGCTCATACAAATTGCTGACCATTTTCACAACAACCAGTACAAGTGGTCTTGCGATTCCATTGGACTCGAGTGGAGTCGTCATCTACTAGACTCAACTATTGTATCATCCGTATTTTTACAATCATTACAATATGTGCAAATAGTCAGACTCTGATCCGGAATGATGTTAAAGAAGAAAGAAGTTACTTATCAGGTAAAATTGTCTAAAGAGGAGTACTCACAATTGATGTGCATTCGAGCTTCACAATAGTCTACGCCTTTAGTTGCCTCTCTTGTTCCAAGAGTTGCTACTTTAACATGTCTCTCTCAAACTTCCAAGGCAACATTGTCCAAGTCTTACTGGGTTCTCGATTCAGGTGCAACCAATCACATCACCGGGGTGCTAGAGATGTTCACCACCTATGTCCATAAGCCTAACCTACCCGGTGTCATCCTTCTAGATGGATCGATTACCTCCGTTAAGGGAACTGGGATGGTGTCACTGACTCCACAAATATCGCTTCCATCTACCTTTTTTATTCATCACTTTCCTTTTAATTTATTATCTATTAGTAAATTAAGTTGTGCTCTTCAAGCCTCTATTATGTTCTTACCAGATACTTGTCTAATACATGATTTGAAGATTGGGGAGACGATTGGCGAAGGGTATGAATTGTTCGGTCTCTACTACTTGTAAAGGTTTCCTGTAGAATATGTCACAACTTCTCCTTAGGTGCTTCATAGTCATCTTGGTCATGCTGCCTTAGATAAACTGAATGTCTTGGTTCTAAGTTTGTCCAACCTGAAAAGTTTGCAGTGTGAGCCATGTCAGTAACGAAACATAGAAGGTCTGTCTTTAGGTCCAAAGAGAGTCAAAGAACAAAGTCCACTTTTGCGTTAATCCATTCAGATATTTGGGGACTGAGTCATGTTACTTCCAAGCTTGGCTATAAGTATTTTTTTATCTTTGTAGAAGATTACTCACATTCTACATGGCTTTATTTGATGAAAGAAAGATCTAAACTCTTATATATATTCAACTCTTTTTATGTGAAAGTGGAAACTCAATTTAAGAAGAAAGTGTGTACCCTTCGATCTGATAATTCTAGAGAATATTTCAGTCGTGACTTCACACATTTTACTACCACTCATGGCATCATCCATCAATCATCTTGCCCATATACACCACAACATATTGGAGTGGCTGAAAGAAAGATTTGCCATATTGTTGAGACCACCCACACTCTTCTTCGTCACATACATGTACCTACAGAATTTTGGGGTGATGTTGTTCTTACCGCTACTTATCTCATTAATTGCATGCCATCATCTGTCATTCATAACTGAAAACTACTAGAGGGGGGGTGAATAGAGTTTTATAGATAATTTAACAATTATTGAACTCAAACAACCACAATGAAAATATTGGACAAGGAGACACAAGGTTTAGAGTGGTTCCAACTATAGTAAATACTATAGCCGTCAATCCACTACCCGGTTGCTTACCCAACCGGGATTTGAAAAGAAATTTATTTTATTACCTCGCAAGGAATTTACATAAAATACAATCTCTTTTCCTAAACCCTTCAAGCAGCCTTCACCTAGAAGTAATTGCCAACCTTGAAGCAGCCTTCCCTTGAAGTAGATGCACCAACTCCCGTTGCACCAGCCTTCTGAAGTAGCTTCCCTTGCGATAGCCTTCTTGAAGTATCTTGAAGTCCCCTTCTCCACCTGAGAAGTCAACCCTCTCCAATCCGCAGCCTCCAACCCTAGGAGTAGCAAGGAGAGTACAAAAGATAAAAAGGAACAAGAAAGAAAAAGGAAATTACAACTTATCCTTTAAGCCCAAGGCTTGATATGCCTAGATCAAGCATATAGATCTCCTAGCCAAGTGTGTGAACTTGTGATTGCTGTGGATAGGAGAATCTAGCCTATAGGACACGAGATTGAGCTAAGGAGAATGTAGACTAATGATCACAGTGCTCAAATTGCTTGCAATAGATTGCTCAAGTATGCTCAAGTGTATTCTCAAGTGTAACAAGTGAATTCTAGTGTCCTATGGCTTGTCCTATTTATAGGAATGGCCTAAGTATGCTTAAGGACGTTCTAGACAACTTCTAGGGGCTTCTAAGTGCTTAACTAGCCATTAGGTACAAAGTTGTTGCTTTAGCAACAGCTAATTAATTTATTCTACAGTTGTTGTCAGAGACCATCTCGGTCGACAAATGGTCGACCGAGACACCTACTCAGTCGAACTTTTGTCGACCGACAGGCTCTCTGGAACAAGTGATTTGCAACGTCTTTCTTCAACTGCCAACTAACTTGTTTGTTGTGTCTAACGGCTACTTTGGATCTTTCTCGGTCGAGAAGATTGTCGACCGAGAGTGTCTCGGTCGAGGAGTTTGTCGACCGAGAATGATCCTGTTTCAAGGTTTCAATTTAGGCACTAATTATATGTGTGAGTGTGCAAAGGTGATCCTAATTAAATGGGATGACGTGTCTAACTATGGTGTTTGGCTAGGGAAAATCTAACGCTTGATTTACATGCAATTCTAAGTACTTGTACATTATATATTTGTACAAGTTTTTACAACAATGATTACATTGCATGAAAATATAAACATTTTAGCTTGGGGATTTTCCCTAGTTGCTTTTCCATCCATCTTAGTCCTGCACACTCAAGTAGCTCGTTAGATTAATAAGAATGAAATGTTTGTCATAATCAAAACAAAGGGATTTATAGATGTCCAATTAGCCAACAATCTCCCCCTTTTTGAATATGACAAACATTTCCAAAATATAAATAAAGGAAATATAAAACATATGAGTTTCATACCTTTAGATTACCTTATGTAGCTTTTCCTCTTGTTTATAAAATGTGTGCTTATTATTCCCAATGAATTATGGAACATGAAATCCAGTTCATTTGGGAATATATCAACTTTCAATGTAAAGCCAAGAGTATATTTATGAAACTCATTGATTGAGTTTTTCATAAATACTAAGTTATAGTTTTATTTATCTCTCCCCCTTTGTCATTTCAAAAAGATAACCGTTTTAATAAAAACTCCCCCTTAATTAGATATCCTGTCAAATCTAATGAAAAAGATGTCCATTGAAAAGCCAAAATAAAATAAGTAAACATATTCGTTTTAAGAACCGCAGATATCAAAGAAAACATCTTCCAAAGGAGTAATAAGCAGTTGCTTCCTAATGTTGTGGAATTGATCTAGTGGAAGCGGTTTTGTAAAAATATCAGCCAATTGATTTTCCGTATCAACATGATGAAGGGAAACATGATTCTTTGAGATGTGATCCCTTAAGAAGTGATGACGAATTTCAATGTGTTTTGCCCGGCTGTGTAAAATAGGATTGTGTGCTAAGTTTATGGCGCTCGTGTTGTCACAAAAAATAGGTGTACAGGGAAGATTAAAACCATAATCGCTTAATACCTGTTGCATATAAAGCACTTGAGCACAACAAGACCCGGCTGCCATATATTCAACTTCAGTTGTAGATAGGGCAACCGTATTTTGTTTCTTGCTAAACCAAGATACTAAGGCTCTCCCTAATAAGAAACAGCCACCACTAGTACTTTTGCGATCAAGTCGACAACCAGCATAATCCGCATCAGTATATGCTTTAAAATCCAAGGATTGTCCTTTTGGATACCATAAACCAAAACAAGTAGTACCAGCTAGATATCGAAGAATTCGTTTAACCGCTAGAAAATGAGATTGCATAGGTTGGGATTGAAATCGAGCACAAAGACCAACGGAAAACATAATGTCCGGTCGAGAAGCAGTTAAGTATAGCAAACTACCAATCATGGCTCTATATAAGGAATCATCAATAGGTTCCCCATTTTCATCCTTATCAATTTTGATAGAGGTAGCCATAGGAGTAGTAGCATGTTTGCATTGATCCATCCCAAAACGTTTTAAAAGTTCTTTAGTATATTTTTCTTGGCTTATGAAAATTCCTGCAGGTGTTTGCTTAATTTGAAAACCAAGAAAGAATGTTAGTTCACCCATGAGGCTCATTTCAAATTCTTTTTGCATAATGTCACTGAATTGTGTGCATAATGAATCATTAGAAGCTCCAAAAATAATGTCATCAACATATATTTGCACAACTAGGAAATCAGATGCATATGTTTTGAAAAATAAAGTAGAATCTGAATTTCCAATAGAAAAACCATTATCAAAAAGATATGTCTTGAGTCGTTCATACCAATTCCTAGGTGCTTGTTTGAGACCATAAAGTGCCTTTTTAAGTTTATAAACATGGTCACTTTTTTCTGGTATTTCAAAGCCAGGTGGTTGAGCAACATAAACTTCTTCGTGTATGATGCCATTTTGAAATGCACTTTTTACATCCATTTGATATAACTTAATGTTTTTATGGGCAGCAATAGCTAGTAACATCCTAATAGCTTCAAGTCTGGCTACGGGTGCATATGTTTCATCAAAATCTATTCCTTCTTGTTGATTATATCCTTGTGCTACTAGCCGAGCTTTATTCCTTATGACTTCTCCTGCCTCATTGAGCTTATTCCTAAACACCCATTTAGTTCCTATGATAGTTTTATCTTGTGGTTTAGGAACTAAATCCCATACATCATTTTTAGTAAATTGATTTAACTCCTCTTGCATGGCTATTATCCAGTAATCATCCTTAAGAGCTTCGGATATCTTCTTAGGTTCAATGATAGAAACAAAAGCCATGTTTGCAACATCTTTGAAGGAAGACCGAGTTTTGACTTTATCATTTGGATCTCCAATAATTAGTTCTTGGGGATGATCCTTGATAAGCCTAGGTGTAGGTTGTGTTTCAACTTGGGGATCGGATATAGGAATTTTCTCACTATCATTGGAAATGGTTATATTTTCGAATTGATTAGTGAGATCAATGATATCTAGATTTTCAGACTTCGATTCTTCATGAAAAGAAACATGAATGGATTCCTCAACTTTTCTAGAGATAGTGTTATATACTCTAAAGGCTTTGCTAGAAGTGGAATATCCCAAGAAGAATGCTTTGTGTGATTTAGAATCAAACTTGTCTCTATCATCTTTGGTATTTAAAATGTAGCATGTGGAGCCAAAAGTATGAAAGTAGTCAACTCTAGGTTTCTTAGAGTGTAATATTTCATATGGAGTTTTCTTCAAATGAGAGTGAACAGTTACTCTATTAAGCACATAACAAGCAGTGTTTACAGCTTCAGCCCAAATGGTTTTAGGTGTGTTGTGTTCAAGCATCATGGTCCTAGCCATTTCCTGTAGGGATCGATTTTTCCGTTCAACTATACCATTTTGTTGTGGGGTACGTGGAGCAGAAAAATTATGAGTATACCCTTGAGATGTACAAAAGGTCTCAAATGTATGATTCTCAAATTCGCCACCATGATCACTTGTAATGGTACATATTTTATGTTGTAAAAGATTTTCAATCTTGGAACAAAATTGCATAAAGACATGAATAGTATCATCTTTAGTTGCAATAAAATGTACCCATGTATATCTACTATAATCATCAACAATAACAAAACAGTATCGTTTACCACCAATAGATTGTGTCCTCATTGGTCCAAATAAGTCCATATGAATTAATTCTAAGGATCTACTGGTGCTCAGTACATGTTTTGATTTAAAAAATGTTTTGCTTTGCTTTCCCATTGTGCAGGGTTCACAGTTTTCAACTTGATCAAAAGACAAAGCAGGTAATCCACGAACAAGATCATATTTCACTAACTTTTTAATAGCATGTGAACTAGCATGTCCCAGCTTTTTATGCCATAGTTGTAAGGTATTTTCATTTGCAAGCAAGCATTTACCTACTACTGATTTCATAGAGTTTGGTTTAAGGATATAAAGATTTCCAACTCTATTTCCTTCATAAACGACATTTGTAGTGTTTTCTATCAATAATTTGCAGCAGGTTTTGTTAAATAACACATCATAACCACTATCACATAGTTGACTTACACTTATTAAATTATGATGCAATCCATCAACAAGTAGAACATTTTTAATTTCGAGATTTGTTCCAACATTATCTATTCCAACGATTTTGCCCTTACCATTGTCTCCAAAGGTGACCGTTCCACTTTTCTTTTCTTCAAAAGTTTGAAATGCGTCCTTGTTCCCGGTCATATGTTTGGAGCAGCCACTGTCAAATACCCATTCCTGCATTAGAATGTAGATTTTGGTACCCATGTGATGGTTCGATATGGTTAGAAACTTTTTAAGTTCTTATGTATATAAAAGTTCTGATACAGAAAACCAGTCGGTCGACAATTGTTCGACCGATATTTGTCTCGGTCGACAATTTGTCGATCGAGCAGGTTACTGTATCACAAGCAAAAACACAGAAAATTTCTCGGTTGACCAATTTTCGACCGAAATAGGTGCTGTAAATTTTTGATTTGTTAAAGACATCCAGTCGGTCGACAATACTTCGACCGACCCAGAGCTCGGTCGACAATACTTCGACCGACAGAATTTTTGTTTCAGCAATGCAGAAAAATAATAACAATAAGCATAGCACCTTTTGTTGAGATAAGACAATATAAATAGCAAAATTAAGCATTTGGTCATATCTCAACTACATTCCATTCTTCTATGTTTGGGGTTTTGGGATCCAAACTAAGTCGGACTCCTTAGTCTTGTAGGGGCATGAAAAACAATAATGTCCAAGACGTAAGCAGAAATGACAAGTAATAGAGTCAATTTCATTTCTCTTTCTAGTCATTGTGTTCTTGGGTACAAACATAGTTTGGGTCTTTTTGGGTTGGTTTTTCTTTGGAACATATCCCAAACCTTTTCTTCCATTGAAGACAGTACCAACTCTCAATATGTTATCAAGAATATCTTTTCTTCTTAACTTATAAAGTTCTCTTTGCAACGTAGCAATGTCATTCATCTTCTTATGTATATCTTTTCTTGCTTGGTCTAAATCAGAAAACAATGAATCCTTTTCTTTTACAATATTATCATAGTCCGAATGGTTGCACAAGATAGGTTGAGTTTGATAATCTTGTAGTTTAGCTAGCAAATCAGTCTTTTCTTTTGATAGAAGATCAACATTGGTTTCCAAATTGAGTAGCTTTCTAGTGCAATCATCTAAAGATGTTTTTAAAGATACATTTTCAAGATCAATGTTGTTCTTTTCATAAGAAAGTTCATCTAATTTGGCAATGAGCCCATTATTTGATTTTATAGCCTTCTTTAGTTTCTTCTTGGCATCAACATACTTATCATGAGTTTCTTGTAAACTAGTAACTAACTCTTCTTTAGGAAGATCAACTAGGCTTACCTCTTGAGAGTCTTCATTTTCTTCTCTTGCCATTAGACATTCCACCTCTTCTCCGCTTTCACTGTCACTTGACTCATCCCAGGCAGCTTTATAGGCTTTTTCTCCTTTCTTCTTATGTGAGCTTTTCTTTCCCTTCTTTGCTTTGGGACATTCATTTTTGAAATGCCCTTTCTTCCCACATTCAAAGCACCTGGGAGTAGAGGAACTAGAAATTTTGTTAGATTTAAACCTTTTGTACTTCTTACCGTTGACGATTAAGGCTTCTTCTTCTTCTTCACTTGACTCCTCACTTTCTTGTGTGATGACTTTTGAGGCTTTGAGAGCCACATCCTTCTTCTTCCCACTTTGGTGTTCACGTTCTCTTCTTTCTTCCTCTTCTAGATCTGCTTCATGAGCTTCTAAATTACCAATGAGTTGTTCCATTTTGAGGCGAGTGAGGTCGTTTGCTTCTGCAATGGCTGTCACCTTTGGCTTGTACTTTGGAGGAAGTGATCGAAGATTTTTTGATACCTGATCTTCCTCAAGGACAGGTTTTCCTAAGGCACTTAAACCATTAACAATAGTAGAGAATTTTGAATACATTTCACTAATAGATTCATTTGGATCCATACGAAAATGTTCAAGCTTTGTTTTAAGCAGACTAATTTTGGAATTTTTGACTTGGGCTGTACCCTCATAAGTGATGGACAATCTATGCCAAATATCATACGCTGTATCACAATTTGATATTCTATTAAATTCTCCTACAGAAATAGAACAATATAAAATGCTTACAGCTTTTGCGTTCATTTGGGCCTGTTTTACCGTGTTTGCATCCCATTCCGCAAAGTCATTTTGAGGGAATTCATAAGGAGTAGATACCATTCTCCATAGATCCCAGTTGACGCCTTGGAAGTAGAACTGCATCCTTCTCTTCCAGTATTGGTAGTTTGTTCCATCGAATGACGGCGGCCTAGCAACAAGAGTCCCTTCAATGTTGAGGTTGTTGAGCATTCCATCACCCATTTCTTCAAGACCTTGTTAGGGTTCCTTGAAGCCTTGCTCTGATACCAATTGAAAACTACTAGAGGGGGGGTGAATAGAGTTTTATAGATAATTTAACAATTATTGAACTCAAACAACCACAATGAAAATATTGGACAAGGAGACACAAGGTTTAGAGTGGTTCCAACTATAGTAAATACTATAGCCGTCAATCCACTACCCGGTTGCTTACCCAACCGGGATTTGAAAAGAAATTTATTTTATTACCTCGCAAGGAATTTACATAAAATACAATCTCTTTTCCTAAACCCTTCAAGCAACCTTCACCTAGATGTAATCGCCAACCTTGAAGCAGCCTTCCCTTGAAGTAGATGCACCAACTCCCGTTGCACCAGCCTTCTGAAGTAGCTTCCCTTGCGATAGCCTTCTTGAAGTAGCTTGAAGTCCCCTTCTCCACTTGAGAAGTCAACCCTCTCCAATCCGCAGCCTCCAACCCTAGGAGTAGCAAGGAGAGTACAAAAGATAAAAAGGAACAAGAAAGAAAAAGGAAATTACAACTTATCCTTTAAGCCCAAGGCTTGATATGCCTAAATCAAGCATATAGATCTCCTAGCCAAGTGTGTGAACTTGTGATTGCTGTGGATAGGAGAATCTAGCCTATAGGACACGAGATTGAGCTAAGGAGAATGTAGACTAATGATCACAGTGCTCAAATTGCTTGCAATAGATTGCTCAAGTATGCTCAAGTGTATTCTCAAGTGTAACAAGTGAATTCTAGTGTCCTATGGCTTGTCCTATTTATAGGAATGGCCTAAGTATGCTTAAGGACGTTCTAGACAACTTCTAGGGGCTTCTAAGTGCTTAACTAGCCATTAGGTACAAAGTTGTTGCTTTAGCAACGGCTAATTAATTTATTCTGCAGTTGCTGTCAGAGACCATCTCGGTCGACAAATGGTCGACCGAGACACCTACTCGGTCGAACTTTTGTCGACCGACAGGCTCTCTGGAACAAGTGATTTGCAACGTCTTTCTTCAACTTCCAACTAACTTGTCTGTTGTGTCTAACGGCTACTTTGGATCTTTCTCGGTCGAGAAGATTGTCGACCGAGAGTGTCTCGGTCGAGGAGTCTGTCGACCGAGAATGATCTTGTTTCAAGGTTTCAATTTAGGCACTAATTATATGTGTGAGTGTGCAAAGGTGATCCTAATTAAATGGGATGACGTGTCTAACTATGGTGTTTGGCTAGGGAAAATCTAACGCTTGATTTACATGCAATTCTAAGTACTTGTACATTATATATTTGTACAAGTTTTTACAACAATGATTACATTGCATGAAAATATAAACATTTTAGCTTGGGGATTTTCCCTAGTTGCTTTGCCATCCATCTTAGTCCTGCACACTCAAGTAGCTCGTTAGATTAATAAGAATGAAATGTTTGTCATAATCAAAACAAAGGGATTTATAGATGTCCAATTAGCCAACAATAACCACATATATGTTCAAATTTTTCATCCTATGAAGCCATTGTACCATGTTCCACCCAAGGTGTTTGGTTGTGTTTGCTTTGCCTACTGCTTCAGTCCTGGAGTGGAAAAATTGGGTCCCAAGGCTACCAAGTGTGTCTTCTTAGGTTATTCTAGGGTACAAAAGGGGTATAAATGTTTTAGTCCTACCTCATGTTGCTTGTTTATGTATGCGGATGTCACCTTCTTTGAAGAAACACCCTTCTTTGATGAAAGACACCAGTTGTTGTAGAGGAGCTCTTGCCTCTTCATGTTAATGTTCAATCTATTGTTCCTTTGTCTCATGGTAGTGGTTGTTCATGTGATGTTGTTATACCTAGTCACTAAGTCATTACGCCCCCGATCACTCAGGTTTATACTTGTTGTACATGTACAGGTGGACAATCCGATTCAGTTACCAATGCAGGTGGAGAAGAGACATGTTCCAGTTCATCTCCTTCTTCATATGCTTCCTTGTCAGAAGGTCGGGTAGAGACAATTCCTTCTCTACCTCTATAACAAAATATTCCTATTTCTTTAAGTAAAGGTGTTAGATCTTGCACTCTTAAAAATATTCCACATTCCATTTCTAACTTTGCTTCATATAGTCATCTTTCACCTTCATATTATGTCTTTATTTCTTCTATATCCTCTGTATCTATAGCCTCATTTGTTTCAGTTGTACTTGATCACCCAGGTTGGCATCATGCTATGAAGGAAGAGATGTCAACTCTTCACCTTAACAAGACATGTTCTCTTATTTCACACCCACATGGCAAGTCTATTATTGGATGTCGCTGGGTTTACACTATCAATGTGGGTGCGAATGGTTGTATTGATCGACTCAAGACACATTTGGTTGCTAAAGGATGCACTCACATTTATAGAGAGGATTAATCAGAGACCTTCTCTCCTGCGGCAAAGATGGCATATGTTCGCATCTTCTTGTCTATGCCTGCTACTCACTCTTGACCTCTACACCAACTTGATATAAAGAATGCATTTTTGCATGGCGATCTTGATGAGGAGTTCTATATGGAGAAACCACTTGGGTTTGTTTCTTGAGGGGGGGGTCAGATCTAGTATGTCATCTTTACAAGTCTCTTTATGGTCTGAAGCAGCCCCATGGATTATTTAGTCTTCTATAGAAGATAGAGTTCTGGGAGAATTTTCTTGATGGTATATGTCGATGATATTGTGATTACTGGGACTGACAGGCATAGCATTGCACGACTAAAGCTCTTTCTGTAGGGCCAATTTTAGAGAAAGGACTTGGGTATTCTTAAATATTTATGGGGGATTGAAGTTGCCAAGTCTAAGTTTGGGATTGCAATTTCACAGAGGAAGTATGTTTTAGATCTTCTCGCTGAGACAGGGATGCTTGGGGATAAACTTGTTGATACTCCAATGGACCCTAAAGTCAAGGTATCCATGGAGCAGGGAGAGTTACTTGATGATTCTTGGATGTATAGGAAGCTTGTTGGGAAGTTGATTTATCTGAATATTACTCGACCCGAAATTGCCTTCGTGACTAGTATTGTTAGTCAGTTTATGGATAAGCCATGCACATGTCATATGGAGGTTGTTATGCACATCCTGATGTATCTCATGAAGTCTCCTGGAAAGGGACTTATTTATTAAAATCATGGACATCTATAAGTGCAAGGTTTCTCAGATGCAAATTGGGTTGGATCTAGTATTGATAGGAGGTCTATTTGTGGTTATTGTGTATTTATGGGAGGAAATCTTATATCTTGAAAGAGTAGAAAAGCAAATTGTAGTAGCAAGGTCTTGTGTAGAATCAGAGTATAGAGCTATGGCCCTAGCAACATGTTAGTTGTTATGGATTCATCACTTGTTAGAGTAGCTTGGTTTCATGCAGGAAGCTCCCATGGATTTGAAATGTGACAATCAGGTTGTTGTCCACATTGCCCAAAATTTTGTCTTTCGTGAGAGAACTAAACATATTGAAGTTGATTGTCATTTTCTACGAGAAAAGATTCAACATAATTTGATTCAGTTGTCACCAGTTAGATCAGAAGAATAGCTGATTTGTTTACAAAGTCCTTGAATGGTTTTCGAGTCCAATACTTATGTAAGAAGTTGGGCACATACGATATATATGCTTCAACTTGAGGGGGAGTGTTAATATATATGTGTAAGGACCTACTCGTAAATTTAAGAAAAGGCCAGGTTCTTATGTGTAAATTGTGTAATGTCTCTTGTATGTATATATCACAAGCACCTTGACCGTGGGAAGGGTGTGGATTTCCCCATTGTTTTCTTTAATACAAAGTTGTCGATGAAAAAAGATTTCAGTTTTAAAAGAATATTGCTACAAAATTTTTGAACACTTGTCATGCATCTTTTGCAACCATTGATAGTTATAGTTGTATATGGTGAGTCAATATCTTGCAAACCCGGTTACTCATTATTTTGATTGTTATTAGTTTTTTCTTCAGATCAAGCCCGTTTCCCTATGATTTTTATTAAGAAATGGCTTATTTTCTTAATGTGTAAGTCTAAAGTATGCAGTCGTCAGTAGTTTAGTTGCATGTTTTTATATTTTTATATCAGCTAATATGTTCATGATTATGGATCTATTGTCATTATCAATGAATATTTTGTTGAACTTACTTTGAGTACTGCCTTTGTCACTTTTCTAAATGATATATTAGAGCCCATGGTATTAGCCTTACGTAGTGGTAAATATGTATCTATTAGGGAGATCCAAAAATTTGTCACCCTTTGGCATTTTGAAACACTAAATTATAATTGACGGGGAATACGATTCTTTATATGCATACAAATCTATCAAATTTCAGTGGATCGTGTTTTGGTCACTGATTTTCATTTGAATTTGATGTTAGTAAGAAATATACATTAATCTTTAGTAATGGAGAGTTCATTGAAATTTTCAAATTAATGATTTCTATTTAAATGACTTTCATTGTGATACTTTTGCATATTAAATATACTTTAAAACACTTCTCATATATAGATTTCTAGATAATGTAAGAAATAATGGAACTATAAAGTGCACTCTTCATTTAAGGAAGAGGAGAACGACCATTAAAAGCCACTGGATATACTCAAGACATGCCAATTTAGACTCACTTACCTACAAGTTGATGTAATCATGAACATATTCTGTGACGACACTCGCTATCATTAAGATAACAAATGCCATCAACAATAAAATATGCGGAAGCAAACATCATTAACAACGGATTAATGAAAATCACTTAAAATTAAAACCATTTGCAAAGAGATCCATCATTAGGAAAACCCTTTTAACAAGAACCATAGTATTTCAAATACATCCTGGTTCATAATGTACATGTCATGTACCATCTCTTCTCGAGGATTACATACAACATCTACTCTATTAAATTTGTACATAGGCAACTTAAAACCTCGAGGCATCAAGCCAAAACCTTAGATCGATACATTAAAAGTACTAAGTACTAACTCTGAGGACCTGAGAGTCCAGAGACGACACATAGGACTACTATCTATATGACATGACAGACAATATCTCCACCTGAGATCTCACTACTGTCCCTGCTGATGTTGTCCTTTCTCTACTGTAGGGATTATGTTTCCTTATCCAAGTCCACCTAAAAATGTTGGTTCCCATGGGGGTGAGACAATTGTAAATTTCCCCAGCGAGAGATATAACTCTCCGCCAGAAACATCATTATTGCAATTTATTAGGATAAAACTGAGCAGAGGAATCTTATATATTTAATAGCAGATAAATCACTATATGAAAAGAGTAAGGTAATCTCCTTTCCTAAGGAGAACATTGCATCTACCCTTGGTAGAGTCATAATTCATCTTTCTGCTTTTCAAAGAATGTGAAGAGGCATAATTAACATCTATCAACTAAAGATGTATAAAAGAAATGTAACATCAGCCAATGAATTTCCGTATCCTTAAGCAAACATGCTATATGGCTTATTACATTTTAAAATCACACGTATGCCCTGAGGAGATGAGGTATACCGCTCATCTCCAACTGACCATTACGAAGTCAAAATAGGTACCATAAAAGGTCAATGGAAGAGCTGGCTTCCAAGACCTCCTACATCTCCGTCAGTACGAGATCATATGCAAGACATCTTGTGTCTCTGCTAGATAGCTTTCTAGGGTATACTGGCAACTTCTCTATAGAGTTACAGTGGCGGCTGTACTCTCTTCGCAATCGAGAGATTTCATGTTTACCTCCATCGATCCGACATTAAGTAATATTGGAAGATGTGTACTGCATCTAACCCAATCATTGGGAGATTTGTGATACATCCATCCCGACACATATAATGAAGGATTGAGAGGTTTAATGTTTACCTTCCATCAATCTCCTCATCAGGACGTAAGGATATTTTTTCCCATCGACCCCCACATACTCAAAAGTATGCCCTCCAGGTTATGCCGTGGAGCAACCCATTTCACCATTCAACAAATTCTAACGCTGATGGATCTATGGTCAGGGCTCTACATGATATGATTTCACTTGATTAATTGGGTACATTATCATATTCTTTTAGCATCAGTCAAGTTCTCAAACATAACTTATTAAGACAAATGCTACAAAGAAACATGTACTATTTTCATCAATCACTTCTCAGTCTTTAAAAGACATTGGGATCTCAGTCCCTCATTTTAATACTGGGAATTCTCATCCCTCAACCACGTCATTACCATGCTTATCGAATATGGGTATTTAAACCCTTAGTTCATCACTGAACATTGTTACCAATTATTAGGTAACTATTACCTCTAGGTCCTCATACTGAGGTATTCATGATACTTATTACACAAGCATATCACATGGCTCACAAGTGTTGGTATGTATGCCCTGAGAGCCAATCATGGGATGATTGGTGGGATACATTAAGATTGATTTGATTAACAACAAAGGCAAGCTTCCAATTCTTTATGGTTCAGTCATATGAGATAGTGATAGAACAGAATGAATATCTAGAGAATGACAGTACTCAATGACGTATGCCTTCAGGTTCATGACCTGAACGATGAGATCATACAGATGCTAAGAGTTTGTACATTCTTGTTTTGTCCCTAGTCGGATGTCATAGTGGAAGGTAGATAGACAACTATGACACACAAGACTAGATTGTGGTGCTGGTTGATGATAGAATCTCATTAGTCATGATATAGAGATATCAAACCAAACACATAGGTACTTGTTAGAGAACAAGTGTACCAGACAGACCCACCGTGAGTTTGACACATGGAACCATGACATGGTAGTCACATTCAGTACTCACAATGATGGTGGTGAGTGTGATTCTTTGACTTGAAATCACTACACTCAACACATGTCGTTGGGCACACTTTGACATCATCAAATGCAGTTATGAAACATGGGTTGTTATAAAGGTGATGATTGGGTGGCTTTGACACATGGGGCTTTTGAGGGGTGAGTGATAGATATGGGATTTTTCCCTCCTGAGGGAGTTTGATATCCAAGGCCACTTGATGAGTAGGATTGAGATAGGCGTGTGCACGCATGTGTGAATCAGTATGTGATATTGATGTCATACATATCTCGTTCAATCTACTCTGAGATCAAGAAAGTGAATGAACGTTGACAGGAGGACTACTCCATGCCTCGAGTTCATTCGGGATATCAATGACAAAGGAATTATACATTCGCTGTAACACCATTCACGGATTGTAGGATGAAAGTTGTTCTCCAACTTTCTACTTTCACTTGGGTAGCAATGATGTGTGACTAGGCACCGCTCTTTGCTTGTGAAGTCATAAGTGTTATGGACTTTCACTGCCAACATGAAATGGACCTGCAGGATCACACACATAGGATTTAACCTGGAAGAGGAGTTTTTTCCACAAAGCAATGTTTAGATTGATTACTAAAGGAGTTTAGTAGTTCAATTAAACACTCAATTAATCGATAGCTCAATATCATATTGTTCAAGGTGTTGGACGCATTGATTGGAGTATCGGATTGATTGAAATCGCAATTGACTGATTCTGCACAACCTGCACTCCCAACTGATTGGCTCAAGTGTTGAAACGGTCGGCTGAGGTTGCTGAACCGGTCGGCTCAAGTGTTGAGTCGATCGGCTCATGGTAAGAGTGAAATGATCGGTTCAAGTGTTGAAACGATCGGTTCAACTGGTGCAACCGAGCAACTTGGGAAAGTCAGGTCGGCAAGAATTTTCCTTGCGTTTCACTTGCCCAATTTGATTGGAACAAGGATTGGTATTCAATACCAATTAGAAACGAAAGAAGGAAAGTCAATCGGGAACCGACCAGGACCACGAATCGACCGGTTCAGAAGTGAACCGATCGGCTCATGGGTCCCAACCAATCGGTTGGTGCTCCAACCGACCGGTTCAGGTTGTGAGTTGGTTGCTTTTGTGGAAAATCTTGAACCCTTCTACTCCTGCTTTTAGTCCCATATTGCCGAGGATAGAGAACCATGTCCCATGACCCGCCTATATATATAGGGGTATTGGGGGCTTCTCAAAGTACAACTCAGTGCAACCAGTTGCTCTGCAAAGTTGTCGTTCTCTCTAGTTTTGGTAACCGAGAGAGAGCCCGAGCAAGTGCTTCCCGCAAATGGAGGTGTAGCAAGGGAAGGACAACTGTAGTTGCAACTGGAGGCAAGAGAGTGTGTTGGCGACTAGTACGTCAACAGGAGGGTGCAACTCCTTCCCCTTCCTTGTGCTACAAGGAGAATGGAGTTCCAGGTGGTCCATGTGGACTACTACAGAGGCTGGAGGACACTGCCTCTTAGGAGGACAACTGTCATCCGACAGTCCGGTGAGAGGAGGAGTCTTCAGTCCCGGTGTGACCAGGAGCTGCACAGACGCCGTCCAAGACCGGATTTGAAGACAGCGCATAGCGCGAGGTATTGTCGCCGAGCAAGCCTCGGGACAAGGTATGATTCCACAAACCATCCTTTCCTATTATATAGACGTTGACGCGTTTCCTCGTGCTGGGTTTGGGGGAGAAATTTTTGTTTCTGCTGCCTTCTCTGCCTCCCCTAAAACCCAACAGTGGTATCAGAGCCACATCAACTGTTCTATATTTTAGGAATATCGATATGATCGATTTTGGTTTGTCACCTTTATTTATTGCATGCGATGCGAATAATATTGGCTCTATGCATGTCCAATCATAAATCCACAAATCCCAAATTACATATATGATATGTATTATTAATGCACTCGATACGCGTCGCCCTTAAATGAGTTTTGTGGTGGATGTGTGCAGCATGATTATGGCCTATAAACCCCTATCTGTGTGTGGTTGTTTGTGGTTGCTTGCATCTCGGTCTGCGCACCGATCTTCCCTCTCTTATTCCTAATGTAACTCGAAATAATTCGAGATTATTTCCTACCTTTGCTCCCCCCTGAATGTAACTCGAGGTTTCCCTTTTTAAAGCAATGTAATAAATAGGATAGATTTTTATTTCCTATTATGTTGAAGACCGACGGACATCAAGACGACAACTGAAACGATCGGTTCAAGGCGTGAACCAATCGGTTGACATTCCGGACGGTTGGTTCAAGGAGTGAACCGATCGGTTGATGGCCGGTTCGAGGAGTGAGACGAGCGGGTGGCGGCCATGATGAGATGCACGACATCCAGGCGAACCGATCGGTTGGAGGAGCCAACCGATCGGCTGGTGGCACCCAGACGACCGTCTGGAGAGTACATATCATTCATATGATGAGTTGATCAACTCGGATGGCAAGGCACAGATGTGCATCTTATATAGGTTGCATGTGATGTTGACCTAGATGACCGTGATTCCTCTTGGCTCGAGGAATCACATTAGGATGGCCATAATCATCTCTTTTTATCGTTTTGTGCATGTTTTCTGTGGGATATAGCATGTATATGATACGTACTATGTATTGTGGTGATTGGATATGTATATGTATATAAAACCAAATCCCTCATTAAAATATTAAGTTTTAGATGCCTTCCAAATGCGACACACGTGAAAAGCTTGATCGACCAAGTGTGGGCACGCCCTAGCGTGGTGCACCGTCTATCTCATGGAAGCGTGAAGGATGAATGTGTGGGTCTGCCATAGCAGGGTGCATATTCATCGTGTTTGCTTTGGGTCAGACTTAACAAGGTGATCTAGATGGGATCTAGTACCTTGAGGCATGGAGATGATCATTGCAAAGAGTTGTATATGACATCTTATCAAGAGTTGCATATGATGCAATTGGCAAGAGTTGCCTACCTGAGAGATCTAAGTTGTGGGCGATCAGCCCTACCTGACTCATGACTTAGAGGATTTCAGGATCTTGCCCACTAGAAGGTTGTACGCTACAATCTTCCGAATTGATGGTGAGGGCTATCAATTTGAAGTAAAATAGTGGGAGCGATAATTAATTAAAGGCCTAATTTTATCATCAACTTTTCAAATCAATCAAACAAGTCAAAAGAGTTTTGGACTAAAATTGCATATATTTCCTTTTGTTAAAATAAATGGTTAATCAACAAATCACTTTATTTGCGATCGGTCTTTGAGACCAACAAATTAAATGGGAATTATTCCACGACTGGTTAGGATGATGAGAAGTGTTCTCAAAGAGCGAAAGCTCTAAGTCCTAGTTATACCATAACCAGATGAACTCGATCCCACCACATCAATGGCTAAAAGTATGCTTATGGAAGCATACCGAGGATGACATTGATGAGGAGTGCTTGATGTTGTGTTCTCTGAACTATGAGTTGCAGAGACAACATGAGACATATGATGTCTCCAAGAAACTGTCCTAGTATGTCATGACAGAAGGAGATCCAGTAAGGTATTCACACACTCAATGTGATTGGGTACGTGAAAACCTGACTAAGAAGGATTCCTTCTGAGCCAAGAGTTGGCTATTTGTATGATGCTGCAAATGTTGCAAGAATCATACAATTCATGATAAGCTTCAACATCAACAACTTTGACAAGCGTTGACAGAGTTGTTGGACATGTTGAGGATAGTAGAGGCAAAGATGAAGAAAGACAAACCATAATCTTTGATGTGATCAAAGAAAAGGTAATTCTTAAGGGCAAGGATAAGGGCAAAGCAAAGAAGTGTTCTGATGCTAGCCAACAATCCAAGCCGTCTTCAGCCTCAAGGCACATGGGGAAAGGGTGTATGAGGGAACTGTCCTCTATATCTGGAAGAACAAAAGAAGATGAAGGAGGGGATGGAGATCTCCACCTAAGGTATCATGAAATGAACCGCTTCTTTATTTGAGGTATATGATACCAAGATATGGATCTATCATATATGATATGCAAGATCCGCAAAGAAGTGATGGCCTTTGTGAAAGGACCAAGAAAGAAGTACCCATCATTGGAGCAAGTGTTGCTGCCATAGATAGGAGTATCTTTCAGTTTATTTCAGCCTAAAGGGAACGAAATAGAGTTGAGAACTGCTATTTCATATATTGCCAATAGATAGAAACACTTTATTTTGCATATTGTATGACAATGATGGCAATTAATAAAGTTGATGTTTCAATCTTAAAGATATGATCTTTGTGGCAATGCCTTGTTTATCTTATGATACATGGTATGCATAACATAAAATGATACCTAAAAGTTATAGATAACTCAAACAATCAAATTAGCATCAATCATGAGAAATTCATTTCTAGTTTCCATGGGATGGATAAATCTAGACTCTTTTGGTTAGAGAACCAGTAAGAAACATGAATATCTTGGACATGATTAATCAATCTTCACTAATGTAGTGGGAGAATGATTATCCTATTAGGTATAATACATGTGATGTATTTACATACCTATTGGAGCAAATGCTAATACTTCAAATGGTATTTAGAGAAATACCAATATGAATATCTTGATGTGTTCAAGATTATCATAGATGAAGTACAAATTTGGTAAAGTGTTAATTCTTGATGAGATCAATGAATGAAATACTTGGACCAAATGTTTGAGATCCTTATGAGTGATAATGTATCATAGTGAACTCATGATTAAGGCATGGTGATGTCTAAATCAAGAAGGAATCATACTCTAAGGAGTTAGAGAATGATTATCAAATAATTGAATTCTTCTTAATAAAAGAATACCCCACACTAATAAAGTACATTAAGAATCACAAGGAGTTGTGAGTTCGTATATCCTTAACAGATACACCTCAATTATCTATATGATGAGTTGTTCATGTGATGAGTCAACTATCTAGATGAATATGAGGAACCAAAATTTTGAGTTATGGTATAAGACCATTACATCCTAAATGACTTCCATGTGAACCATAAGGTATGACCTTGATGGTAGCAATCATTGGATCATATCCATAAGTGCAAGTAAGTCTTAAATATTAAGACACATGGATAACATTTTGAGAAGGATGATGCTTGTTGATTGCAACTTAATGACTAAGACATTTGGCATATGGATACTAAAACTACATTCCTATGAGGAATAAAACAAGGATGTATACGTGACACGACCTATAAGGTTTATGAATCCACTAATGCAAATGAAGTCTATAAGTTACAATGGACTAATCAATGTGATTGATTGAGTACAAGCAACTCAGAATTGGATCTTTATTTTGATAATATAGTCAAAGGGTTTGACTGATATGTCAAAGATAAAGAAGGGATCTGTGATTTAGTGGGAGCGTGTTCACATTCCACATGTTGATGTGAAATGGAAATGTTCTAGAATGGAAATCCAAAAGTGGAAATTGTCTTTAAGGAAGATAGAGATGTTTCCTATGTGATAGGAATAGAGATCTATAGAGATAGTTCTCGAAAACCTCTTGACCTGAAAAGAGAAAGCATACATTGGAAATCTATACTGAAGGGTTCAGTATACACAGATTCAGTGGGAGAAAACTTGTCCATGTTTCATGGAGTTAGTATCCCAAGGCCAAAGTGTCCAATTCTTATGAAGAATATGAACACTAAGAATAGATATGATCTATCATGTATGTAATCATCCCATTATCTTGCATGTATCACATGGCAAGAATAACGTGCATTCATCATTTTGCATGTAGGACATAGGAATATGATGTGCTCATCCCAATAACTCGTATGTGGAACATGGCGAGTGGATGTTTGTCTACTTCTAGTAAGGGTTACTGGAATACCATGAGAACTTGATAAGTACTTGGGAAGTACTAGTTCTATGGAGATAAGGAAGAGTTCAATGTAAAGAGTTACATTGATGCGAACTTTCGAAAGGACATAAAATTGATCGAAAAACATATATATAGGATATATAAAAGTGAAAGTTTGTTGATAATTGGAAGTGTTCCAATAAAACCATTTAAAAGGAAGATCATGAGTATCTATGCGTTAGAGAACAGCAGTAGATGCTATATGGATCTGGAAGTTCATGAGATGAACTTATATTCCACTCATTGATGACAAGTATGGAATCCTTGATCATGCAATGTGGCTAAAGGTTAGCAAAGGTATGGTAGATCTCATATTGCGGCACCTCCATCTCATACGTGTGACGTACAACGAAGAGATGAGAGACATGCAATTCAAACTAACTTTGGCAAGGTGTTTCCATTACTCACTATGTTCGCACTAAGAGCACAGTAACATGTGGGACATGTTTGAAGATCACTATGAATATGATTCAAAGGTGATTGGCTCGCAGTGCAAGTGGGAGTCTGTTGGTATGTATGCCCTGAGAGCCAATCATGGGATGATTGGTGGGATACATTAAGATTGATTTGATTAAAAACAAAGGCAAGCTTCCAATTATTTCTGGTTCAGTCATATGAGATAGTGATAGAACAGAATGAATGTCTATAGAATGACAGTACTCAAGGACGTATGCCTTCAGGTTCATGACCTGAACGATGAGATCATACAGATGCTAAGAGTTTGTACATTCTTGTTTTGTCCCTAGTCGGATGTCATAGAGGAAGGTAGATAGACAAATATGACACACAAGACTAGATTATGGTGTTGGTTGATGACAAAATCTCATTAGTCATGATATAGAGATATCAAACCAAACACATAGGTACTTGTTAGAGAACAAGTGTACCAGACAGACCCACCGTGAGTTTGACACATGGAACCATGACATGGTAGTCACAGTCAGTACTCACAGTGATGGTGGTGAGTGTGATTCTTTGACCTAAAATCACTACACTCAACACATGTCGTTGGGCACACTTTGACATCATCAAATGCAATTATGAAACATGGGTTGTTATAAAGGTGATGATTGGGTGGCTTTGACACATGGGGCTTTTGAGGGGTGAGTGATAGATATGGGATTTGTCCCTCCTGAGGGAGTTTGATATCCAAGGCCACTTGATGAGTAGGATTGAGATAGGCGTGTGCACGCATGTGTGAATCAGTATGTGATATTGATGTCATACATATCTCGTTCAATCTACTCTGAGATCAAGAAAGTGAATGAACGTTGACAGGATGACTACTCCATGCCTCGAGTTCATTCGTGATATCAGTGACAAAGGAATTATACATTCGATGGAACACAATTCACGGATTGTAGGATGAAAGTTGTTCTACAACTTTCTACTTTCACTTGGGTAGCAATGATGTGTGACTAGGCACCGCTCTTTGCTTGTGAAGTCATAAGTGTTATGGACTTTCACTGCCAACGTGAAATGGACCTGCAGGGTCACACACATAGGATTTAACCTGGAAGAGGAGTTTTGTCCACAAAGCACTGTTTAGATTGATTACTAAAGGAGTTTCGTATTTCAATTAAACACTCAATTAATCGATAGCTCAATATCATATTGTTCAAGGTGTTGGACGCATTGATTGGAGTATCAGATTGATTGAAATCACAATTGACTAATTCTGCACAACCTGCACTCCCAACCGATCGGCTCAAGTGTTGAAACGGTCGACTGAGGTTGCTGAACCGGTCGGCTCAAGTGTTGAGTCGATCGACTCATTGTCAGAGTGAAACGATCGGTTCAAGTGTTGAAACGATCGGTTCAACTGGTGCAACCGAGCAACTTGGGAAAGTCAGGTCGACAAGAATTTTCCTTGCGTTTCACTTGCCCAATTTGATTGGAACAAGGATTGGTATTCGATACCAATTAGAAACGAAAGAAGGAAAGTCAATCGGGAACTGACCAGGACCACGAACTGACCGGTTCAGAAGTGAACCGATCGGTGCATGGGTCCCAAGCGATCGGTTGGTGCTCCAACTGACCGGTTTAGGTCCCCAACCGACCGGTTCATTGGTGAACCGATCGATTCAGGTTGCGAGTTGGTTGCTTTTGTGGAAAATCTCGAACCCTTCTACTCCTGCTTTTAGTCCCATATTTCCGGGGACAGAGAACCCTGTCCCATGACCCGCCTATATATATAGGGGTATTGGGGGCTTCTCAAAGTACAACTCAGTGCAACCAGTTGCTCTACAAAGTTGTCGTTCTCTCTGGTTTTGGTAACCGAGAGAGAGCCCGAGCAAGTGCTTCCCGCAAAGGGAGGCAAAGCAAGGGAAGGACAACTGCAGTTGCAACTGGAGACAGGAGAGTGTGTTGGCGACTAGTACGTCAACAGGAGGGTGAGACTCCTTCCACTTCCTTTTGGGACAAGGAGAGTGGAGTTCCATGTGGTCCGTGTGGACTACTATAGAGGCGGGAGGACACTGCCGCTCAGGAGGACAACTGTCATCCGACAGTCCAGTGAGAGGAGGATTCTTCAGTCCCGGTGTGACCAGGAGCTGCACAGACGCCGTCCAAGACCGGATTTGAAGACCATGCATAGTGCGAGGTATTGTCTCCGAGCAAGCCTCGGGACAAGGTATGATTCCACAAACCATCCTTTCCTATTATATAGACGTTGACGCATTTCCTCGTGCTGGGTTTGGGGGAGAAATTTTTGTTTCCGCTGCCTTCTCTGCCTCCCCTAAAACCCAACAACAAGGCCCATTAATTATCTTGTCACCTTTCGCTAGGCAACAACTTGTTCACATGGCTTACAATGCTACTGCATATTTTGTTACTTCTCAATAAGCAACAATAACATAATAGCACACCTGGCCAATACATATCTTGTTACTTTTCACTAAGAAACAATAACATGATGGCACATAAGGTCAATGCATATTTTGTTGATTTTTCACTAAGCAACAACATCATATCATAGCATGCAATACAATAGTAACACCTCTATTCCCTTACCAGGGTTAGGGTTTACCATCAATTAGGGTTTTTTATCCTATTACCAAAAATTAGGGTTAGGATTTCCCATTTCACATTACTTAGGGTTTTATGTTCATATTAAGAATCCAACCCAAATTTATTGCTCCATTCCTCTAGGAGCATCCATACTTATTGCTCTCATCATTCCTCATTGGAGATTATCAATACAAGATATGAGTTCATTTCTCATCCTTATCAGGGTATGATTACATCATACTCATTAGTTTGGCTTAACCCCTTTCTCGAGGTATATTAGCCTATACTTAGCAAAGTGTATCAAACCCCTTACATTTTATTATATCAATTCACACAACACACTTCATGTGTTTCTTATCCACTATATTGGATTTAAAGTGCATCAAGGTATATCATTCCTGAAGTGTTGAATGTGATAACAACCATGTCTTGTTGTATCACTTTTCTCATCACTTCTAGCTCACCTAAATTTACCAACTTATCTTGTATTAAGGTATTTCCCTCTTAATACTCTTAACCACTCACCTATCACCTTTATCATATAGTGCATAGGTCCCATATTAGAATTGTCCAACTATCTTTAATGATATGGACTTGTCTAATGGTTAGGCATTGTTGATATAGAATAAACCATTATCAACCACTTTAGGTATTTTAACTCTCAGGATATTATCCACGCCATTATTTAGTGTTGCATACATCACTCCTAAGAGTTTCTTGTTCTCATCTTTGTAAGGTGTATAGCATTGGTACATGTATGTCAAGTTAAACACATGTATAGAGTTAGATGTTTAATGATCTAGTCATCATCTTGTCCCTTATACCCTTACTCATTAAAGTATCAACATTACCATTCATATGGTTTATCAATTTCACCCTTCATGGGTGTAACATTCTCATCTTACTTGATTATATTAGCCACACCCTACTTTAGTTTATTGGCAATTATACCATCATTAGGGTTTCATATATCATTACATGGCATCACCCTGGATTTGAGCCTCACATCACATCATTGCATCAAGGTTCCACATAACATCATTCTAATTTAGGGTTTCACATGACATCACCCTAGATTAGGGTTTCACATGGCATCACCCTAGATTAGGGTTTACATTTAATAACCCACAATTAGGGTTTACTATTCATCCCAATTAGGGTTTCACATTCAATTACCCATAATTAGGGTTTACTATTCATCCCAATTAGGGTTTTGTATCAAATTACCCTGAATTAGGGTTACTCATGTCATCACCATTAGTTAGGATTACTTCCTTACCCTAGATTAGGGTTAAATATAGCCTTGCCCTAAATTAGGATTAAGGTTCGTCAATCTTCTTGATTAGGGTTTCATGATCTCTTTATCATGTATCATTCCCTAAAATTCATATTTTATTCACATTGAATATGTTGAGGCTTAACCATCACATGATTATCATACATGTATAAATTACTCTCTCTTTCATCCTTTCTAGTATGTTGACTATGTCAAACTTGGTTAGATTAGGTTAACCAATCCTTCAATTAAGTACATTCAATTAGTGGTTGTCATAATGTATTGAAATATTTCTTACTTAAGCTTCAAGGATTAACTCATTTAGGGTTACCAATCACTTAGTACCTTAAATGTACAGCCCTAGTGATTATCTTTGAGATAAATCAGTAACAATCGTAGGGTCAATTGATCCTTCATCACCTTAGGTTTTCAATTGACTTGGTCACATAGAATTATCCAAACGATCTTGACCATTGGTGCTCCAAACAGTTTGAAACCATTTGGATCCAAACGGTCCTGAGGTGCTTGACCTCCATTTGGTCTTGAGGTGCTTGAACTCCATTCAGTCTTGAGGTTCTTGAACTCCATTCGGTCTTGAGGTGCTTGACCTCCATTCAGTCTTGCCTTACTTCTTCAATCGGTTTTGAACTCAATTATCCATTCGATCTTGAAGTCAATTACCCATATGGTCTTGAACTCAATTACCCATTTGACCTTTAAGTCAATTACCCATATGGTCTTGAACTTAATTACCCATTCAGTTTTGATATAAATTACCCATACGGTCTTGGGATCAATTACCCATTCGATTTTGGACTCAATTAACCATTCGATCTTGAAGTCAATAACCCATTCGGTTTTGAACTAATTTATCCATTCGGTCTTGGGTATAATTACCCATTCGGTTTTGAGTTCAACTACCCATTCATGCTTGAGTTAATTACCCATTCGGTTTTGAGTTCAACTACCCATTCGGTCTTGAACTCAATTGCCCATTCAGTTTTGAAATCGAATCAATTCAATCGGTTTTGAAACTGAATTAGCTCATTCAGTTTTGCAAACCGTTTGCCCCTTCCTTGGTTGAGGTGTGTGCTTAAGATGACATCATAATATTCAAGCTTCAACCCCTCGAAATATACTTCCATATCCATGGTAGTTCCATCAATTAATCAAAGGAATTGCAAGGAGATCAATTGAACATAATGATTTAAGAAATTGAATTCAATACAATGAATATGGGTTCAAGTTATAAAACCCGCCTTAAAATGATCTTAAAAGCTTGGAGATTCACTTAAAAAATGGTGGATGAAGCTTTTGTAACTCCCCCTAGGCTCGTCCTCAAGATTTTGAGTGAAAAGATTGGCTAGGGTTGAAGGTGGAGTGAAGAAAAGAAGAAATCAAGCATTGATTTGTGATTTCCACCATGAAATCAAGGTGAAAGAAGGTCATGGAGCTTACCTACAGGTTGGGAGTCGTCATCCTATTGCTCATAAGCTATCTTGGTCGTTTTGCAAGCATGAAGTGAAAGTGGATTCGAAATAACCCTCTCATGCTATGGATAAGTGAGCATATATGCATTTTTATTAAAAATTCATTTAAGAGAGAGAAAGTAGGGGATAACCCCTCCATTTCCTTGCCACTTGCCCCCTCCTTCCTTAAATACGAGGATACCTTCCTTGCCTCTTATTCCTCTCAATTATACATGTTTTAAAGAAAAGCAAATTAAGCACCTTAACCCATTTAATAATAATATCCATAAGTTAGTGGATATTTCTTTTTCTTTGTTTAATGTGAGTGGGTTTTTCACCTCCTTAAGATATTTTGTGGCCTTTGAAAGGAACAAGGACGTCCACACATATATGAATTCAACCATTTCAATTTTTGATGAAGGGCATTTCAATTAATATATTTATTTTTGCATCAAATTGAATTAGGGTTTCAATTATGCTTAAATCTTGATTATTTTAATATCAATATTCTCTCTCCTTCAAAATGATAAAAATGAGATACCCCTCTCATTTTCTTTTCTCTACATGATGAAAAGAAACATTAGGGACTCTCTAGAAGAGGTAATTTGCATATTGAACCCTAGGTTTTGGGTAAATTGCACATTACACCAAAACTAGGTTTTAATGCACAAACATTGCTCAATCAGCTCTTTCTTGGTACTCAGGCTTTCACAAGTCATATCTCAGCATCATATTCATTCTTATGATGCTAAAACACTTGAGGAACATTTATCAAGTAAAATTTGCAAGTTAATCCCTCATATTGGGTAAATTGCACTTTAGTCCAAACTAAGCAAACATTGCCTCAATAGTATTCAAATAGGACCAAAATTGAAACATAAGTTCCTCTTGAGCCTTAATTAATTTTCACCAAATAAAATTAAGGATCTAATTAACTTTATTAAGAAAAACTCCCAGGGTTAAGGCATAACGCAGGTCAGGGATGTTACATATTCTTTGTCGAAGGACCATCAAACTGTGACAGGCTCTAGATCTATATGTGTATCCATTAAAAAGTGTGAGTAACTATAGATGGGATAAATGTATGCTTGATTTTGCATATATTCCACCCCACATGTGGACCTTTAAGTATAGTTTAAACCTCATGTACTTTGAACTCAAATAAATCTAATTCATTATCCATTAACTGCAATAAACTAATTAGGTGTACACGGAGTTTTCTTAATGAGTCGCATATATAAAATTAGAACAAGTAAATATTTTGTTACAAATCATAAAATATACTCCAGAAGTAGAATTTATAAAATGCATAAGTATGTTTATAGAAAATTATATAAAAGTGCATACAAGAACATATATGTTAGATTACTAGAATAATACTATGTTCTATCCACATGCACAATAAGTGTTCTTCTAGAAAATACTTTATTTGTAACACAATAAGAGAAACTAAAATGAATGAATTAAAACTTGAAATATTAACAAGATATACTTACCATTGATATTGGATTTATCTTGGTTGGTATTTAAGTTAAGCAATAAAATAGAAAAACATTAAATAATCATGTTTGTGGAAATATTCTATGATGTCTTTATTATTGTAGGGTATTTATTTCATATTAGAAAGTATTACACACATTATCTCTACCAAAAAGCAAGGAAATCATTGTTGAAAAAGATGTCCTTTTCATAAAAATTTGAAGTTTTCAACTTTATGCTTCTTCATTGTTGTAGTGTTTTTCATTTAAGTGTCTTGTATGCTATTAAAATAGTTATTACAAGGATAATGTGGGCATCAATCTTCAAGTTAGAAATTCATGGAATTATATGTCTGATTGTGTCAATGTTACTTTTTAGAACTGAAACTATTTTAGTATCTATGTTGGAATTTTATATGGCTAGGATTTTTGAATTCATCCTTATGATATATATTCAGATGTAATCGATTGGGCATGAAGTCATCTGTCAAGATCTTACATTTGTTGTTTCCGAAATAGAATTGTACTCTAACATAAAATGCTATTTCTTTTTACTATTAGTTTGATTTGAGTTGTGCTAAATGCATCCGACTTTATTGTCTTAGAATACAACGTGATGTCTTTTATTTTCAAATCTATAACAATTAAATTGTCTTCTTGATTGTGCTACCAATTTTTGATAATAATAATTTTTAAGTACAAACAATTTCATATTTGATTATGACACATTCATTTAAATTGTGTAAAATTCAAACTTCATGGATGGAGTAATGTAGTAACTAAAAATCTAGTTAGAGGTTGTATATGCAAGAATTTGTAGCTTTTATATGTTCAGTAAAATGTGGATTACCAAATTATACCAAAATATTTTATCGTGCATTCCAATGTATTTAATAAAAATGTAACAAAATGTGATTTATTTTGTATAAAACATAAATATCAATTAGAAGACTTCATCATCTCCAATTACAATAAATGGACCATGTGATATCTGGAAATGTACCTAAAACATACAGATTGAGCGTAAAAAATGAATAATACACATTTTGTTGCTATTAATAATTCTTTAATTGGGATGAGATCAAGTCATTCTTAAAGGCACAAGGATATAATTATGAATTCCATGAATATTTATTTTTATTATTATACAAATAAAGAGAAAACTTAAACTTCAAAATTTTAGGAGTAAATATTTATTGAAATGTTTGGAAAAAATCAAGAAGATTTCTAAACAAATATCTTGGTTGTTAATTTTCTTAATAAATTAAAGAAAGTATAGGAAGTAATTTGTGGTAGTTTCTTATTATTTATTCATGAACCAAATAGGAATTGTGATTTGGCATTATGTGACGTAATTCTCAAAGATGTAGTAATCGGTCCATGTGAAACATTAAGGAATAAGTATATCACACTATCTGGTGTCCTTTTTGATAGTTGAGGGAAAGAACAATTTTTTTCATATAGGTAAAAGACAATATCATCATAGAAGTAAAAAATGGCACTGCACATTTGTTGAATCATCCATATTTCTATATTTAGGTGATGTTATTTTATTATGTGTTGTACAAGTCCTCTTGTGTATCATTGTCCAAATAGTTGTATCGTTATGAGCATAAATGATAATAAAAGTAACAATTTCTTTCTCACTAAGGTAGATGACACAAAAAAGTTTGGAAGTAAAGATGTATTGTTTTCTTCTATATTATAGACACAATTTTTATTGAACGTAGATTGTCTCTTGTCAGTTCCTACTGGTTCTGAAGGTAGATGATATCCTATCCTAGCTTTTCATCATCTAGGATATCATCTAGGACATGTACGTCACGAACCGACATCCATGTTATTGAGTTCATGTCCATATTTTCCATCTTGCATGGCAGTGGAGGTGGTGTTGTAGGGCTTGGACCCTCCTTGGTAGTAGGGGTTACAATGGGGTTGGGGAACACCGGATGTTCTTGCTTTGGTGGTGCATCAACAAAAATGTGATCCATGCTTCTGATATCTAATTCCAACACCTTTTCTTCTTGTTCAACATCAAAGGAAAAAGGTTGCCTCTCGCTTGTGATTGGTTCGTTAAGAAGTATTTCATTCATGAGTCATTTGTAATCCTTTGGAGTGGGTGGAGCCTTGTGATTAAAAGTGGTTCGAGCATGTCCATTACATCTTTAGTTGTTTTTGTCATCTCCACCCTTGCATCAGGTTGATGGTCCTGTCATCATTCTCACATATTCCTTCTCCATACTCTAATGGAATTGTGGATTTTGTAGGGATTTCTAGTTCTAGAGGTTGTGGTACTTCGAGTCTCATGTCCTCATTGTTGTTTGTTGAGCTCTCTAGTAATGCTGGAGATGTGGTCAGATTATCATTATCAACAGGCTCTTTCCTACTCCCAACAATTTACTTTGATTTGTCTTCCTCCATTAGAAGATTGCACACTAAAGTGGAGGATTCATCCAACTTTACTTTGCAGACTGGTTGCACGAAAATAATCACCATGTCGGCCTTTAGGTGTATGTTAGTTTCCAATGAAATAGATGGTTTAGTGGTAATTATCCGCTACTTTTTGATAGAATCCTCATTGTTGGTGGAAGTGGCTTCTTTCATCTTTGATGCTTCCTCCCACAACTTCTGATTTTCCTAGCATAGGTTGTTGTGCTCCTTTTATAGGGCGTCAAGTTTGCTTGTCATGTATGACCTACACTTGGTTTGTAGCTAAATGTTGCATTTGGAGATGTAGAATGAGGATTGGTTGTATATCTTCTGTTAGTTTTTGTAGTTGTGTGGTTAGTGTAGACATATTTGTAGTTATATTAAAAATATTTAGGGTAGAGTTTGAGATGATCTCATGAAGGTCATCGATCTCCTGCCCTGTCCCCATGAAGTTGTTTGTAGCAGACATCCTTTGAGATTGCTTTGGTTGGTTGGCTGACTTCACTTCGTGATATGCCTCATTTGCTCGGGCAGATTCTCTGTGGTCACTTGTTGTGTACTTGCTACGTTTTGGGTGTACCAGTTTCCTTTATGGAGAATTTTTTACTATTTCCTTTTCAATTGTTGTATGGGATGATTTGTTTACCATGTTCCCAGGGTCAGCTTTGTCATGATAGGAGGTTGTTCTTAAACTTGGTCGTTCACTATGTTCGGGGACAGCGATTTCTTCTGCTACCCTTTCGTGGGTGACTATTGTCTCTCAGGTTTCATGAAATTTAATGTTGTTATCACTACATGAGTCCTTTCTTCACTCTACTCTAGGTTGATAACTTTAGGAGTAGAGGGTTTCCTTTCTAATTGTATAGTCATTCATACCACTAGCTTCTTCATTATCTATGAGTTCTTGTTGGACTCTTTGGTTGCCTTTTCCTAGTCTCACATGGTTCCCTCATGTCTTCTAATTTGGAGGATATGATTTGTATAATTTCCTCCTCCTTGAATATGAGTTTACTAACGTCATAGTCACTACATTTAGGGAGAGGTAAGTACAAATTCATCATGCAGAACTTGTAGTAGAACTTTTCATTCTTACTTTTCAGTATGCTAGTGGCAGTGAGGTACTTTGCATCTACCAGAATGTCTCCCCTTGATTTTAGGAACCACTATAGCTTGTTAGGGTAGCCGACTCAGTGGGACAGATATGTTATAATTCCTCCCATGTAGAAGTCATGGGAGCCTTTAGATCCCATAGCCGCTTCCAACCTTTCTATCAGATTTTCCCTACATTTATAGGTTTGTTCTCCATAATGTTCCATAGTATATAAAGGTCCATCCTCATCGCATTGCTTGTGTCTATCCTGAAGAACATGGTGTTGGAGACTATCTTTTTCACTACCTGCATAAAACCTGAGTGCATTACAATAGCCTTGGACTGTCCAAAGTTGAATTTTATTTCTCCAAATATCTTTCCCTAGGCCTTATATGTTAGGAATCGTCGTGCATTTCTGTCCCCTAGTGCTTTATTAGCTCATTATTCTTCTTCTTCTCTGGTGTTTGTGAATATTGTGTTGAGACCTTTCTCAGTTAGTACATAGTCTTCTTTTATAATTCTGGCGTGTAGTTTGAAATCTCAACCACACTCTTGAGCTTCTTCCTAAGTTATTGAGACTCTAATCATTAATGACACAAAATCTACCACGAGTTTGTCTTAGGATATTTGATGGTTGAAGCATACTTTGTATATTCCCACACTTTGTAGACCTTGTTTCACCCTATTGTAAATTCACATCTCCTTAAGGACGTCCTCATCACTAATTCTTGTTACCTTGTAGTTGATGTCTGATAGCATCCTCTTCCAAAGTTCCATGTGCTCCTCATCTCTTAATATGAAGTCATTATCAGGCTCTTCCCTGATAATCACCCCTGATCGGTATGCAATGTTAGATTCAACCTCTGTCTCAATGGCATATTCCCTTGCATTTATTTTTGGTATCTTTGAGGGTTTCTTCTGATCCGGGGCTCAGTGCCTTCCTCTTCTTGTGTTTCCAAATCTCCTTAGAGGGGACATATACTGACACCTTTGTCTCTATTTGTTTTTCCTAGTCAGATGAATCCTTAGGGATTGGTTTAGTCAAAATTCTTGCTTTACCTTCTTCTAGGAATGCTCTGATGATTTCTTGAGTTGGTTCTCCTTGCATTTTGATGTAGGTAGCATGCTCAACCTTTAGTTTCTCTACCTTCTCCAATTAATCTAAAGTCATCGATGCTCTGATTTTCTTGGTTTCTTCAGATTCAATCATACCTGTAATTGGATTGATATTTCCTACCATTGTGCTTAGTAGATACTTTTGGTATCTCTTGCAAGGTTAGATTAGGTTAATGTTTGTTAACCAGAGTAAAATTAGAATGAGAAAAGACAGACCGATGGCCAGTGACCAATGGTCAGTGGTGATAGTCGATGGTCAGAGGACCGATGGTTAGTGGTGAATCTAATGGTCAGAGGATCGATGGTGGATGACCGAAGGTGAGTCTTTGATCGAAGGTCAAAGGTGTTGGACCGATGGTCAGTGATTGAAGGTGATAAGCATGATGATTGAAGATGATCAAATGTCGAAGAAATGTTGGAAGAACGAAGTTCAGAATGTGTTTTTAGGTCAAAGGAGAGGAAATCAATCATCGAGCAACCAAAGATCAAAGACAAAAGGTCGAAGCTTGTTAGTGAAAACTAACTGATAGAGCATCGACGATAATGAATCACCATAGGTGGAGATGGAATTGTTGGAGGTCAAAAAAATAGGAGACTAATGTTAGGGAGAAGGAAGGAAGAGGGTTGTTACCTTCATCAGTGAAAGGTCATGAGTTCGATCCTCACTAGATATTCTAGGTGGCCTCCATCTCCTTGCTCCATTACAGGATCAGAATAGGGTGAGGAGTCTGCTTCCCTTAATGTAGGTAGTGCAACTCTTATTGTCACAACCGAATCCCACTTTTACCACTAATCATGAGATTAGGGCATAAGTTTGAGGATTATACTTGATACAAAGTTCACTCATTTACATTTTTTATTCCTTTATTTCATTTCAAATTCTTTTTTTTCTCTCATCCAATCACATAAACAAACTTTACAAGTGAATTAAACTTTTATTACTCAAATATGATCTCAACATTATGAGACACATCCATACATTCATTTTATTTCTCACACTTCCATGTACAAACGACATGATAATCAGATACATTCTCACTTATTTAGGAAAAAAAGATACAAAACATAATTTACAACTCTCTCACATCTATACAAGGATCTAGAATGACAGGGACTGACTGAACTTAACTAATCTCATACTTAACTCATGTGGTATATCTACTCTGATGCTTTGACCATCTTCAAGTCCACGTGGTTTCCCTAAAAATTGTGAGTAGAGGGGTGAGCCTACTCGCTCAGTGAATGAGTACTTCAAAGAAACATTTTAAAGCACTTATATAATCACAAATATATTATTGAGCGACTGATAACAAATATAATAGCAGTAAGATTTAAAGAGACTAATAATTCACAAAAATAAATATGACACAATACTCTAGACATCTACAAGAGTGAATCAATATATGAACATTCTTGATTAATATCAAAGACAACTAATAATTGAGAAACATATAAAGGATAATTGAATAACTACACACACTTGTTTAAATTCTCATTCATCTTATTATGCCATGAACCCACATGAGGTGTACCACAATATGTGAAAGAATCATAGCAAGCTATGATCTCACTGTACAAGGCTTAGAAGCATGCCCAGATTCCTAAGCCTATCTCTTGAGTAAGACCCCATCTGCAGTGGGCCTCGGCACATCTGCCTCTCGGCGGCTAATATGAGCGGTCGAAGATCTCAGACTCCACCTCTCAACCTGGGTACTCAGGCACTGAGTCAAAGACCTCAGGCTTATTGTGCATCAGTCGTCCTACTGACTACTAATCACTCAACATGTAACATAGGTACCATCGGCATCCTCGGTTGGTGTTGGGTACCAAACCATTGTAAGGAGTCTGTGTTGGGTTTTGGGCAAGGCAGAGATGGAAGCGGAAACAAAAAAAATTCTCCCTAAACCTAGAATCCAAATACATCTTGTCAACATATATACAGTAGGAAGGATGGTTTGTAGAGGCATACCTTGTCCCGAGACTTGCTTGGCGAAGTTACCTCACGAAGAGTGAGGTCTTCACCTCCAGTCTTGGACGGTGTCTGTGCAGTTCCTAGTCACACCCAGACTGATGGCTCCTAGTCGCACCCGAACTAATAGATTGACAACTGTCCTCCGAGCGGTAGAAATCTCATGCCTCTGTAGTAGTCCACATGGACCACCGAGAACTCCAGTGGTCTTGTCCTATAGGACACTAGAAGGAGTCGTCCCCTTCTATTAGTGTACTAGTATCCAACACACTCTCCCACAATTAGTTGTCTTGTGTACTTGTCATTCCCTCGTTGTGCCTCCCTAGTCGAGTAGCACATGCTCGGGCTCTCATGGTTTACAACCGGAGAGGACAACTTTACATAGCAACTGATGTTCTAAGTTGTGCTATCTGAGAAGCCCCCAATACCCCTCTATATATAGGATGGGTCAGGGTTCTCAGCCCCAGGCAATGCGGGACTAAAGAAGGAGTAGAAGGGTCCGAAATTTCCACGAGTTGATACATTGCGGCAGGTGAACTGGTCATTTCACAAATGAACCGATCATTTGGGGAATGAACCAATCAGTTCATCTCATGAACCCATCATTTGGGGAGCTGAATTAAACAGTTCATTCATGAACTAATTGTTTCACTTCCCAGGATAGTTCCCAATTGACTTTCTTCTTTATATTTCCAATTAATCTAAAGATCAATACTTGTCTCAATCGAATTGTACAAGTGAAACAAAATTATTTTCTCACCAACCTAACTTTCCCAAACTGGCTCGTTTGGTCCAGCTGAACTGATAAGTTCAACACTTGAATCGGTCGTCTCACATGACCCTAAGCCGATCGGTTCAACAGTTTGAACTGGTCGGTTGGCAGTCCAGGTTGTGTAGAAATCGGTCAATGCAATTCTCAATCAATCTGACACCCAAATCAGTTAGTCCAACACTTGAAATTAGTTATTCCGATTCAAGTGAATTGATTGAATGTTTAATTGAACTACTAAACACATTTAGTAAACAATATAAACATCATTAATTGATAAAATCCTCTTCTAGGTTAAATCCTATGTGTGTGACCCTATAGGTCCATTTCACGTTGGTAGTGAAAGTCCATAACACTTATGAGTTCACAAGCAAAGATTGGTGCCTAGTCGCTCATCAGTGCTACCCAAGTGAAAAGGAAAGTTGGAGAACAACTTTCAATCCTAAAATCTATGACTGGTGTTACAGTGAATGTATAATTCCTTTGTCACTGATATCCCGAATGAACTCAAGGCATGGAACGATCATCCTTTCAACGTTCATTCACTTCCTTGATCTCACAACAGACTGGATGAGATATGTGCGACATCAATATCACATATTGATTCACACATGCATGTGAATGCCTTTCTCAGTCCTACTCATCAAATGTCCATAGACATCAAACTCCCTCAGGAGGGACAAATCCCATATCTATCAGTCACCCCTCAAATGCCCCATGTGTCAAAGTCACTCAATCATGACCTTTATAACAATCTATATTTCAGGACTGTGTTTGATGATGTCAAAGTGTACCCAACGGCATGTGTTGAGTGTAGTGATTTTAGGTCAAAGAATCACACTAACCACCATCACTGTGAGAGCTGACTGTGACTACTAAGTCATGGTTCCATGTGTCACTCTCACGGTGGGTCTGTCTGATACACTTGTTCTCTATCAAGTACATATGTGCTTGGTTTGATATCACTATATCATGACTAATGAGATTGTCATCAACCAACACACAATCTAGTCTTTAGTGTTATTGATGTCTATGGTTATGTCCACAACAACAACTGAATAGGAACAAAACAAGAATGTATATACTCTTAACATCTGTATGATCTCATCGTTTAGGTCCTTAACCTAAAAGCATACGGCGTTGAGTAAAACAATTCTTTAGACATCTATCATGTTACACTATCATCTCAGAAATAGTTAAAAGATATAGATTGTAAATTGCCTTTATTATTATTCAAATAATTTATGAAGTATCCAATTACAATCATCATATGACTTGCTCTATGGGCATACATACCAATATACTCCCACTTGCACTTATAGCCAATCACCTAGGAACCTCAGTCCTTGTGACCTAGCATGACTGTCATGCTTCTGCTGAGAAAGGGCCTTCGTCAGTGGATCAACTATGTTGTCTTCAGTTGGTATTCTATAAATCTTCACATCTCCTCATTGTACGATCTCTCGTATGAGACGGAAGTGCCATAGTATGTGTTTTGACCGCTGATGTGATCTAGGCTCCTTATCCTGATCAATAGCTCCATTGTTGTCATAATAAAGCTCAATTACATCACAACTATTGGGAATTATACCAAGTTCAGAAATGAACTTCCTGATCCACACAACCTCCTTTACCGCATGAGAAGTAGCAATATACTCGACCTCTGTAGTAGAATCGGTAACTATTTCTTACTTGGAACTCTTCCAGCTCACAACTCCATTGTTTAGGCAAAATACAAATCCTGATTGTGATCTGTAATCATCTTTGTCAGTTTGGAAGCTTTCATCGGTGTAACCCGTTACAACTAGTTCTTCCTCGCCGTCGTACACAAGAAACTAATCCTTAGTCCTTTGCAAGTACTTCAGGATGTTCTTTACAGTTGTCCAGTGAGCATCCCTGGGAACTGACTGGTACCTACTCGTCATGCTGAGGACATAGAGACGTCTGGGCGTATGCACAACATAACGTACATGATGGATCCGATGGCTGACGTATATGGGATCCCATTCATACACTCCCTCTCTTTACAAGATCAAGGACACTGAGCTCTAGATATGGTAACTCCATGTAACATGGGGATGTTGCCTCTCTTAGAGTTCTCCATACTGAACTGCTTCAGCACTTTGTCAATGTATGTGCTCTGACTTAGTCCAAGAAGCCTTCTAGATCTATCTCTATACATCTTAATTCCTAGAATGTAGGATGCTTCTCCCAAGTCCTTCATTGAGAAAGTATTCCCAAGCCAAGTCTTCACCTTCTCTAAGGCTATGACATCATTCCCCATCAATAGTATTCCATCCACATACAATATGAGGAACGTGGTTGTGCTCCCACTAACCTTATTGTACACACAAGGTTCATCTTTATTTTGAATAAAGCCAAACACTTTGAATTCCTCATCAAATCGAAGATTCCATCTCTGAGACGCTTGCTTCAATCCATAGATTGACCTTTACAACTTACAAACTTTATTGGCATTCTTTGGATCTACAAAACCTTCAGGCTGTATCATGTACACATCCTCATAAATATTCCCATTAAGGAATCTAGTTTTAACATCCATCTGTCAAATCTCATAGTCATAGTAGGCTGTAATGGCAAGCATGATCATGATGGAATTAATCATGGCAACTTGAGAAAAGGTTTAGTCATAGTCAACACATTGAACTTGTCAGAAACCCTTCACAACCAATCTGCCTTTATAAGTCTGCACATTGCCATCAATGTCGGTCTTCTTCTTGAAGACCCACTTACACCCTATGGGTTTTACCCCTTCCGGTGGTTCCACCAAAGTCCATACTTTGTTGGAATACATGGATTCCATCTCAGATCTCATGGCCTCCAGCCATTTCTCAGAGTCTGGTCCCTCCATAGCCTCTAGATAGATAGTTGGATCATCATCTATGATCAACTCACCACCTTCCTGAGTTACAAGGTATTCAAACCTCTCAGGCTTAAGGCATGTCCTACAAGATCTATGAGTTCCTTGTGTTACTTAAGGAGACTGAGATTCCACAACACCTTGTGAATCTCCATGTTCCTCTTGTACATATACTAGTTCAATGTGTTCTTGTTGGTCTTGAACCTCTTCAGGTTCTATCTTCCTCCCACTGTTACCATTGGAAATAAATTTCATTTCTAGGAATACATCTATCTTGGCAACAAACAATTTGTTGTCAGTAGGGTGGTATAAATAGTATCCCCTCATTTCCTTGGGTTATTCAACAAAATAACATTTATCGGACTTGGGTCCAAGCTTATCGGGAAACATTTTCCTGACATAAGCCTCACAACCACAAATCTTCATAAAAGACACATCGGGACGCTTCCCATTTCATATCTCATATGGTGTCTTTTGAACCAATTTAGATGGTATGCAGTTAAGTGTAAACGTGGCAGTTTCAAGAGCATGACCCCAGAAGGAAATCGGAAGATCGGAAAAAATCATCATTGATCGTACCATATCAATTAAAGTGTGATTCCTTCTTTCAAACACACCATTATGCTATGGTGTTCCAGGAAGATTCCATTGTGATATGATACCACAGGCTCGCAGAAGGTCCTCAAACTCTTGGCTCAAGTATTCTCCACCTCGATCGGATTGAAGTGCTTTAATACTTTTACCAAGTTGGTTATGTACTTCATTCATGAAATCCTTGAACCTTTCAAGGGTTTCTAACTTATGTTTCATCAGGTACACATAGCCATACCTACTAAAGTCATCAGTGAAGGTAATAAAGTACTGATACCCATTTTCGCCATTTGTTCTAAAAGGGCCACATACATCAGTATGCATGAGTCCTAATAGATCATTAGCTCTCTCACATTTACCTGAAAAGGGAGTCTTAGTCATCTTGCCCAACAAACAAGATTCACATGTCTCTATTGATTCATAATCTAAAGAGTCCAGATAACCATCTTTATGGAGTCTAGAAATGCATTTCTCATTTATGTGCTCTAGACGACAATGACAAAGATATGTTTTGTTTGAGTCATTGAGTTTTTGCCTTTTGGTGTTCATGTTGTATACACTTATCTCTAGATCTATCAAGTATAGACCATAAGACATCGGGGCACTACCATAAAAGATCCCATCTTTAAAAATATAACACTTTCCATTCTTAATAAGAAATTCAAAACCATCCTTGTCCAAGCATGAAACAAAAATGATATTCCTATTTATGGCAGGTACATAATAGAAGTTCTTCATTCTATTATTAGCCCACTATGTAGAGATAACTCATAGGTTCCTACGGAACTGGTGGTAACCCTTACCCCATTGACAACACGTAGTTCAACCTCACATTTCCCCAAAGGCCTACTTCTCTTAAGATCCTTCACATTTGAACAAATGTGAGATCCACATACGGTATCAAGTACCCATGACCAAGAAGTAGTAAAGTTAATTTCTATAACGTATACACCAGAAGTAGAGATCTCTATCTCATGCTTCTTCTTCCATTGTTCCCTCCATCCTCTCCATGTTTAGGGAACAAAAGACTTGGACATTGGTTTGGCAAGAGAACCCTTCTCTCCCTCACCTTCATCCTTGGACTTCGTTCCATTGATCTCTATCAATGAATTATCCTTCTTCTTATTTGCCTCAAACAATGCCTTAAGCATACATACAGTGACTTAAAGGTCACCAGTATATCTGGATTGTGCAGAATACTTCTCAAAATACAAAACCAATTATGGAATTTATTCTCAATTAATTTGCTCATTTTAAAGGATGATTCTTTTTCCATTCTATAAGAGAAAATTGCATTTGTCAAACTCATTTTTTATTTGATTTGATTTGAATAAAGTTTGATGATAGTTAATTAGGCCTTTAATTAATTAATGCTCCCACTATTTTTACGCAAATTGGCAACCCTCACCATCAATTCAGAAGATTGTAGCATACAATCATCTAGTGGGTCAAGATCCAAAATCCTCTCAGTCATGGACCAGCTAGGGCTGTCACCCACAACTTAGATTTTCTAGGTAGGCAACTCTTGCCAATTGCATCATATGCAACTCTTGAAAGATGTCATGCGCAACTCCTTTCCATGATCACCTCCATGCCTCAAGGTGCTAGATCCTATCTACGTCACCTTGTTAAGTCTGACCCAAAGCCAACACGATGAATATGCATCCTGCTAGAGCAGACGCACATATCCATCCTTCATACTTCCATGAGATAGATGGTGCACCATGATAGGGCGTGCCAACACTTGGTCGATCAAGGTTTTCATGTGTGTCGCATTCGGAAGGCATCTAAAACTTAATATTTATTGAGGGATTTGGTTTTATAGGTACATATACATATTCAATCACCACAATATATAGTATGCATCATATACATGCTATATCCCATAGAAAACATATGAAATGATAAAAGCGGTGATTATGACCATCCTAATGTGATTCCTCGAGCCAAGAGGAATCATAGGCATCTAGGTCCATATGACATGCAACCTGTACAAGATGAACTCTGTGCTTCACCATTCTGGGTTTGATCAACTCATCTCCATGATTGATTGGCTTTCCATGAAGTTGGACAGTTGGGTGCCACCAATCGATCGACTGGCACCTCCAGCCGATCAGTTCACTGGCTGTCATGCATCTCCTCAGGTTGCCACCCATTCATCTTGCTCTAGGAATCGACCACCTTGGTCCATCTTTCGATCGTCTCACACCCGAGACGATCATCTTGATCCCCCATGTGTCTGCCATTCTTTGACATAACAAGAAATAAACTAATCCTATTTACGATTGCGTTGGGAAACCCCGAGTTACATTTGGGGGTAGTAAAGGTAGGAAATAATCTCGAGTTATCTCGAGTTACATCAGGAATAGGAGGTAGGGAATCAATGCGTAGACCGAGATGCAAGCAACAACAAACAACCACATATAGATTTAGGGTTTATGGCCACCATCATGCTACATTCACCATAGAAACTGTTTAAGGATGACGCGTATCGAATGCATTTATATACCATGTCATATATGTATATATAGGGATTATGTGGATTTATATTGGACATGCATAAAGCCAATTAAATTATTCACCTCATATGCAATCAATAAAAGGCGACAAACTAAAAAACTAATCACATTGATTGTCCTAAAGTATAGAATGTTAACCTGGATCTGATACCACAATTGGGTTTTGGGGGAGGTAGAGATGGCAGTGGAAATAAAATCTCCCCAAAACTAGAACCCAAAGAGATCTCGTCAACATCTACACGGTAGGAAGGATGGTTTTTAGAGGCGTACCTTATCCCGAGGCTTGCTCGACGACATTACCTCACAGTGAGTGCAGTCTTCACCTCCGGTCTTGGACGGTGTCTGTTCAGCTCCTGGTCACACCTGGACTGGCAGATTGATAGCTATCCTCCGAGCGGTAGAAATCTCCCGCCTCTTTAGTAGTCCACACGAACCACCAAGAACTCCAGTCGTCCTATCCTATAGGACACTAGAAGAAGTCGTCCCCTTTTGTCGATGTACTAGTAATCGAAACACCCTCCCAGAATCAATTGTCATCCTACAGTTGTCTGTATCTCACTATGCCACCCTAGTCGGGTTGCACCTGCTCGGGATCTCCCAGTTCACAACCAGAGAGGACAACTTTGCAGAGCTATAATGTTCTAAGTTGTGCTATCTAAGATGTCCCCAGTACCCCTCTATATATACGAGGGGTCAGGGTTAGGGTCCTCATCCCCAGGCAACGCAGGACTAAAGCTAGAGTTGAAGGGTCAAGAATTTCCATGAATTGATACACTACGGAAGGTGAACTAGTCATTTCACAAAAGAACCAATCGTTTGGGCACTGAATCGATCGGTTCATCTCATAAATTGGTCATTTCAGGAGCTGTACCGATCAGTTCATTCATGAACTGATCGTTTCACTTCCCAGGGCAGTTTTCAATTGACTTTCTTCTTTCCATTTCAAATTAATCCATAGATCAATACTTGTCCCAATCGAATTGTACAAGTGAAATGAAATTATTTTCTCGCCAACCTAACTTTCCCAAACTGGCTCATTTGGTCCAGCTGAACTGATCGATTCAACACTTGAACCAGGCATCTCACTTAACCCTGAGCCGATCAGTTCAATAGTTTGAATCGGTCGGTTGGCAGTCCAGGTTGTGGAGAAATCGATCAATGCAGTTCTCAATCAATCTGACACCCAAATCAGTTAGTCCAACACTTGAACTTGGTAATTATGAGTCAAGTCAATTGATTGAATGTTTAATTGAACTACTAAACACATTTAGTAAACAATCTAAACATCATTCGTGGATAAACTCCTCTTCCAAGTTAAATCTATGTGTGTGACCCTGCAGGCCTATTTGATATTGGCAGTGAAATTCTATAACACTTATGAATTCACAAGCAAAGAGCGGTGCCTAGTCGCTCATCAGTGCTACCCAAGTGAAAAGGAAAGTTGGAGAACAACTTTCAATCCTACAATTTGTGACTGGTGGTACATTGAATGTATAATTCCTTTGTCACTGATATCCTGAATGAACTCAAGGCATGGAACAATCATCCTTTCAATGTTCATTCCCTTCCTTGATCTCACAACATACGGGATGAGATATGTGTGACATCAATATCACATTTTGATTCACACATGCATGCGCATGCCTTTCTCAGTCCTACTCATCAAGTGTCCATGGTCATCAAACTCCCTTAGGAGGGACAAATTCCATATCTATCACTCACCCCTCATAAGTCCCATGTATCAAAGTCACCCAATCATCACCTTTATAACAACCTATATTTTAGGATTGTGTTTATTGATGTCAAAGTGTACCCAATGACATGTGTTGAGTGTAGTGATTTCAGGTCAAAGAATCACACTCACCACCATCACTTTGAGAGCTGACAATGACTACCAAGTCATGGTTCCATGTGTCACTCTCACGGTGGGTCTGTCTGATACACTTCTTCTCTGACAAGTACCTATGTGCTTGGTTTGATATCACTATATCATGACTAATGAGATTCTATCATCAACCAAAACACAATCTAGTCTTTAGTGTTATTGATGTCTATGATTATTTCTACAACAACAACCGACTAGGGACAAAACAAGAATGTATACTCTTAACATCTGTATGATCTCATAGTTTAGATCCTTAACCTAAAAGCATACTTCGTTGAGTAAAACAATTCTTTAGACATCTATCATGTTACACTATCATCTCAAAAATAGTTAAAACATATAGATTCGAAATTATCTTTATTATTATTCAAATAATTTACAAAGTATTCCATTACAATCATAATATGACTTGATCTATGGGCATACATACCAACAGTCTGCCCTACTGGTCAAGACCCCTGCACCCTACTGGTGCGCTCCAGCTTACCTCGATCCAGACTACCTCCAGTTGGGAAATTGGTTCCTCCTCACAGCGCAAGCCTCATCTTGTGAGGATTCTATAGTGTTTAGGGCATCTACATGTCTAATTCACTCTTTAAATTCACAACTCAATCATCACATTAAGATATCTTTGTTCAGCTTTATAAACTGTTCATTTCATAAACCATCTAATAACATTTACCACAACTGAACTGTTAAGCATCACCACATCTCAAATGGAGAAACATTGATATCACAATACTTGATTCACTAAATACCCAATAATTAGGGTTTCATTTACCCCATTCACTTATCACATAACTCACATAAAGATTGAATACATCATAACATCGTACATCAAGAATAACATTGAATCAAGATGTGTAATTGCCAACTTCCAACTTTCCATTCATTTAGGGTTTCACCCTCCTTACTGATATATCAAGAAAACATTGATATCATCGAATGAAATCCAAGATGTTATCTGACATATATGTAATACGCATACAAATAAACCAATCATTCCTAACCACGAAGATTCAACTAGGCAAAATTCTTTATTCAATTATACAAGAATTTCAGTCATAGCCAAAAATCGTAGATTTCAGTATATTCATATAACCTTTACAATTACTTTAAAAATTCTCATTTAGATGGATTGAAATCATTTGTAATGTGATTTCATAATCTGAAATTCATCACAATGGAGAAATAATCCATTTCATATCATCTAGCAAAAGCTAGATCAAAAAGACAACATAGGGTTTGTACTCGCATACCAAGCAATTAAAGATTATTGATAATTTAACCCATTTTTGTGCAATATACTGTTTAAAGGAAGTACCCACTCACCCTAAGGTGTGAAAACACCTTAAAAATACAACAAATCTCTGAAACTCTCGAATCCATATCAAAACTCTAGCAAAAATTCACATGTTCTTCTTCCTTTAAACCCTAAACGGGGTATTTTGTAGATAGAAGATGAAGATCAGAGTTAAACCAAACCTAAAATCACTATATTGTGGATTCTGAGCAAGGGGAAATGAGGAGGAGGAAGAATTGATGGTTAAAACTACTTACCAAATTGAATCTATAACAACCCTTTTGGACTTCTACCATTCTTCACATTCTTTTCCCAAAAAGCATCCCCAGAAATCACCCTCCAGGTCACCCTCTCATAGAGTAAGTTATCTAGGATGATAGAGGATCGAATTTTGGTTCCAAAACACTTTATTTTGTTGAAAATGGATAAGTATTGCTTGAGATATGATCATTTTACAATTGGTTGTCCTGGGCGGCAGCGGTCGCAGTCACGGGTCATGGTGTCGACGCAACATCATGGGTCACGATGTAGACCACGGTCATGATGCTGATGCAGCGTCAGTTGTGGTGTCGACACAACATCGTGGGTTGTGATGTAGAACGCGGTCACGGTGTCGACGCAGCGTCGGTCACGGTGCTCTGTATGTGTTTACTAAAAAGGGCATAACTCTCTCGTTTTAACTCCGACTTGGTTCATTCCTTTTTTTTATTCATAATTAAATTATGTACAATCCTACAATATTATTTTGATAATATTCTTAAATAAACAATCATTTATTAATTATTTCCCCAAATGTCATTAACTCTCTTCTTGCACAGATGTATGGGTTAATGCTATGTTAACCCCAACTCAGATCTTTATAGTATGCTTAAGTCATGATTATGAGTTGCACAAATAAGTATTTAATGTTACCAAAGTCAATATAAATCACACGATAAAATATTACTTACAAAAACATGACAAGCATTAAGATTATCTTAAATCTTTAGGATTACCAACAAAGCTAGGAATGGGTTGTAACAATTCTCCCCCTCTAATATAAATTTGATCTCGAAATTTATAAAAGAGGAAAAGATTCTTGTTAAACATCTCCAATTCTACTTTCCAAGTAACTTCTTCTACACATGATTCCTCCGAAGAACCGTTACTAGGGGTATCTTTCTCCTTTTAAGCTTTCGAATACTACAGTCTAGAATTTTATTTTCAACATTGAGTCATTTGTTCCTCTTCAAATCACAACTTTTAAAAGATATAAAATGTGTGAAACATAATTTCTCATCTCATCATCACATGGTACTATTCACTTGCCATTCAAGATACCACACTAGTCATCATACTATCACAAGATATAAATCATTTTCACAATATCACATGGTATCAACCCTTATCAACACAAGATAATTACACCTCATCTAGGGCTCAACCATGACCAAAGGTCATTAAGACCATCATACTATTCCCTACAAGATCATCGTTATTTTTGCATGCCATATAATAAGGCTCAACAACATCACTTACATGTAATACACCAGATCAACACAATTTTGCATTAATTAGCTAGGAGATATTCATAAACAATCATAGTAGGGTTATATTAACATTAAGAACATTCCTTTATTACATCAACATGCAAGGAATCTAGATGTGATTAACCCTCATCATATTCATAATGCACATGTTTAGCATAAGAAAGTATCAACCATGTGGCTATGATAACCATCAATTAACACATTAAGGTTATGATCATATTAAGGAGGTTATTCCACCATCATTCCATCGTATAAGAATGTTAAACATGAAAACTCATCTTTATCTATTTGCATTAGAGTTAGGTTCAACATGATAAATTATATCAATGTTACTAATCAACACTTATACCAAAACCCTAACTCATGTCATCCCCATTGGATCATGGATGCATAAGGTGAAGCATCACCATCACATTCCATACTATTCTCAAGTATGAACCCACAAATAAATCAAGGTGTAACCATTGGGTTATAGCATACGTGGGTTTCAACAACAGTAATTGAGTACTCCATGATTGTATTAGTCATTCAAGGACTATTCATACCTAATTACCATCACTTAGTTATATTAAAGCTAGGTATAACAAGCTATACCTCATTAGGGTTACCTATCAATACAATATGGTTATCATCCCTTCTATTCATATGAGTGAATAGGTAAGACAATCTTATTCAGGGTAACCCTCCATTTGTTCCATCATCATTCAACCCATATCGCCATACCACAATTGTTCAATACTAAGATGGATTACTGGTATGAATGACTACAACTATCATACGCCTTTAATTAACATATTGCTTACACATGTACACTGAAATCATACATAGAACCAAATTACATCCCTCATTATACCTTCAACTCTTCAACAAATTACACTTCTAAAAACAAATTCACGTATTACTGAAAGCCATTGTTTTCTCTTATCTCCTCATTCATTACTACTTACTTCTTGTTACTTATCCTTCTCATTTTGATCATATAGAATAAACATCCCTAAAATTGAAACATACAAGGTAAGAATAGATTATTCATCATTCTTGACATCACTACAAGAATTTATTTCATATCACACTTTACTCATGTTGTATTTCTCCTTTTCTTTAAAACACACTTGTTACATTTCAAATTTTTTCTTACCCTTTGCTCTAAATCATTTCCATATTGTTTATCAACCTTTCAGATTAGCTACCCTTCAACCCTGGATTACTATCAGTGCTAGTTTACTTCTCACAGTGCAAATCTCATGATCTTGTTTAATAGAGATGCTAGTATTCAAGGTGAAATCACTGGTGACATCCCTTGAACTACTACAACTCTAAACATTCTAGGGTTTGGTCCTTATTAGTAGCATGACATTATTGTGATGTGACTTTGCTCCTTTAATTTGAAATTCAAGCTTTGGATCTCACATGTTTCACTAAAGTCTTCCTTATCTTATCAATTGAATTTCCTTTCTCTTACTTGGCCATTCAGATAAATTACATTTTCTATTTACCCTGCTAGGGTTTCATCATCATATTGTGTGTCATCATTACATTCACTAGATGTCTCTACATGGTGATTATGCATCATATATGATTCATTTTCTTATCACTTCATTCTCACATTGCTCTTGTTAAGGAAGATATGAAAGAGAAGATGGTTTTGAGACTTAGAATTCTTATCTTCAAACATTCCCTTAATACATTTCTTGTATATAGTTTTAATTGGTTAACAACAAGGATACTAGACTAATTAGTACTTTCTCGACTCTCCTAACCTCTTTCTTTTATAATCTATATTACTCCATCATGTTTCAAACCTTTACTTACTTTCCATAATCCTCTTACCATATACTACTCTTCCACCTGTCATCTTTAACTTCTAATTTTTCTCTTATGATCATGTTGCTTATTCATGTGTATGATCATGTATACCATGTTGCACATGTTTCTTTTATCCTTCTATTAATGTGAAGTTGAGATTCTAAATAAATAATCTCTCTAATAGTTTCACCTCATGTTTAACACATTATATATCCTTCATTTTAAATCAAATGGCTCATGCATGGGTCAAACTTACTTTCTCTTTCACTTAAGTTTTTATCTTCCTGAATATGGTCTAGCATTGTATGACTTATTCATTTGTTAAGCTACACTTTTTTTTCTTCTTTTAGAAACTAGTTTGTTGTTCTTTAGATATTTGGAATCCAAAGGTAGTAAGATGAATGTATTAAACTTCATAAATAAGGTATACATTCCATGCTCTCAAGTATATCATAACCCTCATTACTTAATCAAGATCATCATTTCTAAAATTTCTCTTTGATTCAACTAAGTTTCTTGTCCTGGTCTTATGTTTTACATGTACATCTAATTCTCTTTACTTTAACTCTTTTGAAGACTTTTCAATTCTATGTATTTATTGTACACTTAACTCTTTTCTTCTATTTTCCCTTTTCTTTGGAATACATCAAAGCATTTTACTCAATTATATCATCCATTCCTCATGATTGATTCTTACTATCTTGACCCTTACATACTTTTCTCATATCTTTTCCATATTTCATATTTAGAGTTCATATAATACTAATCATTAAACTTAATCTGAACCTTATGTCATGTTCCTTTATTCTCAATTAAGGGTTTCTCATATGAGGCCCCAAAGTTGGATCTCAGATATCAGTTCCAACTGATTCTTTGCTATTCTAATCTTTCCCATATGTTTCAACATCTTAGTGTATGTATATTCTCACTATGATGTGGGTCTAATTTATCCAGAGTCTACTCTTATTATATTATTAATAGAAGTCATTAGATCCCAGTAACGCATTCTGCCAACCTGACCTGACTAAACATGTAGTCTTGAAGCCAAGAGATACTCAAGATTAACTAACTCCTATTAATCTCAAACATGTGGAAAGAATATCCACTTAGAGCAATATCATTTAAACATAACTTATGGTCTACTTGATACAAAGAATATAAACAATAACTGAATCACTTCATGATACACAACAATATAAAGAACCATATATATTCTACAAATTGATAATTTGAATTCATACATATAAGAGCATTTCTATTGATCTCCAATCAAAGAAACAATATAAATCAAGAGTTGTATCACATTCTATGTTTAATCTCTTACACCATTACTTTCCAGTCTCCTAACCCTAAAATTTCTAGGGTTTCTCTCTAGCCCATCCTTACTCTACATACCTGGCCAGGGCATCCAGAGAAGAATAGATAGAGTAGCTTGATACTGGTCAATCTAAGTCTTCAGATACTGGGCCAGGGTATCCAAATACCTAGACTTCTCAGAGCTATAGACACATCACCTCCTATATTCCACACTTATAACTCTAACTTTCTATCCTAATGGTCCTTGACGACTCAACCTAAGCTCTGATACCAAATTTGTCACACTTGCATCCCATGATTATAACTAATCATGAGATTAGGGCATAAGTTTGAGGATTATACTTGATACAAAGTTCACTCCCTTACTTTTTTATTCCTTTATTTCATTTCAAACTCTTTGTTTTCCCGCATCTAATCACATAAAAAAACTTTACAAGAGAATTAAACTTTTATTGCTCTAACATGATCTCAACATTTATGAAACACATCCATACATTAATTCTATTTCTCAAACTTCCATGTACATACTACATGATAATCAGATACATTCTCACTTATTAAGGAAACAAAGATACATAACATCATTTACAACTCTCTCACATCTATACAAGGATCTAGAGGGAAAGGGACTGACTAAACTTAATAAATCTCATACTTAACTCATGTGTTAGATCTACTCTGATGCTTTGACCATATTCAAGTCCATGTCGTTTTCCTAAAAATTGTGAGAAAAGGGATGACCCTACTCGCTCAGTGAATGAGTACTTCAAAGAAACAGTTTAAAGAACTTATATAATTGCAGATATATTATCGAGCAATTGATATCAAATATAACAACAGTAAGCTTTAAAGAGACTGATCATTCACAAACATAAATATGGAACAATACTCTAGACATATACAATAGTGAATCAATATATGAACATTCTTGATTAATCTCGAAGAGAACTAAGGACTAAGAAACATATAAAGGATAATTGAATAACTGCACACACTTGTTTAACCTCTTATTCATCTTATTATTCCCTAAACCCACATGAGGTGTACCACAACATGTAAAAAAATCACAACAAGCTACGATCTCACTGTAAAAGACTTAGAAGCATGCCCAGGTTCCTAAGCCTATCTCTTGAGTAGGACCCCATCTACAGTGGGCCTCGGTACGTCTGCCTCTCGGTGGCTAGTAGGAGTGGTCGGATATCTCAGACTCTACCTCTCAACCTGGGTACTCAGGCGCTGAGTCAAAGCCCTCAGGCTTATTGTGCATTAGTGGACCTACTGACCACTGATCACTCAACATGTAACATAGGTACCATCGACATCCCCGGTTGGTGTTGGGTACCACACAATTGTAAGGAGTCTGTGGTGGGTTTTGGGCGAGGCAGAGATGGCAGTGGAAACAAAAAATTTTCTCCCCAAACCCAGAACCCAAAGAGATCTTGTCAACATTTATACAGTAGGAAGGATGGTTCGTAGAGGCGAACCTTGTCATGGGACTTGCTCTGTGATGTTACTTCACGGAGAGCATGGTCTTCACCTCTGGTCTTAGACGATGTATGTGCAGCTCCTGGTCACACCTAGACTGACAGGTTTGCAATATACTATTTAAAGGAATACAAAGATTTTTTATGATTTAACTCATTTTCATGCAATCAACTATTTAAAAGAAGTACCCACTCACCCTAAGGTGTGAAAACACCTTAAAAATATAGCACATCTCTAAAACTCTCGAATCTATAACAACCCTTATGGATTTTCACCATTCTTCACGTTCTTTCCCAAAAATCACCCGAGAAATCACCCTCTAGGTCATCCTTTTGTAGATCAAGTTGTCTATGATGATAGAGAATGGAATTGTAGTTCCAACACACTTTGTTTTGTTGAAAATGGATAAGTATTGCTTGAGATATGATCATTTTATAATTGGTTGTCCTGGGCGGTGTCGGTCGCGGTCGCGTTGTCGACGCAGCGTCGCGGGTCATGGTGTCGATGCAGTGTCGTAGGTTGTACTGTAGACCACGGTCATGGTGTCGATGTAGCATCGGTCACGGTGTCGATGCAGCGTCATTGGTCATGGTGTAGACCGCGGTCGCAGTGTCGAAACAACGTCGGTCATGGTGCTTTGTATATGCTTATTAAAAAGGGCATAACTCTCTCATTTTAACTCTGATTTGGTTCATTCTTCCATACGAGAGAGGATTATAGGCCGAAAGTAATACATGGAAGTATTTTAAATTCAATGTTGTTTAAGGGCGAGCAATGTTTAAGTTTGGGATATTTTGATGAATTAATATTCATCCCAATTTTACTGCCTTTCTTACACCAAATTTGCATTTTAATAAGGATTTTATCTCATAATTCATTTAATGTAGCCTTGCACTCCCACAGTTGTTAATGCATGATTTTTCCTTCATTTATACAATTTATGGGATGATATAATTAATCCAAATTTCTACAACTTTCTTTGTGAGAATAACAATTTCATTGATAGAATTACTTTTGTTTTATGTAGGGTGCATTGCAATGTTAAAGATTTATTAGTAACCAATCAGAGTTCCATCGAGGGGAAAAAAGGCAATCAAAGCCATCTATGGAATTTCTTTGTTTATTAAGGAAAGGAATTCATTTATCTATCATCAAGTTAATTCTTTGACTGGATGCCAAGATAACTAATTGAATAGTTTCCTTAAGACGTGGTCACAATGAAAATTTATCGAAAACAAAGCGTCAACTCATGGCCGTTATTTTGCATTGAAACAACACCACAAAATAGTGTAAAGACATGGCAAGAGTCAAAAGACCGACCCAATTTATCCTAATGAAATGGCTGCTTGGAAATTAACTCCCTTTATGATTGTCTTTGAATATTGGTTTCAGGATAGAAATTGTTTTGAAAATCTAGTAATCGTATTGAATGCACTCACAACCAAGCAACATAGCCATCAACTTGCCAAATCCATCAAGGAAACTTGTCAAATTACAATATCGAGTTACATGCATACCTAACAAGAACATGCACAAATTTATCTATCCATTGAGCAATAAACTACGACGAGCTTGCAAGAAAAACAACTAAGAATAAATTTGAGTCTCACAAGTCAATTGATTGTGACCACGATTCGACTGACTCACACAAGGATCTGGTCAAATTTCAAAATAAGGAGTTCATTTGTCATGGAATTGTTTATTACCCACATCCTACCCCCACGAACTGCCGAGTCAGTGTCAATAGGGTTCGAGCGCCCGTCCATAGAATGACACAATTATTTCACATGGGCAATATATATGCAAAAGTGGCAACAACAAGATATAACAGGATATTAAAAGGGGATATAGAATCATATACCCATTTCTATTTCAATATAACCCATCGGTGATTCATTTTAGATCTTAGAGTCTTAATTGCAGCAGATCTTTATTTCCAACTAAAAAATTGATAAAAAAAAATATATCAACTTAAATTCATTTAGTATGCTTTGATAAACATGTAACTACAATTTAAGAGTAGTATAAAAGTTGCTTGACTAGAAACGTCATATTAAACAAGAAGTAGAAACAAAGCAAGAACACTTAACGACATTCTTTCATACAAATCATGTTTTGGGCTTCTTTATACATTACATCAACATGGGCCTTTGACCACTTCTCCAAGAAGGGACCGTGAGGGGCATTTATTCTCCATATACCTCAATATCAAAGTCAATTATTTAACCTTATTTTATTTGTGCCTTGTGCCCTTATCCACAAAATTTAGGCAGGTACACAAGCTTATATAATGGATTTATCTACATTATTTTCAAGGTTTGTCAACATACTATAATCAACATGAAAGTAGTATTCATAGGGAATAGTGGCTCAAACAAGTAATTATATAGCCAAACATTTATACAAGCATATATACAAACAAGCAAAAATCATAGTAGGGTAAGAGATTAAGCATACCTTGTGAGTAGAGTACAAGTCATAAACCATGAGTAGATTCTAGAGAAGGTCTAATCCAAAAAGGGACCTAATATATAAAACACATAATAGAGGGTCTTAGATCAATGTGGAATTGATATCTAAACATCATATGAGTCATGTGGATGTTACCCTAGATGTAGGTTTCAAGTATTTCAAACATAGTTTCCAAAGTTCCAAACATGCATGCAATGATTCCATATAGCATAAGCATCAATACTAGACCTTAGGTTTAGGTAAACCATCCACATTAAGAGTAATACTAGACAAGCACACTCTCTGATTTGTCACATTAGATCTGTTTTATACAATATGGTCATGTTTCCAAGTCATACAAGCATTGAGAGAATTGGATATATCAAATTGGTATTAGTGATGCAAGTTTGATGAATTTGCTGATTTAAATAAGATAGAGCATGGGTTTATCATAAAAGGCATATTTCATCCCATGGAAGCCAACTAGGTCTACTTGGTCATTTTCATGCACAACTAGGTTCTTGAGGCTTTAAGGGACACACATGGCAAGAGGCATGAAAGACCAATCAAATTTTTCACAAATGATCATAACATTTATTGATTATGAGATTGAAAAATTAGATAATGACAATTTAGGCCAAACTCCCAAACTTGATCAAGTTATAGCATGAAACTACATAAATGATTCACTTTGATGTCTAGTATAAACATGGAAGGTCAAAATGATCCTTAAGGTGCATTTAGATGGTCCAAGACAACATCACTGTAAGTGAAATCTAAATTTTACTGATTTCTAAGTTTGGTTATCCTAAGCTACCAAATTAAGACAACAATTCGATCTTCATTACGCTACATCATGCATGTAGATATAAGGGGTCATTTATTTAGGTCAAGATAGTTATTAATGGCATACCAAGATAGTACAAATCATTACACAATTTCTAAATAGTTAAAAGTTATAGTTTCATGAATTTAAAGCATCATGAGATCATTATGGACACATAAAAGGTCATAAACATCCTTAAAAAAACATAAAATTATCACTTTTAGACAAAATAGAGGAACAAAGAGTATATTTATGTTTTTAAACCATTTTAAATAGATAGGGAACCTTTATTAGATGAAAAAACATATATCATTTGACCAAAAATGCCAAAGGATGGTTTTAAGGATACTTTTCAAAGAATTACCTAAAACAGCTCCCTTCGGACCGTTTGATCTAGATCTTGCAGTTGATAACTGGGGTCGTTGAAGGAGCTGGGCTCCTTGGGCTAGTATCCTAGTGCGATGTTAGATGTTCATGTATGATAAGGGGAAGTCAGGTATCAGGGGTGACATTACCATCATTGGGGCAATTACCAGCAGTTGAGGCAGATCAGAGACTCAATAGTGTGGGCCCATGTCAGACAAAGAGTCACGAGGGATGGAAAGTGGTACGGTCCCCGCATGGGGGTGAGGGAGAGAGAGTCATAGAATGTGTCTGAGTAGTAGGAAGACTGTGAAGTATTGGATGACCCAGGGCAGGTACGGACGAGACTCTCCTCTCCTAATTGTCTTCTCTATGGTGTTAGGATAGCAATGTGGTGCAACAATATTAGTGAAGAGGTGTTGCAAGTTGATTACTGCAGGGTCCACAAGCTCAATAAGGAAAGAACATAGAGAGAGATAGAACTTGAGAGGATGGATGCCCAGTCAGGTGAAGCGACCTAGTATGGTAAACCTTGGTTGTGTCTTCTATATGCTAGAGAGGGAAGTTGTAAGGAGAAGGTGAGGTTTGGGCGAGGTAGTGCTTTTGCACAATGAGGAAGAGTGAACCCTTTGAGTGGTAGAGTTTGATATCTTTAAATAGGAGGAAGGGGAAGTGGTGGAATAGGATGTGGGTTTGTATGTTTCAAGGATGGTGGTGGCGGAAGTCAGTTGGGTTTATCCTCTCCCATTAGAACCCCACTACCAGCCGCAGCTGGTCAAGCAATCGAAATGGGGAGGAGGTGAGGAGAGAGGGAGAAAAGAGGAGGAGCCATTTCATGGGTGGCCCTGGTCACTATATGATCTTGTACGTGCATGAGAAGTAGATGAGGGAGGTAGGGGAATAGGAGAAAGGCATGTGGGCCAGCACAAGACTAGGTTGGAGTGGGCCGGCCCCAGGGCAACAAAACGGGTAGAAAAAACCAACAAAAATATGTTTGAAACTATTTTTTTGAATAGGCATATAATTTCCATCCCAACTCTGATTTAGAAAAAATATGCATTGGTAACATGAGGGAGAGTTCTACAACACGAGCACAAGAAAAGGGTACAAATACACACATCAATATCGTCAAAAAACCAAGGAAATGGTGATAATGTGTGTCATGAAGGTAAACTTTGATTTCTATTAACTTGAGTATCACCAAGGTGATGTATGCATACTATATTGGTCAAACGTGCACCAAAACAAATATAAACTTCAAACTGATGGTGATATCAAGAGACAGGTCAAAAATAGAAGTCATTCTACAATCCTACAATATTATTTTGATAATATTCTCAAATGAAAAATCATTTACTAATTATTTCCTCCAATGTCATTAACTCTCTTCTTACACACATGTATGGGTTAATGCTATATTAACCCCAACTCGGATCTTTATAGTATTCTTAAGTCATCATTATGAGTTGCACAAATAAGTATTTAAGGTTACCAAAGTCAATAAAGCACAAGATAAAATATTACTAACAAAAACATGACAAGCATTAAGATTATCTTAAATCTCTAGGATTACCAACAAAGCTAGGAACGGGTTGTAACACTTATCCTTGAGCGGAAGGTGGTGCATGGAGAGATCAAAGGTGTGATCGGCCTATGGAAGGAAGTTGAAGATGAGTTTCATCAAGAAGTGCTCCTTCTTCGGTTTGGATGCTTTGTTTTCAGACTAGATTGCTAGGGTTTTGAGAGGGGTCCCCTCGATGACTTTCTCGGGTATTTATAAGAATTGGAGTGACCGATGGGTTATCTTCAGTCTATCAGTACCAGTGGTGAGGAATAAAGGTTTGAGAATCCTTCACCACTAATGGTTCGTCATGCCCAAAGGTTTTACAAACCAATTGCTCGAATCACCAATGGTGTCTCAACTGATGTCTAGAGACCGAAGGTGATGTCCGATGGTTTTTCTACCTGGTGGTTCAAAGACCAAGGGATCTTCTAAATTAGAAATTGAAGGTTCGTCAGAGTAAAAGACCAAAGGTTCTTCTGACTAAAGGTTCGACAAAGTTGAAGACTGAAGGTTCTTCTGAACTAATGGCCGATCTCCCTTTTGTTGATTGGTTGATGCCAAAACTGATGGCTATCCTGGTCCAACCGAGTGCCTACATGTGATAGATGATTTTATTTTATTGTGGCTCAAGAAATCTTTAAAAAAATATTTGAAGCACCAAAATTGAATTTGACAATTTACTCTATCTAACAACTACTATGACATAAAGGAAATCTAAATACAGAAAATGAGACAAAGTTGAAAAGTCCATGGGTTGCCTCCCAGGAAGTGATAATTTAAAGTCTTTAGCTTGACTTTCCTATTTTTCTCTTCAGGGCTCTTCTAATGGTGCTGGTTGTGGCTCTTCTAGATTCAATTCTGATCTCCTTAAGTAAGATTTTTCCTCAGAATACATCTTGACCCAATGTCTGTTCACCTTGAAGGTACCAGTCTTTTCACTGGTAGGCATTCCTGATGGATAGATCTTTCCCACAAATAATGGACTAGACCATCTGGACCTGAGCTTTCTTGGAAATAATATGATCCTGGAGTTCAACAGCAAGACTTTGTCTCCTTCCAACACATCTTTATTCTTTATGTGGGCATCATGCCACACCTTTATTCTATGCTTGTAGATACAGACCATTTTTTTATTCATGCACACTTAGCTCTTCAAGCTCTTATAGATATAGATACCTCTTCTTCCCTTCCTTATCAAGATCCATATTCAAAAACTTGATGGCCCATAGGTCTCTATGCTCTAGTTATAATGAAAAATGACATAACTTCCCATAGATAAGATGGTAGGGATTTGTCCCTATTGGTGTTTTATAAGTGGTTTTGTCGGCCTATAGAGCATCCTCAAGCTTCATGGACCAATCTTTGTGGGTCCTACTAATAGTTTTCTCTAGAATTTCTTTAATTTGTCGATTCGACACTCCTACTTGCCCTGACGTTTGTGGGTGATAAGGTGTTGCAACCTTATCTTTAACTACATTTTTCTTTAGGAGTGCTTCAAACTGTGTTTCCCCAAAGTGGGATCCCCCGTCATTAATGACGGTGTGTGGAACCCCAAATCTAGGAAAAAATATTTTTCTCAGATAATTTCACAACACCTTTGGAGTCGCAAGTGGGAGTTTCAACAACTTCCAACCACTTGGAAACATAGTCAACAAAGAAAAGGATGTAGTTGTTGTCATTGTAGGAGGGGAAAGGTCCCATGTAGTCTACTCCCTATACATTGAAAACTTCCACCTCTACCCAATCTGACACTGACATATCATTCCTTTTGGTGATGTTTCCAACAAGATAACACTCTTCATAAGATTTGACAAAAGCACTAGCATTCTTGTAAAGGATCAGCCTATAAAAGTCTGACTGCATGATCTTATCTACTATGAGAACCTGATACACTAAATGAGATTACTCAAAACATAAAACACAATCAATAATTAATTAATCACATACCCAAAAATATGGGTAAATTAAAACCGATTTCAACATCAACACCCGCTCAGAAACATTTGCATAAGAGCCCAATATCTTTCTTGTATCCATACTATGACAAGAATTGAATACAAATTGTTCTATCACCCTAGCTACAAGATATATACACAGGACAACAATATCTGTATATGCCACCCAAACAAGCATTAACATGTTAACAAAATTTTGATTCAATTGAAACACCATTTACAAACTGTTCCTGCCCAGACCTGGGAGTACATGGATGACTCTAGGACACATTAGACATCTAATCAACTTTCTCATAGATTCATTACTATAGCTCCTCGTTTCTACCACAATTTTGTTTTCGTCACTTTCGATTACCTAAAAATATTTGGTAAACGACAAGGGTGAGACACATGTCCCAGCAAGAGATATAACCTCCAACAACATTTATTCATTCTAACATTTTTAGGTAATGAGATAGTTTAAGAAGTTTAATCATATATAACAAATAAGCTCAACAACACTGATGATTAACAAAATACACAAAGGATCATATAATAACTATTTTCATTGGCTAGATTATTCTCATATCCCTATTAACAGTATAAGGAGTATAGCAACATGAGCATCTTTAACATCATGAATAAGTCTAGTGTCATATGCATAGCTAACAACATCAGCAAGTCTAACATGTTAAACATATCAACATCATAAGAAGAGCTACAACATAAGCACAAGTATCTGGATAAGCATGATTAGAAGTATATGCATGTCTAGTTACAAAGAATAGTTAGCAATATAAGCATAGATAACTACATGTGATAACGAATGTCATAATCATAGCCAACAATAATAATTTCTATATCAACTTAAACGTGAGTATTTTATGTTAACATTTATAACATGAGCATATCCACAACATAAAAATGTCTACTATCTCTTAATGCATTAAACATCACCTTTATGTAAAGGTAACAAACAAGGGTTATAATCCAATGTGAAACATCATGTATAACTGTAAACAAATATGCTACACGGATGTATTACATCTTTTATTATGCCCTGGGGAATTTGAATTGTACCATCCAAAGTCCAACCGACCCCTGTGAAGGGCAATTCAGTTCTGTACAAAATCTAGGAGTATCAATATCCTAAGATCTCTTCCCCTTAGTCAGTACGAGTGAAAAGGGAGTGACATATCAGTCAAATTTTCCACTAGAACAACTTATAGTCAAGATTTTAACCACTAGTCCACCCTTGGTACAGGTCACGACACTAGAAACCAGGGCATACAAAACCCTCTAATCTTAGGTACAATCGCAGTTTTCCTCAATCACATCAAATGTCTGAGGCATGACCATAACCATCCTCCATAAACTGCATTGTGGATGACAAGGATATATCCTAAACTTGCCAACCCCACATAATCAATAGTATACACTCTGAGTTTCCCTTAGCAATACTCGTTTCACCATCCAGCAAGTTCTGACACTGAAGATGGCTCTACAGCACAGGGCACTACATGATTAGAGTTGCACTTGATAGATTATGCCAATTGGGTGAATTAATGATGCATCAAATAAGTGGAAATACAAACCCTAATTCACTTCTAGCAAGCATATAAATATCACAACTTCAAAAGATATAAAATGTGTGAAACATAATTTCTCATCATCTCATGGTACTATGCACTTGCAATTCATTAGACTACACTGGTCGTCATACTATCACAAGATATAAATCCTTTTCACAACATCACATGGTATCAAACCTTATCAACATAAGAGGATTACACCTCATTCAGGGCTCAACCATGCCCAAAGGTCATTAAGACCATCATAGTATTCCCTGCAAGATCATCATTATCTTTGCATGCCTTATAAAAAGTCTCAACAACATCACCTACATATAATACACTGGATCAACACAATATTGCATTAATGAGCTAGGAGATATTCATAAACAATCATAGTAGGGTTATATTAACATTAAGAACATTCCTTTATTACATCAACATGCAAGGAATCTAGATATGATTAATCCTCAGCATATTCATAATGTGCATGTTTAGCATAAGAAAGTATCAACCATATGGCTATGATAACCACTAATTAACATATTATGATCATAATTAGGAGGTTATTTCACCATCATGCCTTCATATAAGAATGTTAAATATGAATACACTTCTTTATCTATTTGCATTAGAGTTAGGTTCAACAAGATAAATTCTATTAATGTTACTAATCAACACTTATACCCAAACCCTAATTCACGACATCCCCATTGGACCATGGATGCATAAGGTGAAGCATCACCATCACATTCCAAACTATTCTCAAGTATGAATCCACATATAAATCAAGGTGTAACCATCAGGTTATAGCATACTAAGGTTTCAACAACAATAAGAGAGTACTCCATGATTGTATTAATCATTCAATGACTATCCATACCCAATCACCATCATTTAGTTATATTAAAGCTAGGTATAACAAGCACACCTCATTAGGGTTACCCATTAATTCATTATGGTGATTATAAATCATAATCATATGATGGTAAGGGTAAGACTACAAGTTTAAGGCATTGAACTATCAAATTCTCATCATTAGAATCATAACATGACACTATAGGCTTCACCCAAACCAATGGGAATATTAAGGCATCAATTTCTAACCATTAAATGTTGAAAAGGTACAGCCATTGGTCATTTACATAAGTAAACATCTTGAACAAACCACCTATGAAGTCATTGAGTCATGCTCTAGAAGGAGTCACCATCTAACCTTAGACATCCCTTAATGAACAACATAAAACGTTCCATTGAGAGTAGAGTAAAACCCATAAGTGATTGTTTATTTAAAATAAGTCGTTAGTAAATGAGCTTCTTAAGTTGATCCAATAAAGGAAACCTTTTAAATCATTTTATTAGGACCAATATATTACATTTATGCATCATTCCAATTTATTGGATGACGAAACATTAGATCTTAACCATTAGGTCAAGTTCATATATTAAAACCATCAATTAGAGTATAGGTCCGACCATTGCATCAAATGACCCAAGGAACCATTGGTTTAAGGCTTAATTGATGCTACAACTACATGATTAACTCACCATAGCTTCTGGAGACCTGATACACCATCATTAGTGACCATTACGTCACCATAGGTTGTTAGATCAGTACTATATTCATTAATCACCATCGAATATCAAACTAATATGACCATTGATTGATAACATCATTACGGTACTTAGTTGTTAATACCTAGGATTATAATTAGGGTAACACCTGACCTAAGGGGTGAACATCAGTTGACACCCTTGGTCACCAAAATCATTTTTCAGGAAAACAACACCATAGGGTTGCTGCTATGGTACCACCATCGGGTCATGTGTTTATAGAAGAAATCAGCTTAAAACCCTAAAATTGACCATTGGTTGATAGGTGCTTAGCACCATCGGTTGTCAAATCAACCCGATCCAAGTCATATTATAGCTTAGGAATGATGTAAATATGGTCACAGGTCCATCTAGAACTGAAATCAGAATAGGTAACATTATAAAAATTGAAATCCAAGTCAAGCATAGCTTTTTAGTGCATGGATCATCATTTAAAAGCAAGAACATGAGCTAGAAAACTTATGGTAAGAAAGAAATGTGGAGAAAGTTATAAAAACATTCCTCTAATTATAAGATAAACTCCCAAATAGAAGAAAACACGATCAGGTAGGGTTCGAAATTCAATCATGATCTGTGAACTCGTCCATCTAGCACCTTTCTTCATCAAATGAGCAAACCCTAAGCATAAGGAGTTGGAAAGGTAGGGTTTTAGAGCCTTAGAGCAATTTTTACCATGGAATAGTAAGGTTACAATTAGTATTAAGGTCTAAGGAAGGATAAGAGAAAGATAAATGGAGAAGGAAGGAAGAAAACAACTTGCATTGGTTGAAATCCCTAGAAGATGACCTTGGAAACCCTAGGTAGGGCTATATGGATCTCTAGGAGACCTTCTTCTCTAAAAAGGGGTTGTCTTCTACCTTAGAGCACTTGGTTCCACATAGAAATAGAGTGGAGTCATTTCTATAGGTTAAAGGAAAGAGAAAGCAATAAAAGTTTCATACTTGGGCAAGGAAGAGGTAAATATAGCCCATGGATAAGGATGGAATCAAGCATGAGGTGTAAAGGTAGCTTCCCCATGTGTCCATGGCCTTAAAATATTAAGAATATCCAAGAACACACACAAAAAGCTCCACCACCATCCATATAGACCTTCTTAACTCTACTGTGTCAAATTTCCAAGGCAATAAAATAATTAATTAATTGATAGCTACTAAAGGTAGCTCATCCATGAAGGGGTAAACCCTAAAATACCCTTGGAGAAAACACCTTCAAACCAAGGTTTAACTTGGAGCCCCATGGATCAAAAAGATCAAGAATGATAAGATAACATCTAAGAAACATAATTAATGTGACAAATTGCAAAGAAAACCTCTCAACTGGGTAAATTGCAAAAAAGTCCAAAATGTGCATAAAATTGCATAACTTGCTCAAACAGTGTCCAAATTTGACCAAATTTGACACCTAAGCTTGTATTATGATTTCAAATCATATAAAAATGTTATATTAGGGTTATAAGAATTCAATTATGAAAATTAAGCATGTTCAATACTTTAAGTAAGGTTAGGGGTCTCACAGATATGGTCCTTTCTCCTCCATGGTGTACCCCGTTGGGTGAAGAATGACATTCCTTCAGGATTTGAGGCACTTACTCTTCAAGGAATGCACGAGTGGTACAAGTTGTCAGAGCATCTTTTAAATAGAATGAGATCATCCTAATAGTAGTTCCTCAGATCCGAGAATAGCTTCCTCTTTTAGTTGTATTTTATGTTGGGAGGTAGTTGTTGCCAAGCCAAGTAGTTACAAATGTCAGAGAACCAAGGTAGATTAGGTTCAACTAACTTGTCCATCATTAGAGCTTGTTATGCATAATTTTCATTAACTGATATATGATTCTCTTCCTCGGCCACTATCCTACTTAGGTGATATGCAACTACATTCTCTGTTTCTTTCTTATCGATGATCTCATGATCAAATTCTTGTAATAGTAAAGCCTATATAAACAACCTTGGCATTGTTTCTTTCTTTTGCATTAGGTACTTAATTGCACCATGATCTATATAAACCTTCACTTTTGATCCTATCAAGTAAGATTTGAATTTGTCAAAAGTGAACACAATCACCGACATCTCCTTTTCCGTGGTAGTGTAATTGACTTGGGCTTCATCAAGAGTTCAAATAGCATAATAGTTTGAATAATGTTTCTTATCCTCCCTTTATCCTAGAACAAATCTAATGGATAATCACTGGCATCACATATGATTTTGAAAGGGAGATCCCAACTGGATCTTGTAGGGACAGGGTAGTTGTTAAAGCTTTTTTCATAGTATTGAATGCATCTTTCACCAAATGGTTAGACGAAGGCTTGAAGATTTTCAAGATGTCTTTAATGAATCTTTTGTAATAACCAACATGGCCTATAAAACTTTGTAATTGCATCACTAACTTTGGAGGGGGCCATTTTGGATATCTTGCTAAGGTCAACCTCTATTCCTTTCCCAGAGATTTTATGTCCCAGCACGATATTGGTCTGTTCCACAAAATGGCACTTCTCCCAATTCCAAAATGAAATGTTTTTCTCCACAATGTTGTAAAACCATGGATAGATTCTTGAGGCATTTATCAAAATTTATGTTGTATACATAAAATTCATCCATAAAGACTTCCATTATGTCTTCCAAGAAGTCAGAGAACATAGAAATCATGCACCTTTGGCAGGTGTGTAGCATAGCCCAAACGACATTCTCCTAAAGGCATAAGTGTAGTAAATACAGGTGAAGGTGGTCTTCTCTTGATCATTAGGGTGAATCGGCACTTCATAAAACCCCAAATATCTATCTAAGAAAAAAAGTAGGAGTGATGTGCCATCCTTTCCAGGACCTGATCAATGAAGGGTAAAGGGAAATGATCTTTTCTTGTAGCAGCATTCAAATGTTGTAATCTATACATATATGCTAGCCAGTAGCATAGACACTTGATCTCCATTATCCCCTTTTACTATAGTCATCCCCCCTTTCTTAGGTACAACATGAATTGGGTTGGCCCAATTTCTATTGCTTATAGGGTATATGATTTTTGCGTCTTGTAATTTGACCACCTCCTTCTTAACAACCTCCTTGAGCATTTGATTTAACTTTCTCAGTGGTTGAGCTAGAGGTTTGGTAGTGTCTTCTAGATTTATTATGTGCATGCATAGGGTAGGACTCAGACCCTTGATATCCTCTACTAAACATCCTATCGCTTTCTTGTGTTTCTTGAGTTTGCTTTCAAGTTCTCCTTTTGATTTTCTATAATAGTGGAGTTTATAATAATGGGGTTCCTTTCCTCATCATCCAAAAACTCATACATTAACCTTTAGGAATTGTTTCAATTTAGGTTTTGGTTTTGGGTCAACTTTCTATTATGAAGTTTATTCTAGTGAAGCATACTTTATCGTTTCCACAATACCTTCTTCATCACTGAAATCTTCCTTTGGTTGGTTTAGATAATCTAAAATTTCCACTACTTCAGGATCTTCCTTACCGAGGTATGGGTTGTTCTAAGCTTGCATGAGCGGATTGACAACGACATTGTCCTCTTGCACCTCTTAACAATAGTGTGTATAAGAATTCATAAACTAGACCAAATCCAATGGAGAATGTTTTCTATAGCATCTTAGACATGAAAGTCGATATGTTCATTTCTGACATGAAGAGTGATTATCCCTTCTATAATGTTGATATTGTCTCTTCCCATGGCTAGGAAGGGTTTTTCAAAGATCATCGGGAATGTCAGTCCTCAACAGTGTCAGTCACCACTATGTCACATGTAATGAAGAATCATCCAACGCAAATTGGAATGTCTTCTACTATTCCTATTGTCTAGGTGAAAGTGTGATCAGACAACTTGATCCTCATTCCAGTCTTTACCATGTTTGTTAGTCCAAGACTTTGGGCTAAGGAAAGAGGCATTAGGCTTATACTTGCCCATAGATCTTCCAAACCATTCCTTTCTAGGTTATCTCAAACATTAAAGGGGATAGTGAAAGCCCCGTGGTCTTTCTTCTTTGTAGTCAATTCATCTTGGACAAAGGCACTTGACAACTTGGCTAGCTACACCATTTCTATATGATCTACTCTTTTTCTTTTCGTGATAAGATCCTTGAAGAACTTTGCATATGTGAAAATTTCTTCAATACCATCAAGGAAAGGGATGCCTAGGTGCAACTTTTCACAGACTCCATGAACTTCTTATATCTTTTCTAAAGGTTCGTTTTAATCAATTTATAAGGGAAAGGGACTCTTAGGGAGTAAGGATTTGTTCATGTGAAGGCTTCTTCAGTAGGATCTAGCTTAGTCTTTGCTCCTTTCTATTATTGGTATTTTCCTTTACTCTTATCCTTCTTCACAGACTCCTCCTTCTCAGACTCTTCCTCCACAATTACTAGTTCCACTTGTGGCTCATTATGTCTTCTCTCCTATTTGGTGTCCTTGGTACCAGAATTCTCCAATGTCCTCCCAAATTGAAGGGTAGCCATTTTTGTTGTCTCTATGATGGAGGGAATCTTCCCTTACGGGTTTTTTATCAACTCAGACAATTGCACTAAATGTTGATCAATCTATTTTTGATGTGTATGCATATCTTCCATTTGGGTCTACATCATTGTTAAGACCCCTAAATTGGTGATGGAACATTGATTCAACTGATCATTCACAGAAACTTGCCTCTTTGCAAAATCAAACAATTGTGCCATCATGTATGGATGATTTTTTCTTTTAATTTAGCCTTGATCCTAGTTTTGTTGGCCCACATTCTTGTTTTGATATTAGTCTTGACCTTCTCCTTAGCCTTGGTAATTGTTTCTATTTTTTTGGTACGTTGTAGTTTTAGTATACCGAGTCTGTCCACCTCCTTTTCCAAATCATGGTGGTGGTTTTGGTGCTCCACTCAGCTTGTAAGAGTTTTTCACAACATCTTTGTTTCCATAATTGAAACCACGGTGATCTGGTCTATTAAAGTTTGCATAAGAAATGTTCTTTGTTGCTTCTTCCTTATTGCTATCTTCACTATATTTGGGTTGTGTCCATATGCAGTTATCAATTCCATGACCTCCTTCACCACATGTAACACATTTAACGACCTTTTCAATAGGTTTCTTACCCTTTCCTCTAGAGTCTTTCAGTTGTTTGACATTTGTAGCAAGATCGAGGTTGGATCCAAATGGAAAAGATTATACGATCAAGAATAGAAAGAGAGAAATCCATGTCCATGATTGGGCAATGAGTTGATCTTCATATATGTCTCAAGAGAAAGGAGGGCGCCTAGGTTGCGCCCTCGTTGGACCCTGGGTGGCTAAAGCCGGCCCAACATAAGGATAATGGGGACAAAAAAGTAATTTTCAAAAGGGAACAAGTATTTAATCCATCTTTCAATTTAGGATAAAAAGGGTGTGTTGGAAAGGTAATTTGAAGCTATACAACATGAGTGCAATAATAAGTCATAAAATTTCACATGGATATGATAAAAATTCAAGGGAAAGGTGATGATGTATGATGCGATTTGAAAACTATATTAGGGTCAAATTGAGTGTCACCAAGGTATCAATTTCACTCAGTATCCATCAAATATGCATCAAATCATGTTCAATTATAAATTTGTAGGTAACACAAGAACATTGAACAAAGAAGGGTTTAGGATTACATATTGGATAAGAGAGAAAGATCCAGTCCATGGCAAACATGGCCACACATTTCTCTAGTCTCACTTATAAGGAGGCCTTGGATATCACTCTTGATATATGGGAGACACAAATTCCTTCTACATCATTAACAATGCATAACATGATTCTTATCACATACAATCACTGACTTTGTGAAAACCTTCTTCAAGAATACATTTGGAAGTGTCAAAGAATGACAATCGTCATGCGACCATTGTAGTGACTTTTGGTTGAAGGACCACAACACCAGTATCACATTTCAGAGTTGATTATGCCAATCATATAATGGTCCACGAACCATTTTCAAGGTGGGTCTATGTTGTACACTTGTTCTCTAACAACCACTCAGGTGCCTAACTTGGTGTCCAATACAGATGACCCATGAGACATGGTTATCAATCACCACTCATACTAGTCTCACATGTATTGTTATATTTTTGTTCAGCTAAAGGCTTTCTAATTTTTGTATTTTGTAAGGTTTTGTACAAAATAGAAGAAAAAGAAAGACGGAGAAGTATATACAATCCATTTCACCACTAAAGAATAAATTCCCCAAAAAGGATCAAATTAGAGAAATATATATATTAATCTAGAGGATGGCGGTGCTAGAGGATGTGGGGCTATAGGGGGTGACTCGGGAGGCAACGAGGAGGATTGGGATCTAGATCCGAAGGCATGTCATGGATTCAAAAATTGATCACAGCAGAGGAGGAGGAATGGGGGTCGAAAGGATATGGGAATGGATCAAGGATGTTAGGTGAATCGGATGTAGGGTAAGCCAACTTCTCTATACCTGAGATAGGGTTCACATTTAAGGTGATTGGAATGAGGGGTGCGGCGCATGTGGAGGATGGCAACACCAACACAGATCTTGTCAAGGAGACTATAAATAGGGAAGGAGGGGAAAAGGCATATGAACATGCCGACCAGTCCATTATTCTGGATGCAACATGATCTTATGCAATGAGAGGTGCGGGACAGAAAACGATGACAAATACCGGAACCGATAACGTCTCACAAAGCACAGACAGTGAGTATTTTTATCTGGAAAAGCTTTTCGAGCAAGATCTACCGCTAGAGGTAGTCATGCTGGGAAAAGAAGATGGAACCCCTGAGATCACCATTAAATCCCAAGCTGAGGTTGATCTGATATGACCCTGGAAATACATGGTGGTTGTTCATTTAATGGGCATAGAAATTGGCTATATGACCTTAACGGATTGTCATAAATTACTATGGTAGATTAAGGGAAGATTAAACATGTTTGAACTTGATCTAGGGCATTTTGTATTCCAGTTATCCTGCCAACATGATTTTGATACAATTTTGACTGGTGGTCCCTGGAAATTATTCAGATGCAATGTCATTGTGTGGGAGTGGTACCCAAATTTCAAACCTACAAAGGAATTACCTACTTACATCGTAACATGGGCATGAATAATCAACCTGCCACTGCATCTATATGTACCCACTATTTTCACCTATATTGGCATGACATTGGGATATCTAGTTAAGGTGGATAGTCATACTGAGAATAGGTCTCGTAGCCGCTTTACAAAGCTGGATGTCAAAATTGATACTACTAAAGATCTAGAAAATTCCATACTGATTAATGGAGAGGAGTATGAGGTGATACGCGAAGGCTACCCATGGTCATGTGCAAGGTGTGGCAGGGAAGGTCATACATCTAAAGTGTGTAAACAAACTGAAGAGAAAGAGGTGAGAAAGACTACTATTGTTACAACAGAGAACCCTCCACCAAATGTTGAGGAAGCGGTCACAGAATGACCATAGGAGAATGGCAATATCAAAGATTGAGAAGAGGGGTTAGAAGATATAGATAGGCTAATAAGTGTAGTACAGAGAATGGTTCCAACCACCTTGCTAGTCTACTAGATGAAACTAAGCATACGGAAGAAGGGAAAGATGAAGCCCAGGTCGTTGAGGATAGAATTCCAGCACAGACTAAATAGGCTAAAATCTCGAGAAAGAAAAAGAATTAGTGGAGAGATAATAAGGAACAAACTCATGAGGAGGCATGGACAGTAGAGGAGGATGGTGATAGTTCTGTGTTGAAAGATGTTTCAAACACTGTAACTAATAAAAGACAGAGTAGTAAATGAGGTGGAAGGCATATTATGGTTGAACCCAGCGTAGATGAAGTCATAGTGGATGTGGACTCTGAAGCCGGCAATGATACAGAAGTGGAAATACTTGAAATAGTGTTGATTAACAATGAGAAACAAGATCTATCAGTTGGTGCTCGCATGAAGAAGGATAAAACAAGAAAAGGAGCTAAGGAAAGGGATAAAGCCTTACTACTACGAAGGTCTGGCTCGAGTAAGAAATTGTCAACTAAAAGAAAAGGAAAGACAAAGCCCCCAACTCTAGTAGTATACTGTGTAGAAGCCCTCACATGATATTAGCAAGATCCATTGTTGAGGATCTAGCCTAAAATTTAGTGAGCAGTGAAAACTAGTTTGAGGATAACAAAGGAGAGCCTAAGGCTAGAGAAGGAGTGGTATCGCTTGAAGAAGAGGAAAAGTAGAATGTAGATCCTGGGAAGAACTCTAACTAGTTTTATCCAAGAATCATACTCAATTACTCTATAAATGAAGTTGATTTGCTGGAACGTAAGCGGGATAAGTAACAAGGACATATGTAACACTCTCTTGAATTTTATGAGAGAACACAAACCAGAAGTGGTAGCTATCCTAGATCCCAAAATAAGTTCTAGTTCTACCCTACGTACTATCAAGAAAATTGGATTTAACTACTCACATCGCGTGGAGGCCCGTGGTGTTTTTTTGGGGGTATGGGTATGCTGGAGGAATGAGGAGATGAAAATATAGATTCTAGCGAGCCACTTCAATTCGTTACATGCCATGTCAATGAAAGCTTTGTGGTCTCGTTCATCTACACCATCCCACATATTTCCGTTCAAAACTACTATGGAAACATCTCATAGAGGTTGGTTTAGGAACCAGAGAACCTTGGGTGGTCATGGGGGACTTCAACACCATGTTGTTTACCTTTGAAAATATGGGGAGCAATATATATAACTTCAATGAAGCTAGAACATTGAAGGAAACTATTATGGAAGTTGGTTTACAATATCTGGATTTCTCTGGAACTAAGTTCACATACAAACATGGAAGACTGCAAGAACGCCTGGATAAGGTGCTAGCCAACGAGGAATTCACTTGATGATTTCCTGATGTCATAGTTGAGCACCAACCTCATATTTCTTCAGATCTTTACCCACTACTGTTAGGGTTAGCAAAAAGAATACTAAGAAGCTTGCGATTTCATACCAAGGCTTATTGGAATAAGGCAGAGGACTTTAAATATTCATTGATGGAAAATTGGAATGAATCGATGGGGTTGTATGAAGCACTTCATGAATCCAAGCATTTTATGGTGAACTAGGATCGAAAGGATAGAGAGAACAAAGTCAAGAGGAAGAATAGACTCACCCGTAACATTACCTTGATGCAACAGATACTAGTAGAAAAATATGATGACGTCATTGATAATATGTGCATGGATATGCAGGTAGAGTTACAATAGCTCTTGAATGATGAAGAGGAAGACTGGAAGCGAAAAGCCCACATCGACTGGCTTCAGAATAGGGACAACAATACTTGATTCTACCAGAATTGGGTAAACTATCGAAAAAGACACAATACTATTAAGACCCTTAAGAAGGCCTTAGGTGCTTGGGTGATGAGTGATAAGGAGTTGATGGATATGGTAGTGTCTCATTTCAAAAAAGCACTTGCTAAACCAAAAAGAGTTAATGTCCTGGAATTTTTGTCTATACATGGCTACTTCCCTAGACTGCAGGATTACGAGTTAATTGATCTCAATGTTGTACCATTCAGAGACAAAATTTGGCATGTGTTAAGCTCCATGAAGGCGTATAAGGCGGCGGGACCCGACGTCGTGACGGCCGACTTCATCAAACATAATTGGCCCATGGTGAAATGGTCAGTCACCTCGACCATTCAGGATATGCTTAGTGGCATTCGACTCTCAGATGAGGTGTGTGACTCAACCATTATTCTTATACCTAAAGTTGCTAATCCAGAATGGTGTGATCAGTTAAGACCTATATCCCTCAATAATATCATGTTGAAACTTGCATCTAAGATTGTGGTTGAAAGGTTGAAGAGATTCATACCAAGTTGGATATCTGCCAAGCAAAGTAACTTTATGCCAGGAAGAAGGATCACCGATATTATTTCTTTTGTCTAGGAAGTCATCCATTGCATGAAGAACATCAAAGGAGTTAAATCAATGGCTATAAAGACTGACTTGACTAAGGAATATTATCAAATGTTTTGGGATTTCATCTATAACACACTCATCTGTGCAGGTATCCCCCCTAAACACGTAACTATATCATGTTCTCTATTACAGGTGGGAACATTTCTATCATATGGAATGGTACTACCTCTAGAAATTTCAAAGCTAGCAGAGTGTTGAGGCAAGGAGATCCACTGTCACCCTATATGTTCGTTATGTGTTTGGAGAGACTAAGCCAGATGATACAAGAGAAGGTCAGATGTAACAACTAGAAACCCATCAAGTTAGGAAGATCTGGAGTGAAGGTTGCCATTGTATGTTTTGTGGATGATCTGATTTTATTTTCTCATGCAGGCAAAGAACAAATAAGGTACATCCTAGATTGCTTCAAAGAATTTGAGAAAGCTTCTGGACAGTCGATCTCGGTCCCCAAAACATGCATCTTCTTTTCAAGGAGTGTCACATGAGCAACGAAGAGAGAAATACAAGCCATCTATAAATTCCAAGTCACGTTTGCTCTTGGGCGTTACCTTGGAGTTCCAATCATCCATTCCAAAATTAACAAAGAGACATATTCAGGAATATCCTTTAAGGTAGAAAATAGGGTAAGTTCTTGGGTGGCAAGAAGTTTATCTTTTGCAGGTCAGATCTACCTTGTGAAGTCTATATTAGCAACCATACTGACATATACGATGCTAATAGAAGCACTACCATTAAGCCTCTGTGATAGATTAGATGGTACCATCAGAAAATTCATCTGGGGGGAAACTACAAGGAAGAACCAGTGGCGCTTGTTTCATGGGGCAAAATCATGAGCATGAAAAGCAACAAAGATCTAGGCATAAAATCTATGAGGGAATGGAACCTTACCCTTTTGGAGAAACATGTGTGGGAGTTGGCCATAGGAAGGGACTCTTTCTGGTTCATAATGATGAGGGAGAAGTTTAACTTGTATATAGAACCCATGAAGAAATAGATTTCAAGATTGGGTTAGATATCTTTGGGGAGCAAACAGTTCATTTTCAGTAACCCAGTCATGATTCTGATTAATTATGACTCTATGAATGTATGGGATGATATGTTGGTCAAACCTAATATGTGCTTGCAGCAGCTTGTCATACATCTGATTCTTGTTGAACTAGATGACATGCAGGCCAGTTCATTGGTCCTGGACTCTCTAGAATGGGACGAAAGCTTCTTGCATGAGTGGTTTGACAAGGAAATAGTGAATACTATCATGAGAGTCCAGGTCCCGTTGTGGGGTGATTATAAGGACCAATGAGTATGGAACCCTTCACCGGATGGAACATTCACATCTGGATCAGCTTATCAAATGCTTAGAGATGACAAGGAGAAAGTAATGTCGGGGATATGGGAGAAGGTATGGAAACTCAAAGTGACCACTCGTGTGAAATGCTTTGCGTGGTTGGTAGAACACCATGTTATCCTTACAAATGAGAAGAGAAAATATAGACATATCACACAAGACGCTCAATGCAGTAGATGCAGGATTGTAGTGGAATCCCTTTTACATGCCCTACGTGACTGCAACATGGTGAAGGAGGTGTGGAAATCAATTATAAACCTAGCTGGGAAGCATGCTTTCTTTGGAGTAATCAGTTTTAAGGAGTGGCACAAGGTTGCTATGAGTAACACAAACATTTTGGAGGAAGGATTCTGGATAGCCTATCACATCATTTGGAAGAACAGGAACACTGAAGTGTTTGAGGCAGTCCCTACAAGAATGAATTACCTTACTGCTAACATGTAGAGGGATATTGCACTAAACGAGAAGGCTTGGGAGACAAATGGAGGATGATGCAGGATTGATAGAATGGGAAGGTGGACGCCGCCGACTCCAGGTAATGTAAAACTAAATGTGGATGTCGCAATGAACAAGCATGGTGCAGTAGTCACAGTAGTTCTTAGAAGCGACACAGGTGCTTGGCTTGGTGGTTAGGGGAGGCAGATTCATACGAAAAATTCTACTGAAGCCGAGTTGGCATGAATTCTTTTTGGCATGGAGCAAGTTGAGCTACAGAACTGGACGAAAGTTGTCATTGAATCAAACTTCCAGAAGGCGACGAAGATGATAGTAGATGAAGTTAATGAGTTCCCTAGGTTTGCCTTCTGGATAATGAAAATTCAAAGAACTCTACAAAGACGTACTGTGATGCAATATGGTTGTAGAGAAAATAATTGGCTCGTTGACAAGCTGGCCAAATTCCACCCAAAGCATAGAATAGGAGATCATTGCTACGGAGAACCACCAGTTGAAATGTTGAATGATGTATTTGTAATCACCTCAATTTGAATGACATAGATCTTTGCTAAAAAAATAGAGAAATACAAATCTTGAAGCTCCTTAGAATCTGTTTGAGGAGGGAACAAAATTGAGCTATCATATAAAACCATATCTCTCCTTATTCTCAGAGAAAGAAAGAAGGCCAAATCAAAACTAGAATAAAGTATTCCAGGTCAAGATTTTAAAATGAGTTGAAGTATAACCATTCCATATTACAAGTCTAAATTTTGATATAAGAAGACCTCATCTGTATAGAAAGATCCATAGGATATTATTTCTATGTATAATCACCCATCGCTTCCATATCACACACACAAAGGAAAACTTATCTGAGAACATAATAGAGAAATACCTTCGTATCAAAAGAAAACAAGAATTTGAGATGCAAGAATCCTCCAAAGAGTTAAAGGATCTCAAAACTTATCCTCATTCACTCCCCCGTTTCTCTTATTCCACAAATAATACATGATATACATAAAAGATATCCTTCCTGGGTTATTTTCATGAAGCTATATATCATTCTACTCCCCTAGAATAGCTTTACTAAAACCCTTCTCAAGTGGAATATTCAACACATAAATAGCATAAGAGAAACCCAATGATATGTTGTTGGAATCTTCATACCCTCTCATGCATAATAAACAAATAGATGTAAGTTCAAGACCTTTTCTCCTCGCGTAGTCAGAAGTAGGCAACTTGTTTAATCTTTCCTTTTAGGTGTCAACAATACATTTTTAGGTTCATCACTCCCCTAGATATAAGAATAGACAAGGTCCTCATTATCTTTGGATCTGATGTTGTTCCAAATATTCTTCAATCTGACATCAATCTTCACCATATAGGTTATATGATCCTCAGTCCGAATAGAAACATCATTTTTCTACAGACAATTGATGATAATATCAAAGCATCTCAATTGAGGAATGTACCATTTATTATCTTGGATAATGGATCTGATATAAGCATTAGAGGGCAAACAGACATGGATACAAAGACTACCACCCACATGGCCAACAAGAAAATTTGACTTTACCCAAGGATCATGCCACAATTTGAAAGTATTACCTTGACCAACTTGAAATTCAACTAAGGAGAGAAGAATAGGCCTCTCAGAATATTATTGAAGAACCATGAGAAGATTTGGGATTCCTCAATGCTCCAAAAGGTAGAATTTTTTATATATTTCTCAGTAATCCATTTAACCTATAAACTGTCTTTTGTCTTGGCAATGTCCCAAGATTTATTTTATAGCAAGAGTTGGCAATATGTCTACCTTTCTCAATACCTAAACCTCCTTCTCATTTTGGTATAATAACTTTATCCCAACTTACCAAGTGATAATTTGGATTGATAATGCATCCATTAAGTATCTTTTGTAGAAGAATGATGTGAAACTAAAACTAGTCCGATGGATTCTAATGCTATAAGAATTTCATATAGAGGTTAGAGATAAAAGTGGAGCATAAAATGTAGCATCATATCACATGTTTTGTTTGAAGAGGGTGAATGAATTTGGGTTAGAGTTGTCTATTGTAAAGGACTTCCCATATGAACAATTGTTTTGGGTTTGGACCGAGGATCCTTGATACTCCAACATTTTTAATTATTTAACATATGGGAATTTACCAGAAGATTGGGGTATCATGAATGGAAAAAATCTTACTACTCTTTGAAGTACTTCATTTGGGATGACCACATCTTGTTTAAGAAATGATGTAATGGTATTTTGAGGAAATGTGTTCCTGAGTGTGAGTTTGACATCATTATTGTCACTTCCACTCCATCCCCATTGGGGACACTATGCTAGATCAAGAACGTGTCTAGTCATAGAGAGTGGATTCTATTGGCCTTCCTTGTTTAAGGATTCTTATAACTATGTGTGGAGGAGTGATACGTGTTAACACAGGGGAAATATTTCTTTGATACATGAAACACCTCTAAACACCTTTATGGAAGTCGAGGTGTTTGATCTATAGGGTATTGATTTTATAAATCCTTTTGTGTTCTCTAATTTAACTTATTTATTATGTTGATTGTTGATTGTGTGTTGAAATGAGTGGAAACAATTCCAATCCACACTAATGATGTGCGGGTCACTTGAAGATTTGTGAAGGATGACATATTTTGCAGGTTTGGAGTTCCCCCATATGATGATCAATGATGGTGATCTCATTTGACAAATGGCCAACTTGGAGCACTTTTTAGGAAATATGGGGTGAAGCATAGATTAGACACTCCGTATCATCCTCAAACCCAAGGCCATGTAGAGGTTTCAAAGAGGGATATTAAGATGATTCTAGAAAAGACCATCTCCAACACTATAACCAATTGGAGCATGCAATTGAATGATCCCCTCAAGACATATAGAATGGTATTCAAAACCCCAATTGGAATGACCCCTTATCAATTAGTTTATGACAGGGCATGCCACTTCCCATAGAACTGTAGCAAAAGGATAAGTGGGCTCTCAAGAAATTAAATTATGATATATTAGTTGTTGGAGATAAGCACAAGTTAGATCATAATGAATTAGACAAAAAGAGGATTGGCACTTGTGAGAATTTGAGGATATACAAGGAGAGAACCAAGAAATACCATAATCATCATATTCTCTATGGGACCTTCTTACCAGGGTAGTGACTTTTACTTTTAAATTCGAGGTTGAATTTAAATTCGAGAAAATTTAGGTCGAGATGGAGTGGACAATATATGGTAGATAAGGCCTTCCCCGATGGGGTAGTGGATATAAGTGATGGTATCATGGTGTTCAAGACAAATGGACAACGCCTTAAGCACTACTTTGATGCTGAGGTGATTCACGTGTAGGATGAATTGAATCTCTTAGATCTACCTTAAGTTAGTCTATAAGTCAGGCCTACAACTTTAAATAAAAGTGCTTATGGGAGGCTAGCCATATTTTATATCATTGGTTTCATTTCCTGTTTGGGTTAAACACTCAGCTAGAAGTATCCATGCTTCTCTAAACAAATTTTCTCTTTTGTCTATTTACAAAGAAGGACAAACTTCTGGTGGAGAGATACTTGAAGGTGATCATGTTTCCATTCCTTTAGTTTTATGAATGGATAGAACTCTTTTTGTTATTTCCTAGAATGTTATAGGTATTACATAATAAATTACCTCATATAAAGGAGAAAATTAAACAAAAATAAGGTAGATATCTACATCATTTTGGAATCTCGTGTGAATGATGGGGAGATTGATTTTGTGATTAGCTCCATTTGGAATGGTGCTAGGTACATCTCTAATTCTAGTGTCCAATCCTATACTCATATCATTATTGCCTGCTACGATCCTCTTATCAATATTAACAAAATGTTGGAGAATGGACAATTTATCCATTATGATATTCTATTTTGTGATTTTTCTTTCCACCTATCGGCTATCTATGGTGCAAATGATGAATATGATAGGGTCTCTTTGTGGAATTCTCTTTGTTTAGTCAACTCCCATGATCCCTGGTGTATCATTGGAGTTTTTAATGTTGTTTTTCTCAATAGAGAAAGACTTGGTAATCATCCTCCATATGATAGAAGTATGAATGAATTCAATGATATGCTTACAGATGCAAACTAGATTGAAGTCTCTACTAAAGGCCTTTATTTCACTTGGGACAGTAGAAGCAAGAGATATCTCAGTACTTTTTCTTTTATTACAGATGCTTCTGTAACTTATAGTTATTCTCTAGTTTACTTGATGTATAGGGTGGGGTTATTTCCACTATAGTGAGTAACCATCACGTTATGTCTATCCATTTTATGAATGTTAAAAATTAAAAGACCTTTTAGATTCATAAATTCTTGTGTGATAAAGAAGACTTTAGTAAGGTGGTGGAGTATGCTTGGCTAAATGATTTCACTAGAGGTGCATGGATGTACGGAGTTTATACGAAGCTTCAGGAAGTTAAGGAGGATCTTATTAATTGGAATAGAGACTCAGTTGCTAATTTTCTATTTAGACCTAAATAACTATTAGTATGCTTGCCTAGAAAGCCAATTATACGATGATGGTAATGCCATAACTTGCCAATGATTGATTAATAGTAAAGGCAATATTCCAATTTATTCTGTTTTATTCAGTTATGAGATAATGATGTAACATGCTAAACGTCTAAAGATTTATGATACTCAATGACATATGTCTTTAGGTTTAGGACCTAAATAATGAGATCATATGTATGATTAGAGTTCGTATATTCTCATTATATCTCTAGTCAGATGTTACTGTGGATGCAATGTAGACAATAATAATACATAGGATTAGAGTATGTGTTGGTTGGTGATAGAGCTCATTAGTGATGATATGTGATATCAAACTAAGAATATAGGTACTTGTTAGGGAGCAGAGTACCGGGAATACCCACCATAAGATGATACATGGAACCATTGAATGGTAGTTAGAATAATCACTTATAGTGTTGGTGGTGATTGTGGTTCTTAGACCTAAAATCACTACACTCATCACATGTTGTTCGATGTACTTGGACATCATCCACCATGAATTTGAAAGAAGGGTTTCTATAAAGGTGATGATTGGATTTTCTGTGACACATGGGGATGACTGTGAGTGATGTAGGTGGGATTTGTCACTCCTACCGGAGTATGATATCTTGACCACTTGATAAGAAATACTGAGAAATGTAGGACCATGCTCATGTGACTCAATATGTAATATTGAGCTTACATATATCTTAGACAATTTGCTTCAATTCAAGGAATAGGGATTGAATGTTGGAGAGGGTGGAAATTCCATGCCTCAAGTTTAGTCAAGATATTAGTGACAAAGGAACTACACAAACACTAACACCAATCATAGATTGTAGGTTGAATTTTCTCTCCAACTTTCCACTTACTTGTGTAGCAACGATGTGTTGCTAAATATCACTCATTGCTTGTGATGTCATAAACTAGTTATGGACATTCACTACAAATGTAACTTGGAACTTATAGGGTCACACACATTGGATACACTTGGAATACGATTTTGTTCATGATTTATGTTTAACTTGATTACTACAGTGTTTAGGTATTCAATATAAAGAACAATTGACTGATTGGAATCTAAAGACCCATTTAAGTATTGAACCGATCAGTTGGAGTGTCAGGTTGACATAAATTACATTGTCTAAATATTGGCTGAGTTGTGGTAAGAATCAACCAGTTCACATAGTGAACTGATCGACTCAAGGTCACTTCATGTGATGAATTGCTCAGTGCATGGATCAATTCAATTGGATCAAGGATTAGTGCTGACATCATGGTATGCATTAATAGGATATTAATTTCCTATACAATTGCGATTGGGAATCATGTTGAAATGACTGGTTCAAGGGTTTAACTGATCGACTCACTTAACAACTGCTCAGTTCTCCTCTGAATCGATCATTTTCCATTTTTAGGTTACAAAATTCATGAAATTTTTCCCCTTTGACTCCCTCTTAGACTAGGAACTCTGACTCTGACCCTCCTATAAATAGAGGGGTATAGGGGGATTCTCAGACACATCAATTGACTTCGACAATTGTTGTCTTATCCGGTTGTGGCAATCGAGAGAACCAAAGCATGTCCTACCTGACAAAGGGGGGGATAACAAGGGAAATCAATTGTGGGAGAGCAAGTTTGTGATAGTACACCAACTAGAAAGTGACAACTCCTTCTTGTCTATTCATCTAGAATGATAAGAGTTCTCAGTAGTTCATGTGGACTACCATAGAGGTGAGGAGATTGTTGCATGCCACTCAGAGAACAAACTCAACTGCTTTCCATGGTGATCAACCAAGAGGCCGACGCAGACGTTGTCCAAGTGTAATTTGAAGAAAGATGCACGTAGTAGTGAGGGAATTGTCGTTAAACTTTCTCTAGGACCAGGTCTACCTCATAACCATCCTTCCCATTACATAGTTGTTGATGTGATTTACTATTTAAAGGGGAATATGGCAGTCAAATTTTTGTTTTCTCTACCTTCTCATTTTCCATATTTCCCTACAGTGGTATTACAACCGCGTCAATTACTATGCTTCAGGATTTAATCGATATGATTAGATTTTGGTTTTTGTCATTTAATTGTTGCACACGTTGTGAATACTTAAACTGATTAATATGTATATCTGATTAAATACCACATACGAACCAAACCAATATTATATATACATATATATCATATGATATATATGCAATTTACACACATCACCCTAAAAGTTGTTTTTGATGGTGGATGTGAAGCATGGTTATGGCCAATAACCCTAATATCTGTGCATGGTTGCATGGTTGTTTATTCCTTTTCATATCTCATTTTCATATTGAACATCAATCTTCTCTTCCATATGTAAAAGTATTGTGATATCCTTCCTATTCTCATCTTGAATGTCACTCAAGTTTTCCCTATTATTCTATAATATGTTAAATATCATTAGGATAGTTTTAATTTTTTGTTATGATGAAGAAAACATTCTACACAAGATGAGAAACATGTTTCAAAAGATGAGCTGATCGACTATAGGATTGAGGAGGATTGATGATAGGAGGAACCAAATCGATTGGATGGTGGCCCAACCGTTCGACTGGAGGGTCTGTAATAAGGTGGATCTAAGACCATACAACTAGGGAAACGACCAATTGGACGACCAGAAGGAGAGTTGATCAGTTCAAGGGTTTGATTTATCAAACCAGATTGGTTCAACCACATATCTTCATCAACAATAGTTTTATGGATGTGATTTAGACCTTTGGGGGTGGTAATTCCTTGTGGTTCCAAGGAATTACATTAGAATAGCCATAACCATCACTTATGTTTTATTTCATGTTTACGTTTGTGAGATATAGTATGTATATGATACATACTATATTATTTGGTAATTGGATATGTACATGTATTTATAAATACAAATCTGTAAACAAATATTAAGCCTAAAATGCTTTCTATAAGAAATAGACATGAAAATCTTGATCAACCAAGCATAGGTTATGTCAAAGTGTGGTGTTCTATCTATCTTGTGGAAGTGTGATGTTAGATATATAGATTTTCCAAAGTAGGGTACATTCTGTCGTGTTGGCTTTTGGGTCAGGCTTAACTAGATGATCTTAATGAAATTAAGTACCTAGAAGCATAGAGATGGAGTGTGGCAAAGAGTTGTGCACATCATCTATTCAAGAGTTGAATTTAGATGCAATTACAAAATGTTTCCTACCTAAATAGTCAAGTAGTGGGCGATCAGCCAAAGATGACTCATGATTTGGTGAAATATGGATCTTGGATCACTAAAAGATTATATGTTGCAATCTTCCTAATTGATAGTGAGGTCTATTAGTGTGAAGAAAATCTAGGAGGGATAATTAATTAAAGGCATGACTAAACATCACCAAATAATGTATTAATCAAATCAAATCAAAATTGTTTTGACAAATTGAAAATAAATCTTGTAGATGTAAATGGATTACACACAGTCATAGTTATCAGCTCTGGAGAAGGACAATCTAAATGGGACATACTTCCATAACTGGTTTACAATTTGGAGAAATTTTCTCTATGTCCCTGAAATGCTAGTACTAGTGAAACCCACTCTAAATTCACCTAAGGATGAAATGGATGCTTACTTGAAGCAAGACAATGATATCATAGACATCAAGAACCTTATGTTGGGTTGTATGAACTATGAGCTGCATAAACAACATGATAAGCAAGAAAGGTATGACATCTCTAAGGTGTTGTTTGAGTGCAAAATGAAAGATGGAGACCTACTAGTGCACATGTGCTTAATATCAATGGGCATATGTAGCATCTAGAGAAATTGGTATTTCCTATAGGTCAAGAGTTGGCCACAAATATGATCTTGCAATCATTGATTGTATTATATAGCTAGTTTATCGAGCGTTATCACTTGAGTAACATGGATAAACTATTGTATGAGTTTCTTGACATGTTGATAAATATCAAAGCACATATGAAGAAGGATAATCCATTGATGATGATCAACAGAATAAGATCCAAGGATAAAGGCATGGCCAAGAAGTGTTCTGAGTCAAAGCTAAAGTCCAAGTCTTCTACAATCAAAATTAGGAGAGGGTTAATGAAACCAAGGAAGATAAAGCAAGGGATAGAGATCTCTACTTCTGGTATATACGTTGTTGAGGTTAAATGCACTACTTCTTCATATTTAGTATTGGATAGCATATGTGTATCACACATTACTCAGATGTGAAGGATCTAAGAAGATGTAGACCTTTAAAGAAAGGTGAGGCTGAACTACGCGTTGCTAATGGAACAAGAGTTGATGATAGTGCATTTGGAATCTATGAGTCATCTCTACAAAGTGGGCTTGTAATAGAGTTAAAAAACTATTATTATGTACCTATAGATTAATAGGAACATCACATATGTATCTTGTTTAGACAACAACAAAGTTCAAATTTCTTATAAAGAATGATCGATATTCTATTAAGAGGGGATATTTTATGGTAGTGCCCCAATGTCTTATGGTCTATACTTGATGTATATGTAGACAAGTGTGTATAACATAAATACCAAAAGTCTAAACTTGACAACTAAAACCAAAAATACCTTTGGCATTGTCGTCTAGGGCACATCAATGAGAAACAAATTTCAAGACTCCATAAAAATGAATATCTGGTCTCTTATGAATTTTGAATCAATAGAGACATGTGAATCTTATTTGTTGGGAAAGATGACAATGATTTCCTTCACTAGTCATAGTGAGATGGTGAGTGATCTATTAGGACTCATACATACTGATGTGTGTGTCCCTTTTAAAATAAATTCTAGAGGTGGTTATCAGTACCTCATTACCTTTGATAATGATTTTATAGGTATGGTTATGTTTACTTGATGAAACATAAGTTAAAAACCCTTGGAAAGGTCTAGGTTTTCATGAATGAAGTATAGGATCAACTTGGTAAAAGTATTAAGCCACTTCAGTCTGATCGAGGTGGTGAATACCTAAGCCAAGAGTATGAGGACCTTCTGTGAGTTTGTAGCATCATATCACAATGGACTCCTCCTAGAATACCACAACACAATGGTTTATCAGAAAGAAGGGATCACACATTGCTAAATATGGTGTGATCAATGATGTGTTTTGATGATCATATGACTTCCTTATGGGGACATTCTCTATAAATTGTAGTGTTTACACTTAACTACATACCATCTAAGCCGTTGAAAAATACCCCATATGACATATGGACTATGAAGTGTCCCAAAATGTCTATTATGAGGACTTGGGGATGTGAATCTTATGTGAGAAAATTTAACCTGATCTTGGTCCTAGATCTAATAGATTTTATTTTATTGGATATCCAAAAGAAACTAAGGGATACTACTTATATAACCCAGCTGACAAAAAAGTTTTTGTTGCCAGAGATGTTGCATTCCTAGGAAAGGAATTTATTTCCAAAGGAAGAAGTGGGTGGGGGGGGGAAGTAGAACTCGAAGAGGTTAGAAACCAACAAGAAAACATCAAACCTAAAGAGGTATAGGAAGAACAAGGAGACTCACAAATTTTTGTGGAATATCGAGTTCCTTACGTAACACAAGAACCTCATAGACTTAGTAGGATACACCTTGATCCTGAAAGATTTGGTTATCATATGACTCAAGAAGGTGGTGAGTTGGTCATAGATGATTATATAACAACCTACTTAGAAGCTACTAAGGGACCATTGTCTGAGAAATGGCTTGAGGTTAAGAGATCTAAGATGGAATCCATGTACACCAACAAGGTATGGACCTTGATGGATCCACCTGAAGGGGTAAAACCCATAGGGTGCAAGTGGGTTTTCAAGAAGAAGATGATCATAATGTACAAATATAAAAGGGCAAATTGGTTGCAAAGGGTTTCAGACAAGTTCAAGGTGTTGACTATGATGAAACATTTTCTCCAGTTGGCATGGTTAAGTCCATGAGGATCACGCTTGTCATTGCATCTTATCATGACAATGAGATTTCACATATGGATGTTAAAATTGCATTCCTTAACAAGAGTCTTCCAAAGGATGTAGACATGACAAAACCTAAGGATTTTATAAATCCAAAGGATGCAAATAAAGATTGTAAGCTAAAAAGGTCAATCTATGGATTGCAAGCATCTCAGAGATAGAATCTTCATTTTTACAAGATAGTCAAAGAGTTTGTCTTTAATCAAAATGAAGATGAACCATGTGTATACAAGAAGGTTAGTGGGAGCATGCTAGTGATTCCCATACTACATGTAGATGGAATATTATTGACGGGGAATGACATTCCTTCTTTACAAATGGTAAACACATGTATGGGAAGTACATTCTCTATGCAGGACTTAGGTGAAGCATCCTATATCTTAGGAATAATGATCTATAGAAATAGATCCAGAATGCTTATTGGGATAATTTAGAGCACATGCATTGACAATGGTTTGAAGAGTTCAATAAAGAGAACTCAAAGAGAGGAAACCTACCCATTTGTATTGATGTAGAGCTCAATGTACCAGTTCTTAGGAAGAAAGGGAACATGTGAGTAAGATTCCATATGGATCTGTAATTGGATTTATCATGTGTGAGATGTTATGTACTCATCTAGACATCTCATATGCCTTGAGCATGATGGGAAAATATCAGGCATACCATGGTTAGAGTCACTGGACTACCACGAAGAACATCCTTAAGTACTTGATAAGCACTAAGGATCAATTCCTTGTCTGTGGTGGAGAGAAAGAATTGGTGGTAAAGGGTTACACCAATGCAAGCTTCGAAACTGACAAAGATGACTATTGATCGCAATCAGGATTCCTATTGTGCCTCAACAATAGAGATGTGATATGGAAGAGTTACAAGGAAGACATAGTTGTGAATTATACAACTGAGGTTGAGTATATTTCTAACAATGCACTAAAGGTTGTTTGGATCAAGAAGTTCATGTCTGAACATGGGGTGGTTGCAAGCATCAATGATTCCATTGAGTTATTTTGTGACAAATTGGTGCTATTGCACAAGCTAAAGAACCCAGATCACATCACCGTTCCAAGCATATACAAAGGAGGTTCCATATCACATGAGAGATTGTACAACAAGAAGATGTGAAGATTTGCAGAGTACCAACCGACAATGTGGTTGACCCCTTGATGAAAGTAGTTTTTGCATAGAAAACATGATGGTCATGTAAGATCACTTGGGATTAAGTTCATGAGTGATTGTCTTGAAGTGCAAGTGGGAGTATTTTTGTATGTATGCTTAGAGAGACAATAATATGATGATTGTAATGGAATATTTTGTAAATGATTTGATTAATAATAAAGAATGTGTTCCAATTTATTCTATTTTATTCAGTTATGAGACAATGATGTAACATAACATATGAATAAAGAAGGGTGATACTCGATGACATATGTCTTTAGGTTTAGGACTTGGACAATGAGATCATATGTATTATATGAGTTCATATATTCTTGTTATGTCCCTTGTCAGATGTTAATGTGGAAGCAATATAGAAAACAATAGTACATAAGACAAGTGTGTGTATTAGTTTATTATAGAGTCTCATTAGTCATGATATGTGATATCAAACCAAGCACATAGGTACTTATTAGGGAACAAAGTTCGAGATAGACCCACCTTAAGAGTGATACATGGAACCGTTGAATGGTAGTCGATATTAGCTCTCATAATGATGGTGGTGATTTTGGTTCTTAGACATAAAGTCACTACTCTTATCACATGTTGTTTGATGTACTTTTACATCATCCAACATGACCTTGAATAAGGGTTGATATAAAGGTGATGATCGGGTGCATAGTGACACATGGGGATGACTGTGAGTGATGTAGATGGGATTTGTCCCTCCTACAAGAGTATGATATCATGGCCACTTGATATGCAAGACTGAGAAACGCAAGGTCATGTGCATGTGAGTCAAATATGTGATATTGTGCTTACATATATCTCAAAAAGTCTACTATAGTTCAAGAGACAAGGATTGAACATTGGAAGAGGATGATGAGTCCATGATTCAAGTTCAATCTAGATATTAGTGACATGGAACTATACAAACATTGTAATACAAATCACAAATTGTAGGTTTAAGTTCTCCAAATTTCCAATTACTTAGGTAGCAATGATGTGTGGCTAGATACTTCTCATTGCTTGTGATTCCACAAACTAGTTATGGACATTCACAGTGAATGTAACTTGGAACCTATAGGGTCACACACATAGGATACATTTGTATTAAGAGTTCATTCATGAATTATGTTTAACTAGATTACTAAATATGTATTTGATTTTAAAAAAATTGATTTACTAGACACTGAATTGACCGGTTCAATTGTTGAACTGATCGGTTGGAGTGTGAGATAGATTGATATTTCATTGGCTAAATATTGGATGAGTTGTGGCATGAACAGACCGATTCACTTAGTGAACCAATCAGATCAAGGTTGGTTAACCAACCATCTCATGTGATGAACCGCCTGGTTTATTGATCGATTTGATTGAATCTAGGATTAGTGATGATCTCATGTTGTGCATTAATTGGATATTTATTGCTAATGCAATTGCAATTGGGAAACATGTTGAAACGACTGGTTCAAGGGTGGAACCGATCGGATCACATAATAATTGATCAATTCTCCTCTGGAATGATCATTTTGGCATTTGTGGGCTGTGAAAATTCATTAAATTTTGTTCCCTTCGACTCCCACTCAGACTGGGAACCCTGACCTGAACCCTCCATAAATAGAGTGGTGTTGGGGGCTTCTCAGACTAATCAATTGACTTTGACAATTGTTGTATTCTTTGGTTGTGGTAACCCAAAGAATCTGAGTAAGTCCCACCCAACAAAGATAGGGATAGTAAGGGAGAACAATTGTGGGAGAGAAAGATGGTGCTAGTACACCGACTAGAAAGGGACAACTTCTTGTCCATTTATGTAGAACGATAGGTGTTCCAGGTGGTCCTTATGGACTAATATAGAGGTAAGGAGGTGGTTTCCTTTCGCTCTGAGGACAAAGTCAACTGCTATATTTGATGATCAACTAGGAGGCTGACATAGACTTTATCCAAGTGCAACTTGAAGAATGGTGCATGTAGCACCGAGGAAATTGTCACTTGACTTGCTCCAGGTCCAGGTATAACCTCATAAACATCCTTTCCATTACATAGTTATTGATTCAATCATCTGTTAAAAGGAGAATATGACAGTCAAAAAAAATTCCACTTCCTTCTCTCTCGCCATATTTCCATATAAGAACATGAAGATATGGTTTCTTATCTTTATAGGCAAGTTGATGCTAATCCTCTTCAAATTCTTCTTGCTAACACCAAGAAATAGGCTCATATTTCTCTATTTGAGGAAGAAATATTAATGAAACAAATATCTAGAGTTCAATGGTTATGTGAAGGTGATAGGAATACTTCTTTCTTCTATGCTTCCTTGAAAACATGAAGGATTAACAATGACATTCAACTTCGTACTATTTATGGTCAAAATTTGCATGATTTGGATCTGATTGAGAGCCACAGTGTTGATTTCTATTGGCATATCTTTAATTTGACTTCCTCTAATTATGTTGAATGGAATGATGAATGGGTGGTCCCTGCCATCTCCTATGACTATTTTGATATTTTGAATAAGTGCATTACCTAGAAATATATTGAACATATTATTAAGCATCTTAAGTTGGGAAAAGCCCCTGGTCTTAACAACTTTGATGGGTTCTTCTTCAAACCTTTTTGAGATCTCATTAACAATGATAATACTAATGATATTCTTAATTTCTTTGATACATCCAAGATACTTAGAGAGTGAAATTGCACTTTCATCACTCTGATTCCAAAGATAGAAAGTTCCTCTAATCGAAAGGACTTTCATTTTATTTCTCTCTACAATATTATCTACAAGGTTATAACTAAATTCCTTTCTAATAGATTGAGTCTCATGCTTCTTACTCTTACTGAAAAGAATCAGATGGCATTTATAAAAGGTAGATCTATTGGTGATACAATCTTGGTGGCTATGGATATTGTTAGTTATTTCTCTAATAACAACAACACTAGTAGATTTTGTGTTAAGGTTGACATTTCAATAGCCTTTGATAGTGTTTGAATAGATTTCATCTTATTCATTCTTAAAAGATGGGTATTCCCAAAAGATGGTTGAGTTGGATTGATGCCTACTTTGATACTGCTTCTTTTCAAATTATTATCAATGATTCTCCTTATTACTTCTTTCATGCTTCCAATGTTTTGAGGAAAGGAGATCGTCTTAATCCATTTCTTTTTGTTGTGGCTATGGAGGGCTACTCTTTTGTCCTTGACCCATTTGTTGATAAAGGCTTATTTAGGCCCATTAAAGCTTCTGAAGATTTTAGTGTCTCTCATATTATTTTCACAGATTACTTGCGTGTGTTTTCCAATGTTGAGGTGGGTTTGGCTCATTCTCTATAAAAGGTTTTTGAGATTTTCCATACAATCTCTGATTTGAAGTTGAACACTTTGAAGAGTCAACTTTTTATCAGCAAAGGTGTTTGTAATATGAACTTTGTTGATATCTTGAAGATTGATATCACCCTCTCCTAGTGAAGTATTTGGGTCTCCCCATTTTCACTGGTCATCCTACCAAAGCAATGTGAAATCTTATTTTGGATAAGATACAGAGGAAGCAGGACACATAGAAGTGTAATCTTCTTTCCAGAACATGTAAAATTGAATTGGTTGTTTTGACTCTTTCTTCTTTTCATATTTTTTGTATATCTTCTTTCATTATGCAAAAATCCATTATTCACCAAATTGAAAAGATTCTTAGAGATTTCATCTAGAGTGATAGTGATGATAATAAACACCTACAAGTAGTTTTTGGGATGTTATATGCATGCCAAATTCTGAAGGAGGGATTGGTATAAGACACATTGAGGACTGGTCTAGAGATGGTACTCTTAAAAATCTTAGGATATTGCTAGTGACAAGCACTCTTTGTGGGTAAAATGGTTAAATGATAAATATTTCAAAAACGATTTGGTTTGGTCTATTGAATGTAAGCCAGCTCACTCTTGGCTTCTATGAAAGATTCTTAATTCTAGATATCTTCTTAAAACTTACATTACCTTTCATTTGCAGGATGGAACAAATTCTTTCTATGGATAGACCTATGTCTCCCTCAAAATATAACTTTACTGGTGTTAGTAGACAATCAATTGGTGTTCATATTGGGTCAAGGACTTGACTATAAGCTGAACACTTGCATTGCTAATAAAGCATGTTTCTTTCAAAACATCGGTGATTCTCGTCTGATGCTTGATCTTTTTAGTAGTTTGCCTAACCCTGGTCGGGGTGTTGATCATATTAGATTTCATGAAAATAATCAACTCAAGATAAAAGATGCTTCAGAATTGACTTGGATTGTTAAACCAAAGACAAACTAGGGTATGTGGGTCTGGGATAGAAAAATTCCTATAATATCTTCTTGTTTTCTATGAAAGTTGTTTCTTAAAAATTGCTACTATTGATTATTTTAAGAGAGTGGGTTTATCCCTTACCTCTAGATGTATTTTATGTAAAGCTAATTATCAAAACACTCAACACCTTTTCTTTTATTTGTTTATGGTTAATTGTGCTTGGGACTGCTTCTTTACTGAATATGGAAAGAATCATGAGACTCTACAAGAGCTTCAGGGGAGAGATGAAAGTTTCTTCCATATTTTTTCTTTACCATAATTGGCCTGAGAGAAACTTACGCATCTTCTCCAATTTTGATAGGGACAAGAATCTTATTTTAGCAAATAGTATTAACAATACCTATAGTTTGCACAGATAACTTTTCTCCCCCATGCTCTTTTTTCTTTTTTATACAACTTCTTATAGCAATATGGGGTTACCCTACTAGATAGATTGTATATATCTTTTGAAGGAATGAAATAGTAACACACATGGTTCATCAAGAAACATATTTAAAATGTCTATGTAAAGGAAAAAATGGTGTTGTGATGAGTGATTTACTTGTGCCAGAAGTGGCAGTGTCGAAACTACCAAAAACACTTTCGGTAGCACTAAAAATTGATACAGAAAGGAATAATAGATTCAATGAAATGGATTGGGAATGATCTTCCTCACCTGTAGAATGTCAGCACCAATGGCGCAAAGGCATCCTCACCTACTCCCATTGGTGCCAACCAAGGCCCCTTTTCACACATTTTTCCCTAATCGAGACCTCTTATGCCTATAAAACTCCTCGCTCAATTCTTTGCCTCTATTTCCCTCAGGTTTTGCTAACCCTAGCACCTTCTAGCCACCTTCTTCTTCCCCTTACTCTAGCCAGAGCCACTGCATGATCCCTTTTGGGCATCTTCTCTCCATGCATATTCAGGGATGTCTGGAGGCGGTAATGGGTCTGCGGAGCTAGCACCAACTCGAGCGACCAACTCCCAAGAGCTGGTGTGTCCTCCTCAACCACGATTTGCCCAGCCATTGAGCAGACAAGCGGCATACTGGAGCCACGCTGCACCCTCTGTCTACACAACACCTTCCGGTCACAAGCACAGCAGTCATGGATCCCAAAGGGGACCATGAAGGTCCAAGAGATCCAATGGTCGATTGTAACTAGCCCCTTGACAAGTGCCACTGCATCTCGGTGGTGGGTGGTGATGCACTACGATCAGGAACAACGACTTAGCAGTGGCGGGTAGTCAAGCATCCCGAGCGCCATGACACAATGGTGAACTGTATTTGGAGGCTACTAATCTCGTGTCAACTCTGCCAAGCAGCCATTTGAAGTGTGTTTAGGGTAAAAACCTCCCAAAATCCTATTAAATGTGCAACACTTCAATCCCTTGATCTCTTTGGTTTCTTAATCAAACCATATGATGGAATATATCATTTTTTATCTAAAAGATGTTCTTTGTCCGATGAAAATAGTTTCATGATATAATTTTTCTCTTAGCCTACTATTTCTCCTATTTTTTTCTAAATAATGATTCATTTTACCAAATGATCAACCTTGATCCTATGAGTTGTAAAACTAGATGATACCCCCTAATTAGTAGCTTTGCTTTACGTTTGACATGATGTTGTCTTGGAACATCTAAATGCACCCCAAAGCATTATTTGGACCCTCTATGTTCTCCCATGACTTGAGAGTGATTCCTTTTTGTGCATATTTGCTATAAATTAACCATTTGTTGGCGTTTAGCTTTTATAGCCATCATATAATCATGAAATCTTGAAATTAGTAAGCTTTGTGATATGTTATACCATGTTTTGTGGATACTTTATGTCCCATTTCCATGGGTAGTTCAAAGACTCACTTTGGTATACTTTATGCTCTTGTATGTGATGGTAAACACTTATAGTGTTAAAATTCTTATGGAAAATGGATCCTAATTGATCAAACCTATATTGTGAACCTCTAATTAGTCCTCAAAATGCCATGTAATATGAAATGCATTGTATCATATTCATATGCCTTCATGACTTATATCTGATAAGTAAAGTGATGTAAATACACCTATTGATTATTTAACTCAAATTTTGCATGAATGACCCTCTAGTGATTACCATGTTGTATTAGAATTAAATCATTAGAATCATCATTTTTTATATCTTCCTCCTAACTTGTACAAGTTAATGCTTGTATGACTTGGATATGTGGTAGTATTGCATTGAATGAATCTGATATAGCTAACTATGATCTCGCATGAATATACCATAATGTAATCTAAATGCCATGCTTCCCCTAGTCCTAAATCAGACCTCATCCTTATCTAGTATTACTCACAATGTGGATGTATCACCTATACCTAAGATGTTGATGTAACCTTTGAACTATGGTTGATTGATTGCATGCACGTATGGAACTTTGGACCTAAGTTGATATATTTAAAACCTAGTTCTAGGGAAACATGCACATGACTTATATGATGTTTATCTCATCATACCTTAGAAATCTAAGAATCAATCTGTATCTGTTGCATCTTAGGTCCACTTGAGTCAGACCACCTCTAGAGGTCTTATCCTATCATGCTCACTACTCATAAGTTATGCTTAATCTCTTGACCCTACTATATTATTGGCTTGTTTGTATGTATGTTCTTATGAATGGTTGGCTAGGTAATTACTTATTTGAGCTACTTGTTCCCTATGATTAGTACATTTTTTTTCTTGAGATATATTGAACAAACCTTGAACATAATTAAACTTGTCCATTATACAAACTTTATGTACCTGCCAGTATTCTCTAGGTAAGGGCACAAGGTTGGGCTCCTTACTTGATATGTCAAGATAAGGAGGAGGACATCGATAAAAGGGTTGGTTAATCTTGAGCACCCTTATGCGCCCTTCCAATGGGAAGCTGGTCATTGGCCATAATATGTTGATAAGTATAATGGAAATGCACTTAAGACATAGCTGATATAAAATAATATCGTTACATGTTCTTGCCTTATTTCTACCTCTTTCTTAATGATGTTTCTATCCAAGCAACTTGTATTATACTACTAAGATATTTACATGCCTTTTCATAGCATATGTAATGCTTTAGCATTAATATGTTTTGTTTATTGAATTTGTAGTTGCTAAATGAAGATCCACAACACTCAAGACCCTAAGCTCTAAAATGAAACACCAATGGAGTATACTTGAATCTAGTCAAGGGCATATATCTTTATTTCTAGTTTTAGTATCTTGTTACATCTTGTTGTTATTGCTTTTACATATATACTGCATGTGTGACAAGTTTGTGACATTCTACAGATTAGCTCCCAAGCCCACTCACATTTGGCATGTATCAATTAGGAGTGTGGGATAGGGTAACAAATAGTTTCGTGACAAATGACATCACATCTAAACACATGGGCATCTATATGTGTTTAAGGCATAACACATCTTAAGAACCTAGAAGGGACTAAAAAAATCCTTTACTCGAAGTTTAAAGATTCTTATAGAGCCTCATCTCTCCTTTAAGGACCACCTAAGCTACCCAAGTAGATGATGATTAGGTAGTCTTCTCATCTCCTCCTATGATTCTCCCGTCATGATTATTAATCGCATGCATTCCCAATTTATGGGTAGCTTAAGAATGGGGAAAACTAAAATTTATTTGAAATTATGGAAGTTGATTAAGATGATAATTGCATGATCTGACCTAAAATTAAAAAAAAATCTATTTAATCAATGAAAATACTCTTGAAAGTTTCGTACACATATGTAAAGTCCATGAAAAAATCAATCTTACCAAACCAACCATAAGTGTTTTCCATGTTTGAGGTGAAATTTTGATATGGTGAAATAATGAGGAACTCTTGTTTTACACATAATGTTTGATGAGGTCCCTATTGATTAAAACTATGTTTCCTTATTGTTGATTAAACCTCAAACATATTTAAGCAAACATCTCTCCTATCTGATATGCATGATGATCATGCCATGAAATGACCATGTCTTTGGAACCCTAGATCATAATGTGAGGACCTGATACAAGAGGAAACCCCCCATTGACTATTAATCCTCCTTGTAGACCCAACCTGAACAATATGTTGGACCTAGATCTCAACATTTCCCAACTATGTTCAAACTCTTGGATTCTCAAGTTTAACTTCCTGATTTCCAAAATGTACCCTTACCTTGATCATGAAAGGAAGGGAACACGATTATGACCTTGACCTTGCAAAATCTCAAATTATGGTTTCCCTATTAATGATCGTGATGTTTGACTTGTGCCCTTGCGAAATGAAGTTTGGTAGTTGATACTCACCCCATATGGATATGCTCAATGACTCAGGACTACTATGGACTAATGTGCTAGATTAGGGTGGTAGTTGACTTATGACTCATGTGACAGAGTGAGTTTTTACTTATATATTATTTAGTTTCTCACTCCTACAATTTTAATTATTCCAATTATGTCCTCAATCATCTCTCTCACTAAGTTGATTAAATGGATTATCAATTTCACTTAAGACCATCCATAATATTACATAAAGTCAATAATACAAACATTATGACATTTAGTCAATTGACATAGTCAACAATTGAATTTTGACTCCAATCTTGCACCATAGCTACATCATAGCATTATAAAGCTACGCTTAAAACCTCATTACAATTGGATTTACCAAATTAGAGTTATTTACATTTGAAAATCATGTGTATAATACCATCTAGTAGCTTTAGGACCTAGGTTTTTGATTTATTTGGCCAAAAATCTTGTCACGCGGCCCATTTTACTGCTTTGGTGTGGTACACTCACTAGGATTTAATCCCAGCCGTCCGATTAGATGGACAATGATCCGCTCAGGATCCAAGGGTGAAGACCTCATCTTCTACCTCCGAAAGACCTGGTCTCCGCCTGAAGCAGAACAATCGACCTTCCAACGGCCCTCGTGCCCGAACCTCACCTCCCCCTCATGAGACATTTGGAGGACGACTCCCTCTCACCCGACCGAGCTCAACGATCCTTACCACATCACCCATATCCCTTGGATCAGGGAGAACAACCTCCCGAGCCCTCGCACCTCTCTTTGGCGGTGGTAGCCAATTTTAGGGCTTCCCCTTCTAGCGCCCCCACACCTATTTAAGGAGCCCAGTAGCTCCGCCACCCCCCTTTTAGTTACAAGGACCACTCAATTGCAATGAAGATCACCTCTACCTCCCTGACCTCAAGCACCTCACCTCGTCTAACCCCAGTCTCCTCCTTCACTCCAGGAGCACCTTTCTTCCAATTCACCACAGCTACACATTCTTGGGATCCCGACAAGTCGAACAACACCCCCGATTGGAGCCGCAAAGGTCTAGGACCTCGGGTCGACTAGCCGCCGCAGCGGAGCTCAAACGTGCCAACACTGGCGAGGTCTAGGGCACATCGAGTAGCAGAAAGTGGACACAGAGTCTCACGAACCTCACGCTAAGATTTGTGACCCCTCAATCCAGCTCGAGGGTAGGTAAAACCTTAGAACCCAAATTCTATTCACCGAGCCTCCTGTCATCGTCATCGGAGTTGTAGTTCACCACTGACGAGCTTCTTGGGCTCATTGAACTCAGGGAGATCCCGCGAATGAGACCTACTCACGCTCATGCACTCAACACCCATCTAGCTGCTTCGACCCATCACCATCCTTGCCTGTGGTCATCGTGCTCCACTGCCATGGCGCGAGCAACAATCAAAAGGGTGATTTTCCCCTTTTACCCATGCCCTGTCACGAAGCACAAGTGACCCTCAGGGGCATTCCTGACCTTCACCTAGAGCCTGACCCTCTTTGGATGAGTGCTTGCTCACGAGTCAGTGAGAGGGTCCAGTTGGTCAGATCCCTCGCATGATTCGCGAGGCAGAGCTCGCAAATCTTTTTTTATTTTTGTTTAATTCCTTCAAATTTCTTGATTGGTCAGAACTTATGAAAACCCTAGAAAATGATAGGAATATCAAAATATATCGAACCTATACATCTTTTTCATCAGAAAAATCCAAGATATTTAAATAAAATAATTCCAGGACCTAGATCCGACCCCTTTTCAGAAAGTATGGTCTACAAGTCCTAATGACCCTTAATATTTATATATTGTGTAATAAGGGTCATAATTGATTTTAAATCTGCTTAGAGAACAGTTTAAACCCTAATTAGGATCTTGATCATCATGTTACTCGAAAACCTATCTAGGGAATATAGTTGATTCAATAATTGAGAAGAACCCTACTTTTAGTTTTTCTCACCTTATCATGAATACTATGTACAATTTATGAAAAACCCTAATAACTTTAATGTCCTTGAATAACCTGGACGACCCTAATCTCAGACCCCAACTCTGAATCATATGTATCCTAAAGTGGTATCCCAAATAACCTAAACCCTAAATTATAATAATAATAATTAATGTTGATTGATAAGAAACCATGGTGATTTTAGGGTTTTTTCTATATTTCAGTGTGATCTACTATCTTTCTTATAACCTAGAACTTGTGGAATCCAGATCTGAGAATTAAAGGTACGTGGATATAATTATATGATTAGATTTTGTTGGATGCTATATATATGTACTTGTTTGCATGAAATTGACATACATTGATGGATGTGGATATATGATTAATTGATGATTTACCGCCTTGAACATAAACGAACATAATTGAATATGAATGAAATGTAATTACTAGTGGTGCTCATTAAACTCCCTATTAGATAGGGAAATCTTTAATGTTGACTAGCACCTCCCTAGAGTACATGGTATACGGGGAGATCCCTAGAGTACAAGGTACACGGGGAAGGTCCCACTATTTATGTGATTATGTGCTAAGTCCACCATAGTTATGCATATTCATTCTAAATAAGGCTAATAACTTGGGATTACCTGATTTTCCACCTTTAAATAATGTTTTCTTCTCTTTCTCCAATTTTGAGTATTTTATATACCAGCATAGTATAGCTTTTAATTCCACGTACCAACTTTGTTGATGTTTTTGTTTCTCGTATTTTCTAGGTAGAAGGAACAATTGACAATAGATGAAGCACATCAAAGTACCTGAAGCCACTAAATAATGATCATGGAGGATATGAGATAGATTTCCACTTCTCATCATATTCATTTCAGTTAGATAGTTTTTATTCTTCTAGATAATGTAATAAGATACTATAGATCCTATGTAATAATCGCATTTCCTTTTTCATAGACTTATTCTTCTCCCTTCTCAAGTATTAATATGTATGACTTTATCTTTTATCATTGAATGAAGTGTTATTTGGCTATCTACTGATGATGTGAACATGATCTTGGCTTATCTCTGATTTTAGTTGACTATCTTGATTTCTTATATTTTCCCTTTTGACATTCATAGATATGAGTGCACGCATATCTGTGCATGTCACTAAGGAATGTATATGGAAATTTGGGTCGTCACAGTTGGTATCAGAGCTAATTTTCACAAATCAAGTCCCATGAACTTCATTCACCCTATTATGAGTATAGGGTAGTCCTTGTGTTAGGGATGTGAAGGGTTGAGGTGACTAGGATAGCATCTGCCTAAGGTCTGGCTAAAGGCTTCGAGCCACTTTGCTTGGCAATCACGAGGCTACCTATAAGCCAGTGTGAGTCTACCTGGACGATATCCTAAATGTCCCTTACTTCTTGGGCATACCTTAAATTAGGGATCCTTCTCATCTATAGAAATTCCCTCTCATCTTTTCTATAGGAATATTTTCCCTCTTATCTCAAATTTTTAAAAATTGTTCTTCCCTTCATCTTTATGATATAAGATTAGGAAAGAGTCTCTCTATTTAGAAAGTCTTAAGGACCAACTAATAAGGACTTTTAAGGTATCCTCAATAAATTGTAACATCAAGAACATTAATAAATGATATAAGAGAATAATGAAATGTCATAATGATAATGACAAATATAATTGTTGAGTAATAAATCTAATATATCCCAATTAATATCAGGATGCCTCCTAAGACTCGCAACTCGAAGGCCTCGGAGGAATCATCCTCTAAGAAAAGAAAAGAGCCTGAAACCTCTGAAGTACATGATCTCGATGCTGCGGCCAAGGAAAGGTGGGAGGAACAGAAGAAAATCCTTCTAGATTTTATGGAAACCCTCGCCACAAAAGGAACCCCTGAACCAAACTCATCTAGGAAGAAATAAGTGATGGAGATAGATTTTATTAAGCTAAACCTTGATTCCTTTTGGGGGGAAGATCAGCCTGAGGTCATGGACAAGGCTGAGGCCTGGATTTTATCCATGGAAAATGGTTTTCATACCCTAGAAGTACCCAATGAGAAGAAGGTCAAGTTCACCACCCATATGCTTAAGGGAGGGGCAAAAATATGGTGGGAGAACTATGGCGGGAATAGGGGTGAGGAAATAGACAACATGGAGTGGGAAGCCTTCAAAAACCTCTTCACATATCGTTTTATGCCCATAGCTGAGAGGAAGAGGAAGGAGAAGATGTACATGGAGTTAAGGCAGGGTAGTCTTTTAGTAGTTGATTACACCTGGAAGTTTAGGCTTCTGGAGCATTATGCACCCATCAAGACTGAAGACCGTCTTACTGAGCACTATGTTGACAGCCTTTCCGCCCATCTAAAAACCCTAGTCATAGCCTCTCGTCCCAGAAGCATAGATGAAGCCCTAAACATGGCCCTCAAGCAGGAGAGAGAGCAAGGCATGCAAAAGCCTTCCAGCATGGGGTACTTAGGGTTAACCACTACTAAAGAGGTTAAGTTTAGGAAGTTCAACCCAGGCCATAACAACAAGGGATCAGGGAAAGGAGGAGGTTCAGGAAAAGGAGGACTGAAGCACAATCAAAATCAATAGAAGATTGTCCACCCGAAGTGCAAGACTTGCGGACGACACCACGGTAGAGTATGCCGCCACACCAAGCCAGTATGCTATAAATTCAAAAAGGAGGGTCATTTCATCACCAAGTGCCCCACTCCCTCCATCTTTAGCATTCCTACGACTGGTGCTCCACAGCCTTAGGGACACCGCAATGGTAGGATATTTGTAGTAAATGCAGAAGAGGCTAAGGCAAATCCAAACCAGCTCTGTGAAGGTAACCTAATTTCTTTATAATTCAATATCTTATTCAAGCCTACAATTATTAATAATTTGATTACCTGATGTAGGTACTGTATTATTAAATGGTCATCATGTTAAGGATTTACTTGACTATGGGTCTACAAATACATTTATTTCTCGAACTCTGGCATCCATATTAAGTCTTCACATAAGGGACTTGGGATATATTCTGGACGTGTCTACTCTGAGTGGCAAAATACTCACAACTCTACAGAAAACCAATGAACTCTCTCTTAAATAAGTAAATCATGATATGCCCTCAAAATCTGGAGGCACTACCTGTACGGGGCAACATTTGACATCTTCACCGATCACAAAAGCCTGAAGTACATCTTGACTCAGATGGACTTGAATCTGTGTCAACGCCGACGGATTGAATACCTAAAGGACTATGATTTCACTATTGCCTATCATCCGGGTAAGGCAAATGTAGTCGTTGATGCCCTTAGCAGAAAAAGGGAAGTGTGTGCATCTCTTTCTGTCCCTGAATGGAGGAACATGGAGGATCAAGTGGGCTAGAAACTGTAGTTTTTTTCTGATCGTGTGCATGTTAATAACATTTCCATCACGTCCAACTTTCATTTCGAACTTCTCGAGGCACAAAAGGCTAGTCCCAATCTTGCAGAGCTCTCTTCTCTCTTGTCGAAGCCGCAAACACATCTGTCAGTGGGTCTTGATGGTGGTCTCCGTTATAAGAATTGTATGTGGGTTCCTGAGCAGTCAACTATAAAGACAACAATTCTAAATGAGGCACATGGGTCCAAGTACACAGTCCATCCATGCACGACGAAGATGTACAAAGACCTACAACGTCAGTTTTGATGGAGGGGCATGAAGCGTGATATTGCCGACTTCGTGACTAGGTGTCTGACATGCCAAAGGATCAAGGCCGAACATCAGAGACCAGGAGGTCTACTACAACCACTTGAGATTCTGAAATGGAAATGGGAACACATCACCATGGATTTTGTGGTGGGGTTACCCAGGACCAGGAAGGGATACGACGTTGCATGGGTCATAGTGGATTGTCTCACCAAATCAGCTCATTTTCTTCCTGTGAAGACTACTGCAAAGGTTTCTGAGTTGGCTGACCTCTACATACGGGAGATAGTACGTCTGCATGGAGTCCCAGCATCTATTGTCTCGGACCAGGACCCAAAGTTCACATCAAAGCTGTGGAAGCAGGTTCAAGAGGAATTGGGCACCAAATTGAACTTCAGTACATCTTACCATCCGCAAATAGATGGGCAATCAGAGCGTATAGTATAGATTATGGAGGATCTTCTGTGAGCTTGTGTTCTCGATTGGGAAGGCTCGTGGGACTATTACTTGCCTTTAGCTGAGTTTGCCTATAATAATAGCTATCAGGAAAGCATTGGGATGCCTCCCTATGAAGCTCTTTATGGCCGACCATGCAGATCACCTTTACACTGGGACGACGTCGGAGAACATACCCTGATGAAATCTGAGGAGATGCAATTGTATACTGATAAGGTTTCTCTAATTAGGCAGAGGATGAAGCCAGCACAGGACAGACAAAAATCGTATGCAGATGCTCACCGGCAGGAATGTCAGTTCAAGAAGGGCGATCATGTCTTTCTGAAGATCTGACCTATTCGAGCTTTGGCCAAGAACAAAGGAAAGCTCAGTCCTCATTATGTGGGACCCTTTGAGATTCTAGAAAGGGTTGGTGAATGTTCCTATCGTCTTGCTTTGCTACCTTAGTATAGTGCCATGCATAATGTGTTTCAAATATCTAATCTGAAGCCCTATGTCAAGGATTCCAGTCATATCTTGAATCATGAGCCTCTCGAATTGAAGGATGATCTGTCATATGCTGAATCCCAGTCAGAATTCTCGAATTCAAGTCAAAGGAGCTTCACAGTAATCATCATATTGAAATGGTGAAAGTTCTCTGGAGCCACCATGATGAAACAGATGCCACCTGGGAGATAAAGACCGAGGTCAAGATAAAGTATCCACATCTTTTTCAGGATGCTTGAATTTTGGGGACAAAATTCTTAAAAGGAGGGGAGAATGTGACAGAGTGAGTTTTTACTTATATATTATTTAGTTTCTCACTCCTACAATTTTAATTATTCCAATTATGTCCTCAATCATCTCTCTCACTAAGTTGATTAAATGGATTATCAATTTCACTTAAGACCATCCATAATATTACATAAAGTCAATAATACAAACATTATGACATTTAGTCAATTTACATAGTCAACAATTGAATTTTGACTCCAATCTTGCACCATAGCTACATCATAGCATTATAAAGCTACGCTTAAAACCTCATTACAATTAGATTTACCAAATTAGAGTTATTTACATTTGAAAATCATGTGTATAATACCATCTAGTAGCTTTAGGACCTAGGTTTTCGATTTATTTGGCCAAAAATCTTGTCACGCGGCCCATTTTACTGCTTTGGCGTGGTACACTCACTGGGATTTAATCCCAGCCGTCCGATTAGATGGACAATGATCCGCTCAGGATCCAAGGGTGAAGACCTCATATTCTACCTCCGAAAGACCTGGTCTCCGCCTGAAGCAGAACAATCGACCTTCCAACGGCCCTCGTGCCCGAACCTCACCTCCCCCTCATGAGACATTTGGAGGACGACTCCCTCTCACCCGACCGAGCTCAACGATCCTTACCACATCACCCATCTCCCTTGGATCAAGGAGAACAACCTCCCGAGCCCTCTCACCTCTCTTTGGCGGTGGTAGCCAATTTTAGGGATTCCCCTTCTAGCGCCCCCACACCTATTTAAGGAGCCCAGTAGCTCTGCCACCCCCCTTTTAGTTACAAGGACCTCTCAATTGCAATGAAGATCACCTCTACCTCCCTGACCTCAAGCACCTCACCTCGTCTAACCCCAGTCTCCTCCTTCACTCTAGGAGCACCTTTCTTCCAATTCACCACGGCTACACATTCTTGGGATCCCGACAAGTCGAACAACACCCCCGATTGGAGCCGCAAAGGTCTAGGACCTCGGGTCGACTAGCCGTCGCAGCGGAGCTCAAAAGTGCCAACACTGGCGAGGTCTAGGGCACATCGAGTAGCAGAAAGTGGACACAGAGTCTCACGAACCTCACGCTGAGCTTTGTGACCCCTCAATCCAGCCGGAGGGTAGGTAAAACCTTAGAACCCAAATTCTATTCACCGATCCTCCTGTCATCGTCATCGGAGTTGTAGTTCACAACCGACGAGCTTCTTGGGCTCATTGAACTCAGGGAGATCCCGCGAATGAGACCTACTCACGCTCATGCACTCAACACCCATCTAGCTGCTTCGACCCATCACCATCATTGCCTGTAGTCATCGTGCTCCACTGCCATGGCGCGAGCAACAATCAAAAGGGTGATTTTCCCCTTTTACCCATGCCCTGTCACGAAGCACAAGTGACCCTCAGGGGCATTCCTGACCTTCGCCTAGAGCCTGACCCTCTTTGGACAAGCGCTTGCTCACGAGTCAGTGAGAGGGTCCAGTTGGTCAGATCCCTCGCATGATTTGCGAGGCAGAGCTCACAAATCTTTTTTATTTTTGTTTAATTCCTTCAAATTTCTTGATTGGTCAGAACTTATGAAAACCCTAGAAAATGATAGGAATATCAAAATATATCGAACCTATACATCTTTTTCATCAGAAAAATCCAAGCTATTTAAATAAAATAATTCCAGGACCTAGATCCGACCCCTTTTCAGAAAGTATGGTCTACAAGTCCTAATGACCCTTAATATTTATATATTGTGTAATAAGGGTCATAATTGATTTTAAATCTGCTTTGAGAATAGTTTAAACCCTAATTAGGATCTTGATCATCATGTTACTCGAAAACCTATATAGGGAAGATAGTTGATTCAATAATTGAGAAGAACCCTACTTTTAGTTTTTCTCACCTTATCATGAATACTATGTACAATTTATGAAAAACCCTGATAACTTTAATGTCCTTGAATAACATGGATGACCCTAATCTCAGACCCCAACACTGAATCATTTGTATCCTAAAGTGGTATCCCAAAAAACCTAAACCCTAAATTATAATAATAATTAATGTTGATTGATGAGAAACCATGGTGACTTTAGGGTTTTTTCTATATTTCAGGGTGATCTACTATCTTTCTTATAACCTAGAACTTGTGTAATCCAGATCTGAGAATTAAAGGTACGTGGATATAATTATATGATTAGATTTTGCTGGATGCTAAATATATGTACTTGTTTGCATGAAATTGACATACATTGATGGATGTGGATATATGATTAATTGATGATTTACCGCCTTGAACATAAAAGAACATAATTGAATATGAGTGAAATGTAGTTACTAATGGTGCTCATTAAACTCCCTATTTGAGAGGGAAATTTTTAATGTTGACTAGCACCTCCCTAGAGTACATGGTATACAGGGAGATCCCTAGAGTACAAGGTACACGAGGAAGGGCCCACTATTTATGTGACTATGTGCTAAGTCCACCATAGTAATGCATATTCATTCTAAATGAGGCTAATAACTTGGGATTACCTGATTTTCCGCCTTTAAATAATATTTTCTTCTCTTTCTCCAATTTTGAGTATTTTATATACCAGCATAGTATATCTTTTAATTCCACGTACCAACTTTGTTGATGTTTTTGTTTCTCATATTTTCTAGGTACAAGGAACAATTGACAATAGATGAAGCACATCAAAGTACCTAAAGCCACAAAATAATGATCATGGAGGACATGAGATAGATTTCCACTTCTCATCATATTCATTTCAGTTAGATAGTTTTTATTCTTCTAGATGATGTAATAGGATACTATAGATCCTATGTAATAATCACATTTCCTTTTTCATAGACTTATTCTTCTCCCTTCTCAAGTATTAATATGTATGACTTTATCTTTTATCATTGTATGAAGTGTTGTGTGGCTATCTACTGATGATGTGAACATGATCTTGGCTTATCTGTGATTTTAGTTGACTATCTTGATTTCTTATATTTTCCCTTTTGACATTCATAGATATGAGTGCACGCATATCTGTGCATGTCACTAAGGAACGTATATGGAAATTGGGGTCGTCACGACTCCCCTAACCTAGGCCACATTTCTATTAAGACTACCTCTACATTTTCATCTTGTTGATTAATTAAAGTTTTTAAAGGTAACCCCACTCACCCAATTATGATTTCTTGACCTAAGTCTCTAATTGGTCAGACCTATGATGATATGGATACTCGATCTTGAATCCCAATTTTATGATGATCTTGAAATATGATGTTGTTGAATATAGTTAGTGATCGGGTTCCTATAAAGATCTAGGCCTAGATCATTCATCAACCATGTATACCATGAAAATGAACTCGATGTTGATACCACCAAATGTTTAATGTTACTCAAAACGTTGCTTGATTGTTGCTTGATTGTTGTATATGGCTTAATGATTACCCCTAAAGTATAAATAGGAATATAAACCCTAGCTCTAAAATATTTTGATCTATGACTTTGATAACCAAACTTGACTCTGGATATTGAATAAAGAAATATTGAACCATGATTAATGATCTTGATATTGACTTGACTCCTAAGATCACCCTACTTGGACCTTGAGATCACCCTTTATATCTGATTAGTGATGTTCATGTTCTCACACCTTGAAAATTTAAAATGATTTTTTTTAACTTCCTTGATTTATGACTTAGGGTTGAGCTCCATGTTGGATAGGGTGGGACCTTCCATCATTTTTTAGCACGAAATCATGATGCTGAAATATGATGTATGTCTCAAATTGTTAAAAAATGAATCCCGGTCATGGATGTATAACCCCACCTAGGCCAATATAGAAATTAAAATCCTAAATGTTGGGATTTGAAGTCATGTTGTACACTTAATTTAAGAGTTCTATTTGTTTGACCCAAAAATGTGATCTCTCGATATTTTTGATCTTTAGGATGATCCCTCCCGATTTGAGACTCATATGATGATCTTCCCAACTCAATGATTGATGAGACTGTACTTTGATCTAGATGCTTGATTTCTTAGTTGTGAGTTAGTGCTGAGGTTGAGGGAATGCCAAGTGATTATGATATTGGATATGAAATTTGAAATCTCAATTGATGACTTGATCTAATTTTTGGGACAAAATTTCTTTTAGGATAGGGGGGATGGGTTGGACTGGATCTTTCTCTCTTCTCCAATATGTAATCCTAAACCCTACTTAGCTCAATGTTCTTGTGATACCTCCAAATTCGTAATTGAATATGATTCTATGCATATTTCATGGCTACTGAGTGCAATTGATACCTTGGTGACACTCAATTTGACCCTAATATAGTTTTCAATTCACAGCATACATCATCACCTTTTCCTTGAATTTTGATCATATCCTTGTGAAGTCTTATGACTTATTCTTGTACTCATGTTGTATAGCTTAAAATTACCTTTGCAACACACCCTTTTTCATGTAAATCGGAGCTCAGATGAAGGATTTGTGCACTTTCACAAATCTCTCTTTAAGAATACTTTTTGCCACCTTTATTCTTATGTTGGGCCGACTTTAGCACCCTATGACCAATGAGGGTGCGGCCCAGGCACCGTCCTTTCTCTTGAGACCTATCCACATCTCATCTCATTGGCCAGTCATGGACACGGATTGCTCCCCTTCTATTCTTGACCATTTGATCTTTTCCCTCAAGATCTGACCTCGATCCAATGGCTTGGGAATCGTCTTCCTCACCCATATAGTACCATCGCCAATGGCACAAAGGCAGCCTCACCTACTCATGTTGGTGCCATCCAAGTCCCCTTGTTCGTGCCTTTTTCTCCTAATTGTCACCTCCTATTCCCATAAAACTCCTCCCCCAACTCTTTGCCTCTCTTTTCCTCAAGTTTTGCTAACCCTATCACCCGCTAGCCACCTTCTTCTTCCCCCATACTCCGGCCGGCAATGCCTCAAGATCCCTTTCAGGCATCTTCTCTCCATGCATCTTCATGGAGGTCTAGAGGCAGTAATGGGTCCGTCGGGCTAGCACCAACTCAGGCAGCCAACTCCCAAGAGCTGGTGTACCCTCCTTGACCACGATCTACCCAGCCGCTGAGTAGGAAAACGGTGTACTGGAGCCGCGCTACACCCTCTATGTAAAAAACATCTTTCGGCCATGAAGCACAATAATCATGGATCCCAAAGGGGACCAGAAGGTACATGAGATCCAACGGCCACTCGCAATTGGCCCCGTGCCAAGTGCCATTGCTTCTCAGCGATGTGTAGTGATACGTTACAATCAAGAATGGTGGTGTGTGGTGGTGGGTGGTCGAGCATTCCCAGTAGCTATTTCGCAATGGTGAGTGCCATTTGGACGCTGCTAAGCCCATGTTAGATCCACCAAGTGCCCATTTGCAGCCTGTTTAGGGTAAAAACCTCCCAAAACCCTATTAAATGTGCAACTTTTCAATCCCTTGATATCATTGGTCTCTTAATCAAACCATATGTTGTCATATACCATTTTGATATAAAAAATGTGCCTTGTCTAATGAAAATAGTTTTAGAGTCCAATTTTTCTCTTTGACAACGGTTTCCCCCAATTTTTCTTAATGATGATTATTTTTACCAAATGATCAACCTTGATCAAATGAGTTGTAAAACTTAATGATACCCCTGATTAGTAGCTCTACTTTATGTTTGACATGATTTTGTCTTGAAACATCTAAATGTACCCCCAAAGTATCATTTGGGCCCTCTATGTTAACGCATGACTTGAGAGTGACTCATTTATGTGTGTATATGCTATAACTTGACCATTTGTTGGCCTTTATCTTTTATAGTCATCATATAATCATGAAATCTTGAAATTAGTAAGCTTTTTGATATGTTAGGATGTGTTTTATGGATACTTTATGTCCCCTTGCCATTGGTAGTTCCAAGAATCACTTTGGCACATTTTATTCTCTTATATGTGATGTTAGACACTTATCGCCTTGAAATCATTATTAAAAGTGGATCCTAATTTTGCAAACATATATTTTGAACCTCTAATCAGTCCTTAAATTGCCTTGTAAGTTGAATTACATTGTATCATACTCATATGCATTCATAACTTATATATGATAATTAATGTGTTGTGAATACACCTATTGATTGTTAGACTCAATTTTTCCATGAATGAACCTCTAATGATTACCACACTATCTTAGACTCTAAATCGGTAGAATAAGCATGTTTTAGATCTACCTCCTAACTTGTACTACTAAATGCTTCTATGACTTGGATATGTGGCACTATTGAATTGATAGAATCTGATATATACAAATATGATCTTGCATGAAATGACCATGATGTAATCTAAATTTCATGCTTCGCCTACTCCTAAATCAGACCTCATCCGTATCTAGTATTACTCATGATATGGATGTATCACCTAGACCTAAGATGTTGATGTAACCTTTGAACTATGGTTGATTGATTGCATGGACATATGGAAATTTGGACCTAAGTTGATCTATTTGAAACCTAGTTCTAGGGAAACATCCATATGAATCATATGATTCTTATTTTATCATACCATAGAAATCATAGACTCAATCTGTATCTATTACATCTTTGGTCCACTTGGGATGGACCACCTCTAGAGATCTTATCATGTATTTCTCACTACTCGTAAGGTACACTTAATCTCTTGACTCTACTATATTATTGTCTTGTTTGTATGTATGCTTGTATGAATGTTTGGTTAGGTAATTACTTGTTTGAGCTAATTGTTCCCTGTGATTAGTATATTTGTTTTTTTTTTGAGATATTTTGAACAAACCTCAAACATAATTGAACTCATCTATTATACAAACCTGGTGTAGCTTCTTATGTTGTTGGGGTAAGGGAACAAGTTTGGATGCCTTACTTGAGATGTCAAGACAAGGTGGACCATGTCGATAAAAGGGTTGGCTAATATTGAGCTCCCTTATGGACCCTTCCAATGGGAAGTTGTTCATCGGCCATAATATGTTGTTAAGTATAATGGAAATGCACTCAAAACACACTTGATATAAAACAATGTTGTTACATGTTCTCACCATGTTTCAACTTCTTTGTTATATGACGTTTCTATCCAAGCAACATTTATTATACTCTTAAACTGTTTACATGCATTTTCATAGCATAAATGCTTTAGCATTAATATGCTTTGTTTATCAAATTCGTAGTTGCCAAATGAAGATCCGCTGCACTCAAGAGCCTAAGATGTGAAATGAAATAGTAATGGAGTATACTTGAATCTAGTATTGGGTATATATCCCTATAGCTAATTTTAGTATTTTTTTACATCTTGTTGTTACTTCTTTTACATATATACTACATGTGTGACATGTTTGAGCCATTCTATGGATGGTCACCTAATCCCACTCACCTTTGAGTATGGGCTAGGGTAAGAAATAGTTTTGTGATAACGCTCACGTGATTTAGTATATGATAATGAGCTCATACATATCTTTCTAGTATACTTGGTGATGAAGGAACTTATATTGGACGTAACGAGGACGATGTGTCCATGCCTCTAGTTCAATCTATATATCTATGATAAAAAGGATTCTAAAACATGGTAAAATTGGTCATTCATAGTTTAGTCTTGTCTGACTAATCCACTACTTGGTAGCAATGATGAGCAACCATAAACCACTCATTGCTTATGTATCTTAATATTAATTAGTGAGTTTGTTGCTATTGTAGTTTGGTGCCTACAAGTCACACACGTAGAGATAGCTTGAAGAAAGGATGAATTGGACCTTATTGTAATTTTTATAATAAATAAAAGAACATGAAAATAAGTTTCAAGGACTTGAATAAAATATGGACCCACATTTAAGAAATAACTTTCCATAAGTTAGGGAGTCCACATATTGGCCAAATAGGTGTGGGAAACTGCAACTCTCCACTCCTCTATATATACGACATGAGATGAAACTTTTTGGGAACACACTTTGATCCTCAAATTCTTACCTCCAAGGTTTGAAAAAACCCTAAGAGAAACTCAGATAGAGAAAGAGGGAGAGGAGGAAACTTGCAACTCATGTTCTCTTTGAGCACTTATGTAGATACTATGGAAACAAGTTGACATAATCAATTCATTCTAGACAAAGATCTTCATTGATGGTGGATGAATCAAGATGATGGTGGGATAATTGACTCTGACATAGGCCTTGATGTGGAATGAGATGATCCTCTAGACACACAAACTGAAGAGAAGGCCTCTACATCAACGCAATCTGTTAGGAAGAGCATACAAATTGAGAGGAAAGTCTCTGGGGTGGAACAATGCTATCTGCCACACACATGGATGGAGGAATAGTGTGATCCTCTAGAAGCAACTTTTGAGTCAAATCTAGGATTAACATAGCCATCTCTGTGACCTTCGGATTTGTGCAAATTGCAAGAGGATTCCCACGATCCAACACTTATAGTCACCAGTGAATTCCCACAATTTTCCACTAAAAAACCATTATTCACACACATCTCAAAGCAACTTCTAGAGTACCAGAGACACTAGAAAGGAATTCTAATTGTTGTTCTACAAAAATTCAAAAGAGACTTAAATTATAGGGTTCACATCTACACCAAGAATTACATGTTGAATCAATGGAATATGTTCTATGATAAGGTATAATCTTGTAAATGCTAATCTTTTTTTTGCATTAGACAGATCCTTCCCAGAGGATTATTAAGAAAGTTTTATTTTGTTGCATTTTTTCCCTCATAGTTTCACTAGTGGTATCAGTTCTATGTCTAATTCTCTTTACTAGATTTTTTTATTATGAATTGAGTTTCATTTGATATTGATAGAGTGTATATTTCATATGATGAAATTGATTAATGTGAAAACTTCATTAATGTGATTGTCCTCATTGATATCACCATAATCACATTGTGATATGTTAATATATATGTATATATATATATATATATATATATATATATATATATATATATATATATATATATATATATATATATGAAAGTCCAAAAAGACACCTCAAAATGGTTTTGTTTGGTGTGTTATCATGATTATGGTCAAACCCCAATTGTGATTGCTTGCATGTTGTTGATTTTTTGTAATTGTCAATATGTCTTGCATGTCGTACCTTTTCTATTGACTCCATGTGTATGGCTTCCCACCTTACTCCCTTGAATATAACTAAAAGTATCCTTTACATATGATGTAATAGTTTTAGGATAGTCTAGGATATATGATTCCTAGGTGGTGAACAAGAAGAAGGATGAATGAAAAGCAATCATCAGTAACAATGGATCATCAATGGTAGCCTCTAATGATCTAAGAATACAAGGATCATGGTTTATCATCTTTTGTTTATGCATGTAATATAGGAAATTTTAGATGACCTCAGTCTTCCATTATCTTGGAAAGATTGTTCTAAGAGGCCATAATCATCATATTTTTATCTTTCTCACTTGTGGTGCTTCATTATATATGAGATATATCATATACATATATGGTGATTGGATATGCATTTGTACTATACAAAATCCCTTAGTAAATATTAAGCTTAAAATGCCTTCCAACAATATTATACACATCAAGGCCTCAATTAGTTTATGTGGGCCTGTCAAAGAAAGGTACATTGTCCATATTGGTGAGGTGTGAGGTAATCATGTGAATCTGATAAAGTATGGTACATAGTCTTATTGATATTGGTGGTTGGTGTTGGCTTAACTAGCTAAAGGCATGCATATGGGTGTTCCATATGATGGAATTTTAACCATGGATGTTCCCCATATATCCAAGGATTGCATATGATGCAATTGGCAAAGTTGCCTACCTAAATAATTGATTGTAAGCATTCAGCCAAAGTTGACTCATGATTCAATGACATATGGACCTTGGCCCACTAGAGAATTATTCATTATAAATTACTACATTAATTATGAGGGGAATTAATATGAATAAAATAGTGGGATTAAAGTAAATGTCAAATTAGATGTATAGTTATTTAAAAGTAAAGTTTAAATTCATATAATATCATGAAAACAAAATATGAACCACTTGTCATTGCGATCAGTCCTTGAAAATGCATGCATGATGAGACAAATTTTCTAGACTAGTACATCAACTTCACAAGTGCTTTCAAGATATCACGTGAGCTCAATATATTGGAACATGTTCCCCCCATGAGTCTGCTGTAATTATGTCCTTATATACTCAAATAAGTTGATTACATGGAGGACATAGTGAGTATGTGACTTCCCTTGGCCAAAGGTTGAACATAGACTTCAATGTGCAAATGTTGCAAATATCATATATCCAATCATTATGATTGATGTGGTTATGTAATTATCGACATGTCTCATGATGTTATGAACAAATAAGACCAACACTTAAAGGTTGTTCTCATATTTATTTTGAAGGTCAGAATGAGAAGGTAAGATATAACTGGAAAGGATGAGACTAAGGTGAGATATTATAAACTCAAGTCAAATCCTTTTGTCAAGAAGGTAAAGGTAAGTATGGTAAAATAGACAAACTTCATCTATGTTGGACATTGGATGTAACACATTTCACCTAGAGGAATAGAGAGGTACAAGGAGATCGAGATGTCCACCTCAAGTAGTTATGTTATTGAGATAAATTCACCCTCTTCTTAATCATATGTATTGGATATACATGAGAGTCTTACATTAATGTAAGATAATAAGGAAAGTATATACTTAGAGAACAAACATGTGTGACCCAAAGTGGAAACCATTGCAATATTTGTTGTTGCTACTATAGGGACACACATTTTATCTCTATAAATTGGGAATGTAATAGAACTAGAGAATTGCTATTACTCAAATGCCATTAAGTTCTTGTTTGGACAAGAAAGAGTTCATAATCTGTTGTAAATAATAATTGTTGTTCAATCTACTTGGATGATTTCCTATATGGCATTTCCTTATGAATTAATTTGTTAGACCCTAAGACACATGCGTATAACATATATACCAAATGGATTAAACTTCATGACTCAAATATCACTTTCCTTTAGCATTTTATCTTGGGTCATACATACATGATACACATTTCTAAACTCCATATGGATGGATAACTAGACTTGTTTGATTATAATATCTCTAGATTTACAAATCCTATTTTTTTGGACAAGATGGAAAAATATGCCTTTTACTGGAAGTGGTGAGAGGGCATCTGAAGTAGAACCCATACATATTGATGTATGTAATCCTTTTAGCTCAACAACTTAAGGATGATTCAAGTACTTCATCCATTGACTAATGGATTTAGTAGATGTGGACTTGTATATCACACAAATTAGAACTCCTTGAAATTCTAAAGAAATACAATAATGAATCATAGAAACATGTTGGAAAGAATATAAAGATTCCTTGATTAGATCAATGTGGTAAATATTTAGGCTAGGTGTTTGAGAACCTTCTCAGGAGGATTTATATTGTATGGAAATTGACGCCATCCATAATGTAATAAGAATAATGATGTTTCAGAGAGAAGGAATCAGACATTGTTGGAAATTGTGTGGTCTACGATGAGACAAGCTGAACTTTCTAATTCCTTTTGGGATCATGCTCTAGAACCGCCATGTTTTCAATTAATTTTGATCCATTTACATTGGTTACAAATACACCATATTAATTATGGATTAGGAATGGTCCCAACATGTCTTTCATGAAATGTTGGGGTTGTAAAACTTATGTGAAGCGTTCATTTTGTAGAAAATTGGGACCCAAATGTGACAAGTGTTATTTTTTATTGTATCCTAAGGAAACCAAAGGATATTATTTTTATATTTATTCTAGAACTAAGTGTTTGTTGCTAGAATTGGTAGCTTCGTAGAGAAGGAGTTCATATCTAGAAATAACAGTGGGAGGAAAATTGAATTTTAAGAAGTTTGAGATACACAAAGTGATAATGAACTTGAAGATAAACATGAGGAGGAACTACAAGTTGTTAAGGCATAGTCATCCCCCTCAACAAATACAAGATTGACATAGATATTGTAGTAGTAGCCATGAGCTAGAGAGATTTTGGTTTCTCATGACTCAAGATGGTAAGGTGTTGGTCATAGATTGTTATGAGTCAACCACATATAAGTAAGTTTTAGAGAGACCAGAATCTGATAAGTGGCTTGAGGCCATGAGATCTAAAATGGAGTCCATGCATACCAACAAGGTACAGACCTTGGTGGAACCACATGAAGGGGTAAAACTCATTAGGTGCAGATGGGTCTTTAAGAATAAGACTGACATGGATGGAAATTTGAAGACCAAAGGGAGATTGGTGTCTAAAGGTTTCAAATAAGTTAAAGGTGTTGTCTATGATGAAGCTTTCTCACCAGTCACCATGTCCAGGTGCATTAGGATCATGCTTGCCATTGCAACATACCATGTCAATGAGATCTGCAAGATGGATGTCAAACCCACCTTCCTCAATGGGAATCTACTTGAGGATATGCATATGACACAATTTTTAATCTCCAAAGGAAAATAAAAAGGTATGCAAGCTATAAAAAGGTCAATCTATGGATTGAAACAAGCATAAGAAAACTAGAATCTTCATTTTAACGAATCAGTCAAAGAGTATGACTTCGTGAAGAATGAAAATGAACCTTGTTTTTACAAGAAGGTTAGTGGGAGTGTTGAAGTATTCCTCATATTGTATGTGGATGATATATTGCTCATGGGAATGATATTTCAGCTCTAAAAAAGGTGAATACATGGTCGAGAAATAATTTCTCAATGAAAGACCTATGATAACCCATCTATATTCTAAGTATCATGATCAATAGACATAGATCAATAAAATATATTCTCAAAAGTGAGTGGCTTGAGTGCAAGTGGGAGACTGTTGGTGTATATGCCATAGAAGCCAATAATTAGATGATGGCTACATGGATATTATTATTTTTGATTTGATTAATAAATGCAACTACAATTTATTGATGCACATTTTTTTATTGCAACATCAATGTACATAATAAATGTCCTTCGAACGATTGATTCAAAGCCATGGGTCTTAAAGTACGTGACTTGAACATGAGATCCTAATGGACAATAAGAAAAATATTATTAAAGTCCCTAGTCAAGTATTATTGAGGATTGGACAACAATAATACATACGGGAGTCATGGATGTCTTGATCGGAGACCATGTCTTATGGGTCATAGGTATTGGATACCAAGTCAGACAGATAAGTACTTGTTAGAGAACAAGTGAACTAGACAGACCCACCATCAGAGTTATTCATGGACCATTATATGATATTCATAATCATTTGCCTTGTGGTCCCTCAACGTGAAGCCACTACAATAGTGACATAATAATCGTCAAGCTTTGATATTGCCCAGTGTGATCCTAAAGAAGGTTTCCATAAAGGCAATGTTTGGATGTAAGAAGAATCATGTTATTAATTGTGAGTGATGTATAAGGAATTTGTCTCTCCTATATAACTAGAGTGATATTATGGCCTCTTGATAAGTGAGACTAGAGAAATACATGATCATTCTCATGTGAGTCAGTATGTGATACTAAGCTCATATGTATCTTGCTAGTCTACATGAAGATCAAGGAGCTTAAACTAAAAGTAACGAGGATGATGTGTCCATGCCTCTAGTTTAATCAGGATATCTATGACAAAAGGATTATACAACATGGTAACATTGGCATTGATGGTTCAGTCTTGTCTGACTAATTCTACTACCTAGGTAGCAATGATGTGTGATTCAGCCCTATTTTAGGGCTTTATCTTGTGTCATTTTGCATTTCAGCCACATCTATACTTCTTAGATTACATGTTATTTCTCCCAATATGCTTATTTATATCAAATGCACTTATGGAGGCTTTTTGCATGTTTTATAGGTACTTTGTCCACTAATTGATGGCATGGAAAGAGGATGGTCCAGTCTAGGGTTTCCTCAGGCTTGGAGGGGCTCAAAATGAGGCCAAAACCACTTCCAACCTACCCCAAGTGGTCAAAGAAAGTTTTGAAGCAATACCCTCCATGGATGATCAAGTTCAAGGCTCAAATGCATGGGAGAGACACCACCACGACCGTGGTGAGCCCCCACGGCCGTGGTGGACATGCCCCAAGTACAAAAAATCAGTAAAACTCCCAGAAATTGGTGAAAATGGCCAAAACGACTGTGGGGATCAACACGACCGTGGCCATAGGTCCCCACCACGACCGTGGTGACCTCCCCACGGTCGTGGCCATCCATGAACCTATCCCTGTGATCTCCACATTCTAATAAACCCACGACCGTGCCCATCCACCACGGCCGTGGTCTACCCAACCCACCACGACCGTGGTGACCCACCACGGCCGTGCTACTCACAAAATCCACCCAGTTTTCACTGCCTTCCCCATTTTGCCCCTAACTTAACCCTAGACCCCCTAGACTCCTATATATACCTAGCTGGCAGATGGGGCATGAGGTTGGCTACCTTCCACCGCCTCCTAGCTCCCCAAATCGCCATCCACTCCATTCCACTCCAAATCCACCTCAAATCCACTCCATTTCACCATTTCCACCACATAACCCCTCATATCTAAGCCTTCCATCCACCTCCCACCATCATCCCACTCCATTCCATCCAAGAAGAAGGAGGAGGACGACCTACTGCTGCTGGAGAGAGGATTGACAACCACTACTTCGAGCTCCATGGCTACTTCTTCCTCTATCTCCTTTCTTTTTGTGTTTTCCATTTCTATGAGTAGCTAGGCCCCTGTGGGTGGGTTGTTTGGGGGATATTATGTTACTTTGATACCATGTTGGGGGAAAATGACATGTAAACTTTGTAATTCCATTTTTTAATGATTATATTCTATTTCTATCTCATTCTCCATGGATTGCTTGTTGGTTTGTGTGTGAAATCACCTAGGAATTTAGGCAAATTGCTTATATGTGTGAATTTTGGGATTTGCCCCTAGGTCCAATTCTTGGATCCCTAAGTTGCCTCCCATCTTCCTACATCCTAATCAATCTCCCTAAACCTATGTGAGAGATCTAAGTAGCTAGATTGGATAATTCTAGTGCAATTAGCATGGAGCCTTCTCAAGGCTAGAATGTGGGGGAATTGGGGTCCAAAACCCTAATTTCACCTCCCCATTACTACCCTCGGCCCCTAATTGCCCTAGGAATGTCTAATCTAGAAACCTAGACTTGATTAGACTCTAATTGGATTGAACCTAACCCCTAACCCATTTCAGCCTCGTAAGGGTAGTAGGGGGTGTTAGGGACTAGTTCCCCTATACACAACCTAGCATATCCATGGCCAGTTAGTAGCTTAGGTTAATCCATTAGACTCTAACTTGTTGTTTGGTTTGGATAATCTAAATGGAATCATAATTTTCATATGTCACCCCCAACTTAATTGATAAGTTCATACCCCTAAACAGCCCACACATCTCTTTACTGTTTAAAACCCTAGTTTTGTCCTTTCTTAGCTTAGTTAGTTCTTTTCCTGCTTAGTTAGCTTCTTGCCTTGTTCTTGCCTTGTTTATGTTAAATTAGCTCTTTACTTGCTTTCTTGCCTTTCTCTTGCTTGCCTTAGTGTAATTTGCCTTTCCATACCTAGCTTAATCCTTTCTTGCTTTTTTAGCCTTAATCTAGTCTAGGGTTAATGTAGATTTCATTCCTTCCTTTAATTGCTTGCTTGTTTATCCTTAGCTAACAATCAAAATCAACCTTTAAACCCTTAACCCTAGTCTTCGCACTAGGAACCTAGCCAAACTAACCTAGCTCTAGTGCCCCCTCTTTTCCCTGTGGATCGACCCTATACTTGCCACCTTTCTATACTACGACACGACCCCGTGCGCTTGCGGGTGTAGTTGTCTTAGTAGAAGTAGGTGCGTTAGTTCGGTTTATAAATTTCGAAAGTGAATCAACCGTGTGTTCCGACCTCGTGGGGTGTAAAAGCACCACTAGTGGAGACACACCAAGCTTTCTGGCGCCATTGCCGGGGAATAGAGGCGCTCGGCCTAGCTAGTTAGTTTTTCTTTGACTTTTCCTACTGCCCTCATCATTTCTATTCTTTATTCATTACTCTTTGCATTCTTTGTGTATATTGGTTTGCTAACTTGCTTTCTTTTGTTTGGTTGTGCCTTGTGCATGTGACAAGCCACTCGGAGAAGACAAGATGGAAGGCCAAAATGCACAAACCCATCCATTTCCTCCACCACCCTACCTCCAAGGCTACCCTAAGCCTTACACACCTCCACCACCTCCATTGTCGCAACCTTCCCACTACTTCACTTTCCAACCTCAATTCCCTCCTCCACTACCCTACCTCCAAGGCTATCCTAAGCCTTACACACTACCACCACCTCCATTTCCACAACCCTCCGACCAGTTCACCTTCCAACCTCAATTCATTCTACCACCTCCATCACCACAACCCTCCCACCAATTCACCTTCCAACCAGCTCAATGCCCTCCTCCACCTAAAGTCCAACGACCATCAATACCGATGCCACCACCACAACTATCACATGCTCCCCCTACTTCCCATGAGCAAATTGATATGATTGAGACCCCTCTCTTTGGTTCCTATGAAGACCCATTCCTCAAGAGAGAGAAAACCTATGGCATGAGATTTCTGAGGGTCTTAAGGCTGATTAAGATCTATGATGATGATCCCCAAGGAGAGATAATTGCTGAAAAAGACTTATGCAGCTCGCATGACCCTTGGGAGGAAGATCAATCAAGGAAAGCATTTGAGAGGATTGCTTATGATGGGGGTGCAAACATTTTGTTTTTGGACCATGGTTGATGGTGAAAGAACAACAAGCCTGGCTGAAGGCATGAAACTTAGCGCTTGTGGGAGGCAACCCACCTAGGTTTGGGAATTTTTAACCCAACCTCACATTTTTGATACTTTTGCTTTATTTTACACAAACACACACACACGCTTGTGCTTGATAGTTTTCTTTTGAGTTTTGATGATGAGGCAGGTGCTAGACAATAGAGAGAGAGGGTATAGAAGTAGGCCATTGTCTTTAAAGCAAATATGCGGTCGAATAACAAATAAAAATGAAGTTCAAATTTTGAATTTTGAAAACTGAAGAAACAACCCCAACACGGCCGTGGAGCTCGACCACGACCGTGGTGTACTTGGCCAACCACGACCGTGGCCTCCTGCCACGACCGTGCAAATTAATGCATCAATTTGGCCAAAGCTACAGGGTTTTGCAAGATCGGCCACGACTGTGGCAATACGCCACGACCGTGGTGACAAGACAAGGCCACGACCGTGGTCTCACACCGGTCGTGGGAATTATTGCATCAAGTTGGCCGAAGTTACAATGTTTTTAGAAGATTGGCCACGATCGTGGCCACCCGCCACGGCCGTGTTGAAGAGGATTGGCCACGACCGTGGTGATCGACCACGACCGTGGCGATAGACCACGACCGTGGCGATTGACCACGACCGTGGCGAGGGTCGAGCACCAGCCACAGCCGGGTGACCTACATTCTGACGCTTCACACCATCCATGATCTTCACCCTACTATCCCTAAGCTCTAGTTTCATGTTGAGGACAACATGATTCAAAAGTTTGGGATGGTAGGGCGGTATGCACCACCCTATCTCTCTCTTTTAGTCATTTTGTGCCACCTTTGCCATTCAGTTCAGTTTTATTGTTACTGTTCTTTTCATTGCATCTCTTAATGCCATGTAGTTTGCTTTCTTGTCATTTTTGCGTAATTTTCAAAATTTTTGCTCTTTTTCCATGCATTGCATATCATGTAGATTTTTGGTAATTTTTGCATGTTTTAGCTAGTATTTGCATTTTTATTGCTTTAAGTTCAATAATATAGGTTTAGATGTGATTGGAGGCAACTTGGCACCATTTTGGCCAATTTTGCCCAAATTTGGAATTTCTTGTCTAAAAATTGTGTTTTGACCCAATCTCTACTGTTTTGAATTAAAATGTTGACCTTTGACAAATGCAAGTGAATTATCATTGTTTATTGCTAAGTGGTATCAATTCTTGACTTTTTACATGTGCATCACCTCTCTTGTGTTTGTGATTGATTTGGCTAAATTGTGAAGTTGAGCAAGCTTTGAACGCTTAGTGCTTGTGGAATCACTTGTTTGATATATCAATTTCATCTTGTTCATTCATGTGGTGTGATATCTAGGATGAAGTATTGGATTAATTTTCATGCAGGATATCTTATGTGGAGAATCATACATATGACCCCTCTTTGACTCGACTTTTCTCTCACCATCTTCTTACCCCTCTTCCTCATTAAAGGATGACAAAGTGCACATATCAGCCGTGGCCACCTCCAAAAGTTTGGGGTGGCCACATCTCTACCTCCCCGCTTCACTCTATCCACCATATGCCCTATCTACACCAAGGGCATGAAAGAAAATAAAAGAAAAAGAAAAGTAAAAACAAAATAAAAGGATGCTCCTATTTAAGAGCATTCAAATAAAGAAAAGATGAGTGTGTAAAACACTCCAAAAGCTTACCACAACCCTTTCTTCCACTTTCATACCCATCAAGCTAGGAAACATCAAACCTAGCTCATTTTTCCCTTTTACGCAACCATGTGGGTCATTTGGCATGATTTGAAGCATAAGATTAAAAGTATGAAGGTGAAACAACACTCCTAGTCATCTTGGATTAACACCATTATGAAACGGTCTACCCAGAACTACATGAAAGAAATATGGATATCTTATGTATTCTAAGCACTATATTTGAAGTTCATATGCTTTGTGCTCTTTTCATGATTGGTTTGTGAAAGTAGGAGAGGAGAGAGGTGGAATGCATGTACTTAGTCATCTTTGAGCCCATTCAGCAATAATCACCTTTTACATTGCATTTGTCATGTCTTGAATGTGAAACGTTTGTAGAGAGATTGAGTTGGAGCATACTTGAGGACAAGTATGTTTCAAGTTTGGGGTGGTGAATCAGCCCTATCTTAGGGCTTTATCTTGTGTCATTTTGCATTTCAGCCACATCTATACTTGTTAGATTACATGTTATTTCCCCCAATATGCTTATTCATATCAAATGCACTTATGGAGGCTTTTTGCATGTTTTATAGGTACTTTGTCCACTAATTGATGGCATGGAAAGAGGATGGTCCAGTCTAGGGTTTCCTCAGGCTTGGAGGGGCTCAAAATGAGGCCAAAACCACTTCCAACCTACCCCAAGTGGTCAAAGAAAGTTTTGAAGCAATACCCTCCATGGATGATCAAGTTCAAGGCTCAAATGCATGGGAGAGACACCACCACGACCGTGGTGCGACCCTACGGCCATGGTGGACATGCCCCAAGTACAAAAAATCAGTAAAACTCCCAGAAATTGATGAAAATGGCCAAAACGACCGTGGGGATCAACACGACCTTGGCCATAGGTCCCCACTACGACCGTGGTGACCTCCCCACGGCCGTGGCCATCCATGAACCTATCCCTGTGATCTCCACATTCTAATAAACCCACGACCGTGCCCATCCACCACGGTCGTGGTCTACCCTACCCACCACGACCGTGGTGACCCACCACGGCCGTGCTACTCACAAAATCCACCCAGTTTTCACTGCCTTCCCCATTTTGCCCCTAACTTAACCCTAGACCCCCTAGACTCCTATATATACCTAGGTGGCGGCTGGGGCATGAGGTTGGCTACCTTCCACCGCCTCCTAGCTCCCCAAATCGCCATCCACTCCATTCCACTCCAAATCCACCTCAAATCCACTCCATTTCACCATTTCCACCACATAACCCCTCATATCTAAGCCTTCCATCCACCTCCCACCATCATCCCACTCCATTCCATCCAAGAAGAAGGAGGAGGACGACCTGCTGCTGCTGGAGAGAGGATTGACAACCACTACTTCGAGCTCCATGGCTACTTCTTCCTCTATCTCCTTTCTTTTTGTGTTTTCCATTTCTATGAGTAGCTAGGCCCATGTGGGTGGGCTGTTTGGGGGATATTATGTTACTTTGATACCATGTTGGGGGAAAATGACATGTAAACTTTGTAATTCCATTTGTTAATGATTATATTCTATTTATATCTCATTCTCCATGGATTGCTTGTTGGTTTGTGTGTGAAATCACCTAGGAATTTAGGCAAATTGCTTATATGTGTGAATTTTGGGATTTGCCCCTAGGTCCAATTCTTGGATCCCTAGGTTGCCTCCCATCTTCCTACATCCTAATCAATATCCCTAAACCTAAGTGAGAGATCTAAGTATCTAGATTGGATAATTCTAGTGCAATTAGCATGGAGCCTTCTCAAGGCTAGAATGTGGGGGAATTGGGGTCTAAAACCCTAATTTCACCTCCCCATTACTACCCTCGGCCCCTAATTGCCCTAGGAATGTCTAATCTAGAAACCTAGACTTTATTAGACTCTAATTGGATTGAACCTAACCCCTAACCCATTTGAGCCTCGTAAGGGTAGTAGGGGGTGTTAGGGACTAGTTCCCCTATACACAACCTAGCATATCCATGGCCAGTTAGTAGCTTAGGTTAATCCATTAGACTCTAACTTGTTGTTTGGTTTGGATAATCTAAATGGAATCGTAATGTTCATATGTCACCCCCAACTTAATTGATAAGTTCATACCCCTAAACAGCCCACACATCTCTTTACTGTTTAAAACCCTAGTTTTGTCCTTGCTTAGCTTAGTTAGTTTTTTTCCTGCTTAGTTAGCTTCTTGCCTTGTTTATGTTAGATTAGCTCTTTACTTGCTTTCTTGCCTTTCTCTTGCTTGCCTTAGTGTAATTTGCCTTTCCATACCTAGATTAATCCTTTCTTGCTTGTTTAGCCTTAATCTAGTCTAGGGTTAACGTAGATTTCATTCCTTCCTTTAATTGCTTGCTTGTTTATCCTTAGCTACCAATCAAAATCAACCTTTAAACCCTTAACCCTAGTCTTTGCAGTAGGAACCTAGCCAAACTAATCTAGCTCTAGTGCCCCCTCTTTTCCCTGTGGATCGACCCTATACTTGCCACCTTCCTATACTACGACACGACCCTGTGCGCTTGCTGGTGTAGTTGTCTTAGTAGAAGTAGGTGCGTTAGTTAGGTTTATAAATTTCGAAAGTGAATCCACCGTGTGTTCCGACCTCGTGGGGTGTAAAAGCACCACTAGAGGAATCACACCAATGTGTAGCTAGACACCACACATTTTGTTTGGATCTTTATACTGACTAGTAAATCCATTTCCAACCTTGTATGGTGCCTACAGCCTCACATATATAGAGATAGCTTGAAGAAAGGTTGAATTGGACCTTATTGTAATTGTTATAATAAATCTAGTGACCTGAAAGTAAGTTTAAAGGATCAAATATTGAGCTAGGCTTAAGAAATAAGTTTCCATAAGTCAGAGAGTCCATATCCTGGACAAACATGGTTAGGAACTTCTAACTTTCCACTCCTCATATATATTATATGAGAGCATGCTTTTAGAGCATGCACTCAGATCCTCACATTGTTTCCTCACAGGTTTGAAAAACCCTAAGAGAAAATTAGAATGAGACAGAGGGAGAGGAGGAGAATAGGAACTTTGGCCATCAAATGGATATGGTGGAAATGAGTTCTCATAGTCAATTCATTTTGGATGCGGATCTTCACTGGTGTAATGTAAGTAGAGGTGATGATGGAATGATAGATTCTACTTGATGACAGGAAGAGATGATCCACTGGGCATGCAAATCAAGGAGAGGGTCCACAATAGATAGGCAAGACATGCCATAGAGCATGCAAATTCAGATGAAGGTTTCTGTAGTGGAAAGCATGATCCTCCACACATGTGGATGATGGAAAGTTGTGATCCACTAGAAGTGACTTCAGGGTGAATAAAGCCATATGTGTGACATTGGTGTATGTGTAAATTGACAAAGGATTCCTAGAATTTGCAACTTACAATGACCAAAGGTTTTCATGATTAGCCACCAAAAAGTAGTTTTATACACACATCTCAAGGCAACTTCTAGAGTACTAGAGACACCAAAAAGGAGTTATGATTGTTGATCTAGAAAAAAAAATCAAAAGAGAAGTAGATTGGAGGGTCCAAATCTACACCAAGTGTTACAAGTTGAATCATTAGAACCTCTTCCACAATAAGGTATAAACTTGTAAACCTTAATTTGGTTTGTTGCATGAGACAAATCATGCTTGAAGGATTCTTGGGAAAAAATTATTCTGATTTGTTTCTACTCTCAAGATTCTACCAAGATCAACCTCCATCCCTTTGTTGGACACTTTGTGTCCCACCACTATCCCTTTCACTCACCATCATGTGACACTTCTCCAAGTTAAAATATGATTAGTGACCTCACATCTCAATTAAACCCTATCAAGATTGAAAAGAAATAATCAAAAGATTCTCCATACACTAAAAAGTCATCCACGAAAATTATGAGATAACTTTCAAGCATGTCGGAGAAAATAGTAAGAACAAATCATTAAAAAGTTGTTGGGCATTACAAAGGATTAAAGTCATGCTACAACAAGTGAAATTTCCATAAGGCAAGTGAAGGTTGACTTGTCTTGATATTGTGGTTCCATGGAAATCTAGCTATACCCCAAACAACTATCTAAGAAGAAAAAATAATAGAAGTCAACAAGACTCCCAATAATTGGGTCAATGAAGGGTAGGGGAAAATTATCTTTAAGCATGGAGGCATTACAGTGACCATAATCAATGCAAACACACCATCTTGTCACTAATCTAGTAGAAACCAGTTCGTTTGTAGCATTTGTAGTGATAGTTATGCCCTTTTCTTTGGAACTAGTTGAGTCAGACTAACCCATTTATAATATGAAATAGCATAGATTATAACCACAAACATAAGTTTGACTACCTCTTTATTTACCACCTCAATCATGACAGGATTTAATTGCCTTTGAGGTTGTTCTACCCGCTTCACTCCTTCCTCAATGAGGATATTTATTGGCATAAGCTATGAGAGATACCCTTGATATCTAAAATGAACCACCCAAACATAGCTCAATGGTTCTTCAAAACTGCAAGCAATTGCTCCACTTGAAGACTTAAACATGGAGAATAATAATTGGGAGCTTGTGGTTTATTTCTAAGAATGTATACTTCAAATGTGGAGGAAGTGGCTTCAATTCCATCTCAAGAGTAAACTATGAAGGTAATATCAGTAGTGGTGGGCCTAAATCCTCGGAATGTTTTGTATAAATATAAGTTGGTTTCATTAGAAACAAGGCACACTCATCTTGATGATGGTGCCATGTGCAATCATTTAATAGATTCATGAGGCAATCTTCTAATGGGAATTGATCATAGAATGTGTGATGGTAGAAAAAATCACTTTAGAGATTTTTGTTGTGTGAAAGTCATCTTCTGATTCCTTATGATATTATACAGCCCTCGCCAATGAAATTCATTTAACCTATTCCATTATATCTACCTCCAAGGTTCCCTGATATACTTGTGTCATGACATGTGCCACATTTAGAAATGATATCCCTAAGAGGAAAGAGAACTCAAGATGAATGTTCATCCCAACTTTCTTGCCTTTATTAGACTAAATTTACATTTTAATCACCATTTATCTCATAATTTATTTAATGTAGGCTTGCTCTCTCACAATTGTTAATAAATTTATTTTCCCATTATTTTATATAATTTATGGGTTGATTTAATTAAATCTGAGTTTTTGCCACTTTTATCGTGAGAATAACAATTTTGTTAATAAGATTACTTTTGTTTTAAACAGGGATCATTGCAATGTTATAGATTTATTACTAGCCAATCACAATTTAATCAAGGAAAAAAATGCAGCTACATCCATCTATGGCATTTCTTTGTTTACCAAGAAAAGGAATTCATTTACGTGTCATCAAGTTAATTCTTTGACTGGATGCCAAGATAACTAAATGAATAGTTTCCTTAAGATGTTGTCACAATGCAAATTTATTGAAACAATGTGTCAACTAATGGCCATTATTTTTCATGGAAATATCACATCAAATAGTGTAAAGGAATGGTAAGAGTCAAAGTGGCTAGACAATTAATAAATAAGGCCTACCCAATGTATCCTATTGAAATGGTTGCTTGGCCATTAACTCCCTTTATGATTGTCTTTGAATATTGATTTTGGGATAATAATTGCATTAGAAATCCAATGATCATATTCAATGAAAGAACCATCAAGCAACATAACCATCAACTCATCATATCCATCGAAGTAATATGTCAAATTAAAATATCAAGCTACATACATACATTCACATGGTCAATATAGCTATCCAGGGAGAGAGGGATTGGGGCGTGCTTATAAACAAAACAATTAAGAATAAAGCTCGGTCTTGCAAGTCGAATGACTCTTATCATGAATCAACTGACTCGTGCCCAGATGCAGTCCAATTTTTAATTAAGAAGGCCATTATTGTAGTCCAACTCTAGTCAAAGAAGGTCCAGTAGTCACCACCATCACAAAGCCTCATTTCTAGGTTTTTTTGCCCCTCCTTTCTACATATAAAAGGAGGGGGACTCCAAAGCAAATGGAATCATATTCTCCATCACTTTTTCTACCTCAACCTCTGGGATTTCTATTGTAATCTTGTTCCTTTACATTATGTCTGAGTAGTTCTCTTTCAGGGATTGGGGAGTAGCCCCATAGCTTGATCTCAAAATGAGTGGTAGTACCTCCATTATCTTAATGAGCGGATGCTTCCCAAACCTTTTTTGCTAAAATCAAAGGATATATATATAAATACATACATATACATATATATATAAATATATATAGGGTAGAGAAATATTGGATCCTAACAAGAATGAATGCATAAATTCTTGATGCCCTTTTATTGTCTTTTATCTTTCTGATTCATAGTTATTTTTTTAGTTAAAGAGATTATATTGTTGTGGGGACTCTAAGATCTCGGGTCTCAACAAGAATAAATGCACAATCTTTTAATGTGAACACCTGATTTAGATTATAATCTTTCTTTCTATCTAGTAGTCTTTTTTGTCATATCCTATGGTGACGTGATCACCTGACCCAATGATTAGTACCTCAGAATGGGAATCACATATTCTTGATGTGATCAATTGATAGATTTATTTTGGATGGTTGGACAAGGATCCTCATATGTTGTGACCTCTGATTTATGAGAACTCTGGCCTTTTTCTGATTTGTGCTCCCATGGGACACAAATCAACATAATCCTAATTCGATCATTAAAATAAGGAGTTGGATCAGCTAATATAAGAACATGGTTTGTGGTGGTGATCCTCCAGGCCCTCAGTTCTTTATATCTTTAATTAGTTAAATTTAATTTCTATAATTTTACTTCATGTTTTAGCATAATCAAACTCTCAACAAATCAAATTTTTCCTTCTTATTCGTGTGATTGGATTTGGATATCAATCACCCTTTTGGTATCTCTTGGGATCGATACCTTACTATACTAAAGTTGATTTGTTATTTGTAGCAAGTTAATAACCTATTAAGAAGGTTAAACTCTAGGAGTTTTCCTAGTGATTTGTTCTGTGTGCAACGTCACACATCAAATTTGGCGTCGTTTCCAGGGAAGACCACATTATTTTCTTATTCAAATCGCTTGTATATATTTCTCTATTTTATTTATATTTTTTAAGTTTTATAATTTTAACTTTATTCCATAATTTTATCTTGTTTCATATTTCCTTACCTTGTTCATAATTTCTAGACTTGTTCTATAATTTTTTGGTGTTGCTTTATAATTCTTAGTCTGTTCTATAATTTCTTTTCATAGATTTTCATAATTTATTGTGCCTACTGATTCCCATTCCGGTAGTGTATCTCCTCCTTTTATTGAGTTTCCATTCCAATAATATTGCCTTCTAGTTTGTTTAGTAATTTTAGTTTCTTTGTCATTTTTACTTTTATCTACAATTTTTTGCAGTCTTGTTTCATAATTCTTAGTTTTTCAGTAATTTTTTATTTCATTTCTTTCTTTTTTAGATCTTTGTAATTTATTTTTAAAAATTCCTATTGAGACCCATTCTAGTAATGTATCCCCTCCTTCTACCGTGTTTGCATTCTAGTAGTACTGTTTTCTATTTTGTTTTTTAGTTTTTAATCTTGTGTATTATTTCTTACCTTATCTTTGTAATTTTTAATTCTTTTGTAATTTCTAGTTAAATCCTTAACCTATTTTGTAAAATTATTTCTTTTCATAATTTTTAGTTTCTTCTAGTTTAGATCTTTTTCCTTTCTTTCTATCTTCTTTTTGTAATTTACTTCCTCAAAAATAAAACCTTTCAAATGTAGTGGTTAACACATTATGGTTCACAATGTCAATTATGTGGTTATTAAAACCATACATCACTAGATTTTCTAAATGTATCCCCTCATACTATAGTGGCACTTTGTAATATTGAGTTTTCCTTCCAAGATGGATATTATGAAAATTATAATCCACAGGATTCTGAAGACAATTATGATCAATAATGCTACACGTATCAGTCTAGGGATGTTATGACCAAGAATGTTATGAGGGGTATGTTGAGGATAACCAACAAAATATTGGGTATATGAACCTTATTGTGAAAGCCAATATATTCCTCCACAGGAGGAGTGGATTAAATATCAGAAAAATAGTAGTAGAGCAATAGGAAATATTAGAAAATCTCAAGCCACGTTAGCTACTTTACTAGAGTCCCAATGGAAGGAACCCGTAGAGAAGTTAGAGAAGTATAAAAAGATTTTTCCCAAGGATTACGATGGTGATCTTATGTTTATGTCATTTATGTCAGATTCTACTGAAATTGCATAGACCAGTATTCGTAACCTTCAAAAAATGAGCATACAATTATTTTGACCTTTCCACTAAAAGTTTTATTACTTGTGTATGAAAAGTCATAGCAAGGGTGTCGCCCTTATCCTGGAGCTCCAAAAACTTCTCCTATCATTGACATAAATGCATATTTTATTATTGACCAATTCACTTGGGATGAACCCATTCTGGATAATGAACCACCACATTCCACAATAAATCAATATATATTTCTAGAGAAAGGCTTCCTCATCAAGAGCCTAAGACTCCACCACAATCAGTTTCTTTTTTACATACGTCTGATCTAGATGGGGAGCCACTACCACTTGAAGAAAATCTCATGCCCCCACTCCTTGATTGTAAAGATGATATTCCCATTTTATTTCCTCCTAAATCCTTGGGAACATATTTCATAGAGAAACTTGAGCCGCACGCTATATCAACAAGGAAACCCACTAATCCCATTAACCACATTGTTGATTGCATGGTTTTTTAGAAGAGCAAAAATATTTATGATGTTGATTTAAATATAATTGTTCCTTTCATATCAGCACCACTTCTCCTATATGTAGATCAATATGACAAGGGGAAACAGATCCAGATCCTCCGTTTGATCCTGCATATATGACACTAGATGTGCTCCCAGCCCGACACCCACCAATCTACCCTGATCTACATTCATTATCAACACTTCCTTTACGGTTGAAGGAAGATACATGGATACCATTAAAGGGACTATGAGGCAAAAGGCAATATTAAGGCCCCTTTGAGTTTCCACGACCACACAAGGATCGGGTGCACTGTGAAGTTTCACTAATCAAGGTTCCAGTCCGCATAGTCCGCATACACATTCTATTCAGTTGGACATTCTTCAAGCTATGATGTCCCCTTGGTGATTTCTACACTTTCTCCCCTCCAATTTGAATTTACATTTTACTGGGGCGAGAAAAATTTTAAATTTGGGGTTAAGGTGTGTGGTACATACTCATTCCACCTAGTCTATCTTAAAATTCTAACAATTTCCTTTATTTTATGTAGTTTAGCTTTAAATTTTTCCAAAAACAATCTTTCATTATATTTGTCTTATATCTAATTGGTTAGGCCTTTATCTAGTTTTCCATTGTGATATGCATGTTCATCAATATACCCCCTGAATGATGCAACTTCTTTTGTAATATAAATTATAAAATATGCCATTGATAGAAATTTTCCTGTAACCTAGGATCTTAATTAGCACCATTCCTTAGAAAAGATTGCAAGCTGTAGAGGACTGACATGATTAATAAATAATGCTTCCCTATCTAGAGTTATAGATTAACTTGAAATTTTCTTGATTTTACATAACTCAGGATTAATTGACCCAATTTATGATACTCCCAATGCGCTTAGATTTAAAAGTGAGTTGCACAAAGAGCAATCTTTTCCACACTTATTCCATCACCTTCTTATCTCTCCATCTGCAAAAAAATGCCAAAGTGCCAAAATCTTAAATTTGGAGTGGCACCCTTCCCCCTCTTTCTTTTCTTCCATACCCCTTTGCAATTAATTGGGGTATACCATAAAAAGATGGAAATAAGCACAAAAAATATGGTCAATGTAACTGTGGTACATAAATAAAATGATCTCAAGTCGAACAGAGGAGACATCATTCTTCTTCCATACCCCCTTCACTTTATTTTATACCCAGGAGAAAAATACATAAACCCCAACCAATGAAAATAAGCCTTGTCCTTGTGCAATGATTTTTAAGAATATGTGGTAGTCTAATAACAAAGGGAATATGAAATCCATTTTATTGTGGGTCTTAAAATGGAACCAAGTTATAAATAATCTTGAAGTGGGGAATATAAAAATTATTTTCCATGAATGTAGAAATTCATAGTTGCTTGTATAAGGTGGAAGCACTCGAGTAGTGTTATATGAGACAGGATAGTAGGCCAAAACTATAATGTTATTGTGTTTTTAATTCAAAGTTGCTTGAGAACAAGCAACGTTTAAGTTCTGGGTATTTTGATGAATGAATATTTATCCCAATTTTGATGCATTGCTTAGACCAAATTTGCATTTTAATCACCATTTTGTCCCATAATTCAGTTAATGTAGCCTTGCACTCCCACAATTGTTAATTCATTGGTTTTCCATCATTTTATACAATTTATGGGCTGATTTAATTAATTCCAATTTCCAGTTTTCTAGTGAGAATTACAATTTTGTTAATAACATTACTTTTATTTTATGCAAGAATTGTTGTAATGTTATTGTTTTATTAGTAGCCAATCACAATTTCATCGAGTAAAAAAAAAGGCAATTACAACCATCTATGGCATTTCTTTGTTTATCAAGAAAAGGAATTCATTTACGTGTCATCAAGTTAATTCTTTGACCAGATGCCAAGATAACTAAATGAATAGTTTCCTTAAGATGTGGTCACAATCCAAATTTATGGAAACAAAGAACCAACTCATGGATACTATTTTTCATGGAAATATCACATCAAATAGTGTAAAGGTGTGGCAACTGTCAAAGTGGAAAGACAATTAACAACCAAGGTTGACCCAATTTATTCTATTGAAATGGCTTCCTAGAAATTTACTTCCTTTATGATTGTCTTGAATATTGGTTTTTGGATAGAAATTGTGTTGGAAATCCAGTGAGCATATTTAATGCACACACAATCAAGTAATGTAGCCATCAGCTCACCAAATCCATTGAGGCAACATGTCAAATATAAATATCGATCTACATGCATGCCTACTAAGCACATGGGAAAATATAGCTATCCAGGGAGCGAGACACTGTGACATGCTTTCAAGAAAAGCAATTAAGAATAAAGCCCAATCTCAAGAGTTGATCGACTCTGATCACGAGTCGACCGACTCACACCTAGATCCCGTTAAATTTCAAATTAAGAAGGTCATTATTGTAGTCAAACTTCAGTGAAAGAAGATCCAACAGCCACGGTAATCACAAATCCTCATTTCTAGTTTTGTGTTGCCCTCCTTGATCAACTCTTAAAGGAGGATCATACTTTGAAGTTATAACCCAAAACCTTTAAGGACCCCGCAACTTTATTATGGGGTCGAAGTAGATATATGGGTCGAACACAAGGATGTAGGTACGTTTAGGATGTTTAAGATCTCACTCTTAAGTTAGATAATCCAATCTGATAGTCGATAAAAGTATGAAACTTGAACTAGTCTAGCAAAATGTCATGAAATAAAACAAAACAAAGTAAAGAAAACAAATTAAAGTCCGCATAATTCTATTAATCAATGAGAAGGAGTCCCTGGTTATGTAACGACAAGTTAGGAAGTTTATGCACCCACTTTTGGGATAGAAAACCTTCAAACACCCCAGCAAGAAACCTACATCCAAACATAGTACTTACTACTGTATTTGTTCCTGTGGGATCATCTCACTCACTTTCACATAGCATGACTAAAACCCATCAATGATATGAGACCTCTCTTGAGGATGACAAATCAACACCACATAATATTTGAGATACCCTCTCAGGTCTAGAATATTATGAGATGCTTAGAACAGTTGTGATCTATGCAGAACCTGGTAGTGGGCCCGACCGTGCGTGCGGGACTGGTCCCAACCGTTCCCAGGTATACCGTTCTACACATATCACCTTGAATCATCTTCTTTTCAGATTCTGATCCAAACTACCTTCTCTTATCTATTTCTATAATAATTCTCTAGATATAGGAAGAAATAATAGTTCAAGCAAGAAAGAGAACAACCAAACTAGCAATCATAACAAGAAAGAGAAGATAGAATAGAAAATGTGCTAGATCTAAAATAAAACTACTTTCTTAAGGTAAAAATACATAACAATGCCCAAAATAGGCTACATAACCAAGAAGGAGCTCAAATAGCAATGGAAAGACATAGTTGGCACCAAACAAAGATGTAAGAACATCATTTATACAGAAACTAAAGAGAACAATAGAAGAAAGGAGGGGAAGAAGAGATTTAGCCCATACATGAGAGGTAGATCTCGCTCCTTAGCATTCATATGGGTTGTATCTCATCGTTGAGTTGTCCTCGTTAGTCTTCTGAAGTCCTTGGATTCCTTTCTCCTTGATATTTCCCCAAACAGTAGTTTGGTGAGTGTATGGAGGTGGAAGATGGTTGGGAATGGTAGGAAGTGGATGAATGGTGGTGGAAAATGATGGTATATGGAAGCAAACTGATGATACATGCATAGGATGAACACCTCAGCCTTTTCACACCTTAGCACTCTCCCACAGGACTCTGTGAACATAAAAATCTATGAACTAAAATGTGTAACCAAAACATATTGAAACCCCTCTCCAGGTGGCGAGGGGTTGGTATTTATAGGTGAAGGCAGAGTGTATGTGATAAGTGGTCATGATACCTATCTTGGGTGCTACCCCAGTCTCATCCCAACCATGCTGGGTGTAGCGGTCGAGATATGTCTCCATTAGGATGGATGTCAGGGTCGAGACAGTAGTCGTGGTTGAGATGGTTGATGGCTCTTGTCCTTGGCCCGGCTGTGCCAGGTTTCTCAGTCGTGGAGGATGTAGCGATCACGATAAGTGTAGCAGTCATGACAATCTTTGTTGTGGTTGTGGTTGTAGTGGTCATGAAGCTCTATAGTAGTCACGAGGAGTGTAGCGATCACTACACCTTGACCTTGGCACGACCATGTTTGGCTTGGCACAGTCATGCCAAGCATAGTAGTTGAGATAGTGTAGCAGTAACAACCCATGTAGTGGCTGAAACTCCTTTGTAGTGGTTGCGGCCCTTTGTAGAAGTCATGACCCTTTATAGCGGGACATGACCTTGATCCTTAGGGACAAACCCAGCCCCGGGGTGGGGGTGTGTTACAGGTGGTTGATGGGCCCACGTTGATGAACCTTTTGATTGACGAAGATGCTATCTAATAAGTTTAGGAGCGGGACCACCATCTCCTAAGATGGTGCGTGTGATGCTTGTGGGGTAGAATCTGGAGAATTGATGTATTCTTGAGTTTGGTGCCTATAGGCCCAAAGTTTGCTAGTTGAACAACTCTATCTATAAAAACATATAAATTACTAAAAGATAAGAATCTATGGTTATTTTGTCCATGGTACGACAGTAATGACACATAATCATGAATAAACGCTTAGCATAAATGCCTAAATTAGGGTGTTATCACTCCTTTCTCCCTATAAAATGAGGGTGTACTCCAAAGCAAAAGGCATCACATTATCCATCACTTTTGCTATGTCTTCCTATGAGATTTCTATTATAGCCTTGTTCCTTTACATTACATTTGAGTAGTTCTATTCAGAGGCATGGGGAGTAACCCCAAATCCTGATCTGTAAGTTAGTTTTATTAACTTCATTATCTTAATGAAAGGATGTTTCCTAAGTCATTTCAGCTTTGATCAAAGGATATAAATACATTCTTGTTAGGGTACTAAGATCTCAGATCCTAACAAGAATGACTGCATAAATTCTTGACGCATTTTTATGACCTTTTATCTTTCTAATCCACACTTGTTTTCTAGTTAAAAAGATTAATTTTTTTGTGGGGACATTGGGATCTCAGGTATCAATAGGAACAAACACATAATCCTTAGACATGAACACTTGATTTAAATTATGATATTTCTATCTAGTTGTCTTGTTTGTCATATCCTTTGGTGATGTAATCACTTGACACATGGGTTAGAACCTCAGAATGGGAATCACATATTCTTAATGTGACCACCTGATAGATTTATGTTGGATGGTTGGACTAGGATCCTCAAACACTGTGACCTCAGGTTTGAGATAAGTCTAGCCTTTGTGTGATTCATGCTCCCACGGGACACAAATCTATATAGTCATGATTCTATTATTAAAATAATAAGTTCGATTGGCTAATGTAGAAATATGGTTTTCGATGGTGATCCTCCAAAACCCCATCTCTTTCTCTCTTTGATTAGTTAAATTATATTTCTACAATTTTACTTTTTGTCCTTAGCATAATCAAAGACTCAAAACAATGATTTTTTCTTTCTTGTTCTTGTGATTGGATTTGGATCTCAACCACCCCTTTTATGTCTCTTGAGATCGATACCTTACTATACTAAAAGTTTTTTTGTTGTTTTCAAAAAGTTAACAAACCATTTATAAGGTTAAACTCAAGCATTTTCCTACTAATTTGTTGTGTGTGCAATGACACACATCTCCCCATTATTAGAATGTTGAATGATGTGACACGTTTCTTTCTTATTTACTTGTTGTTGTTGGTCAGAATAATTTTTTTCAAAATGATCATTATTAATTCCCACTGTTAACCAGCCTCTTCTCACTTCCAATATTGCATCTACTGTGGCCTACAATGACCTGGCGAAAACCAACTCATTGTCATAGTCATAATGCATTTCCATGACTACAAATTTGCTAAAAAATGATTTTTTCTACCTTCACTTGGACATTGTCACATGTGCCTAATGGTCTCAGAACTAAACTATATGCCCAACTTAATTGTCATATTTATTTTTTTATTCCCTGAGCTCAATCTTCTTAAATGTAGTCAATAGCATCAAGTGTATTCTTTCTCATGAATCACATAGTGCTTTCCCAAACTTCATACTTCCAATGAAACAGGGTAAGTTAAATAACCCATGGTTGTCATTTCTATGAAATCTTCCTCTAGTTTGATTCACTAACTTCTTCAAAAAATGCAACATATAAATAGAAAATCCTTCTCTTCTTGTTGATGATATCTTTTAAGAACTTTATGTAAGAAGGAATTTGTTTGATGGCATCAACTAGTGGTAGGTTGATATGAAGATTTACGAAGACATCATGGAACTTCTTGAAATTCATATCAACCTTTGGGTCTTCCAAGCTATTGAGAAAGGGAACGTATATCACAATATTGTGTTGGTCTGGAAGAACATATGCCTCCTTCTAGGTTTTGGCTTCTCCCATGTCCTCCTCTTACATAATTTTTTTTCCTATGGTGTTATTTCTACTGGGTTCCCAGAAGAAGGCTTTTCTGTCAAAATTACACTATCATATGTGGGTTCATTTGACTCTAGCCTCAATTCCTTGTCGCTATTCACCACTTTACCACTATGCATAATGTGTTCTTTGTCCTAGTGATTATTCTGTGGGACATTGGTGTTCCCTAGAAATTATTGTTGCGTAGGATTTTTCATTGTCGTCGCATCCATTTCTATCTGGGACATTTGATTTTGCAGATTGGGATTTTGTATTCTTAATTTTGTTGTTCTCTCTTTGATTGGTTCAGATATGCCTCATTCCTGGTCATGATTTTACCCTATATGTCTTCCAACCTGTCCATCCTACTAGGGCCTCTTTCTTACTAATTTTGTTCTATAATGTTATCTTAATGAGGTGGATGTTGTTGTACCTATGATGGTGCATGTTGAAAATTATTTGGGATCCTTCCATTAAATTTAGAATCCCCACACCTTGAAAACTCATTGTTGATTGTATTGTATGACTATCGCAAGTACATACACTCCTCTTCTTAACTCCATATGAGGTTTTGGCTTTCTAGTCAAGCTATATGAGCATTAAGTTATATGACTTCCCAAGACTCTGTTGCACTTCTAGTTGATGATGGTAGTTTGTGTTCCTTCCCCCAAGACTATTTCCTTTCCCTTTTCTATTAAGGAAGAATCCCACTCAGGAACTGTCCATAATAGTTCTCTCCTCTTTAAGCATGTTGTAATAAAATGTATTTTCTTGGGCAAATAAGTCTATCACGTGATGACATACTTTTCTCAACATGTTTTGGAACCTCTCTCGTGCCTCATAGTAGGATTTTTTTGCATGTTGTTTAAAATTATAGAGATTTCCTACCAACTCATCAGTCCTCTAAAAGCATCTATAATGTTATCCAATGTATCATTGAATCATGAGGGAAACTGAGGAACCATATTTTTTCTTTGTCTGCCAGAAATTATGAGATCAAATTTAGGTATGTAACTATTGTTGGAACCCTTTCAAGATTCAACACATCACATCTCTTCAAAAAACTATTAATATGCAACATTTTGTCCTCATTGGTGTGCCTATGAAACAACTATGCTTTAATCAATGCTATGATCCATGAATCAATTTTGTAAGTACCAACATTCATGTCTTGGTTTCTAATAGGTCTCAGTTGAGCTATCCTCAGAGATGATTTGATACTCTCCCATATTTTCTATTACTTGTCAGAACCTTAAAAGTCTTCCACTTGATCATCCCTATTCAATGAAATGTCTACTACATTTTTGTTTTTTGACAAAGAAGGTTCTCAGATGAATCCTCAAACTCACATGCTTTATGCAACATGTCCTCTTGATCTTCATAGCAGCCTCCAGAGTTTTTTGTCCAAGTATTTACCATGAACCAGTAACTGAAAATGAAATTATTCAATGTAACAACACCAAATACTATTGGTGGAAAAAAATGATTTATCAATAATGTTCTACTCAATGGTGCTAGAGTGGATGGTCTCAACATTCTTAATGTTTGTGTTGTCGATTCCCCAACAATGACGTCAAAAACTTGACACATGAAACGTCTATGTAAACACAAGTGCATGTGCTGTAATATAGATCAAAAGAGACCCAAGTTGTCAAACTCAAGGAATCATAAACTAGAGAATACTATTAACTAAGAACCAATCAACTAGGTCCAACGAAAGTGAGGATTGAAAGTTATAAAACTAAAGACAAGAATTTTGGAAAAACTAAATTATGGGTGGTTTTAAATAATATTTAAAAACTCCTAGAACTTATGGTTTCACTATGATGCATGAAACAAATGAATAATCCTTATATATAATCAATTTCCATTAATATTAACTAGAGACATGTAGCTGACATTATCCACTCCCATAGCATAACACACTACCTAGATAAGGTAAAACCCCACTCCAATTGTAGTTTAGGAACATAATATAGGTGAATAATAATTTCCTATGGGTTGTTCTCTCATAGATATTAGCCCTCTCCAGAGGCACACTATTATCTATGTGAAACTATGACTTTTCTAAACTCTAACCCCTCTCCCAAAGCAATTAGAAATCTAACGCCTTGATTATGTTCATCAAGGATAAACAAATCAATATTTAGATCATAACTTCAAGTTTCATATAACATAAATTAGATTATAAAATCATTGAAATTAATTACAGCAATGCGCCAGACTAATCCAGGGTCTTAGGAAAAGAAGGGTTTAGACCCACTTGTTTGTTGTCAGATCATTGCGAAAAGAGAAAGAGAAAGGAAGCATCAAAACACTAAAGGAAAATCCATGGAGAAGCCGTCCCAAATATCTCTTATAATGAACATCATGATCAGTAGCTTTTCATCTATAAATTCATCATCCAAAAGTCCCAAGATTGTCTGATGGTGGCAATATCCTTCATCTCCACTCCCTCGATGTTTTCGTATAAAGTGTATGTGATAATCCTCTTCTGGAAGTCCTCCTTAGTTCATAAATGGGGACCAAGCCTTGCTTAATTTGCAGTTGATAGAATGAAGAAAATATAGATCTACATTAAATCATACTTGCTCGGTACTATTGAGAGGGTGCTAGTGGAACCAAGCCTATAAGTCATTTTTCTAACTTGTGCTCTATTGGTACTATGACAGTCCTATTGATAGCACTGAGTTGTTTCATGTGGGTGTCTGGATGTTGAATTTGGTGTCACTAACACTGCTTTTGGTAGCATAGACTTAATTAATATGCTTCCCTTATTCTCTCTGGACTTTAGGTGTATCTCAGTGGCATTGAGTTGATGTTCGATAGCACTACATTTTGTCTCCTTGTTCTGCTCTTAGTTGTAGGATGTTGGTACCATCGACAAGCATGTTGGTGGCACCCAATTGATCAATCAAATTCATTTTCCTAGTATAAGAGGAACAATGCCATAAGTCTAAGCAATTAATAATACAATCATGTATATTGATAGAAATAGATGATAATTGATGCATAAGTGATTCACATGCTAGTAAGTAGAAATGATGCAGATACATATCCATACGAGAATAAAAGTTCTTAAATATCCACAAAATAGCGTGTGAAAAGAGACATAAAATAAATGCATCAATTACATTCTTGGAGCATCCAGTATAAACAATCCATTTGTCATTTACCTATAAAACATGAAAGGCCAGTTCCCTTTTAAACCTTTTGGGACTGTGATTAGTTTGGGAACCCAAAACTATGTTGTTGTTGGTTCCTTCTTCTGAAAAGGACAAAAAGAAGAATCATCAACATATTTGTTACAAAAAGTGCAAACAACTATATCCATGGAACTCGATGATTATCAATGGAAAATTGGTTATCCTTTGCCTTTATTTTTATTAATCCTTGGTTACCATCATATCCAATACCATGTAAACCAACTTGTTGGGTAGAAGGATCGAGGATTTCATTCAGATTCTTACTAACCTTAATAAAAAATTTCAAAGACGCTCTAAGAAAATGTTTATCTTGGTTAAGAGTAGAAATCGTCCAAGATTAGTTAATTTTATCATCTCTAGCATGTGAAGAAAAAATCTCTAAATAGAGAGCTTTATCCATATAAGAATATTTCTCAACAGTAAGAGCATCAATCCTTTTACTAGTCAAGATAGTTGTAGAATATAAATCATTATCCATAGTAATCAACCTAGCATTTTTAGATTTAACGGTTGATTCTCATTAAGATATATTTCATTTTCATCACTAAATCAATAGACTTTCACAATATAGATGTTGTTTTATATCTCTGCACCATTATATCTTAACTCAAGATCAGTGTTAACAACTTTGAGATCATATGTGTTCTCTAACAAGAAAATCTCATTATTTTCAAACTCATCCTTCTCAACAAAAAAATCATGTATAATTCTAACAAGTTCCATTATTGTAGATTTGCACATATTAAGAGAGGAACGAGTAGAAGGAGTAATATCATTTAAATATTCTTTTGAAACTTCATTCAAATTTATCTCACTTACCTCATAATTCTCATTTTATCTTTCCATGACATAAATGTTGCATTCATCTTCATTATTTGGGCTTGAGTTGCTAGAAGATTGGGAAGGGTCCCAAGGGGCATATTGAGCAATTCCATTACCCTTTATTTCCTTTATATCATTCCTCTTTTGATTTCCTTCCTTTTGACTTTCTTTTCTCTTCTTGTGTTTGATCTTGTGGTGATGATTCTTCTTCGCCTTTGGGCATCCATCTTTCACGTGGCCCTATTGAACACACTCATAACAATGGGAAAAGGAGGAGAATGACTTGCTGATGTATGGTTTGTCTTTGGTATACATGACTTCTTCATCACTGGAGGAGGAATATTCAATTAATGAATATGGTTGAGCTTGACATTGACCTTGAGCTTCAATTTGAGGTTTAAAGATTGAGCTTCAGTGAATATCCTAAGACTGAGCTTGATCTTAAGTTTTCCTTCCTTTTATGGGAGGATTCTTCCATTTCTTCATTATCCCTAGTGTTTAGCCTCACTTCATAGTTTGGAGGTTACATATGAGATCTTCCACTAGGATAAGTGTGAGGTTTGTATACTCCTCTACACCTTTATGTCCCAATCGTGAGAAAGATAGTACAAGATCTTGGCACATACATTTTTGGATTCCATATTCCTTCCAAGAGACACAAGATCATTGATGAGAGTGTAACTTTTTCAGTACATTTTGATTATAGACTGTCTTTCTTAGATAGAATATCTCAAGTTCGTTAGTGAGCATGTTGATCTTGGACCCTTTTGTGGGGTTTTGTGGAGGAAACATGCACGGCGGGAGAAACAAAATAAAATATATTTCCACGCAACCCGCAATAGGATCTCGTCAACAAAAACATAATCAAAAAGAGTGTTCATGGGATATACCTTGTCGCGGAACATGTCCCGTGACACCCCGCTGCACAATAGTGTATAATGCTCCTGAATTACATGGATAGTATTTCTCTCCCATCCTCCAAATGTGTCGTAGGAAGTTATGATGGTGCTCCTCTCATGCACTGATCTACACCACTCGTAGCTTGTATAAATGGTCATTGACGTCCTTAGAATGTAGGCATCTCAGCATTTGTGTCTCTATTTCATCCACACATATGGATTGGAACTCCACGTCGCGCTTCCTAAGTTGAAAGGAAGGATTAGCCTTTGTGTGATGACATGCTAGCATCACGGTACTCTCCTTTCTCTCCTGAGGAGAGTGATGGCTAGAGTTTATGTACGTGAGTGTAAACTAAAAAATCACTCTAAATATCTGGTAAAGACGTCAGTTGTCAAGCCCCTTTAAATAGGATACGAAAGGAAGTAGGATTTCCTAAACCCTTCGGTAAACATAAATATTGTATTAATTAAAATGTTCATGGATTAATTAGAATATTCTAGAATTGATTAATTAATCATATTAATTGATTAATTAATATCTGACTCCATGCAATCACTCAGTATGGCTCTATGGGCATACACACCAACAAACTCCCACTTACACTTAGAGCCAGTCACTCCAATTAATTGGCTCAAACATTTTAATATATTCCAATATTATTCTAATGGATTACATAAACATTTTAGTAATCAATGTGATTTGAAACAATTCCAATCAAATCCACAATTATACTCCTATTCCAACACATCCTATGTGTGTGACCTGGCAGGCTCCAAATTACGTTGGCAGTGATAAGCAATGATTGGTATCTAGCAAGACTTCATTGCCACCCAAGTAATTGGATAAGTTGGAGAACAACTTAACCTATCATTCATGACTAGTGTTACAGTGATTGTATAGGTCCTTTGTCATTGATATCCAGATTGAACTCGAGTCATGGAAACATCATCCTCTTTAATGTTCAATCCATGTTCCTTGAACTAGAGTAGACTGTCTGAGATATATGTAAGCTCAATATCAAACTCTCATAGGAAGGGGAAATTCCATCAACATCACTCACAATCATCGCTATGCGTCACAGTGCACCCATGCACCATAGTTATGGCAATCCTTATTTAGGACCACAATGAATGATGTCAAAGTACAACGAATGACATGTGATAAGTATAGTGACCTCAAGTCTAAGAACCACAATCACCACCATCACTATGAGATGTGACTCTAACTACCAGTCATGGTATCCATGTGTCACTCTCAAGGTGGGTTTGTCTGATACACTATTCTCTAACAAGTATCTATGTATTTGGTTTGATATCTCCATATCATGGCTAATGAGATTCTTCCATCAACCAACATACATTCTAATCTTATGTGTTATTGAGGTCTATGGATATTTCCACCATAACAAATGATTAGGGACTAAATAAGAATACATACTCCTAGCATACATATGATCTCACTGTTTAGGTCATCAATCCGAAAACATGTGTCATTGAGTATATTATTTTGTAGACATCTATAAGTTTTGTGGTCATCTCACAATATAAAACACAAACATAAAGATTGGAAACTTGCCTTTATTGATATGATCAATATAGTATTACAAATCATTTACATAGTATCCCGTTACAATCATCAAATGATAGTCTCTATGGGCATACATACCAATAGTCTCTCACTTGCACTTATACCCAATCACTCATAAATCTCAATCCAAGTGATCGAACAAGGCTGTCATGTTTTTGTTGTGAAAGTGCTTTTGTGAGAGAGTCAGCCACATTGCTTTTTGTAGGTACTCTGCAAATCTTCACATCTCCTCACTATAAGATATCTTATATGAGATGGAACCACCATAGAATATGTTTGGAACGCTGGTGAGATCTTGGTTCTTTAGCATGTGCAATTACTACATTGTTGTTGTAAAACAACTCAATTGCATCACTGGCGCTTGGAACCACTCCAAGTTCAGAAATGAACTTCCTGATCCATACAACTTCCTTTATAGCATTAGATGTAGAAATATATTTGGCCTCCATTATAGAATCCACAACTGTCTCTTGCTTGGAACTCTTCCAGCACACAGCTCTGTTGTTTAGGGAAAACACAAATCTAGGTTCCGATATATAGTCATCTTTATCAGTTTTGAAGCTAGCATCGGTGTAACCATTTACCACGAGCTCTTCCTAGCTATCATATACCAAGAATTGATTCTTAGTCCTTCTCAAGTACTTTAGGATGTTATTTATGGTTGTCCAGTGACATCCACCTAGATCTGACTGATACCAGCTCATCATGCTCAAAGCAACGACACATCAATATGAGTACATAACATCACGTACATGATAGATTTAATTGTTGATGCATATGGAATCTTACTCATGCACGCCTGTTCATCACATGAACTAGGACATTGGGCTTTATAGATCGTAACCCCATGGTACATGGGAAATTTACCTCTCTTAGAACCCTCCATGCTAAACCTCTTTAGCACCTTGTCAATGTATGTGCTCTGGCTTAGGCCTAGAAGACTTCTAGATCTATCTCTATAGATCTTGATTCCTAGTATATAGGATGCTTCGCCTAAATCCTTCATAGAGAAGGTCTTCCCCAGACAAGCTTTTACTATCTGAAGAGTAGGGATGCCATTTCCCATCAATAGTATGTCATCCACATACAATATGAGAAATACAATTGTGCTCCCACTAACCTTTTTGCAAACACAAGGCCCATCTTCATTTTGGCTAAAGCCAAACTTTTTGACAACTTCATCAATACATAGATTCCATCTCTGAGGTGCTTGCTTAAATCCATATATTATCCTTTATAGATTAAATACTTTATTGTCTTCCTTCAGATTGATAAAACCCTCAAGTTGTGTCATGTACACATCCTCGAGTAAATTCTCATTAAGAATGATGTTTTAACATCCATCTACCAAATCTCCTAGTCATGATAAGTTGCAATGACAAGCATGATCCTGATGGATTTAACCATGGCAACTAGTGAGAAGGTCTCATCATAATCAACACCTTGAATTTGATAGAATCCTTTCACAACCAATCTACCTTTATAGGTTTGAACATTTCCATCCATGTCAGCCTTCTTCTTGAAGACCCACTTGCACCCTCTGGGTTTTACCCCTTCGGGTGGATCCACCAAGATCCATACCTTTGTGTACATGGATTCTATCTCAGATCTCATGACTTCAAGCCATTTCTCATATTTTGATCCCTTAGTAGCTTTTAGATAGGAAGTTGTCTCATCTACTATGCCCAATTCGTCATTGTGTCTTGAGTCACGAATAATCCAAATTTCTTAGGCTTGAGTTGTCCTACTAGACCAACCATGTTCCTGCATTACATTTGGAACTTGAAATTACACAATAGTTTGTGATTCTTCATGTTACTTATGTACCTCCTCAGGTTCTATACTTTCTTGTTGATCCCAAACTTCTTCGAGCTCTACATTCCTCCCACTGATTCCTTTGGAAATAAATTCCTTTTCAAGAAATACAGCAAGCCTAACAACAAACACTTTATTGTCAGTTGGTGTGTAGAAGTAGTATCCCTGAGTTTCTTTGGGGTATTCAACAAAATATCAATTTTCAGATTTAGGTACAAGCTTTTTGGGAAATTGTTTCCTAACATAAGCTTCACATCCCCAAATCTTTAACATAGACAAATTGGGACGATTCTCATTCCATATCTCATATGGTGTCTTTTGTACCGATTTAGAAGGTACATTGTTAAGTGTAAATGTTGCGGTTTCAAGAGCATATCCCCAGAACGATATTGGAATTGATTGTACTATATCTAACAATGTAGATTCCTTTTTTCTAACACACCAATAAGATGTGGTGTACCAGGTGATGTCCATTGTGATACAATACCATGGTATCTCAAAAGGTCCTTAAATTCTTGGTTTAAGTATTCACCACCTTGATCAGATAAGAGTGCTTTAATAATCTTGCCAAGTTCCTTCTCTATTTCATTCATAAAAGTCTTAAACATTTCAAGACTTGTGTTTCATAACATATATATATATATATATATATATATATATATATGTATATATATATATATATATATATATATATATATATATTGCCATGCCTACTGAGGTCATCAGTGAAGGTAATGAAGTATTGATAGCCTCCTCCAGCATTTGATCTAAAAGGTCCACATACATCAGTATGTATGTGTAACACCCCTCCTTAGGGTTTCATACGTAACTAGTGGAAGCACTGCCTCATCCCCAACATTATCCATAATGTGGGGTACTTGGCATATCGGAGAGGGATTGTCACATGCATGATCTCATATCAAGAAATAAACAACACTTGGCACTCATAGAAACATAGATTTGTACATGAGTTCTTAGAAAGAAAGCTACATCATACTTCTAAAGGTATGCTAAACATAAACTAGATAATCATGAAAAAGATAGGATCTCCATAGATGGACGTCCCACCAGGAAACAACTCCTTAGATCCTTGGGTCCTTAGTATTCTCAATATGATTCCTTCCCTTTAGCTCCAACTCATGCGGACATCTCATCCCCAGCCATGCAAAGGAAAAACATTCATGGTGAGTAAGAGGCATTGGCATGTTATAAGATATAAAAATAACATATAAAGTGATTTAACATAAACATAAACATGCATTAACATTAATCATTTCATGGCATATTTTACATAAAGAATTTGACCAGAAGTATATGCTCCTCTCTTAATGCCCCATAAGGAGTCCATAATGCTTGGAAAGCCCATAATTGCTCAGAAAGCCCATAATGCTCAGAAAGCCCATAACAAGGTGCATATAAATCTAAATCAAATTCCCTTAAACATGATCTTTCTTAGACTTTACTTATCTTCTTAATAATCTAAACTTGATCTTAATTGGGATTTCTCCCTCTTGAACATGGTTGGGATTTCTCCCCATGATCATAATGGAATTTCTACCTCTTCAGCATGAATGGGAAATTTCTTCACTCTAAACCTTGATTTCATGTATCTTAATCATAATTCATAACATTAATCAGGTTTCTAAACTTAGACTTAGATTATAGTAATCAAACATTCAATAACCATATACTTGAAAGAAACAATGTACTTTTCATGACCTTAACATAAAGTGCATAAATATATCATAATCATTCAATAAATCAAGTTTACTATGCCAAGGGGATGGCCCGCTTACCTTGAGCTAAATCACCTAAGTAAAACCTAGTTTGACTGGTTGGATCCTTTTAATCACCTGAAATTAGCATATATATTCTTCATCATACATCATTAAACCCTAATTTGTTCATATAAATATTGAGATGTTTAAAATAGCAAAATCATTTGATGAAAATCATAAAATTGAGTTTCTCATCGAAAATCCTTTTCAAAACATATTTTTGCAGATTTTTCTGATAATCAGGAGATTTAATACAGATTCACAAAGAATCAGTCAATTGGAAAATTAAAGAAAAGCCAACTGGCGTTTGAGTCAACTAGCGAGGAGGCTCTCCACTGGCATTTGAGGTGGCCCAATCGGGCTTGGCCAACTAGTGAGGAGGCTCTCCACTGCAGTCTCATGATCAAAGAAAGGAGTACAGGCGAGGACCCCAAAATACCCTTCTCGATTGAACACATCAAATAAAAAAACGAGGGGGTCATTGCACACCCTGGTTTCTTCCCCACCGCGATCCACAGCTTGAGCAGTACAGGAGCTTTGAAGAGCACTTCCACATTGGGATTCTAGAGTCCCCTAGTGCACAGATAAAGCATGTATGCCTCCGAGAAGTTCTGACGATCAGAACGAGCTAAAGGAGAAGCTATGTGGTGCACAGGAGCACCAGAGCCAGGCCATGGCCAAACCACTGCTCGTGACGCCGGAGCGCTAAGAAAATGGGCAGTTCGGGACCAAAAGATCCAGTAAAACCAAATCGAGGTCGCGCGGACCTAAAGCCATCATTTCTAGGGTCGAAGGGGACAAGAGGACGTTTGTGTCCATAGAACAGAGAATTGTCATGGGAAACAGGGGTGGCGACGATGGTTCAAACGACAAAGAACAAAGCCAGAGAGGGCATGCTGGGAATCAGAAATCAACCCTTGAGGCCAAGTGAGGTCGGAGGTGTTGTCTCCATGGCCTAGAATCCATTGTGATGCCATGGTGACTAGTGTCGGAAAGCACAGGCGGCGGCTCTACAGGACCCGCTAGCAGGGGTGATCACGAGGCAAAAGGAGTTCGGGAAAACAAAGGAAAGGCTTTGAGGATGCTCACAACATTCGTAATTGTGCTGAGGTGACAGGAGGAGACGGGGCGAAGTTAAGGTCACCGGAGAAGACAACTCGAGTAGGTTGGGGCTATGGATGGAGACGGGGGATAAATTGAGTGAGGAGAGGTGTTGCTTGGGGGATGGCAGTGCTCTCGAAGTAGCTAGATGGAGGCGACAGGGAGCAGGGAGGTGTCTGTGAAAAATGGCAGTGAGCCCTAAATGGGTGTTTCTTATATAGGCCACCAGAGCACACGAGTAAGGGCTCATTGGGTGTAGATTGATCTCACTATTTCATATGTGGAATAATCAAGAGCAATGATGGCTTGTGGAGTGAGAACGAAGTTGGGGGAAAATGGCCTGTGAAACGGCCTCAACTCGCAAAAGAAACAGAGGTAGTTGACGATAGGCATGCCATTGGATCTTGATCCAACGGTCACTGTGCACATGCATGAGAAAAAAAGAAAAAGTAACGTGTGACAGCAAAATAAAATGAACCATAGGTTAAAAGTTTGCATTAATGAAATGAATATTCAAACCTTGGTCCTATCTATATATAAATCTCTTTTAATTTAATTAGGGGGTCAAACATGGTCATAACGGGTTCAAATTTGAACCATAGGTACATTAGAGAGTCTAGAATATTCCCGCGGGGTTAGATTTTATGCTTGTACACGTTTTAGGCCCAATTTAGCAAAAACATTACTTGCACTTAAATGGATATGATTAGTGCATATAAAGCTATTGATTCCTCAAATAAGAATTGAAAAACATGAAAACATGCACTCAACATCATTTATTTTCAATTAACAATATGGAGGCCATTAAGAAAACTATTAAACAAGTAAATCACTAATTACCATATGAGAGAGGAAATTTGACATAAAAGCATTTATTTCCATTTTCTAAACAAAAGTGCATAAAGAGACATTTTCTTTCAATAAATCATGGGCAAGACAGTAATTGAACATAATAAAACGAAATTGCAAAACTAACATGGGCAATTTTCATTTAAGTCCTCAACAATTATCTTATTAGAAAAAGAGCATGCAGAGAATAAAATAATTTGGAAATTTTGCATAAAGAGTGGGATGTTACAATTCTACCCACTTTAAATAAATTTCATCCTCGAAATTTCCTAGAGTTTCTACCCACCTTAAGGGTTTCACATAAACTTGTAAATTTTCATACAAATTTAATATAAAAGAAGAATACATAAACAAAGCATTATGATTCAACATAAATTACTTAACTACCCTTACCTTCATCATCTTCCTCTTCTCCCTCTGACATTTGCATGGTGAAGAGCCTTGGTTTATCCTTGGGTTGAGGATTAGGGTTCTTAGCTTGGTTGTGGTTGGGATCCTTGTTTGCAAGATTAGGGCAATTAGGCTTGATATGCCCTTCCTCACCACAATAGTAGCAAACAGAAGTCCCAATCCGACAAGGACCACCATGATTTCTCTTGCAAGTAGGGCATGGGGTTCTCCCATTCTCAAAAGAAGGCTCAGGGGCTTTTCTCGTGTTGTTGGAGGGTGGAGGGGGTTGATGGTGATGATTGTTTTGGGGTACCTCCTTCTTATGGTTCCTCCCAGGGTGATCCTCCAACTCTAGGGTTGCATCCAAGGCTGATTGCATGGTCCTATGTCCTCTACCGAACAAGGCATAACTTAGGTCAGGTTTAAGCCCTCTAATGAACTTCTTGGCTCTCTTTTGCTCAGTGTACTCAAGAACATACTTTTGGAGCTTATGAAACTTCATGGCATACTTAGTGACAGTCATGTCACCCACCTGCTTAAGGTTAACAAACTCATCCTCCTTCCTTTCTAACATGGCTTCAGATACATAATGGTCATTAAAGACTTCTACAAACTCACCCCAAGTGAATGGAGGGTCATCATCTTCCCTAGAGGCTAAGAGGTTTTCCCACCAAGTACGGGCTGCACCCTTGCGCATATGGATGGAAAATCTAACCCTACTACGTGGGGGACACTCTAAGTCTCTAAAGCAATGTTCCATGTTGCTAAGCCACTCCTCAGCCTTGGTCACTACATCAACCTCATCTTCACCATGGAAAGCATCGGGTCTAATTTTCAAGAAATCTATGAGGGAGATCTCATGTACTCTAAGTGGAGCTCTAGGTTGGAGGGCATTGGTCAAGGCTACTACTAGGGCATCTAGGGTGACTGGTGGAGGGACGTGGTTCATGTCTTCAGTCTTATCACCACTAGAGGAGCCTTGTGAGGGCCTTGACTCACCAACCTTCTCCTTCTTCTTAGGGGCCATCTGAAAGGGTAAACATAACATGATATTAGAATATAATATGAATCTCTAGTGTAGCCTTAGTGGCCATCTATTCCTTGCTCTGATACCATTAATGTAACACCCCTCCCTAGGGATTCATACGTAACCAGCGGAAGCACTGCCTAATCCCCAAAATTATCCATAATGTGGGGTACTTGGCATATCGTGGAGGGATTGTCACATGAATGATCTCATATCAAGAAATAAACAACACTTGGCCCTCATAGAAACATAGATTCATACATGAGTTCTTAGAAAGAAAGCTACATCATGCTTCTAAAGGTATGCTAAACATAAACTAGATAATCATGAAAAAGATAGGATCTCCATAGATGGACGTCCCACCAGGAAACAACTCCTTAGATCCTTGGGTCCTTAGTATTCTTAGGATGATTCCTTCTCTTTAGCTCCAACTCCTACAGGCATCTCGTCCCCAGCCATGCAAAGGAAAAACATTCACGGTGAGTAAGCGACATTGGCATGTTATAAGATATAAAAATAACATATAAAGTGATTTAACATAAACATGAACATGCATTAACATTAATCATTTCTTGGCATCTTTTACATAAAGAATTTGATAAGAAGTATATGCTCCTCTCTTAATGCCCCATAAGGAGTCCATAATGCTCGGAAAGCCCATAATTGCTCGGAAAGCCCATAATGCTCGAAAAGCCCATAACATGGTGCATATAAATCTAAATCAAATTCCCTTAACCATGATCTTTATTAGACTTTACTTATATTCTTAATAACCAAAACTTGATATTAATTGGGATTTCTCCCTCTTGAACATAGTTGGGATTTCTCCCCATGACCATAATGGAATTTCTAACTCTTAAGCATGAATGGGAAATTTCTTCCCTATAAACCTTGATTTCATGTATCTTAATCATAATTCATAACATTAATCATGTTTCTAAGCTTAGACTTAAATTATAGCAATCAAACATTCAATAACCATATACTTGAAAGAAACAACATACTTTTCATGACCTTAACATAAAGTGCATAAATATATCATAATCATTCAATAAATCAAGTTTACTATGCCAAGGGCATGGCCCACTTACCTTGAGCTAAATCACCTAAGTCAAACCTATTTTGACTAGTTGGATCCTTTTAATCACCTAAAATAAGCATATATATTCTTCATCATACATCATTAAACCCTAATTTGTTCATATAAATATTGAGATGTTTAAAACAGAAAAATCAGTCGATGAAAATAATAAAATCAAGTTTCTCATTAAAAATCCTTTCCAAAACATATTTTGCGGATTTTTCTGATAATCATGCGATTTAATATGAATTTACAAAGAATCAGTCAATTGGAAAATTAAAGAAAAGCCAACTGGTGTTTGAGTATGTGCTGGCTGGGATTGGACCCATGCTGAGGTGGCTGAATCGGGCTTGGCCAACTAGCGAGGAGGCTCACCACTACAGTCTCACGATCAAAGAAAGGAGTATAGGCGAAAACCCCAAAATACCCTTCTCGGTTGAACACATCGAATAAAAAAATGAGGGGTCCAGGGGTCATTGCACACCCTAGTTTCTTCCCCACCGTGATCCATGGCTTGAGCAGTACAGGAGCTTTGAAGAGCACTTCCACACTGGGATTCTAGAGTCCCATGGTGCACAGATAAAGCATGTATGCCTCTGTGAAGTCTTGATGATCAGAACGAGCTAATGGAGAAGCTCTGTGGTGCACAAGAGCACCAGAGCCAGGCCATGGCAAAACAACTGCTCGCGAAGCTGGAGTGCTAAGAAAATGGGCAGTTTGGGACCAAAAGATCCAGTAAAACCAAATTGAGGTCGTGCGGACCTAAAGCCATCGTTTCTAGGTTTGAAGGGGACAATAGGACGTTCGTGTCCATAGAACAGAGAATTGTCGTTGCAAATAGGGGCGGCGGCGATGGTTCAAACGGCAAAGAACAAAACTAGAGAGCGCACACTTGGAATCAGAAATCAACCCTTGAGGCCAAGCAAGGTTGGAGGTGTTGTATCCATGGCCTAGAATCCACTGTGATGCCATGGTGACTAGCACCAACAAGCACAGGAGCTGTCTCTACAGGACCCGCTAGCAGGGGAAAAAGGAGGTCGGGAAAATAAAGGAAAGGTTGTGAGGATGCTCACAACGTTCGCAATTGTGCTGAGGTGACAGGAGGAGATGGGGCGAAGTCAAGGTCGTCAGAGAAGACAACTCGAGTAGGTTGGTGCTATTCACGGAGCCGAGGGCAAAATTGAGCGAGGAGAGGTGTTGCTTGGGGGTAGGCGATGCTCTCGAAGTATCTAGATGGAGGCGAGAGGGAGAGGGGAGGTGTCTGTGAAAAATGGCAGCGAGCCCTAAATGGTTGTTTCTTGTATAGGCCACGAGAGCACATGAGAAAGGGCTCGTTGGGTGCGGATTGATCTCACCGTTTCATCTGTGGAATAATCGAGAGGAATGATGGCTTGTGGAGTGAGAACGAAGTTGGGGGGAAACGGCCTGTGAAACGGCCTCAGCTCGCAAAAGAAACAGAGGTAGTTGATGACATGCGTGTCGTTGGATCTTGATCCAATGGTCATTGTGCACGCGCATGAGGAAAGAAGCAAAAGTAACACGTGATAGAAAAATAAAACAAACCATAGGTTAATAGTTTGCATTAATGAAATGAATATTCAAACCTTGGTCCTATCTATATATAAATCTCTTTTAATTTAATTGGGGAGTCAAACATGCTCATAATGGGTTCAAATTTGAACCATAGGTACATTAGAGAGTCTAGAATATTCTCATGGGGTTATATTTTATGCTTGTACACGTTTTAGGCCCAATTTAACAAAAATCATTACTTGCACTTAAATGGCTATGATTAGTGCATATAAAGCTATTGATTCCTCAAAAAAGAATTGCAAAACATGAAAATGTGCACTCAACATTATTTATTTTCAATTAACAATATGGAGGCCATTAAGAAAACAATTAAACAATTAAATCACTAATTACCATATGAGAGAGGAAATTTGACATAAAAGCATTTATTTCAATTTTCTAAACAAAAGTGCATAAAGAGACATTTTCTTTCAATAAATCATGGGCAAGACAGTAATTGAACATAATAAATTGAAATTGCAAAACTAACATGGGAAATTTGCATTTAAGTCCTCAACAATTATCTTATTAGAAAAAGAGAATGCAGAGAATAAAATAATTTTGAAATATTGCATAAAGAGTGGGATGTTACAGTATGAGCCCTAGCAGATCACTGGCTCTCTCACTTTATCTAGTAAAAGGAGTCTTGGTCATCTTGCCTCATAAACAAGCCTCACATGTCTCTAATCATTCAAAATCATAATATTCTAGATAACATCCTTATCACTACTACATAACCGACCTTTAGTGTCGGTTATTTAAGGCCATTAGCAACGGTTATAATGCGACACCTATGTGGATGCCGCTAAAAGGTAAACCCTTAGGCATTGGTATGCAAACTAATGCCATAACCCTTCGAGCGCCACCAAAATGCACCAACAAGGGGCATCGGCGTCGATTATTAGCATGGAAACTGACGCTAGAAACCTTCATGCCACAGAAAGGGTGCCATCTAGGACAACATCAACGTCCGTTTGTAACTGCGAACCAACGCTATAACAGTCCGTCAACGTCGGTTATTATCATGGAAACCGACGCCAGAAACCTTTGTGCCACAAAAAGGGAGCCATCTAGGACACCATCAGCGTTGGTTTACAACCGCGAACCGATGCTATATCAGGCATCAGTTTTACCTATTATCTGATTTTGTAAGTATTTATTGTCGGTTTTTTACAAATAACTGACGCTTAGTTTTTGTTCTTTTTATCAGTATGCAGGCCTGATGTGGCTGGTCGTAGGATGCGGAAACCTACAGTTCAGTTATGAACTGCAGGTTTACGACATCCATTGATATCAGCCAACAGCGGGACACAAACCTACAAAATTAACAACATTTAGCAACCTGCAGTTCCATTCAATTTTCACACATGTAGAAACATTCATGTAGCAATCTACAGTTCCATTCATGTTCACAATCACACATGCAGAAACATTCATGTAGCAACCAGCAGTTCCATTCCTTGTCGCATTCACACATGTATAAACATTCAGACGCATGTAGAAACATTCAGACATGTAGAAACATTCACACATATGACAATTCAGAAAAATTCATTTACAAAATATCATTCTTTATTCATTATCGCTATCAACATCCCAATTATATTTTAAAACCCCCACTACTTGTATGGATGTTGACCATTTTTCTCTTACATCATTTAATATTTCTGACGTATAGGGAGCATGTACATCTGATAAGGCCTTTCCTGTAGTGGGGTCAGTTTTAAACACCTGCAAAGAGAATGATGTATATATATAATTAATAATACATAAATAAGATTGATATATTTCATATTATCTAATGAGACTATATATAATACCTCATGTATGGTATCAATGTCCACTGTGGCATATTGGATAATCATGTACATAAATCGCATCACATAGTATGCACATGCCCATCCGTTGTCTTGTGTAGCATACTAAATTGAAACATACAAAATATTAAAAAATACAACTAAGCACAGTTCACATAAATAATATATGCATTGGAGTCGGGAACTTACTTCCACATTCTCCCAAATTATTGGTTGGTTCTTTTTCCTGGGGACCTTTCCTCCAGCCTTTTTGAACTCATGTAAACCCCTACATGTTAATGTAACACAGTAAATTCCATAATTAAAAAGTAATGTAATAACATATGTTAATGGATATAAAAATGAAATATTTCTCACCGGAATAATGTCATTTTCATTGCATGTCCATATGTTGGATTCAATTTAGTCCCCTTAGGATCTAGATAATAGACAGTAAACGTCCTGGGGACAATAACTAGTAACTCCCAATGCGTACCACTAGAGGTTAAAAAGTTAAAAATTAATAACTCAAAATCTACAATAAAAAATGGAATTTTCTTAAGTCCAAATTATAAGCAAAGTAAACTTACTCCACTTTGAATGGAGCTATTATCACCATCTTCTTATTTTGACCAAAATTTGTAAAAGCATCACATCAGTATTGTTGAACTGAAGAAGGGTCTTTAGCTACTAGACTAATCAAAGATGGAATCAAAAATCCTACATGTTCAAATGAAAAATCTGCACATATCTTGTCTAAGTAGCTACAAAACATGTATTATGTATGTATTAATATATAAGAAACCAGATCACCGGATCCTACACAAGGTATATGGATGTATAAATAAGATCTCACCTTATCCATAGCTCTATCACAGATGTATTCAGCCAATCATAGCGAAACAACTCCACAATATCTTGTATAAATATGTTATTTTTGTATGATTGACCTGCAGCATCCGCATCTATAGAAACAGTTATAGGGAAATTTATATCATGTTTGCCTAACCATACTACCATACCCCTACAATTAGGACCTAACGGGTAAGGTAGGTCATGTGGAACCCCACTTGGTAATGTAGGAGGTGCAGGTGGAGGCCTAGATGCTCTGGGTGTCTTCTTTTTAACTTGTATATATAATTTCCTATCAATTGACCTCATATATACACACTAACAATCTAACGTAATGTAAATTTACAATATAATTTCAGTATAGACGACATCTGCCTTGGCCCACAATATCACTCCACCTTCTGCCTCACCAAGCGTTTCACAATCTGGGTGGGCATATGGCAGTGGAAGATCCATCCAACTGGGGAGTATACGTTGCGGGCTCACATGAACCCAACCAACTGATAATGGAGACCCATGAAACATTTCCCCTGGAAGGGATGGGTAAACGGATGCCTCTGCAATGACATATTCTTTACTTTTTAGATGACATGGCTTCAACTCCTACAAATTTATGTAAAGAATGTTATATACATATGTACATATCATCTTGAAAATATATCATCTTGAAAAGACTAGCTAATATGTCATAAAAATACTTACATCGGATGAGCTAGGTAGTGGGTCCATAGGATTACTCCCAACCACTACAGTAGGAGTAGAGAGGGACGCCATAGGTATTGTCTGAGTGGCAGTCAGAGATGCCTTCCACTTGCTCATTGCTTCATGGAGTGTCTTATCAACTGTTTCCTTGATTCTCTTATCAACTACTTCATTGACTCTCCTATCAACTATCTTATCTACCTATACATGGATAACATGTAACGTTAGCTTCTGATTATTGAATTCCCTTTTACAGTAACATTCTAAAAAAAGAATAGGCTACCTCTTCTTGTGAAATTCCCAGTTTTGGGACATGTTTGCGTTGGGATGGCCCAAACAATGCTTTGATGCCCACACCAGTGCATGCACCCCTAACACATCCAGGATGCTCTGGGTTACCCAGAGCAACCATCAATTCATCCCTTATTCCCTCAGGGATGAACTTGCCTTGTTTTCTCAGCTCGTGCAGCTACCGCTAATCGCCATCAATAGAAATTGGTAAGTAAACACCACAGCCAATCAATGTTCGAACGATTGCTCTAAGAGTTGTATTTTACCATTTTTTCAGCCGCCTCAGTAGTTGCGAGCTTCTTTATTTCTCCCTTCTTGTTTTGCCTCCCAGCTATCCAGACATCATGGCGAAGCAGAGGTGCGGTACCTATAGTAGAGGACTCCTGAGTAGCAGTAGACTGAGCAGTAGACTCAGCCTATAGTCTTTGGAGAACGCCTGCATAGCCCTTTGGACCCATTGTGTGGTCATGCACATTCAGTGCACGCCTTGCTCTTTGCGCCTCACTGAGGGCCTACTTAGTATGCACATTGATTTGGTTAGTAACACTAAATGTTCATATTGAATAGGTGAATACAACATATATTAATTAAATTGGGAGTGATGCCTAATACCTTGAATTCATCAGTTTTTCTTGAAGCAACAAATGCGTCCCATTCTTCTGGGTCCAGGAAGTTCCAATGTTCAGTGGCTTTCTTCTTCCTCTTGTCACCTTCTTTTATGTATTCTCGGGTGAGATTTGTCCTATAGTTCCTTAGGACCCTCCCATAGTGTTACATCACGCATTTATGATGCAGCTTTTCATTCAATGCAAATATACTCTGCAAAATAGAATTGCTATTAACTAGTATCCAAAAAATTAGTAATCTATAAAATAGAATTGCAAATAATAATAACTCACACATAAATCCTTCCATATTAAGTCTTTCTTTCTCTTAGGAACTTTATGCCAAGAATCCATCTTACAACCACAATGGCTACGAGTAACATACCCAAGATATGAAACAAACGAATTGCGGTTCACTCCAATTGCATTTCCTGCATTATCAAAATCCACAACCAGTTTGGGTCCATTGCCCCTTAGCACTATTAACTTCTTCATCATAGTGATTCCCCTTCTCTTGTCAAATTTTTGGTACTGCTCATCAAGTGCCTCAAGTGCTTCAGGGGGTACATGTGCATCATAAACCTAAAATTTGACAAAATAAATACACTTACATGATATAACTATAAATGGACATATAGATAGAAATATATGATATATTTTTAAAACTTACATTGTGAGGAGGTGCATTGACGTCTTCACCCTCACGGTAATCATCAACACGGTCATCAGGAGAATGCTCAGCCATCTGAAAGTTCACATTCACATTGTAAAGTTCACATTGTAAAGTAATTCACATTGTAAAGTAATTCACATTGTAAAGTTCACATTCACATTGTAAAGTAATTCACATTGTAAAGTTCACATTCAAAAAAATAAAACATATAAAAAAATATAAACATGCCTCTAATATTGTGATTTTTAATCAATTAACAATCCTTCATTGTGATCTCCGTGCACATACAAGTCATCATTAGCTTCAATATTTGGTGGTGTTGGCAACCCAACTGAAAATGGACTGGAGCCATCATACTTATCATAGTACTCTTCTTTATCTATAGGATCTTCAATGAACTGTCTTTTACCATGAAGAACAACCGACCATTTATCATTTGCAGGATCATCGATATAAAATACTTGTTTTGCCTATGATGCCAATATGAATGGTTCACCCTTCTCGCCAATCTTTTCAAAGTTCACTAAAGGGAAACCCAATTCATCCAATATAACTCCTTTGGTGTTATCAACCAAATTACATTTGAAGAACGGAATTTTGAAATCTATGTAGTCAAACTCCCATACGTCTTCAATAACACCGTAATATGACATTTTAGCTTCACATGGACTCTTATCCTTTGCACTTGCAAAAAACATAGTCGACACTTGAAGGGTGACCCCACTATTTTGGACGACACTCTTATCATCTTGGCACTTTGTGTTAATATGTGAATCCATTAATGTCATACCCTTCATAAGACATAACATTCAATTTTTGTTTAAAGGCGAGGCATTTGATAGTTTTAGTAATATCATCTGGTGTTTGAGATAGTTAATGTAAGACTTTATCTTCAAACCACTTAATAAATGTCTTGTTATGCTCTCTAGCAAGCCACATTGAATTGGCTCGAGGATATTTTCTCTTGATGAAATTGGTATGTTCCTCGATATAAACGATCACTTTGTCCATGTTGTGTAAAATATACAAGTGACCTTGTTCCAACTGCTCACAGCTGATCACTTTCACCTGTGATCCCAAAATTCCTTTGTTAAATTGCTCCTCAATATTCTTGTCATTACTAGGAGTGTCATTACCACTGAGAAAGTCATTGCAAAAATCCATAACCTCTCTCGCCACATAACCCTCAATAATACTCCCTTCAGGCTGATAACGGTTTCGAACATCACTTTTAAAAACACTCATGTATCGTTCAAAGGGATACATCCAATGCAAGAAAACTGGTCCCAAAATTTTCACTTCCCTAGTCAAGTGGACAACAAGATGTACCATGATATCAAAGAACGAAGGAGGGAAATACATCTCAATCTGACATAGGGTAACAACCACTTCTCTTTGCAAATTATCGAGAGTATCAAGGTCAATAACTTTGCTGCACAGACTGTTGAAAAAAAACAAAGTCTGGTGATTGCAAACCTTACATGCTTTGGCAATAAAGATCGAATTTCCACAGGTAATATTTGTTGCATTAAAGTGTGACAATCATGAGATTTAAGACTTATCAACTTCAGATCTTTCAATGATACGAATCTACAGATGTTGGATGAGTAACCATGTGGCACCTTAACATTTACGAAGCATTCACAAAAAGCTTTCTTCTCTTTTCTAGACAACGTGTAACAAGCGGGAGGTAAGTATGTTCTCCGATTTCCCATTTCACATAATTCTATTAATTCTGACCTTATTCCCATTTCACGTAGGTCCAGTCTGGATTTTATCCCATCTTTAGTCTTACATGGTATATTCAACAACGTACCAATGACACTATCATCGACATTTTTCTCAACGTGCATGACATCGATACAATGCCTGGCTGTCAAAGAACTCCAATAAGGAAGATCCCAAAATATTGAATTCTACTTGACTAAAGATTTGTCACTACGTGTGGCCATAGTACATTGTGATCTCTTACCAAATTCATTGACAAAGTCTTTTACTCTTTCATAAACAACCTCCCCTGGTATAGGTTTAGGTGCACTCAGTTCCTCATTCCATCCATTGAATGCTTTACGCTTCCTACAATACAGATGGAATTTTGTAAGAAACCTTCGATGACCAAGATATATAGTCTTACTGCCATGTTTTAGTCTTGTTGAATCAGTGTTCTCTTCACATATAGGACACACTTTATCTCCTTTGACACTATATCCAGACAAATTCCCATATGCTGGAAAGTCATTAATAGTGCAAAACAACATAGCGTGCAAATGAAATGTCTCTCTTCGTGAAGCATCATAGGTCATCACACCTTCACCCCAGAGTTTTTTTAAGTCATCAATCATAGGTTCAAGATAAACATTGATATCATTTCCAGGTTGTTTAGGGCCCGATATCAACAACGACAGCATAACATACTTATTTTTCATACACAGTCAGGGAGGAAGATTGTATATAACAAGCATGACTGGCCAAGTGCTATGTTGGCTTCTCAATGTCCCGTACGGATTCATCCCATATGTACAAAGCCCAAGTCTTAGATTCCTGACTTCTTCACCAAATTTAGGGTACAATAGATCAATCTTCTTCCACTATGGGGAATCAGACGCATGTCGTAGGATCCCATCATTATTTTTCTTAACATTTGCATGCCACCTCAAATTCTTCACATTTATCAGATTGGCAAACAAGTGTTGAAATCGTGGTATTATAGGTAGATACCACATCGCCTTAACAGGAGAACCAGTTTTGGACTCCCCTGAAGTCATCAATTTATACCGTGACGCACCACATTTTGGACAATCTTTCAAATCCACATAGTCCTTTTGAAATAATACACAATCATTTGGGCATGCGTGTATCTTCTTGGCCTCCATTCCCATTGGGCACAACAATTTCTTTACCCGGTATGTTGAGAATGGAAGCTCATTTCCCTCAGGAAGCATTTCTTTCAACAAAGCAACAATGACGTGAAGCTTTTGTCGCTCCATCTATTGTTAGCTTTCAGCTTATACAATCTCAGCACAGCGCTAAGCTTCATAAACTTAGTACAACCTGTGTATAACAGTATCTCAGCATCATGCACAATGTTTCTAAACATGGGAGGTGGATCGGTGTGCGCTACCTCACAACTATCCATCATCGCATCAACGATGTCTACTGGAACTAGTTCATTCACATCTATGTCATCGGAGGCAATTTCTTCTTCCACACAAGCACTGCTATCAACATCCACTGGTTTTGGGTTTGAAATCTCTCCATGCCAGTGCCATTCTTTATAGCCTTGTACAATCCCATTGCACATGACATGACTTTTTATTTTGTCACCAGTGCTAACTTTCAAGTTGTTACCACAATGCCTACATGGACAATAGAACCTATCTCCAGGTTGTTTTCTATGTTCCTCGGAAAATCTGATAAACTGATTAAGATCAGATATAAACTCTGGGGTGCAGCGATTGCAAATGGACATCCATGATCTATCCATTCTATGATCAAAGAGAAAATAAATATATATTAGGACAAGATTAGGGTCTAGGGTAAACAAATTATAAATACATGTGATGTCATTCTTATATATAATAAATGTGTACCACCTATCCCATCCTTGAACACCTAATCTCACTAGTAAGTGTATAATGTGTATTGGGTATTCAAGAAAATTTTGATAGCATTTCCCCGTTGTTCTCTACGTACATATGTACTTAGAGAACAAACGGGGAAATGCTACCGAAATTTTCTCGAAAACCCAATACACAGTATACACTTACATCCTAAGTGAGATTAGGTGTTCAAGAATAGTCCCAAACTGGGGACTATCCAAGATTTACTCCTAATGAGTAAATCTTAGACGGGTTTCTAGGCCAACAAATACATGTGATGTCATTCTTATATATAATAAATGTGTACCACCTATCCCATCCTTGAACACCTTTTTTTAGAGCAAAATGGAACGATTCATTACTTGTTAGCCATACGGCATCTACAATTGGGAAGAAACATACAGACAGAACATACAAACATCACGTTCAGTAACCTAAGGGCACTACAACTCATATTGGAACAAGGGAAAGACACTTCTGCATTGATTCTTCTTCCTTGAGGTTGTCTTAAGCAACTTTTCCTAAAGAATTCCTTCAACTTGAGCATTGAGTAGTGGAGGGGCTGGAACAAGATGATATTCTTCCCATATATCAACTCAAATGAAGCCATATAACTGAGTCATAAGATCAATCCAAAGAAAAGATGAGATCTAGCCGTAGCAAGATATCTCATCGCTCTCCCGAAGAGAGGTCGCAGTGAAGCGCGACAGATAAATGCCTACTAGCGGCGACAAAACATGCAGAAAAACTGCCAGAAACCATTGAAAACCAAAGAAAGACCATGGAAAGTAGCCCACCTACAAACTAGACTCACACAGGAAAAGACACAAATAGGTAGGGGGTGTCTCCAAGGAAACTGCCAGGCAGGGCACCCAACCCCAGCAACGCAAATATAGAGCAGACCAAACCTAGATGGGAGGACGGAGGAGAGTAGAAAAAACACAGAGAACCCCACCCCCTCTCCCAACAACCAATGTGCCCCCTCCAAGCTCAAGCAACGGCTTGAGTGGCAAAAGACCAGGTAGCGGTGATGGGAGCACCAACCCAAGGAAAAAATGAGGACCCCTGCTTGTCACCTACCCTTGTTGTGCACACAGGGGCACTGGAGCCTACCGCCCGACCAAGGAAACACCAAGACAGACCGAGACCAGACAGAAACAAGAAGGAAAACAAGAAATAGAGACGGCAGACGAACCTACCCTAACCAAGAGTGACCAAAGCAAACAAGAAAAAAGGAACCAAGACAGATGGAGAGGAACGTCGCCGCATACAGAGCCAGAAGCAAAACCCCAGCTCGCCGCTCCGATCAGCCATAGCGAGAGAACCAAATCGGAGACTCGGACCCTCCACGGACGCCGCCAAGGGGAGGAGAGACGAAAGCAAAGCATGTTCCTAAAGAAGGAGAAGAAGAGGGTCGAGGAAGAGGCCTGGGAGGAGAAGGTGGCGAGCGACGACCGCCGGACCTCTCCCCCAAGTCGGGACGCCACGTGGAGGGAGAACCTAGGTCGCTATCGCTATCACCTGTGCCATGCAACAATTTCTAATCCCATCCTTGAACACCTAATCTCACTAGTAAGTGTATAATGTGTGTTAGGTTTTCAAGAAAATTTTAGCAGCATTTCCCCGCTGTTAAATGGGGAAATGCTACCGAAATTTTTTCAAAAACCCAATACACATTATACACTTACATCCTAAGTGAGATTATGTGTTCAAGAACAGTCCCAAACTAGGGACTATCCAAGATTTACTCCTAATGAGTAAATCTTGGATGGGTTTCTAGGCTAACAAATACATGTGATGTCATTCTTATACCTACAATCCTAGTTTCATCATTCATATCCTAGTTCTTCAAGTTAGGGTGATTAGGATTGTCAATATACTCAACAAGGAAACAAGTTACCAATTTCATAGTTAGGACGGTAGAGATACCTAAGATCTAGATCTAATGGTTCATAATGAGCCTGTGATAAAGTTAAATCACTAGATGATTGTATAATTTCAAAAGCAGTACACAAATAAATTCAAATGAGTAGATAAATAAATAAAAAATAGTAGACAAACAAATACAAATAAGTAGATGAAGACATCATAACAAAATCAGTACATAAATAAACACAATCAGTAAATAACTTAATAAAAAACATGCCCACCAGCATCCTAGGCGTGCCCTGGCGCCGCCCAAGCATCTCCCCAGGCCGCCCAGAGGCCTAACTAGGCAGGGCACCTGGGCTTGGGACCCTAGGTGAACGTTTAGGCCACCTAGGCGTCGCCTGGGTGATGTACGCACATAATTTCAAATATGCAATAATTCACAATGCACACACATAGAAAACAATGGATCAACCATAGTAGAAATGGAGATTGAGACCAGAATGTAAGGTACTCGTACGGGTCACACACATAGCACACACATAGAAACGGAGATAGTTCCATTACCTTTGATTGGTCGGAGCAGCGGCAGAAGCAGTAGCGACAGAGAAAGGCGGCAGGAAGGTGGCGTCGAAGCCGGAGCAGCAAAGAGTAGGCCGCCAGATTAGGTAGGCCGCCAGAGCAGAGAGCAGGTCTTCGGAGAAGGTAGGCCACCGGAGTAGGAGAGTAGCGATCGGCGGCGGAGAGCAGCGGCGGTGGCGGTGGGGGCAGAGGAGCACAGGACTAGCAAGCGGCAGTGGAGGCGGGGGCAGAATTGCCAGACCAAACCCTCAATCGTGCGTGAATGAATGAAACAGAGAAAGGGGAAGAATTTGGCTCGCAGGGGTGTAGTTAAGTTAACAATAGGCGTCGGTTATTAAAAAAACTGACGCCTATAGTTTTAAGCATCGGTTACCAACCAAACACCGACACTTTTGTTCATTTATTGTCGTTAGTTCCAGCTAGACCAACCGATGTCTATATGTATATGCCGATAAAAATAAATGTTTTCAAATTAAGACCTTTAGTCGTCGGTTTCTTTGTTAACTACCGACGACGTATGTTAAATTTTAGAGGTAATTTTTTTTCTGGAAAATTGGGATTTGGCGGGTGATTTGAGGCGTCAGTTTCTTATTAAGGAACTGATGCTAAATGAAAAGAGATACCCATGTCTGGTCGCCCTTCACAAATAGATGTCGGTTTTTATATTTAACCGACATTGTATGTATTAGGCGTTGGTTTTCTATTTACAACCGACATCTATGAATGTGACTTTATAAGCCATTTCTGTAGTAGTGATGGATTCTATATATGCACTTCTCATTTATGTGCCCAAGATGACAATGCCATAAGTATGTTTTCTTTGAGTTGTCAAGTTTTAGCCTTTTAGTATATATGTTGTTATGATAGTCTCAAGTTCTAACAAGTAGATACCATAATACATAGGGGCATTGCCATAAAAAATATCAGCTATAGAAATAGAAATCATTCCATTCTTAATGTGAAATTCAAATCCACTCATGTCCATACAAGATACAAAAAGAATATTTTTATTTATGCTAGGTACATAATAAAAATTCTATAATTCTATTACAAGGCTCGTAGAAAAGATAAACTAATAACTCCAACTGTGGTGGCAGCAACTCTTACCCCATTAGTGACTTGTAGCTCGACTTGGCCCTTTTGTAAAGGCTTACTTCTTATCAGATCATGTGTATTTAAACATATGTGAGATCCACAGTCGGTATCCAATACCCATGATGAAGAAGTATTTAAGTTTATCTCAATAATGTATATACCTAAAGTGGAGATCTCTATCCCCTGCTTCTTCTTCCTCAGTTCCTCCAGGTAGAGAGGACAGTTTATGTTCCAATGTCCAGCTTGGTGACAATGGTGACAACTACCTTCTTTGGAGATCCCACCTTTACCTTTGAGCACGGATGACTTTGGCTTATGCCTGACTTTAGAACTTTTCTTATCCTTGCCTTTACCTTTTGACTTTCCCTTTGTCCTTTTGATCATCATCATAGAGTTGGGCTTTTCTTTCTTCATATGTACTTCAACTATCCTCAACATGCCCAACAATTCTGACAATAGCTTGTCAAGATTGTTTATGTTGTAGTTCATGACAAAATGACTATATGATTCAAGCAATAATTGCATAATCATGTTAGTGCCAAACTCTTTACCTAGGGGAAATCCCAACTTGGATAGGCTTTCCATGTACCCAATCAAAGTGAGCATATGGGTGCCAACTGAGTCTCCCTATTTCATCTTGCTTCTGAACAAAGCCTTAGAGATATCATGTATCTCCTGTCTTGCTTGATTTTTATACATATTCTTAAGATGTGCTACCATCTCCATGACTTTCATGTTCTAATGCTTCTCTTGCAACTCATAGTTCATTTAGAACAACATTAGGGACTTGACATCCACGACGTCATCAAGGTGCTTCTTGTAAGCATCCTTTTCAACCTTGGGCGCATTTGAGGTGAGTTTCACTGGCTCTGGTGTTCTAAGGACATAGATCTTAAGCTCTTGTGTGAAAACAATTCTCAACGTCCTAAACCAGTTTTGAAAGTTGATTCCGATAAGTTTGTCCTTCTCAAGGACTGATGGCAATGAGAATGTGTGAGTGTTGTTTGCCATTTGATTGCTACAAAAGAAAAATTTTGCATTTCGTCCAAAATATTTTGACTTGTAAAGATTTGATAAATGGGATTAATTAGACCTTTAATTAATTATGCTCCCACTATTTTATTCAAATTTATAGCCCTCACTATCAACTCGGAAGATTGTAGTGTACAACTTTTTAGTGAACCAAGATCCAAAATAATTGGATCAATGCCCAGCCAATGCCGGCATCAAAAACCAAATATTAAGGTAAGAAACTTTTGCCAATTGCATCATATGCAACTCTTGGATAGATAATCATGATCAACTCCTTACCATGATGCATCTGTGTGCCTCTAAGTACTTGATCCTATTAAGGTTCCCTAGTTAAGACCAACCCATAAGCCAACACGATGAGTGTGCATCCTGCGGAGGCAGACCCACACACCCACCATCACACTTCCACGAGATAGAAAGTGTACCACGCGGAGACATGCCCACACATAGTCGATCAAGATTTTTATATGTGTTTCTTTATGGAAGGAAACTAAAACTTAATATTATTAATTAAGTGGTTTTATTAATACACATACATAACCAAACACCACATACTTATAGTACATATCATATACTACTATATCCACAATCACAAACGATACACATGCAATCACAAACACAAAAATATCAATTATGGTCATACTATTGTAATCCTTTGGAGCCAAAAAGGATTACGGTCCACTGAAGGCCTTATGCATATCATGCAACAACACATGTGAATCAACCTGTAAGGATCATCATTACAATAAACAACTTCATAGATTCTCCGTAAGGTTGGAACTTCAAGTTGTTTCTCCATGGATGCTCTTTGGAGTCAGATCTTCAGGTTTCTTCTTGGAATTGGATCTTCAGGTTGCTTCTCCATGGATGCTCCTTAGAGTTAGATCTTCAAGTGGCCTCCTTACATCAAGTTTACAAAGACTAAAACTAATCCTATCTCTATTACATCATATGAGTACAAATATAAAGAAAAAGAATTAATTGCACTTTCAAATAAGAGATGAGGCTCGACATGCAAGCCGAATACTTTATATAAAGGATCCACGTAAAACCATTATACATCCACAGAATTCACAAACAAGCATATCTACAACATTCACAACCACATTCATTCATAACATTCACAAAAGGGGATTCTAGACCATAATCGTGCATGCATTCACCACATACAATAGTTTTAATCGAAACGTGTATGATATCATAGGTATATCCACATATACGTATATACATATTAATATTATAGTCCTTTTAATGTGGGACATTCCCCATTAAATAAATTTCCAACTACCACACAGACCATGCAGGGTACACAGAGCCAGCGCCGCTATGCAGGGTCTAGGGGAAGAGCCCTTGAAAGGTGTATGAAATTTTACTTATGTACACTTAGGAAAATCAATAGTTTCCATAGTCGACCCCGTCCAAAACGTCAAAAATAGAAGCATGTGGCGTATGTGGAAATAGTTTTAGATATTCACATTAGCAGCTTTAAGTTCACATCATATGTAACCACAAAAAATAGTATACAATGATTCTATCATATCAAAATGAATCCAAATACACTATAGATCGACGCTACTCTAATACCACTGTTGGGTCTTGTGGAGGAAACATGCGCGGTGGTAGTAATAAAATAAAATATATTTCCACACAACCTACAATAGGATCTTGTCAACAACAACATATTCAGAAAGAGTGTTCACATGAAATACCTTGTCCTGAAGCAAGTCTGACGATGTCCCGCTACATGACGGTGTGAAATTCTCCTGGCTTACATAGACGATACTTCTCTCCCATCCTCCAAACATGTTTCAAGAAGATCCAGTAGTTCTCCTCTTGTGTGGTGATATATGCTTCTCGTAGTATGTATGGACAGTCGTTGACATCCTCTAAATGTTGGTGTCTTAGCTTCTGCATCTCTACTTCATCCACGTAGATGGTCTGGAACTCAACGTCACCCTTCCTAAACTAGAAGGAAGGAGTAGCCTTTGTGTGATGAAGTGCTAGCATTGCGGTGCTCTCCTTTCTCTCCTAAGGATAGTGACAGTTAGGATTTACGTACGTGAGCGTAACATGAAAAGTGTCTGTCACTATTTGGTAAAGACATCGGCCATCAAGCCCCTTTAAATAGGATACGAAAGGAAGTAGGGTTTTCTAAACCCTTAAGTAAACAGAAAGATTGTGTTAATTAAAATGCAAGTGGATTAATTAAAATATTCTATAATTAATTCATTAACCAATTAATCATATTAATTGATTGATTAATATTTAACTTCATGCAATCGCTCGGGATGGTTGTATGGGCATACATACCAACACCTTTTGTTTTCTATGTTACTTCATAGGTGATGAGGAGATTCTTTCAAATATCTTATTCCTTCTTACAAGAAGATATTTGGTTAAACTTGTAGGGAGAGATCCTAAAGTAGAGGATGCTAATTTCATTATCCCATTCAGTCAGCTTTCCTTTCAGAACCTTGTAGGGAAAGCTATAATATTCTACATATTAAATGTCAATCCTTGTATGTAGAATTGCATCTGCCTCTTCCAATATTAGAAGTTGGAGACATCAAAGACTAGAGGATGGGTGGAGAAACCTCCCCCAAGGTCGGGTTCCACAATCCAATTGTCACCCATATTCTCTTACTTGTGGGAGTATTTCATTGGAGAACATCTCATTGATACCAGGTGTACCATATATAGACTAAATATGGGGTGAATTGAGATATAAAAACTTAAACCAAATATATTATTGTTGGATCAATGGGCTCTAGAGGGGGGGTGAATAGAGCTTCACAAACTTCACAAAATCAATTAGACCACCAAGTTAAATATAGTGCAAAAACAAATCCAAGCAGCAATTTGATATCTTAATCTAGAATACAAAGCAAGGATAAGAGACAAGGAATAGCAAACACTTGGACATGTGGTTTAGAGTGGTTCCATGTCCTAAACTTAGGAGAAATGTCAGTCCACTACCTAGAGTTGGTTAGGCTCTAGGATTTGCAACTTGGTTCTCTTATATATCTCAATAACATTATAAGGTACAACAACCACACATCCAAGGACTTAGAATTCAAGCCAAGATCTTCTACCTCACCAAGGACTTGCCCACCAAGCAAGTAGTCTTCTGCCTTCTTCAAAGGATTTACCCACTCTTGCTCTACTCTTTGGCATTGCAGGAATCACCCATCTTGCTTGAGCTTTGCCTTGCACTTCTCCTTCACTTGGAGAGCTTTTGCACCTATCTCCTTCACTTGGAGATCTGGGGCAGCTGGCTTTCTTCACTCTTGAATAACAACAACCTTCTTCACCTTCACTTGGGGAAGAACAACAACCTCTTCTCTTTCACTCGGAGAAGAGCTTCAATCAATCTTCATAAGGAATATGGGATTGGAAGAAGGAATGGAGAGCTTTACATCATACAAGGGATAGCTCTCATACATGGGAACCTAACTCACTCATAACTCATGAATTTTCTCTTGAAGGTAGAGAGAAAAAGGGGCTCAAAGGGTTGGAACACTCTCAACTAAGGCTAGGACCAAGCATATGTGAATGAGCAACCTCGGAATGAACTCCAAGAGGTCCTATTTATAGTTGGGGGTGCCCCTTTGAGTTGTGGGACACTTGGATACAAAAATAGCCATTTTTTTCTCAAGGCAACGACTCTATTTTCATCCAAAAAAGCTCACCAACGGTCACATCACTTTTTCTGCAAATTTTGTACAGTACATTCGGTCGAGTTTAGATATAGGTAACTCGACCGATCCAGTACAAGACAAAACCAAAGTTCAAACCATAGGTCGAGTTTGTCCTGACAAAACTCAACCGACCATTTAAACTAAGAATGGCCTTTCACTTGATCAGTCGAGTTCTATGTAAACACAAACTCGACCGATGCAATCATCAGAAAATTGATCAAGACTGATCAGTCGAGTTTCAGGGCCTTGAAACTCGACCGATAATGTTGCTGTAATCAATTTTCTAATTTGCATCTAAAGTGATTAAAACTTAGCATTTTGTGTCCCAACCATTTTTCTCATCTAAGTTACAAGTCAATTCATCATTACAAGTGATTACAAAAATGTTCTAAGGTAATTTACATAGAATTCCCAAAAAGCACATTGTAGACATTTTGACTTGAACTTGAGCCAAACTAGGGCTTTTGATTTCAGATTCTTTTCATGTACCTAATGTCTGAAAACAATGTTTAACACACATATTAGATACATATGAATGGAATGGTTAAGTTATTATCAAAATATGGTCAATGTATAACCTCTAGGTCAACATTCTCCCCCTTTTTAACAATGACAAACCATTCCTCAAACATATTGAAAAGGAATATGAAAGTTATACCTTTTCCTTGAGAATTAGGGGATTCATGATGTGAACAATGTGGATTTCTCCCCCTCAATCTTTGCTTCATCTAACCTTCATGGTTAGTCTATTCTACATAGCAAATAGCAATATACATGTATTGTGTAATCCTTTGCAAGTCACATGATCAATTAGTGAATTAACAAGAAAAGGATCAACTAAGCAAGAAAGCAATAGTATAACCATCAAAACCAATATGATTGAGTCTCAAACCAAGAGATATCTCTCCCCCTTTTGACATTATCAAAAAGGTAGGGGGGTAGAAGAGCGTAAAAATAAGGTCTTCTCCAGAAACTCAATCCAAACAAATATGCAAGATAAGAAACAAAATTTTACAAACTTATATCACACATTCACACAAGATAACATACAATCCAAGTCATAATCACAATATAACTCAAGATGGCACCAATCACATAGGAAACAGAGTAAAACATCAATAGTGCACATCAAATATATATCAACTCAGAAAGATGTTCATATCAAAGCAACTACATAACAGGGATAAAACAAAGATAAGAAATAGTACAGCTCAGAAGAAATGTGCCCAGATGGTTCTTATACAAAATAGCCTAGGAAGATGTATATGATAAACATGCTAGACTGAACACTAAGAAACCACCTAGACATCTAAGCTATCTAGATCAACAACGCCGTCATCGCCAGGAGTGTAGTCCTCATCTCTGTCATAAGGTGGTGCAACAACATCATCAACAACATCACCATCACCTTCCTCAGAAGCATCCTCGTGGTCACCATCATCAGCATCAGCCTCCTCAGCCTGGTCAGGCATCCCCTGATCAGCAGGAGGACCAAAAGAGCGATAGGGCCAGCGGGCATTCTTCTTAGCCCAAGACATACCAAGAGCATGAAGCTCATTGGCATGTGGGAAAGATGGAGTAGAGTCACCCAAGGTGGCTAGCAAGGTGGCCAGGGGGCTAGCAGGCAGCGGCAGGATGACGGGAGAAGAACTACTAGCAGCAAAAGGTGGCGGAGCGGCATCGGAGGGCTCAGGGGCAGGGTAGTAATGCTCGTATGCATAAGAGGCATAGGCACTATCGGGATATGGCTGGTAGGTGGGGTAGGGTGAAGAACAGGATAGGTTCAAGTGTGACATGATAGAACACATATCCTGGTGCAGGTATTCCTGAACCTAATGGTTGTACGCCTGTTCATGCATCATATATCCCATAAGGGTTTCATTGGATACACGAAAGGACGCATGGCTAGGTCTAGGACGAGGTTGAGGAGGTGGAGGTTGGGTGGAAGAAGATGGTGTGGCAGAGGAGGATGCAGAAGCAGAAGCACCTTGGGCAGGAGAAAACACGGGAATGGACTTTTGAAGTGTGGTTTCACTAATGTAAACACCCTTTCTGGCGATCAGATAGTGAAAGTCAGAGAAGAGGCATTTCTTAGTGGCAAACTTGAAAAGACCACAGATCAAAGCCAGATAAGGTGGATGAGTGCCTTTGGTGTTCTTGCCGGTGTCAAAACAGGTCATATGATGAAGAATGTATCGAGCCCATTTGACACCTATATTGTTTAACAAATAATACATAATGACTGCAGTGTTCTCTGCAATGTCCGTTTGATTTTTCTTGGGATGGACGTTACAGTTGATCACTAAAGCCAGAATGTGCCTCTGAAGATCAAGAGATGAAGAGGGAAGGGTGGACTTCTGCTTGTAGGCCACATCGAGTTTCTTCAAAAAATGATGAATATCAGGTAGCGTCAATTCATGGTGATTGTAGAAACCTTCCAGGTCAAGAAGATCAAAATACTCTCCATAGTCCTTGCGCCAAGTGTCGTTTTCCTTGTCTCCAGCAAAACATACATTTAAATTATCCTCGGAGATTGAGAAACGGCGACCGGCGATCATCGATGGAAGGACTACTTCAGTAGTCGGCAGAGGGATGAGTGAATCGTAATTCCAACGCAGATTTTGCGTAGAATTCATGAACAACTTTTGTGCTAGAAATGTGATTGTCAAAGCAATCACGTTCGATTGCTAGGGAAGATAGGTGGTGAGAGGTGGGAAGCCAAGAAACAGATGTGATAACCGCTTGAAAATGATCAGGTTTAAGCAAGGCTCTAAACATAAAAGGAGTCCTAGGTAGAAGATCATGTACCGATTTACAGCCCCAAGAGACACAAAAGAGGTGTTGTCAAACGGAATCAAGTGATTACAAGAAGAGGAAGCTATAGCATTGCTAGGGGAGGTATGTTTTCATCTTTGAGAAGACATGGATGCTAAAACAAGAGAGAAATCGTTAAAGCAAGCAACTGCAAACCTCAAACGAGAAGCAAACACCACCAACGACGCCCGGGGAGGACAAGATGACCAGTTCTAGGTCTATCTAGGGCTAGGAATGGGAGGTTTAGGGCTAGGGTTGAGAGCTGGGGGCTAGACAAGGATGAATCGGTCGACTATTTTCTAGTAGCAAAGGAAAATAGTCGGTCGGTCCTAACTTTTATGTTGTCTCTGCACATCGATCGGTCGAGTTCTGAGACTGTCAAACTCAACCGAACGGTCCATTTCAAACTACTCTCGGCTCCTGATCGGTCAAGTTTATCCTGGTGAAACTCGACCGATGGTCAACCTGACCTAAAAGTCAAAAACTTAGTTTCTAGCCATATGCATGTCAATCAAATTCATTTTTCTAATCCATTATGCATAATTAACATACTTAGGCACATTTTGCTCATCATTGGGTACTATTTAGCAATAAAACAAGAAATTCGATAAAACACCCAAAAACAAGTAAAGCTAAGCATGTCAACAAGTAATTTTTCACATTTTAAGCATATGAAGGCAAAGCAAGATGATGAGAAACATAGGCAAACATACAGGATAGAGACAACTAGCTAGATCACATGGAAATATCATCCAAAGCAATAATGAGCAATTTAGATCAAATAAAATTGAATTGATCTCTAGCTAGAGGTTTAGTAAAGATATCCGCCAACTGGTTTTCCGTGTCCACATGCATGATATAAATATCCTTCTTGGAAATGTGGTCACGAAGAAAGTGGTGGTGAACCTCTATATGTTTCGCTCTACTATGCAATCTAGGATTGTAAGAAAGATTAATTGTACTAGTATTATCACAGTAGATAAGAGAAGCATCAAAAAATATGTTGAAGTCTTGGAGCATTTGCTTCATCCATAGGACCTGAGCACAACAACTCCCGACTGCAATGTATTCAGCCTCGGTAGTTGATAATGCCACAGTGCTCTATTTCTTATAAAACCAAGACACCAAGCATGGTCCTAGAAGTAAGGAAGTGCCACTTGTGCACTTTCTATCAACCAAACACCCTACATAATCCGCATCACTATATGCCATAAGAATAAAATCCCTTGATTTAGGATACCATAGTCCAAAATTTTGGGTTTTGGCTAAGTACCTCAAAATCCTCTTAACGGCTATAAGATGTGACTTCCTAGGGCTAGATTGAAAGCGAGCACACAAGACAACACTAAACATAATATCAGGTCTAGAGGAAGTTAAATAAAGTAAACTACCAATCATACCTCTATAGAGCTTCTCATCTACCTTTTGACCATCTTCATCTTTATCAAGCTTGGCGGTGTTGGACATGGGTGTATCCATCGGCTTCATGTTCTCCATCCCAAAGCATTTGAGTAGTTCATTTGTATATTTTCCTTGGTTGATGAAGTTTCCTCCTTTTGTTTGCTTGATTTGAAAGATGAGGAAGAAGGTCAAATCACCCATCATGCTCATTTCAAATTCACTCTGCATAAGAGAACTAAACTCCTTACAAAGATCAAGATCAGTCCCGCCAAAGATAATATCATCAACATAGATTTGAATAACAATAAAATGTTTAGAAGTGTTATTTAGAAATAAGGTAGAATCAACTTTTCCCATGACATACCCGTTATCTAACAAAAAGTTCTTTAGTTTCTCATACCAAGCTCAAGGTGCTTGCTTGAGACCATAGAGAGCTTTTTGCAACAAATAAACATGATTGGGTAACTTGTCATTTTCAAAGCCCGGAGGTTGAGCAACAAATACTTCCTCCTTAATTGTACCATTCAAACACGCACTTTTAACATCCATTTGATAAAGCAAGAAATTTTTATGACTAGCAAAGGCAAGTAGCATGCGAATAGATTCTAATCTATCAACAACAGCATAAGTTTCATCAGAGTCAATACCTTCCTGTTGGTTGTAACCTTGTGCCATTAACTGTGCTTTGTTCCTTACCACTTTTCCTTGCTCATCCAGCTTGTTGCGGTAGACCCATTTGGTGCCAATGATTTTTCTATCATTAGGTCTTGGCACTGGAGTCCACACACGATTCTTCTCGAATTACTCCAATTCTTCTTGCATAGCTAGGATCCACTCATCATCACCAAGGGATTCTTTGATGTTCTTTGGATCTAGCTGTGATGAAGGCACTATCTGCTTGCTCTTTCTTGTAGGCAGCTCATGTCTTCACTCTCTCGAAGGGGTTGCCAATGATTAGCTCCTTTGGGTGATTCTTAGTAAAGCGGGGAGTGGGATCCTTCTTTTCCTCTTCTTCTTCTTCTTCTATCACCTTCTTGCCTTTGTTGTTGATGTTGAGGTCTTTAAGGATTGGAATCAAGTCATCTGCAACATCATCAACACTATGCTTGCCAATAACAGGGTTAGTCTCAATAAACTTAACATTGATAGATTATTCAATTTTAGACAATTCAATGTTGAATACTCTAAATGCCCTACTTGTAGTGCTATAGCCAAGGAAGAAATCTTTATAGGATTTCAGATCAAACTTGTCGAGAGAATCCTTCATGTTTAAAACAAAACAAGGACATCCGAAAACATGAAAGAAATCAATGGATGGCTTTCTACCACGCCACAGCTCATACGGGGTTTTCTTAAAAGAGGGATGTGTAAAAACCTGGTTCTGCACAAAGTAGGCGGTGCTAACGGCTTTGGCCCAAAACTTCTTAGGAATGTCATATTCAAGAAGCATTGTCCTCACCATCTCTTCAAGAGACATGTTCTTCCTCTCAACTACCCCATTTTGTTGAGGCATACGAGGAGAAGAGAAATTGTGCGAGTCACCCGATTTTTCACAAAAATACTCGAAAAGATCATTTTCAAATTCTCCCCCATGATCACTGCAGATAGAAACGACCCGGCAAGAAGCTTTATTTTCAACACGTTTACAAAAGCTCGAGAAAACATCAAGAGTATCGCTTTTTAAAATGAGAAAGAAAGTCCAAGTATATCGAGAGAAATCATCAACAATAACAAGACAATACTTAGAACCATGAAGTGTTAGCATTCTCATTGGTCCAAATAGATCAATATGAAGAAGTTCTAGAACTCTCTTAGTACTCATGGCTCCCTTGGACTTGAAGGAGGATTTGGTTTGTTTCCCTTGTGTGCAAGGTTGGCATTCCTCATCCTTTTCAAAATCCAGTTTAGGAAGTCCTCGTACTAAGTCCTTTTTGCTCAACTTCTTCATTTGATGCATATTTACATGACCCAAATGACGATGCCAAAGAGAAAGATCATTTTTATCCACTACCAAGCATCTATCAAGAATGGGCTTAAGAGCATCAAGAACAATAACATAAAGATTTCCATTTCTAGTTCCCTTATATATGACATTGTAAGTGAGGGAATCTAGAAGCAAACATTCTAAAGAAGTAAACAACACAAGATATCCATTATCACATAGTTGACTTACACTAATCAAGTTATGATGTAGGCCATCAACAAGCAAAACATTCTTGATACAAAGATTGTTACCTACATCACCCTCACATATAACCTTACCCTTCTTGTTGTCACCAAAGGTAACCGATCCTCCTTTCTTCTTCACAAGTTTGTTGAAGTGGTTGATCTCACCAGTCATGTGTTTAGAACGGCCACTATCAGCAATCCATCTCTTTTTAACCTACAAGAAAGAAGGATGTCGGAACCCAAATCAAGCTATGGGGTTCGGGGTTAGCTTGGGGACCCATTTCATCTTTGGGTTGGTCCCCTTAGGCTTGTAAGGACAATAAGTAGAATAATGGTCATCACATTTACAATGAGTGCATACCATAGGGTTCTTAGAGCCGGAAGAATCTCCATGGAAAATAGGAGGTTCCCCACTCTTCTTCTTACCCTTGTTCTTGCTCTTGCTCTTACCTTTTGGAGCAGTCCCATCATATCCCAAACCACTAGTACCAATTTGTTTGGTAGAGTGTTCTGGGACATCATTTAGGGATTTCTTACCCGTGAGGGATGTTTGCAAAGTAGATCTTAATTTAGCATTATCATCACTAAGATCAATAACAGTAGAAGAAAGTCTAGCAATATCATCCCTAGCATGCAACAAGTCGGCCCCTAGACAGAGGGCTTTAGTATGCAATGAATCCTTTTCTAGAGTAATGCTAGCAATCTCATTTCTTGGCAAAAGAGGCCTAGAAGATAAATCATTTACTTGAGCAAGTAATTTCGCATTTTTAGATTTAAGCACAATAATCTCTCTTTGATAAGCATACACTTCTTTTCTCCTAGCATCATCAATGATGTTAAGTTCAACATTTTCAGTTTTAAGAACATCAAGCTCATCAAGATACTTTTGGTTATCTATCTTAAGATTTTCAATGTTTTTGAGATAGACACCATTTTCAATCTGTACACCATTGTGTAGCAATTCAAGATCAATAAGTTGTCCTTTCAAAGAGTCAATGCTATCAAGGAGCTATTTTTCATTGTTGTCAAGAATATCAATTTTGGTATAAAGATCATCAACAATTTTTCCTAACCTTTTCCTTTTAGATTTGCATTTAGTAAAGGATGATTGGCAATTTTCAAGCATGTCAATAAGAGCTTCCTTAGACAGTTCATGCAAATTAACATTGCTTACCTCACTTACCTCACTTACCTCACCAATGTCTTCACTAGTGCATGCCATGAGGGCAAGGTGGCATTCTCCATCTTCAGAGCTTGAGGAGCTTGAAGAAGACTCCTCCCGAGCTGCATGAGTTGCATCTTTGGATCTTCTATCTCTTTTGTCTTTCTTCTTGTACTTGCCTTCTCTTTTCTACTCTTTGTCTTTCTTGTGGCTGCTCTTATGATGGCTCTTCTTGACCTTTGGGCAGTCACTCTTGTAGTGGCCTATTTTACCACATTCATAGCACCTTGGAGTTGATGAAGAAGGCTTGCTCTTGAAGTGCTTCCCCTTGTAGTAGTTGTCCTCATGCTCATCGGGGCCTTCATCTTCACTTGATGAGGGAGTAGGAGACTTGAGTGCAAGTTGTTTTTGACGCGCCATTTCTTCAATTTGTTCTTTGAAGGTTGTGTCCTTCATCTTCTTGGACTCCTTCTCCTATCTTTTCTCCTCCTCTTCTTGCTTGTCAAGCCTTGGTTCATGGGCTTGAAGGTTACCAACCAGCTCCTCGGTTGACAACTCACTAAGCTTGTAAACCTCTTCAATTGAAATGACTTTAGGCTCCCACCTCTTAGGTAGTGATCTCAAGATCTTGGAGTTGATAGTGCCTTTGTCCAAAACACTTTCAAGGGCAGCTAGTCCATTTATGATCACATTGAGCCTAGTATACATGTCAGACACTCTCTCATTCTTTCCCATCTTGAAATTCTCAAGTAGCCCACCAAGCATGTAGATCTTGGCTTCTTTGACTTGCTATGTGCCTTCATAGGTGACAGAAAGCTTGTTCCATATCTCATGGGTTGTGTCCCAAGAGGAAATCTGGTTGAACGTGAATGGAGTGAGGGTGGCGTAGATGATGCTCATAGATTTAGCATTGAGTTGAGATTGCTTCATTTGAGATTCATTCCATGTGGAGATGTCTCCTTTTGGATCTTCATATTTTAGGTGGACAACCTTCCACATCACATAGCTCACACCTTGGAGGTAGAATTGCATCCTCCTCTTCCAATATAGGAAGTTTGTGCCATCAAAGACCGGAGGCCTCATGGAGAAGTTCCCTTCTAGATTGAGGGATCCAAGTGATGAATCGCTCATCTTCTCTAACTTGTTGAAGTTGCTCGGAGAAGACCTGCTCTGATACCACTTGTTGGATCAATGGGCTCTAGAGGGGGGTGAATAGAGCATCAAAAACTTCACAAAATTAATTAGACCACCAATTTAAATATAATGCAGAAACAAATCCAAGCATCAATTTGATATCTTAATCTAGCATACAAAGCAAGTATAAGAGACAAGGAATAGCAAACACTTGGACAGGTAGTTTAGAGTGGTTCCATGTCCTAAACTTAGGAGAAATGTCAGTCCACTACCTAGAGTTGGTTAGGCTCTAGGATTTGCAACTTGGTTCTCTTATATATCTCAATAAGATTATAAGATACAACAACCACACATCCAAGGACTTAGAATTCAAGCCAAGATCTTCTACCTCACCAAGGACTTACCCACCAAGCAAGTAGTCTTCTGCCTTCTTCAAAGGACTTACCCACTCTTGCTCTAGTCTTCAACCTTGCAGGAATTACCCATCTTGCTTGAGCTTTGCCTTGCACTTCTCCTTCACTTGGAGAGCTCTTGCACCTATCTCCTTCACTTGGAGATCTGGAGCAGCTATCTTTCTTCACTCTTGAAGAATAGCAACCTTCTTCACCTTCACTCAGGGAAGAACGTCAACCTCTTCTCTTTCACTCGGAGAAGAGCTTCAATCAATTTTCATAAGGAATATGGGATTGGAAGAAGGAATGGAGATCTTTACATCATACAAGGGATAGCTCTCATACATGGGAACCTAACTCACTCATAACTCACGAATTTTCTCTTAAAGGTAGAGATAGAAAGGGGCTCAAAGGGTTGGAACACTCTCAACTAAGGCTAGGACCAAGCATATGTGAATGAGCAACCTTGGAATGAACTCCAAGAGGTCCTATTTATAGTTGGGGTGCCCCTTTGAGTTGTGGGATACTTGGATACGAAAATAGCCATTTTTTGCTCAAGGCAACGACTCTATTTTCGTCCAAAAAAGCTCACCAATGGTCACATCACTTTTTCTACAAATTCCGTATAGTACATTCGGTCGAGTTTAGATATAGGTAACTCGACTGATCCAGTAAAAGACAAATCCGAAGTTCAAACCATCGGTCGAGTTTGTCCTGACAAAACTCGACCGACCATTTAAACTAAGAATGACCGTTCACTTGATCGGTCGAGTTCTGTGTAAACACAAACTCGACCGATGCAATCTTCATAAAATTGATCAAGACTGATCAGTCGAGTTTCAGGGCCTTGAAACTCGACCGACAATGTTGTTGTAATCAATTTTCTAATTTTCATCTAAAGTGATTAAAACTTGGCATTTTGTGTCCCAACCATTTTTATCATCTAAGTTACAAGTCAATTCATCATTACAAGTGATTACAAAAATGTTCTAAGGTCATTTACATAGAATTCCCAAAAAGCACACTTGTAGACATTTTGACTTGAACTTGAGTCAAACTAGGGCTTTTGATTTCGGATCCTTTTCATGTACCTAATGTTTGAAAACAATCTTTAACACACATATTAGATACATATGAATGGAATGGTTAAGTCATTATCAAAATATGGTCAATGTATAACCTCTAGGTCAACAATTACATCTTCCAAATCAATGTTAGCAAAATAACTACTATAAGAAGGTAAGTGTAATGGACTACCCTACTGTGAGGGTGATTCTGGACAATTATGTGATTGTTGCAAAAATCTCTTAATACAATGATTGTGCTGTGATCCTTTGACTTAAAGTCACTACAATGATGATATGATGATCTGCATACTTTGACTCTACTCAAAGATCTTAAAAAAGTTTTTGTTAATGTAATTGATTGTGATGAAATTCATGCTACTCATTATGAGCGATGTAGAATGAATTTGTCCCTTCTATATAACAAGAGAAAAATCCTAGGAATGAAACTAGAAAAATATATATTATGCTCATGTAAGTCAGTATGTGATACTGAGCTAATAGACATCTTTCTAGCCTACTTGTATATTAAGGAATTTGGATGCATATGATGAGCATGAAATTTATTATGACAAAGGACTATACAATATGGTAACATTGGCCATTCATAGGTGTGTTGTCTGACAAATCCTACTACTTGGGTAGTAGTTATGTATGCTAAACACTACTAATTTCTTATTCATAGTAATATTAATGGTTATATCAATTGATAATTATCATGGTACCTATAAGGTCACACACATAGATATAGCTTGAGGAAAGGTGGACTTGAACCCTACTATAATTGTTAAAATGGACCTAAAAGTAAGTCTCAAGCACTAGTAATGAATTACAATATTTTACTTTAGAAATGAATTTCCAAGATTTAGGGACATGTTCATTGTAGAAGATGGAAGTTTGTACCAAACTAAGACCGTTCAATTATTCCACTCTATGAATGCCACTGAGTAGAGAACCCCTTGTTCCATGATGGAATATAGATCTTTGATGAATAGGGTTTGGGAAAATCTAGCCACTCCAATGATCTCTCTCTCTCTCTCTCTCTCTCTCTCTCTCTCTCTCTCTATATATATATATATATATATATATATATATATATATATATATATATATACACACATATATATATATATATGAGAGAAGAGCATCAATGCAAAAAGATGTTGTTTTCACATTGTTGTCTCTATGGTATGATAAACCCTAAAACCTAAAATAAATTAGAGAGAGAGAGAGAGACAAAGGTGGAAACTAGCATCTCTAGTTCGTCCAAGCACTCAGTTAACTAGCATATATCATGCATTCAGCTTTTTTGGATTGATGGTTTCATTAGAAGAATGAGTTTTAATGAAAAGGTATATTCTATGAAAAGTAGTGTTCTTCAACCATAAGCCATCTATGAAATAATGTGTTCCCTTATAAGATACTATCCAGGAAAGATATCATTTTGTAGCATGACATCGGTTGTAGAATGGCATGTTCAACCATAGGAAGCTTTGAGGGTCAAAATTGGAGCAACATTGTTTTTCCAATATGAAGTTAGAATTTGTGACTTTGTGCCGTGAAATGAATCATTTTTCCACAAATATTCATATATGTATTTGACATTCCACCACTACAAAATTAGGATTGTACACATATCTAGGTATGAGTTTTGGACTATTTTGGATGCCAAAATGACTTCTAGACCCAACAACACTAGTAAGAAACATATTGGATGATCCATGTATACATCTTGACATCTGAGTTATATCGTTACCTTTTCTACATAAGATATCAAATTATGACCTTAATCTAGTATTAGCGCATTACATGTATCCTACTTGAAGGATTCTTCTGTTACCCTCCCACTGTGTTTCCAATCCCAAAATTAGAATAATGATACCACATATATTTTTCATGTTCTTTGTTTGATATCCATCTTATATAATCAAGTCATTATTGTTTGATGAAAATGAACTCTTGTATGATAAGAATTAGTTAATGTTCTAAATCTTTTTATTGAAAATACTCAATAAACATCACTGGGATAATATATGATATGATAGCATATATGTCTATAAGAAAATGCAACGCAACACCTAAAAAATTGTCATTTTGATGTGTGATGAATGAATGTGGCCAAAAAATCATGTATTATATTGCTTTTTAGATTGCATGTTGTTGATTGTTTGTAATCCTAAACTTGGCTTGCATGTCATGAACATTTACACTTATGTACATTTTCCTATCTAATTCTTCTCAAATATCACTCGAGAGTTCTCTCAGATATGATGTAATAGTATCACATAGAGTAGCACATGTATTATCTAAGATGGAGGATATGAATGGTATGCATGTATAAAAATCATCAATTACATTGGATTTTTCATGGTGGTCGCTCAAGCTTGAAGAATCCAAGACATGATTTTTCATATTTCGTTTGTTGAAGTGATGTAATAAACCTTATAGGTCTATATGTCCTATATCTTCCATTTTCATGGATATGTTGTTTTAGGAGGCCATAATAGTAGCATTTGTCTTTATCTAATTGTGAGCTTGGTTATATATGTAATATAATATATATGCATATGTATACATACATATATATATATATGTGTGTGTGTGTGTGTGTGGTTATTATATATTTATATCTACTTTGCTCAATTCCTCATTAAGTATTACACTTAAGACACCTTCTGTAACATACTGAATCTTAGGGTTCTTTACGCAATTTACCCACTTTTATACCTTTCTTTTCCTTCTAGTCCTTTTGGACTCTTATAATAATTTTCCCATCCTTTTGAGCCTTCTTGGGCCTCAATGTTGAATTTGAGCCTTTCTTGAGGTATAATTCACAAATTACCTACATTTATGTTTATGTAGGGGGTTTTGCACAAATAACCCATCTAATGAGATAACTAAGGTCTAATCATGCAATTTTACCATTAATGAGATAATATGAGTGGAGTATGTTATTTGGAGCTTTTTGGATAAATATATTAGTAATAATGTGTATTTGATTTAATGTATTTTAGTGTATTTAAGCCCTTACTTTCTCTCTCCTCCAAATAGAAAAATAATGCACTAATAAGAGTATTAGATGTTGAGATATGACTCATAATGTTTATATGTGACTAATATCTCGAGATTCACCTTATTATGTCATTAAAAGTTATTATTTATATTAATTTCTCTTTTTATGCTTTATTATATGCTTTAATAGTCTATAAATTAATTAGGGACCTAACCATGTGATTTTCGAGATACTAAATGCATCGAATCGTTATAGGTGTTGTCATAAACTTGTGGTTAAAATTTTAGGTCATTTGGACTTTGTTTGACCCTCCAAATGTATTGTACAAGTTCCCATATAGTTTAACTATATTAGATGAATCGATTTTTGCAATAATGTCATTTGTTTCATTTGTCACGCACCCAACCCCCGTGGGATCTTGATCCAACGGATCTGGGGTCATCTTCAACCTCCATCCCACTGACCAAGAGGATGCCTAGGCTCCTCCACCTCGTTCTCCCTCTCCTCTCCACCGTTTTGCAAGATTTAAGTTGCGTTGGCTTCGTCTCCTCGAGCCGCACCGTTTAAGCCTTGGAACGTCCGCCGTCGTGCACCATGGATGAAGAGCCCAAAGGCTCCGGTCATGGATTCTCCTCTCCAACATAGTTTCGGCTCTTCGCACCTCCGCACCTATATATACCACCTATTGCACCTCCTTCGACCCCATTGTAAGCTTTTAGAGTTGCTAATTTGGCCCGAAGCTCCCCCGCTTAGCCCCGAAACATCCACCTTCTCACAGGTATTGCGGCCCTTTTCTTGGCTTCTTGGTGATAGCAGCGCCCCAATAAATCACACCGGTGAGTTCCACTCGTCTTGAGCTTCGTTTGGTCAAGAAATGGCTATACGACCGATTTGGTCAAGAAATGAGCAAATGCCCAATCGGGCAAGTTTCTCCTCCGCGACCATGGCTCGCGTGAGAGGTAGAAGAAGACCTGTGGCTTTTTACAATTTTGCCCCCACGCACCCATCCCCTTTTTCTTTAATGCGAGGGGCAGTTCAGTCATCTTCTCCCTTGTTGGCTATGAGGCCTATGTGGCATTTTCTTGCAATCTGATTGGTCCAACTTACTTAATTCATAGTAAATTGGTACAAGCTTAGAAAAATGCAAATAAATACTCGTTGGAAAGGATTTTTCATGTAGAATCTGATTTTGTGGTTTTTGAGACCTGATTCCTAAGGATTTTTTGAAGTTTGCTTTGAATGACATTTTTAGTATGTTAAATGTTCTAAAAATCATAATTAATTCATTTTAACTCCAAATTGAGAAATAAAATATGTTTTCTTAATCAGTGAAACATAAGTGATCTTTTGGTCCTAGTTTTGAGTTCTAAATCTGTGGTTTTCGAATAAGTTCGTAAATGGGTATTTCCTTTATACTCTATGTTTAATAAATGCTAATTCATGTGAAATATTTTTAACTAGGGTTGATGATCTTGGATACAATATAATCTGTGATAATATGGTTATGTGAATCTTTTATGAGGTATGTGGAGCCTATTTTTTATGTGGACCATATTTGTATGTGAATCCTATTTAAGTATGTGATTTCTATGTATGATTGATGAGAAATGTATATGTGCAAAAACACCTATTCTTCAGTTGGGATTTTATCCGACCCCATTTCCTAATGAGGCAAATGCTAGCCTTGGAATCTCTCTCTATTGTCTCTATTTGGATCTTATTTATTTGAATTTTCTATTTCCTGTATTGGATCATTTATTTGAAATACTTGAATATTTCTATTAACAATTTTGGTTCATTTATTGAGATTGTTTCATGGGTTTTATTCCCCATTTTCTATGATACAATATTATTTTTATTTCCACTACTGCCAAGTGGATTACTTAGCATGAGGAATCATTGACCAAATAACTAATGTAGTGTACATGAGTAAAAACCACCCATAGAGGGCATGTGTAATTTTGCCCTGGGGAATGTGCATTTTCTCCCCATATTATATATTTTTGTGAGGTTTGGGATGTGCATTTTCCCCTCTCCTCTTAGTTGAGGCCCGGTAGGTGCCTCACCCTACATTAGAATATTTGTTGTCAAAATATCATTCATGCTTGATGATTATTATTGTGGTAGATGCATCTTGGCAGAAGTTCTTTATTCTTAATTATTATACTTGCCTCATACCTTTGACACTCTTAGTGTAGTGAATCATTTTATTATGCAATGTTGTACAATATTATTTGTCCTTCTCCTTTTGAATAATGCATACTTTTATCTCTCTCTTGATGGGTGATCCCAACCACCCAGGTATAGGATCAGAGTTTGCAGTTGAAGCATGGTGAACCAGCCTAAGGCTAGGGATAAAGAGTTCAACCTTGTATCTTGGACATAGCTCCTATATGTTAAGTTGTTTATGTTTGGAGACAAGTTGATTTGGTTTGAGTCTTCCTCTACCTAGATCTTGTTGTTGTGTATAAAGTTGTACACCCTTTTGGGAAATTTTGTAAAGTACTCTTTATACAATTGAATACAGTCAAAGTTTTAACTTCTGCTACATCACAATTGATGTTTTTGTTTGCCATGATTATTTAGTAGAGACTTTGTGGTCTTTACACCTTCAAACCTGTGATACATATTAAGCCCTCAATCTATTAATGGTATTTCGAATGAATAATGTAGTATCCATCTTGTTGAGATGTTAGGTGAATGTGTGGGTCTATCAAAGTAGGGAACACAATTTATCATTATCAGCTGTCAGATTCAACTTAACTTGACAATCTCAATAGGATTAAGAGCCTAGAGGCATGCAAATGGGTGTTAAATAGAATTGAATTTAACAATGGTTGTTCTCTAAAGATCTAGGGGTTGTATATGATAAAATTGAAGAGTGATCTAGCAATGTAAAAGAATCATGTATGTAAGATAACTTATGACTCTGAATTTGCAATATACTCAAAATAAATATATTTTTCAAAAAAATTACTTTATATTCCAATTTCAATTGGTTCAAGATAAAAGTATCTATCCATCATGAGCTCAAAGTTGCGGTTGGAGAAAGCATGTCATAATGAAGAAATTAGAACAAGATGAGAAGTAGGTGTGTTCAATTTATTTTTATCTTACAACATTTTGATTTTTAAAAGCAAGAACATCATACTTCTACATTTTTCTCTGAGTGGATTTGGTTTTACCAAATTTACTAGAAGAAAAATAGACTCCTAATATTTTTATTATAGTTACATTTTCTTACAATTATGTCAATAAAGTATTAGATGAAGAAATATTAAATAGGTGAGCATCAATTGCTAAAGTTTTTTTGGTCAGCCAAAACCCTTTATCTTTTTTGGTATTTTTAAGTATAGTGTGTTTACATCTCATGAGACTTATCTTTAAAAAATTACAGAATCAAAAGACTCAAGAATGATATCAAAAGGAGAAATAAGAAATAGAACTATAAGGAGTTGCACATAACACATATGTCCTAGGTCAGGCACAAAGACTAGAACCCATAATAGCTCCATAAGAGAACTCTTTGTATCAGGCCATATCTCTGAACTAAATCATAGAAAGGCTTACAGAGAATCTCTCAAGAAAGATATATCAGTATTCTTCAGCAAAGATGGCCAACAACACCATAATAGAACTCACCACTTAAAACCAGGACAAAAATCAAACTAGGATTTCACATTAAGCATAAACTCAATCACAACCTTAACAACTCAAACTAGAAGGTGCAGACACCATATGAAAAGAAATATCTTTGAAAAGTTTCCCATATATATTCTATAAGGATATAGAACTATAAGGATCTTCACAAAACACATCAGTCCTAGATCAAGCACAAAAATATCATAGAAAAGCTTGCAAAGCATCTCAGAAACCAAGAAAGATCTATCTGTAGTCTTTAATATAGATGAAAAATAGCACCAATGAAGCATCCTCCACATATTTAGGAGAAAACTAGGGTAGTATTCGACAATAGACATAAACTGAATCATAACCTTGACAACTCAACTCAGTAGGTGTAGACCCCAAATCATAAGGAAAGATCTTGTCATAGTAGACAAGAACTTAACTATCAGCTGAGGGCATCAAACTTACTTTGAATACTCTTCCATATAGAATGAATATTGTGATTACGGTTCTTATGAACACAAAGATTTCTTTCAATCTAGATGTGATATAGAATTAAGGCATAACTCAATTTAGCATTCTTTCTCTTAAAGTTGAGTAAATCAAGCCAATCCTTAGGCACTTTATCCAAACCTTGATGTTGCATTGCCAAACTCCACAGTCCATTAGTATATGGGCATTCAACGCATAGATGGTGAGTATCCTCATAAGCACTCATACAAAGAAAACAAATGGATGCCACTAAAATGCTTCTTCTTCTAGCATAATCTAATGTGGGAAATTTGTTATGCCTAACCTTCCATAGATGAACCTGTGAGTTCATATGGCTTTTAAATCTCCAGATCTAGTTAATAGCTTCATCTAGAGAACCCTTGGTTCTGATACTATTCCAAACCAATTTGATTTCAACAATAGAAATGTAATCATTTTGGCCTAGAGAAGAAAAATTACTCTTCAAATAATCAGTAAGGACATAAGAATATCTACTATAACATGTACAACTGCTGACTAACATCATTACTCCCATGCTAGCTCAAAACCTAGAAAATATGTGAAACAGATGAATCAACAAATGTTGTGTACGTGGGTGAAATACTTGTATTGTAACTTGCATAATGAAAGATATGAAGAAAGAAAGTAAAATAAAACATTATTTAATGTGAAAATCAGGTAAACACATATTTTAGGCATATCTTTGAAGACAATTGTACTACTATTTGTATTATTCTTTATTATACATCCGACATGGGCTATTTATCATGCATCCATACTGGGCAATTTATTATACATCCATAATGGGAAATTTATCATACATTCATACTGGGTCATTCCCTACCTCTTAGGCTATGGGGTTGTGCTAACTTTAGTAGCTACAACTCATCAAAATTCTTTTATGTTCCCTTATGTTTTGTCGAAGCATACAATACTGGTAAGAATCCAACAATTTATAAACAAATAGATTCATCCAAGGTACATTATATCATTATGCAACAATGTAAAACTAGTCTTATACTTAATAAAACCCACGTACCTAAGTTCAGAGATTTCTATTTATATTCTGGATCATCTACATCTCTTCTCATCACTTGATTAATAGCAATTAATAATCATTAATACAATGTTCGCCATTATTACTGATTTTTAGGTCCATTTTAGGGTTTAGGCCAAACCTAGGTTCAAACTGACCTAAACTTGTGTGTGATATCTTTCTACTGATCAGGAGGTCATAATAAGGATCTGGTCTGATTTTTATAGTTTTTAGATGCTTGATCTATTTTCTAGAATTAATATGAGGTTTAAAGAACCTAATTATGCATTAACGGAAAAAGACCTAATATTATAAAATTATAACTTGATTAGAGTTTGTATTTCATCTCTAAAAGACAATAGGGTTCACAAAGGATATTCTCATATTCAATTTCCATGATATGCTAATTATACCAATAATATGGTAACAAAGAGAAGTAGTATCATGTAAATTAAATATCATCATTAGTTGTGCCTCACAAGCTTGATCTAAGGGTCTAGTAATGTAGAGGATATTTTCTAAGTCTAGGGGTATTTTTGAGGTATTTATTAGCCAAATGAGCTATATTTAGACATATTTATAAGATCCACACATTCTAAAAATTTAAAAGAAAAATACCTTGAGAGGCGGCTCCCACTGCCTAAGGTGGTAGATGTTGATTGGCCCACACTGGTCAGACTACCTCCTCTTGTCACGCTAAGGATACCTACAGTCAGACTGACCAGTTCAAAAGGATGTGTCACCCTAAACTAAGCCCACACTCTCCCTCTCATCGAGACCAACTCATGTAACGCTACTTGCGTTCTGTTCATCTGGTGTGTGCGTCACCATGGAGAGGGACTCCATCAAGAAATATTTGGAGTAGAGACCATCATTGTCAAATTGTTTTTCTACCATGAACTTCGCAAAGATTCTTAGAGTATGTGTAGCTCGACATAGTGATGTAGCTCCCCATAGACCTCAAGTCTGCCATGGAGGGGGAGAGGATGGATGGAAATTGATTGGGGCTTTGTGATTTGTGGCTCCTCTGACTTCTTCAACCAATCTGGAAGCTCCATAGTGGTCCCTTGAAACTAGTGGTGGTCTAAGAAATAGATGGGGAATTAAGGAGGTGTAGTCCCAATCTACCCTCCATGGAAGGAGACAGTGAGCTTGAAAGCTCTTAGGAAAACTCTACAGACTAAGATGCCCTCCCATACGATGCTATGGAGATCTAAGGATCAATTTTCTATGGGTTTTATCCCTCCAGTCCCCCTCCTTACCTTGACCTATGTTAATCCCCACCTTTATAGTCACGAGTGGAGAGGGAGTGAGGTGCTTCTGAAATCTGGTGGTTCTTCTTCTTTGGGCTACCGGACCCCTCAATCTTAGGCTCGTGATGTAGATCTCAACACTATGTCACAACATGTAATAATTCATATAAGCAACCATAGTCATTGATGCAAAAAATTATCATTTATTTACAATATTAAAACCCAAATAACTTCATATAAGAACATGCTTTGACTCCAAAATTTTGACACAATATTCCTCTTAGTGTATTACACCTTAATTAAACGTTTGGTACCCAAAATTGATTATTTGGTCCCGCGATTAAGATAATCCAAAGGAGCACATGTATAAGTATATTGAACTTACACTATACATAAATTTACTTTATAGCATCAACAACAGTAGTTTAATTACTCAGTATGACCATCATGCATCCCAAACTTCATTATTTAGTCATTTGAATCCATGTATACTTAATTGGGTACTTAACTCCATATATCCTCAAATTGACTAATTATCATCTCCATGTACATGAATGGACTTGGGTAACTATTATTGAAACTCTAATGGAATCAAGGTCAAGCTTGTGGGTCAAAAGAAACCATCATTGAGTAAAAGTCACCCTAACTTAGAATTGATCAACTAGGAACAAACATGAGATTCAAATACTAAATCAGGTATGAAAACTCTAACATCAAGGTCATCACAATATCCAAGCTGAATAATCATTTTCTTACCAATAGTATCCCCCAAGAATTTATTTTTACATCATGGATCTTGCCAGAGCTTGAAAGCATCCCATGTGCCCACATTAAACTCAATGAGAGACAACAAGGTATCAATGACTCTGAACAAGTTGTTGCAAATCCATGAATGATTAGGAAATTCTTTAGAATTCCATAAAGTACATTTCCTTCAGTACTTTTTGCTAATCCACTTGACCCATAGTGAATCCTTTTTATTTGCAATATCCCATGCATTAATAAAGCAAGACTTTGCCAAATCTTTGCTTTTCTGCAGACCTAAACCACCCTCACTGTTTGGAAGGGTATTTTTCCCATTTAATCAAATGGAGAATCTTTTTTGTATATGTGTGCCCCCATAAGAAATCTCTACAATGTTTGTCAATCTCATCAAAAATAGAACTCAAAATAGGAAAAGAATCAAGCCAATATAAGTGCACAAAAGACAATGTAGAATTACTAATATCTACCCTCCCAACCAAGGAGAAAATTTACACTTTCCAAGATTCTAACCTCTTCTTAACTCTATCTATAAGAGAAATGTGTTTCTTCTTAGATAATTTCCCTACAAAAAGAGGTAGTCCAAGATATTTTAAAGCATTCAAGTCACCTTCCTTAATATCCAAAATATTGTAGAGAGAGGCACTTCAAAGTTCTTACTGTGGAAATAGATAGTTTGAGATGATTAATGTTGAGATCCAAGATGTTTCTAAAATCAGCAAAAAGTTTAGAAATATTAATTACACTCTTGGTCTCAGCTTTGGAAAATACCATTAGATCATTGTCAGAAATTAAATGAGACATCCCTACATTCCTAGAAGCACATATAGGATATATAGATGGATCCTTAATCTTGTTCTTCGTCATTTTAGAGAACCCTTGCATGACAATCACAAAAAGTTATGGGGAAACTGGATCCCCCTATCTTACACTATTTGAGGCCCAAATGGGGTCATTAGGCTCACCACTAACCAAAATTGAATAGGAGGTAGAATAGAAAATAGTTCAATCCATTTTATCCACAAGGAAGGAAAACCCATATTATACAAAGGGAAAGCAAAAATTTTCCAACTAACCAAGTCATAGTCCTTGGAAATGTAAGCTCCAATACACATGTTAGATCCATAATTCTTCTTAAAGTCACTGAGAATCTCATTGGTAAAAAAGATAGCCTCCATAATGCTCCTACATTTTATAACGGCGCATTGACTCACATCTATAATAGAGGGTAAAACAAGCTAAATCCTATCAGCAAGAACTTTAGAGATGATCTTAAAAAACATATTGCATAAATCTATAGAGCTCCAGTGAGTGGGTGTGATGTAAGTTCTGTTATCCTCTTCATTATGTAAAAATTATGTAATGGCCTCATAGATATCTTCACCAATGATATTCTAAATTCTTTTGTAGAAAAAACCATTAAAACCATTCAGACCAGAGGCTTTATCACTGTCAAGCCCATTCACAATATCATCATTTTCTTTCCTTAAGACATGGTATATAAGAATAAATCTTTTTTTCTTGTGAAATTTAGGACCAAGCCATTCATCTTTCCAAACATCATCAGAAAGGTTTGGATTATAGAACAAGTAAAAAAAAGGAGTGAACAACACATGTTATCTCATCACGATCATGACCAAGAACCTCATCAATCATAAGACTTCTTATAGAGTTTCTTGATCTACAAGTCTTAATAGAAGAGTAAAAGAAACTTGTATTAGAATTACCTTCCTTCAGTCACTATATATGAGATTTTTTCCTAAGAAAAGACCCTTAAGGATCCACAACTCTTTTAGCTTTCATTCTTAGCTCTTTCATAGTAACCCTCTTATCTTCATCAAATGGATTGAGGTCAATACAGTTTTAGGCATCTCTAGCTTCCTCCTTAGCTATTAAAGCTTTCTCAAAGATACCCTCAATAGTCTTTTTGTTGGTATTCCTCTTTAAGCTTAATGTGTAGATTCCATAACTTTTTATATCATCTACAGGTAAAATATCCCTCGGTTTGTATATTCTAAACTTCCTTCACAATAGAGTAGAAATTTGGAAGTGAAGCACATGCACTGATAAACTTGAAAGGATTTCTAAGAGTTCTATGATTACCAATTTTCAAATCAATTTTCTTGTGATCACTCACCATATTAGAGAAGCATTCCCCATGTAAATACTCAATACGGTTAATGAAGACATAATTGTACAAAATATTATCAATTTTTAAGCAACAAACCCATACCCAAATTCATGGTTATCCAAGGTAAAAAAGGACCATTCAAATCCAATTCATATAGATCACAATAAAGAACTCAACCATTAAAATTTTCCATAGAAATCTTTGTAGGTGGATGTTTACCAAATTTCTCACAATTCTTTCCAACAAAAATAAAATCCCCCATGATGAACTAGGGACTAGTCATGGCATGACCAATATTATCAATAAAGTACCACAAACCCCTTCTGTCAAAATCATCATTGTGACTATAAACATCACTTAAGAATAACTCAGAATCTTCACATTGAATCTTCACATGAACAACTTGGTCATTCTCTATAATCTTGGTGATATTATACGCATTGCTTTTCCACAGAAAGAACTCTACCCAGAGCATGAGAAGCATGGTTCGAAACCCAATCATAATAAAAAAAATATGTATTCATAAAATTAGAGAATTTTTCTTACGCAACTTAGATTCATTAATAATAAAGATTTTTCTAATCAACCTTCTTATTTCTTCTTGGACTCCATTGATCTCATTACTTATTCCCCTGGTTGCATTATCTTCATTAATTGTTTTCAAACCGCCAAATGTATTCTGCATAGGAGAGAATCCAGAATGCAAACCTCTATGAAAAATACAAACTACCGTCTTATATGTGCATATAGGTGGAGACTTTATTTTCCTTCTTACGTCCTAAACTTTAGAATAATCCATATCTAAATTCTCATCAAAGATTGGGATAGGGATAGAAGGGACATATCTTCATCCTTCCAAAGACTAAGACAAAAATTGGTTAACCAAAGAAGCATTCTGGCATTTTGCAAAGTTATTCACTTTGACAGTTGACTCAATGTTAACATTAGACTCACTGCCTTCAACCTTGAATCTCTTAGATATAACATTTTGACATTGAGCACTTGAAAACTCATGGCAATCATCATGACCAAAATATCCACAAACTGATCATCTTTATGGGTACCATTCATACAATAATAAATCTTATGAGAATCACTTGCATCACTGATCAAATTGATAGAATCATGAAACTTAGCTTCGATTGGCATAAGAACTTGAAAGCGAGCATACTCAACTCTAGTACAAAGCATAGTAGGTCCATCCATTTTGATATGTTTACCCAAAAATAAGACAACTCTTTCAAACATTCTATTGTCCCATAACTCCAATGGAAGTTTGTATAGTCAAACCCATACCGGAACTTCCTTGAGTCTTTATTTGGTAATGACATCTCTATACATCCAAAGCTTAAGGATCATCGGATGATTTTTAACACACCAACTATTCACATCATTCTTCATATCAAGTTCATCTGAAAACCTTATAAGAAACACTCCTTCTACTATGTTGAAAACTTCTAATGTTCCATGAGGACTCCATAGCCAGTAACAAAAATTCTCCAAAGTCAGGAAGTGTGGGAAGAAATAAAAAATGTAACCAATGAGGCATTTGTTCCAAGTACTAACATTCTTCACAACTTCTGACTTTAGGTACAACAATCTTCCATCCACTGTTAGGATTTCTTCCTAGACAAGTGAGAGTTTCAACTCCTCAAATTTATGAAGTTTAGACCAGTCAACAAGATCTCTTGATACAGACGACCTTGTAATGTATCCCTCATCTTCCCTGCATCCGTTCTTCCTCCATATTAGGTTTGATTTTTCAAAAGACAGTCGATGAGGCAAAGTGCCATTTCAATCTCTAGACCATTTACCACCCTCTATACGTTCAACTATGTATATGATTATTACCAGATACTAAATTCTCAATTCTTTTATTACGATTCGTAAATTTAGTCCTTCATAATTACACCATAGTAGCATTGGTTAGAAATGAAGTCGCATATATATACATATTATATATATATATATTATATAAATAATATGTATATATATTTATACACATCGTGAAGTGTGATACATATAAAATTTATTGATATTGGACAAGATAATTGTGGTTTTATCTCCCTTTCTATCTGTACAGTATACCACAACATATTATCCAAATACTTAATAGAAACAATAAAATTCAAAGAATTTTAGATGCAATAATAACAGAAGGGCAAGGGGATTTTGCTTGAAATGTTAGGATGAGTGAGGTGTGGGTGCATGAAAATATTGATTAATAATTACTATTAAAATATACGAAGGAGATCAAAATCCTAGGAGATGGAAGAATGGGGGAATTTTGATACGAAGGAGTTAGGAAGTTAGTACTCAAAGAAAAAGTAGTTATATAATGTTCTATCATGTATTTGGCATTTCCAACCATGTGGTGCAGTGAGATGGACCACCATATAACTCTTTTTGGTGAGAATGTCCCAATGGAGGACCATAAATGATAAAACTAATACAAATACAAAGTAGTCTCTAGTCTATTGTTTATAACATCAGTTACTAGATATTACAAGTTGTTTTTGCTTACTTTTTTGCGGCCCTAGAAATCAACGTTGACCAAACCAAGTATTAAAAATAATACAGATAAGGAAGACATAAGACATGTAGATAGGGAGTTTTAAAACTAAAGAGTTTGGGAAACAATATGTACGTGTTTTAGTGTCCTGTTTGTGTATATAATTCCTTTCATGGATATGACATAGTTGGCCATGTTTGATTGAGTGATTCTGACTTACATTCCCATAGAATCAAAGTTTAATTTATCATTGGGGTGGGATCTTGTGCATGGACTTGTGATTGAAGGAGGAATGAGAGAGGAGCATGGACCATTGACTTATATAAATTGGGGATGGAAACAAAAGATTTTCATCAATTGAGGAGACAATGTTGAGATAGAAAAGACCATGTTGCTCAAACCTCCACCAATCATTTTTTGTTGTCTAAAGATCCTAAACAGTGAAAAAAGCATCATATAAAGGAGCATGAAAATGAAGAGACTTTGTTATCTGGCCATTAAACAACAAGTTGATAGAAGAGTTTAGAGTATGCAAGACACTATCATGAGACAAAGACTTGGTTAGAGAAACACTTCCAAGACTAGTAAGGGGAGATATAGTCATTTGTTAATTTAACATGAGAGGGTATTGCTAGAGGAGTTATAATGTGAAATAAAGAAGTATTACTAGTTATATGAGAGGAAGCACTAAATCTACAATCCAATAATATTAGGTCATAGAGGAAACAACACGAATGTCAGCATCTGGACCAAAAACTATGGTTGTTTGAGAATTATTTGGCTGGAATGAGGTATTGACAAATAGAGATATAATATGATAGTATACTTCACGTTTTATAACCACATCTAAGGAATCATCAACATCAAAAAAACTTGCATTAATCTTGGGACTTCCACTAGGATACACAAATTTCACCCAACACTGATAAAAAGTATGATTTGACTTGTGGATATGACCACCAATCTCAACCCATGACCACAACCTCAAACTCTCCCGCTACCAGTATAACCACCAGGACAACATCCTCTAGGGGAAGCTAAAGCTAAGGCATCAGTTATAGGGATTTTTCTAAAATCATGCCAGGAGGTACTTGTATTCAGCCTACCCTCCTGGTATAAGAAAATTGTCCATCAAGAAACATAGCTCTAATGAAATCCAATTCCAACCTCCCCCTAACAAATAGGTCCAAGAAAACTAACCAGAAGACAGGCTAAAAGACAAATTTATATGTCTATGTTTCTATCCTTAGAGTGTGTATAAACGGTTTAACTAGCCTATTCAAAATGAGAAGACCTCTGATCCTCATAGGTACGTACAAAGATTTTCTCATTAAAATGGTATTTTCAACAGTCCCCCATTATTCAATGGTTTTAGCTGCCCAACTAACAAACTTCAGGATGAGATGCCAATGATGAAGAGATCATTAACCTTCCTAACTATCTCCCTAGTGAAGTGGGTTGTCTGCCAAGGCTTGTCCCCCCCAAGAAATATCTATCATTAGAATTGAGTCAGACTCAATCACAATAACATCTAGGTTCTAATCATCAATTGTCTGTAAAGTAATCACTAGGGCATGCACACAAGCTTCCTCATCTATGGTAGTCATCATCCCAAACTTGTAAGCAAGTGAGTCAACCTAGTCTATCCTTAATAATACATGGCGTCCATCTCCTCCTACCCTTCGTTGGATCATGCTTGGTCCCAATGGCTATATTTATCTTCAAATTTGATACATCTAGAGGGAATCATCAGTCCAAGGAGATATATCTAATCTTGAAATTTGGGGGTGGGACCCCTTGTACCTCCAGTCTGTGGTGCAAATCCCAATCAACCCGGCCCCAAACAACTTCTTCTTGACTGCAATATACATCCTCCTTATGATTTCTTGCTAGACCCTTTGAGTGTGCATGGTAGCACCATAAAATTGATGTATGCATCCGTTCTGCCAGATCGACCAACAAATCATGAGGGGGAGATAGGCACACAACATGTTCGTTTGATCTTTCGAGGATGCATTAGATAAAAAAAGTTTGAGGATGTCCTGAAGAGATGTAGACGTAATCAAGTCAGCTTGCAATATAGAAAATAGTTGAGGCAAGCATCGTGGCCACCCCACTATGTGCGCACAAGAGTGGCCTGGCTAGATTGACTCCTTACAGCAGACGTAAGACAAGGAAATGGGAATCTTGTAGTGTTGAATATTTTCTTCCATAAACAATGATCATTTGTGATCTTGTAAATTACAGTGTCGGCTTTAGGTAGGGGCATCTTGAGCCAAATTCATCTCCTCACCTCCTGATGCTCCTGCTCATTTCAGATGATTTGCTTTTCCAACTTGGTGGTGAAGACTCGGTTAACAGTTACATCCCATCAAAGAATGTCTTCATGTTCATGATAGCATGGACAAAATTTAAGATGTAGTCCATTCTTGTCGTTAGGATGTAATTTAATGCCAAAGAATTGTAGGTCCCATTTTTGTTCCAAAAGTCAAGTGGGTTGAACACCATTGCAATATCTTGAATGTCCCATGTGAAGGCATAGAGAACCTATCTGCACTAGTTAGAAGCCCATAAATCCATTTGACCTTGGCCCAAGGTTCAATTATAGCAAAGGAGCACCTGCAGGAAGCACTTCTGTAGCTTGCGCCAGAATAGAAACACAATGGACTCAAATTCCAGTATGTTAGATTTTCAACCCTCATGATGCTAATAGGGGCTTTTCATTTTACAAGGTAAAAGTGGGCACATAGAGACGACCCTTGAAAAACCTCCCAGCATGCCTTCAACTTGAACGCCTTGGATGTGAGGGAGAGGGATGGAATACCAAGACCCCCTTCAGATATCAAGGAAGTGATTTTATCCCAAGCAACCTGGGCTCGTCTTGCATTGCCATCACGAGCCTACAAATGGAAGGTTGATATCATTTGTCTAATCCTTCTACAAACTGCCACTGGGATGTTTGTCGTAGTCATGGTGTATAGAGATACTGAGTGAAAGGAGCAAGTAATCAACGTCCTACACCTAACAAATGAAAAGGAGGCAACCTTTTTAGGAAACGAGTTTTGATTTAAGGATATAGAATCATCAATGTGAGAAATGTTGGCATAGTGTTCTTAGAGTGATGGAATATTCTCATGCATCATCAATTGATTTCTAATAGACTTAACTCATATCCAAGACCAGAAAAAAAATTATATTGAGGGAATAGATTGGTGGTGTTTTTCACTTCTTGTAAATATGTAGTGGGAGGTTGATTGATGTCTTGTTTATTTCATAGATTTGTGAGAGTAACATAGTGGTCAGTCAAAGTCAGACTACCTTTCTTACATGTTTGGATGTCCCCAAAAACTTTGTACAAGTGGGATATGTTTCAGTTGAGACAGTATAACTTTTCAATGTGTCCCATGTGATCTTCACAGAACTATACACCATAACTTTCTTGGCTAGAGTTTTTTTCATGTTGTTAAGCACATCTAAAGAAACACAATCATTATTGGCATTCCAATCTACTGAAATTAGATTGGATGCATCATTAGTGAGGATGTGCTTCTTCCTATGAGATCCACATAAAGCTTAATGACCATTGACAAAATAAGATAGTCGACATCATCAAGTTTGAAATTTCTACCAATAGAAGTGTTTGCTTTAGAGGGTTTCCCCGAGGAGTCACTTGTTTCTAGTTTTCTGACATGATGGAGCGTTGTGGTTTTTCTCAAGATATTGAGAGAAAAAATAGCAATGCCTAGTCATGAGGAGAAGTACATGGTTATGTGGTTATGATCAAGCATTTGCCACCGCGTTGCACATGAGGAAAAGGAAAATGACTAGATTGGAGAGGAAGGGCGGTATCATCAAGTCTGATATTTCTACCAATAGAAGTGCTTGCTTTAGAGGGTTTCCCCGAGGAGTCACTTGTCTCTATTTTTCTGGCATGATGGAGTGTTGTGGTTTTCCTCAAGAGATTGAGAGAAAAAATAGTAATGCCTAATCATGAGGAGAAGAACATGGCCATGTGGTTATGATCAGGCATTAACCACCGCCCTGCACATGAGGAAAGAGCCAAGGGGGAGGAAAAGGGAAATGACTGGATTGTAGAGGAAGGAAGGTGGTTGGTTTGAAGAGGAAGATGGATTACTTGGAGAAAAAGATAAAAGGCAACAATGCCTCTCCCTAGCCTGTTATATAGAATTCTAAAACGGCTTTGAGCTTGTTGTCCAGTAGCCAAAAAACAAAGTCTCTTAATTGTCGTGTTCTTACGATACTTTTTTCGGTTTTGAGGATCTTCGGATGATGGAAAAGATCCGTGGAGGCTTTGAGCTTGTTGCCCATTGTGAATTGGTTTTGAATTGAACCCACTTTAACATGGAATTAGAGTTCCCGTCCACAAAACAAGAGTGAAATTAGTCCACACCCTATAAGAAAATGCATACAATCACACAAAAAGTGTGACAACACGTGAGGGCGGGTGTTGAAAATAAACCCACACATCTGAATTAACAAATCATCATTAGGCTAATAAGGTATGTGATACCTTCACTAATTGACAATTGATTTTAAGGGCACGTTTGGTTGCATTGAAAATCAAAAGGTGAAATCTAACTGCACTGTGTCTATCAACTACACCCGTTTGGTTCGACGTGGTATCAACTGACAGCCGGAAAACGAATTGTAACCTCGACTTCCAGTATGCAAAAAACGAGGAAATTGAACCACGCCAACTCGTTTTCCCGAATTCTCACTGGCCAGCTACTCTGGGCTGTAGCTCCTTCCTTCCGCCAAGTATCATCTTATCAGTTGAGACTCAGGACGGGCTTGCCTAGCCTATACAAAGGCCGCCTCACCATCAGCGCCAAGCACTGGTAGTCGTAGGTACGTGCTGGCTCCGTCGAGTACAAAGTAGAGACTAGAGAGGTCCTCTCCGGTGTCATAGGTTGCAGCCCTGAAAGTCGGTCTGATATGGAACAGGCCGCCGGATTCCTATTATGTGTTGGATTTACACCCAACCAGACAGGCCCTAAATTGAACTCACATTTAGAAAGAGAGAGATAAAATTGTCTACTATAGTAGCTGTATCTATGGAGGTCTTTAGTCCTAATAATGAAAAGTTGTACGGATCAGGCGAGGTCAGCGAGACAAAGAAGCCCAAAGGAGAGGCGGCTGCCGCGGACAACACCGTCAGTGGCCAGTGGGATACCCGAACCAAAATGCTAAAGTGCTATTAGGCCTTGTTGGGGCAAGTGTGTGGGCCTTCACAGCAAGCCGCTGGACAAAAACAAGTGTTTGGCCCCGTTTGGTTAGGGTGAAAGTCAAAACGTGTTTTGCAACCCTCTGTGATTTGAACACCAGACGCTTGGTTATGTGAAGTTAATACCCATAGTGCGAAATTCAACTACACCATCATAGTCCATTTGCGTAGAGATCCGAGGAAAATCTTTGGGCGCGGTCGGTTTTCCTTGCCCGATTTTCATTGTCCAACCAAGGGTATGTACAGGGAGATGATGACTCCCTCTACTCCTTCCTCTGCCAACGTTAAAACTATAAACTTAAAACCTTCATTGCTGTGAACAGTGGCGGAGCCACATATTGACACACGTGGGCACGGGCCCTACCAGTGCCAATGATATTTAACAAATACTTCGACGGTTCCCATTCTGGGCATGTTTGGTTTCCTGGATTTTGCCGTATTTGATTGTATTTTGGCATCCAATTGCAGAAAGTTTATGTTTGGTTTACAGGATTCTGGAAACGGAGCTAATTTCGGGATTTCCGAACATAATAGGAATCCCGCATTTTGGTTTCCATCAAAATTCTCCCGGACGCCAAAATCCAACTGTGGCTGGACCGTGGACTAAAAAAAATTAAATCATGCATTTTACAAATCCGGAAAATCAAACATAAAATTTGTATTTGCGGGATTTTGACAATGCAGTATTTTACAAATACAGGATGACATAAATGCATGATTCTTGAAAATCCAGCAAACCAAACGTACCCTCTGATTTCGTTAGACATAGCGAGAGTGCCCTACCTGCAATTCACTTCCGTCGTTTTGGCAGTGAACCACGGAAACTACCACGTTTTGTAATTACATATGTCTGTTTTGCAGTGATGCACCGAAAGGGTGACGTCTTGGTCATTATCGGTCCTTTTTTTGTGATATATTACTAAAACTGTATATGATTCCTAATTGCCGATCAAAATTCCAATGTAAGAAACCTACTATTATTCGCAGTCTTTCCTCGACGTTTCTTTTTACGTTGGTCATTCTCTTTCTAAATTATCATCAGTCTCGCCTTTTGCCATTTGCCCTGATAAGTTAAATCTATCATTGACATCGAGTAAAAGTCATCATGAGTCCGTTGAACTATCAAAGTATGCGGTGCATTTTTTCTCTCGTAAGAAGTAGTACAGTGAATGGATATTGCTCCACGATATTTTTATATGGTATATATTGAAAACTCTCGGTTGTAGTTTCACATTTCCAATATTGTTCACACTTTTTCTTAATCATATATGATTCAATATTTGCTCCCTAATATTAACCATGCTTGACGAATAAATTTTTTATTTCATTGCAAGTTTGCAACGTTCTAGTAGCAAAAATGCTTTCCAAGACTAGCTTATGGTCAATTGGGTATTCTATTGGATAGGAGAATATGTGTTTGATACTTATGGGAACAACTTTGAAGCAAAATGATCTTCTCATAGACTCATGGACTGTCACGAATTCAGATTTAGAGTTTACCCTATTAGAATAGGTACAATACAATCAGTCTTAGTTGTTCCTCGTGATAAAAATAATGTAGTAAAAATATATTGTTAAAGAAATTGAAGATATAGCATGGCATGCCATAATTGAACCTATGGAGTTACACTCAATGGAGCCTCATGATGTGTGCTTGATCATTAAAAGATTTCCTATGTTTTTTTTGACAAACTAATGTTATTTATTATAAACTTGAGCATTAATTTGGTATCGTTGGATACAAACTTTGAATAAAGGAGACGCACACTTACCATACTCTTGCATGCAAATACACCGTTCACTTAATTAAATGTTGCATTAAAATAAAAACTAAGTCGTGATCTATTCTTTTTTCTTATTTTATATAGCATTTAAATATTACAAAGTGTCCTAAGATATCTAATGTTGCGGTTGGATCAATCTATTACTTATCACCTTTTCGAGAAAAAGTTATCACAATAATGGTAACCATAAGAGCTATCAAATACAAACATCCAATTATTATATATCCCACTTTACATCATGGTATTTAACAATATGCATGACCATTTTTGTTCAGACCATAATCTTATATGGTGCCCCCTCTAGTGAAAATTCCTGACTTCGCCACTGGCTGTGAACTGCGGCCGCAGCATCCCGTGAGCTGCAAATCAACCTGCGCCGCCGGCGTGCAATGTCAGAATCAGTACGCTGCATAACACTGACCCCGCTGGCCTGTCCTAATGCTGGTGGTGATGAGTCCGATGGGTACTGCTGACTGGAGTGGGCAACCGGCGGCAGAGGTGTTGTCAACAGAGCAGGTAATCACGGCGGAGGTGCAGCGGTAGTGCGACGGAGTAGGCAACTGACTGTGGATGTGCAGATGACGGAGTGGGCACTTATGATCCTTCTATCATTCTTCTCAACTCCTCTCGCCTTGGTGGCAGGGTAAGGGTTGGCCTTGCAGTTGTCATGGAAATGGTCTTCCTCACCCAATGGTTATGAAGCAGTTGTTGATAGGAGCAAAACTAGATACTGGATACAGGTCGGAGCATGGTTTGTTGTTCCTATAAAGGTACAAACCGCGATCAAAAGGTGTAAACATATAAGAGTATACCAGAGTAGCGCTGAGGCGTGCGAGATGCACTGTCCTTAAGAGTATTTTTATGGTACTCGACGGCAAACGTCTGGGCAGTAGGCTCCTGCGCGGCTACTCTCCCAAGACCAACAGCATGCGTCGACATGAAGCGTGCACACACAGCCACGACGGCGGGCGAAAGACAAGCGATCGTTCTTCCAGTGGACAGACTACAGGCGGAGAAGAGAGGAAGAAGAAACAAGAGCAGTTTTTCGTCTATTCCGAACGGCAACGGAAAGTGAACATAAATAGCGAGTAAAGGAATCATGAAAGGATTTGTTCGGTTGCAAAACGTGTTGCGGTTTGGAACTGCCAAACGAACATGTGCATTATGGCCCAAGTTAAAAAATAGTTCAATGAACCGAAAGATAAAACCAAGCCGGATCCGTGTCCACGCAAAGGACTCCGGGAGGCCGGATTTGTACTCCCCCTGCGTGCGGGATGCGACGTGCGCCGACGCATCCGATTAAAGGGTTTCCGAACCAGGTCAGCCGAAACCCCATTGGCAAGGCCCACCATGCGCCAAGCTGTTACACCCCGATCTCACAATTTCCTCAAATCATGAGATTAGGGCATAAGATGGGATTTGTATGCAACACAAAGAACACCCTTAACTTTTTTACTTTCTTAAAAACTCTCGTTTCTTCGCAGTGAACCACATAAAACATCTTAACAAGGGAATCAGAACATTTCTTTTACTAATCGGACTTTAATAGTAAAGATACATGCATAAACATTCATGATGTCTCTCACACATTATGCACATGAAACTTGCTAATTAGCATACATTTCAAAGAGGAACAATATTACACATTGTAATTACAACTCTCTCTTTTAACTCTTACTGAGGACCTAGAGTGACAAGGACCGACTGACTCAACTAATCTCGTACTTGACTCCTGTGGCAGGTCTACACTGATGCTCTGACCATCTTTAAGTCCACGCGGTTAATCCTAAAAATGTTTGAGTAGAGGGGTGAGCCTACTCGCTCAGTGAATGAGTACTTCATGGAAACAGACTAATGCACTAATGTGATTACAGATATAATTTGAGTAAACGATATGAGATTTAACAACAATAAATACTACACTGAGCAGTTCTAAAACATTATAATTGAAATAACAAAGAATGTAAATATTGCATCCAAAGAATAACTACTAGAAGACTATGCTCTAGTCTTCCTTAACTCTTTCATTTATGAAGAACTCTGTGAACCTATATGATCATATTTTAGATTATGCCCTGATCTATGCAGTGTACTCTGCATAGAGACTCGCAGTGCACTACGACCACACCGTACAAGACTTAGCGACACACCCGGGAAATGCTAAGTCTGACTGCCAGCCCTGTTCTGCTACAGGACCCCAGGCTCTCCGGCCTGACTCATAGGCTCTACGGCCTCAATGCACTACTCTGAGTGCTCTAGACTCCTCTTCTAACCTGAGTACACAGGCGCAGGGAGTCAACACTGGGTTACCACCAGAATTACTCAACCGGTTGGTGTTGGATAACCCTATCCCCAGTGCCACCGAAATTACTCAATCGGTTGGTGTTGGGCACTGTCTATCAACCCTCGTGCCACCAGAATTACTCAACCGGTTGATGTTGGACACGAGTTTCACCCCTAAGGCGCAGACCTCCCAAAGGGGTTCTACGGTGTTCAGGGCACCTAAGTCTAACATTAACATCATAGATACATGTAAACAGAAATCATAACTCATTTTACATTTCTCACAAGGCTCACACAGCCTGCCATATCATATCATAAGAAACATCATAATTCATGTATTCAACATACATCATGTCTCAGTAACATCCCTTTCTAGGGCATGTCATATCTCATCACCTACAATTTATGAGATAAGTATTGAAAATAAGAAGCCCTGCAGTATGTAGATATCATCTCAGAGAGAACAAGCATATAAAGTTAAATGCACTAGAAACATACAATTCAACAATTTAGCATCAGCACATCTCATATCGAGACCTTTCATATTATCATAACATGATTAATTGAACACCCTATCCTTAGGGTTTCATTCGCCTTATTCATTCATCACATGCCAAAACCCTACTCTTAGGGTTTCATTTGCCTCATTCACTTGTCACATGGCTCTTATCATGATCTCATAAGATATAAGCATTCACTAAATAAAGAATGTTTCCAACAAATCATATACAATCAATATAGATATGAAATCATGGAAACTTAACTAAATTTAGATTTTCCATATCATTTACTGAGATATCATGTATCAAGAATAAAATTCAATTAAGATAACCCATGAGATACATCCTAACCACTTATAGGATTACTAGTCCTTTTCAATAAGGTTGAAACACTAGTGATGTCTCAATTAGGTTAAACCCTAATTACATCATTTGATATAAATCTGAAAAGCATTCTCACTAGGAAGTGTTGTATACGTTTCTGATATGAATCTACCATTTAGGAATCATTCAAACAGAGAAGGAATCCACATCATATCAATTTGTAACAATCTTAAATCAAACGGACATTTCAGGATTTAGAATTATATGCTAAGCATTTAGGGATTTTGGTGCTATAATCAAATTCGTGCATTACACTGTTTGAAGGAAGAACCCACTCACCCTAAGGTGTAAAAACACCTCACAACTGCAGCTCAACTCAGGGAATCTCGAATTCCTATCAAATCCCTAGCAAATCTCCCAATTCTTCTTCCATTCAACTTGGGAACCTTGAAAAAGAGGGTTATGAAGAAAGGGTGAGAAAAGAGGGAATTTCGACATCCTCTTGGATCAAATCAGAGCATGGATGGAATCTTGACATGAGAGAGAAGATTTACCATAAAAGTCTATGCAAAGGATCCAAACTTACTTGATTTCACCCTTCCTGGAATCGCAAAACCCTAATTCAGCAATTCCCCCACTTTCTCCACTCAAGCCCTAATTCTCCCTCTCTCTCTAGGAGCTCGTTTCTCTGGAATGAAATGACGAAGAATGAGAGTTGTGTGTGTGTGTGGTCGATCATATAAGCTAATTTGAGCTGCTTGGGTCAATTGCAAATTGACCCTACACTCAACTTTAATTATATTGGCTGAATATTCAGTTTCACAATAGCTTCTGTAATTCGCCTACTGAATAACTAACAGAAGCTCCAAAGATTCTGGAAATTTTATATGTTATACCTAATGAAGTTCCAGACCTACAGTAAAAATTTGAGATCATTTCTGGTTACCAATAATTAATTAAAAATCAAACAGTGCACTGCTATATTGTAGTCTGCAGAATATTCGGCCGAGTTTGTCCTGCACAAAACTCGACCGACACCCTTACTGTAGAGATCACAAAGTCATCCAAAAATTATTCCAATTTAACAGAGTGTCTAAAACTGTGTTTTTCAAGCAAAGTTAAAATTTGAGATCAATTGGATATACCAATAAAAAGATAAAATTCAATTACCACACTGCTGTATAAATCTGGAAATATGATCGGCCGAGTTTGAAAATCGACCGATAAACAGGTCAGAGCATTCTTCAAAAACTCTGATATTTTTCAATGTTGTTCACATTTTATATATCCAAATCATATCCAAATTTGAAGTAAATCAGAGTTACACATAAAATACTAAAAATCATTTAGTGAGACATTCTACTTATCAAATTATGTATTCATGTATCATCAAAACCCTATATTGGGCCGATTAGGGTTTATGTTTCTCAAACCCTAATTACAAGACAAAAGAATATTTAGACTTCTTATCATAGTTAAAACATCCGAATTATGTTATCGTCATTAATTAGATTTCCAGAATGATTATTCCAATTAATCTTTGCGATTGTCTAGGTAAACCCTAGTTTACCAATTAAGCTCAGATGGGGTCGTAACAACTCTCCCCCCCTTAGAATGTTTCGTCCTCGAAACATAAACCTACAAGAAAGATACATTCAAGGTTATTCTAAGCTTATAAAGCCTTCCATGTCATCATATTCTTGTATTTCATACCTGAATGTAGTTTTCAACATTAGATCTTTTAATTCTTTACTAAATCACAACATATTTCAAATAGTTCTCAATGATATCAAGCAAATTCTTTATGCCACAGTCAAACATAGAATGCAAAGATAAACCACCACGCTTTCGCTGCGCAACTCTGATACAACTATCTCAACTTATGCGGCTCAGAAATTTCTATTGTTCTGTATCACCTTTAAGTGACAAAAGCGAGTTCATTATGCTGTTTTAAACTTTAATAAAGTGCTATTCAAATAGCAAAACAGTCTTGAATTAAAAGACTAGATTCAACAATCAATTGAACAATACTACTCTTGGCATCCCCATTGGGTCATGGATGCATGAGGTGAAGCATTACCACCTCATTCCATACTATCCTATTTCGATCCTGGGACCTGTGGGTTATGGGCCCACACACAATTCAAAGTGTAACCATCGCATTATATCATTTTAGGGTTTCAACAACAGTAATAAGGTAATCCACAATTGTATCAGTCATTCAAGCATTAATCATATTCAATTACCATTACTCAGTTATATTAGAGCTAGGTATAACAAGCTACACCTCATTAGGGTTACTTGTCCAAACAATCTGATTATCATCCTTTTCTATTAATATGAGTGAATAAGTATGACTACCTTGTTCAGGGTATCTCTCCATGTGTTCTGACATCATCCAAACCGTATCACCATATCACAAATACACAATACTAGGATGCATATCTGGTATGAATTACTACTACTATCATACACCTTTAATTTAACATATAGCTTGCACAAATACACCGAAATCATATGTAGAACCAACTTCATATCTTAATATGCCTTCAACAAATCATACATGTAAAAACAAATTCACATATTACACAAAGCTAGTGCTTTCCCATATCTTTCTTCTCATTCATTACTTCTTTACTTTTTGCTACCTATCCTTTTCATATGATTATATACAATAAACATCATTAGCATTGAATCATTTAAGATAGGAATGGATTATTCATCATTCTTGCTATCACACAATAATTTATTTCTTATCGCACTTCATCATACTGTATGTCACTATTACATTCACTAGATGACCCCGCCAAGGTAGTTATGCACCATATATGATTCATTTTCTCTTATCATTTCATTCCCACCTTGCTCTTATTAAGGAATATATGAAAGAGAAGATGATTTTAAGACTTGGAATACTTGTATTCAAACATTCCCTTAATACATTCTCGTATGTAGATTTACATAGTTATCAACAGAGATATTTGATTAATTAGCACTTGCTTGAATCTCACAACCTCTTTATTTTATAACTTCTCCATCATATTTCAAACCCTTTCTTACGTTTCATAGTCCTCTTACTATATACTATTCTTTAACCCGTCATCTTTAATTCTAAATTTTTCTCTTATGACCATGTTGCTTATTCATATGTATGGTCATGTATACCATGTTGCACATATTTCCACCTTTATCTTTATACTATTGTGAAGTTAACATTCTAAATTAATAGTCCTTCTATTAGTTTTTACTCATGTTGAATACATTACATATTCTTCATTTTTACATTAAGTGGATCATGCATGGGTCAAACATAGTTTCTCTTTCAATCAAGTTTTTCTCTTCTGAATACAGTCCACCTTTATATGACTTATTCATTCATTAAACTACACCTATGTTCTTTGCTTGGAAACTAGTTTGTTGTTCTAGTCTTATGAATTACATGTTCATACGATCCTTTTTACTTTTATGGACCTATTGAAAGCTCACTCTATTCTTCTACTTAGCCTTTGCTTTAGAGTTCATAAAAGCATTATACGCTATTATATGATTCATTCTTCATGATTGATTCTTGTTATCTTGAACCATACATATACTTCACATATCTTTTCTATATTTCATATGTATAGTTCATATAATATTAATCAATAAACTGATTATGAACTTCATATCATGTTCTATTATTCCCAATTAAGGGTTTCACATTTGAGACCCCAAAGTTGAACCTCAGATATCAGTTTCAACCAATTCTTAGTTGTTCTGATCTTGCCCATCTGTTTCAACATCTTACCGTATGTACATTCTTACTCTGATATGGGTCTAATTATTCCAATTCTATTCTTATTATGCTATTGATAGGATTCATTAGATCCTAGTAACGCACCCTGCCAACCGGACCAGGCTAAACCTGAAGTCCTGAAGCCAAGAACGACAAAGGATTACATTCTTCCTGGACTGCCACTCACAGCTCAGAAACTCGGCCGATTGGTTAGAAACTCGGCCGATTGCTTCACAACTCGGCCGATCCGCTTGAAACTCGGCCGATCAACTTGCCGTTTGATTTCCTGAAAAAGGAAACTCGGCCGAATTACATACAACTCAGCCGAATCGCGTACAGACTGAAAACCTAAATAGACCTACTGATGTCAATTTCACTCGAATCAGCGGGCAAAACTATAGAAACAAAAGCCCATTCAAAGGTCAATTCTAGTCTACTTGTTACAAAGAATAAAATCAATAAATGCTACAATTGCATAGTATACAACAGATATTAAAGACCCATATTTCAAGGTATTGAATATTTCAATTCAAACATATAAGAGCATTTCTGTACATTTCCAACAAAAACAACATTATGAAATGTAAGTTCTATCTCCTTTTACATTTATGCTCTTAATTCTTGTTTCTTTTCTCATTTTCTAACCCTAACATTTTTAGGGTTCATCTCTAGCCCATTCTTCCACTGTATACCTGGCCAGGGGCCATCGTGGGCCGCCCAGTAAAGAGAAAGTGCTCTCTTGATCTCAAATCTCGGGATCCAGGATTTGCAACCATAGCCACAGCTAGCGATGACTACCTAGGGTGGCGCCCCATTAAGCAGGTAGCAGCTTCTACGTGAAGCTGCATCTAGAGGTGCTTGGGCGCAGCTAGTACCATGGAGTTTGATGCCTTTGACTCCAAATTTGAGGACCAAGCAAGGTTTGCAACTATTCGCTATGATTCAGCCGGCAATTTTGCACCTTCCGGCAACCTATGCTTGAATGTGTTTGGTTTATGTTCACAACAGGTTGGGAACAAAGAATTCTAAGGAAGAAGACGAACCCGTTGACGCCCAGAAACTGGTCCCTGGACGCGTTCCTGGACGGATCCGGATGAATTCGGACATCCCGAATTAAGTGAGTAGGATTTCATTTATTTATCATTAATAAACTCAGGCGTTTGAATATTTTCTGTTTTGTGCGCGAATTACGCTGATAACAGGCGTTATCAGGCGTCGAGCAGCGTTTGGCGTTGCCCGACCTTTTTATTTCATAAACTGCTTCTAGACACTGTTATATGATTAAATTTAGCATTTGAACAGTACGGATTGAATCAGTAGATTTATATGGTTCATTGGAACCTAAATTGCTCATTTGAATGTTGAAATTAGAAATTCATGTCTGAAAATGGTATAATTTGGGTATGAACCCAGACAATGAAGATTTCTGATAAATTATCAGATGTACGATTTTCAAAGTTGATATGAATAAATAAAATATGCATAAATACCCTAATTTCATATATCTTTTGACGTTAATATGTGTAAATTGATATTTACATGAAATGGCACATTTTTCTGAAATATTACCAGAAATTTTCAAGTATTGTTATTAAATTGTGTTGTGATATGTAATTAACTCTTAATTGAGTTAAGTGATGCACAAACCAGGATTTGGGTTAATGTGCACGTTTTTCGAGAATTTTAGAGAATTGATAATTGTTGAGTATGATTCTCATATGTGAAGTAAATTTCTTTAAATTGTACAATAAGATGTTCAATTGCGTAAATTTTCTATGTATGTGCCAAATTGAAATAAGTTGGGTTATTTATGCATTTCTAAATTGTCTGAATGCATGGTATGATAATTTCTCAGAAATTACAATGATTTGAAATATATTGCTCTGTCAGTTTAGAATGACAGTGTATTGTGATCTGATATGAAATCAGTAAATGTGATTTTCCTGTTTAAATGTTTATATGTTAATCAGTTAATAGACTTAGGTGTCCTAACACCGTAGAACCCCTTTGAGAGGTCTGCACCTTAGGGGTGAAACTCGTGTCCAACATCAACTGGTTGAGTAATTCTGGTGGCACGAGGATTGATAGACAGTGTCCAACACCAACCGATTGAGTAATTTCGGTGGCACTGGGAAAAAGAATATAAATAAAGTAAAGGGTTATCCAACACCAACCGGTTGAGTAATTCTGGTGGTAACCCAGTGTTGACTCCCTGCGCCTGTGTGCTCAGGTTAGAGGAGGAGTCCAGAGCACTCGTGGTGAGTGCAGAGGAGGCCAGAGAGCATGTGGGTCCTGTAGCAGACCAGGACGAGAAGTTAGACTTAGCATTTCCCGGGTGTGTCGCTAAGTCTTGTACGGTGGGATCGTAGTTCGCTACAGATCTTTGTATGCAGAGTACACTACATATGATTGGGGCATAATAATAATATAAATTGGTACTCATATAGGATCACAGTAAATTAAAGTATTCGAACTTTTGTTCTATTTCTTTATATCTGTTTATCTGTTCAAATTATCTGTTATTGCATGGAAATGTGATTATATTCTGCAAATCTGTTATGTTATTAGAACTGCCCTGCGTAGTACTGTACTTATGTTTTATTTCAATTTATAAACCTGATGAGTTGTTTAGTGATAGCTAAGTGAAATGTTTCATTCCTCAATTGTATTATGGATAAGAATCCATATATAAGGAGGAGGGAAGTCTCCATCACAAGCAATATGGGACTAAACTTTTACCTTTTGGTTTGAAATACATCAAAAAGCATAACAATCCCCCACTATTTCAAAACAGAACAATATTAAAAACCGACCATTGGAAGAACTTAAACAAATGACATGCTTAAACTTTGGTAGTACGGATTTCTTTGAACTAAAGCATAGAGTAGATGTACGTAATCTGTGGAAGATTGGTAGAACTATGTTTTTGAACCAATTCCTCCTTTATCTGATTAGAGGTGCATTACAAACATGACATTCATAAAATCAATTACCTTTCTTATGGATTGGCATCTTTAGGCCATGCGCCTACTGGGAAAATTCATGAATGCTCTAGAGATCTGCCCAAATCTCAACAGGAGCGGCCCCACTCCACACTCATATAGTTGGACTTTCATCAAGCATAAATTGCAGTATATACACCACCATTAATGGCTATGAAATTCATTAAGAAATATATTCAACTGAATCATTGTAAATTGTTGTTTACATCATAAGAATGAGATACATTGATTACAACACATTGAGTCATCCAGTGACTTCATTGATCATCGTTCATGAAGGTTGGGTATCTATCACTTCGACATCTGGTATGGGCATAATCTCATTCTCCTCGATGTATCGCTCACTAGTCTTTGACTTAATGGCTTTGTCAGAGGATCGACCAAATTTAATTCTGACTTTAAATAATCCATTGAGATTATGTTATCACATACAAGCTACCTCACAATATTGTGACGTAGAAGAATATATCTACTCTTCCCATTATAAACTTTGTTTTTAGCTCTTGCTATGGCAGCTTGATTATCACTGTATATAAACACTGGCGGAGAAGGTTTCTCCCAAATGGGAAGATCCATTAGAACATGTCTTAGCCATTCGGCTTCAGTTCCAGTCCTTTCTAAGGCAATAAACTCAGATTCCATAGTGGAATGAGCTATACAAGTTTGCTTGGAAGATTTCCAAGATACAACACCTCCACCCATAGTGAAGATGTAGCCACTTGTAGATTTCAATTCATCTGAATCTGAAATCCAATTGGCATCATAAAATCCTTCCAGCACAGTTGGAGATCCACAAAAAAACAATCCATGATTAATTGTGCCTTTAAGGTATCTTAAAACCCTATGTAGAGCATCTCAATGATCCTTATTAGAATTTTGAGTATATCTACTTAATCTCCCCACTACATATGCTAGATTTGGATGAGTACAATTCATTAAGTACATCAAGCTTCCAATTACTTGTGCATATTTGACTTGTTGAATACTATTACTTTTATTTTTCTTGAGATTGCAATTAGAATTAAAAGGTGTACTTACCGGCTTACAATCAAACATTGAAAACTTATTGAGAATTTTCTCAACATAGTGTTCTTGGGATAGTATGATGCAATCATCATTTTTAAGAAGTTTAATTCCTAAAATTACATCTTCCTCACCCATATCTTTCACGTCAAAATTAGAAGCCAAGAAGCCTTTTGTACTATTTATTATATCAATATTAGTGCCAAAAATAAGCATGTCATCTACATAGAGACATATTATAACACAACCTTGGTTATCGACTTTAGAATATATACATTTGTCTCCTTCATTTATATGGAATCCATATGATACAACGACCTTATCAAATTTCTCATGCCACTATTTAGGTGCTTGTTTCAAGCCATAGAGAGATTTGATTAGTCTGCATACCATATGTTCTTTTTCCGAAACTACATACCCTTCGGGTTGATCCATATAAATTTCCTCATCTAAATCTCCATTCAAGAAAGAAGTTTTAACATCCATTTGATGTATAATTAGTTTCTTAATAGATGCTAAAGCAATTAAAATCCTGATTGAAGAGATTCTAGTAACAAGAGCAAATGTATCAAAATAGTCAATATCCTTTTGTTGTTTATATCCCTTGGCAACCAAACGAGCTTTGTATATGTCTACAGTCCCATTTGTTTTCAATTTTCTTTTAAATATCCATTTACATCCTATGGGTTTAATACCTGGTGGAAGTTTCACTAGTTCCCATGTAAGATTAGATCATATAGATTCAATCTCACTATTAATTGCTTCCTTCCATAAAGAGGAATCAGTTGAATTAATAGTTTCATTGTAAGATTGAGGGTCATTATCCACTATAAAGGAATAGAAATCATCACCAATATTCTTTTCCTTTCTCATCCTGGTGGATCTTCTAGGTTCTATATCATCAGGTTCTAAAACATCATTAGAGTTGGATGTACTTGGGATGTTCTCTAAAATTTCATTTGAAGGATTAGATAAAATTTCTAAGGGAGTTTTTATAGGAAAAATATGCTCAAAAAATGCAGCATTTTTAGATTCAACAATAGTATTAGGTTCTACAACATTGTTGTTACTTCTAATAACCAAGAATCTATACGCAGCACTATTTTGAGCATAACATATAAAGACACTATCTAAGGTTCTAGAACCCAGTTTTCATTTCTTAGGTTCAGTTAATAAGATTTTAGCTAAACACCCTCATACTTTGAGATATTTCAAATTAGGAGGATATCCTTTCCATAATTCATATGGTGTCTTATTTTTCTTCCTACTAGGGATGCGATTTTGAAAAAAAAAACAAGATGACAAAATCGCTTCCCCCTACAAGTTGGTGGGTGCGCCTGAATTGATTAAAATAGAATTCATCATTTCTTTTAGAGTTCTATTTTTACGTTCATCAATACCATTTGATTGAGGTGAATACGGAGGTGTGTATTCATATATAATACCATGGTTCACACAAAATTCATTAAAGGAAGAACATTCATATTCACCACCCCTATCTGAGCGAAGACGTTTTATTTTCTTATTGAATTGATTTTCTACTTCTATTTTATATTTAACAAACATTCCAAAGGCTTCATCCTTTGAATGTAATAAATATAATTTTGTATATCTAGAGAAATCATCTACAAAAATAATATAGAAATGCTTTCCACCTCTAGATAGATTTCCTTTTAAATCTCCAAGATTGGTGTGTACTAAATCTAGTAATTCAGAATTTCTTTGTGAAATTTGAGGACACAGTTTCTTGGTAGATTTAGTTTCAGCACATATTTGGCATTTATTATTTAAATTAACAACACCATTAATATCCTTTAGTAAACCTAAAGATTTCATGCGTTGTAAGTATTTGAAATTAACATGTCCTAATCTATTATGCCATACATTAAAAGAATCAAAGATATAAGAAGAAGGAGTTATTTCATTAGCAGAAGAGTTTGGTACATTCAATAGAAAGAGCCCATTTGAGCAGTAACTCATGCCTAGGTAGTCCCCAGACTTGGTGAGAATGACCTTGTTTGATTCAAATGACACTTTCACCCCAAACTTAACAAGTTGAGAGACAGAAATTAAATTCACACAGATATCTAGGACAAACAACACATCTTTGATCAACCAAATATTTCCAGAAGTCATCTTGATCATGACATTACCCTTTCCGGTCACAGGAGAAGCAGTTGAGTTGCCCATGACAACCCGATGTTCCTCCTGTCCTACTTTAGTGTAGGTTACAAAGGCATCTCTGTTACCACTAATGTGGAGACTAGCCCCCGAGACAATGATCCAATCATTATGGTGGAAAGATCCCATGTAGACAATACTGACAAATGCCACAAATACGTCCTCAGTAACAAGGTTGGTTGAAGATTCCTTTGAATCCACTGCTTGTTTCTTCCTATGCCTGCATTTAGGAGAAGTATGACCAGGTTTGCCACAAACATAGCAAAAAATATTCTTTTTATTAATATCTTTATTTCCTTTATATTTATTCTTATTTCCTTTTCCTTTCTTATTTTTCCATTTATTTTTAGACTGATCAGTAGAAACTTTATTTTCTTTAACTTCATTATTAACAAAGTTAGCAGTACATGACAACTCTTTATTCAGTTCAGATTTTTCTCTAGTACGATTTTGATCTTCAACTCAGATATGTATTATTACATCATCCAGTGACATAGTCTTTCTTTTGTGCTTTAAATTGTTCTTGTAATGTTTCCAAGAATCGGTCATTTTTTCAATTAAAGAACCCACAACGAAAGACTCAGGAAGATCAATTTTTTTATTTTTCAAATCATCAAGTAAAATATGAAAATTTTGAATTTGAGTTGTTATATCTTTATCTCCAGTCATATCAAAATTTAGAAATTTTGCAACAGTAAATTTTTGTGTAGAAGTCTCTTCCAGAATATATTTCTTGTTCAAACTTTCTCAAATTTTGGATGCAATTTTAATTGGAAAGTAGGCGTCAAACAGTTGATTAGATAATGTACTTAAAATCACATGTCGACAAATGTGATTTGCTTTTTCCCAATCAACAAAATCATTTTCCGGTTTGGGTTCGGTTAAAGAAAATGACACATTAGAGACTTCTAAAGCAGTAATAATTTTTTCTTGCCAACGCCTATACTTTTGTCCATTAAACTGTTCAATTTTCGTACATCAGGAATTGGTGTTTGTGAAATAGTAGAAACAGTGACGATTTGGTTGTTATTACTTGATGGAGTCACAAGCGTAAAGGGGGTTTCAAAGCCTTCCATATTAGTACCCAATGAGAGAAACAAAATACTCTTAAGATTGTTGTTTGTATAAGGGTACAAACCGCGATCAAAAGGTATAAACATATAAGAGTATACCAGAGTAGCGATGAGGCGTGCGAGATGCACTGTCCTTAAGAGTATTTCCATGGTACTCGACGGCAAACGTCTGTGCAGTAGTCTCATGCGCGGCTACTCTCCCAGGATCCAACAGCGTGCGTCGACGTGAAGCGTGCACACACAGTCACGACGACGATCGAAAGGCAAGTGATTGTTCTTCCAGTGGACAGACTACAGGCGGAGAAGAGAGGAAGAAGACACAAGAGCAGTTTTTCGTCTATTCCAAACGACAACGGAAAGTGAACATAAATAGCCAGTAAAGGAAGCGTGAAAAGATGCGTTCGGTTGCAAAACGTGTTGTGGTTTGGAAATGCCAAACGAACATGTCATTACGGCCCAAGTTGGCCGTGCCCACGCAAGGGGTTCCGGGAGGCCGGATTTGCACCCCCCTGCACGCGGGATGCGACGTGCGCCGACGCGCCCGATTAAAGGGTTTCTGGACCAGACCAGCCCAACCCCATTGGCAAGGCCCACCATGCGCGTGTGTAGGGCCTATCTCCTTTCATTCTTCAATTGTACTATGGATAAGAGTACATATATAAAGAGGATGGAAGTCTCCAAGACAAGCATATGGGACTAAACTTTTGCCTTTTGGTTTGAAATACATCAAAAAGCATAAGCGGATGACCAGATGTTACCAGCTTCATGGATAAACCGCATCCAACCAAACATAAACACATCAATTTGATAAGTTTAATCTCTTCCCAACCAAACAAAATTATCATAGTTTCAACTCATTAAGTTGGATTTCCTGTTTTCCAACTCTTGATGTGGGCTGATTTTACACTGAACTAAACGGGCTAGATCAGATCAGAGACCGGCTCAATAAAGCCTCCCCTATTTTCGACCAGAGACAAGCTCGTTGAGATCTCCCTTTCCATCGACATGCTAGACCCCTGCTGACCTAATTGTTCTGAGTGACCTACTTACTCAACGACCAAACCAAGATGAAGGACGCATTCCCGGTAGCGCGCTGCTGCTGGTCCTGCTGCCACTGCAGTTCCCATCGCCGTTGTAATAGAGCTTACTAAAGGAGCCCTCGGCGAGCTCAGCGGGGCGGATGACAGTTATCCGGTGATCTGCGAGTCCCGACAGGAGGAGCTGTTGTTTGTGACTACCAGCAGCTTAATGATCAAGACGCGAAAGGACGCTTACGGAGGAGGAGAAAGGAAGGGAATGGATTTAGGAAGTTGGGTTGCACGTGGTAAAGTAAGGGAAGAGAATGGAGGGAACGAAGGGAATGAGGGGGAAAGAATAAGTGTATTTCCAGCTACTTTTTTCCCTACCAAATCAGAGTGGAGATAAGGACAAAGAAAAATATTTTGGTGGCAAATTTATTATAAAGTTTAGAGGAAAATATGAAATGTGGAGGGAAAATATAAATAATATAGAGGGAAATACTTGTATAGCTCACAATTAATAAAAATGAAAATCATGTAATCTCTCACCTCACTTGGAGGGACATACACAATATTAAGGGGAATTTGGAGGGAAAATTTAAAAGAAAATATTAAAAATTAAAGGAAACTAGAATAAAACTAGAATGTAGCACAGAAATTTGAAAGGAATCTTAAACAATCTAGAAAAAAAAATGGTAGAGAATACGAAAAGTTTAAGATAATAAAAATTACAAAATATAATAATATAAGGAAAAATAGAAAAATGGAAGAAATTATAGAGGGTACTCTCATGTTATGAATGGAACTTAAATAAATAAAATGAAGGTTTAAATATGGAAAGAACTACATGTATAACCACAATGGCTATAAAAAGAGAAGTGATAGCCCTATTTGCGTCAACAATATTTTACATAACTAGATAATGAGTTCAATAGAGACAAAATATTTTCTATTTTGATTTTTCATATGTTAGTATGTATGTGGTGTTTAACCTTTTGCGAAAATATGACATGTTAAAAAAGTGATATGTTTTTTTTATTCTCTTCCCTTACCCTCCCATGCTAACCAAACAGACTAAAATAAGTATCCCCTCCCCTTCCTTCCCCTCCCCTCTCCTCCTTTCCCCTTCATTCACTACTTAACAAACATAGCGTTAATACAGGCAATACCCTCTTGTGCGAGCTAGTCATGTTGCGGTCAGTTGCTAACCATCTAGCAATTGTCCCTCATTATAATCATATTCACCCCATGATTCGTCTCTCGATGACAGAGAAAATTATTCCTCATATATAAGAGAACAATACATAAGCATCGAAAGCGTGTTTAACACTGAATAGCATATATAGAGAGAAGAAACGGCCAAAGTTATAGAGATAAATATTGAGAGGGAGCATGGGCTTCATAGCTCATAAGTCATAACAATGTAAAATCAGGAGTTGCTGATCCTTTGTCAATGCACCGCTCGGAATATGACATCTGTTTTACTAGGAGCTTTCACGGTGCATTAGATAGAGTCAAGTGATTAAAAAAAATTGTATATATTCAAGAGTAGGTTTCTAATGATGTTTAGTCTAGTCTTCCGGTTTAGAAACCTCTATACACATGTCTCTCTTTGTGGGTACGGTGTTAGAGCTATAAGTCACACAATCATACACGAATATCTCTTCCTATGTAATTTATATGTTACTTTCAGAATTTTGCCTTATGAAATATAGCACAAATCCGGCATTTGCAACCAACTGAATAGTCTTCTTTCATAATCCAATAGAGTCCAAGTATATCAATAGATACGATATACATAATACTACTTACTTTGCCTACTTAATGACCAGGTCGGGATCAAGGACTCATTCTGGGTAGCGCGCTCGGCGCTGCTGCCTAGTGCCTACATAAGAGACGTCGACACGCTCAACGGGGCAGATGTATAGCATGCGGTGATCTGTCAGTTCCGATAGGAGGAGCTGCCCGTTTATGAATAACTAGCTTCCTGATCAAACGGGCGAGATACTCACACAAAACAACACGTAAAACAGCCAATGCCCTCTTGTACGACCTGGGCATAACGGTAAGTCAGAAGCCAACCTACGAGCAATTGTACCTCATACAATCATATTCATCCAACGATTCGTCTTTCAGTTACTTAGAAAATTACTCCTTATAAGTATATATCTTAAGAGAACAATACATGAGCATCAAAAACATGTTTAACATTGAGTAGCATCTATGCCATATAAGAAAGCCCTTTTAGGGTTTTTGGTGCATTTTTTTCAACATTTTTTCAATGTACAAAATCATGTTGAGTTTATTTAGAAAAGGCTATTCTAAGGGTTTTCTGCAATTTGTATGCCACGCCCCAATGAGAAGGGTTGACTCACGTCCTCATACCACTGCCCTTCTAGCTTCTGTTGGATGCTAGGGTCTCTCATTCATAAGAAACCAGAGGAGTTCGACGATCGGATTGAGCAATTGCAGTGGGAACGAGGTGGTATCATCAGGTTGGCCTCGAACCCAACATTTTAATCCCCTTCCTTTGTTCTTCACTATCTCTTCACCTCTAAAGCCGTCCTTGCTGCTCGAGGCCCTCACTTGTGTTTTGGCATAGACCCGACCTCTCTATGGTTCCTCTTTTCACCCTCGAACTCTTTCGACCACCAGATCAAAGTTTTCCTCAAGCATGATGGATTTTTGCCAACATCTTCAGGGGAAACATGATCTTGGAAGTAGTTGGAACCATTTAAGGAACTTTTCTGTGTCACCTAGTCTACTTTATCATTCAATGCAAAACTTGGTCCTTTTGTTCAGGGGCGGAGTGCCTTGGTTTGAAAATTATTCCTTATAAGTGTATTTCTTATGAGTGCTAAACTTGGCCCCTGCGTTATTTTTTTCTATATGTGCAAATATTACATTACTATAGCATTAATATCACAATATTTTCATAATTTGAATGAAGTGTAGTGGTTTTGACTACTATCAAGTTTCAAAAGGTTGTGAATGGTTCCAACATATGGGGAGAGAAAAAGCGGAAACAATAAGGGATCTAGTACCAAGGGAGAAGAAGTGATCAGGAATTGTTGTTTCTGCCAAACCAACACACTTGTTCCTGGGTTTCTCAGTCCTCTACTCCATTAGTCATTTTAGTAAACCTCTCATCCAACTTTGTTTAACGTCCCTAGATTTTCCCCTTCTCAAAAACCAACGGAGATGGGAAGACAAAATCTAAAAACATTAAGCAATTGTATCAAAGTGCGTCGCAGAAGTAATATGCGCATACATAAACATTCAATATAACATACACCATAACATTTCTCAACATTCAATATGCAAATTATTACAAGATGACTTATTACAACATGAATTACAATTACATATTGAAAGAAGGTTTACAAGTCTATGAACATGTATGCTAACTAGGATCTACACACAATAGGTAAACCTGTACAACTGCTCACATCCTATTCACACTACTCACTTCACGTCTTTTATCCCACGCTAGCTATGAACCTAAAACATACATGAAACAATGAATCAACACACAAGGCGTTGTGTACATGAGTAGAAAGATATATACTAATGTGTTCGCATAATTGAAATAACATGAGAAAGAAAGAGTAAAAGAAAGCATTATTTAAATCGATAATTAAGTAAACACATATTTTATACATTTCATTAGATGCATTTGTACTACAATTTTATAAGAACTTATCATACATCTAGTATGGGAAAAATTATTTCATCATACATCTAACATGGGCAATTCATCATACATCCATGCTAGGAAACATACATCCATATTGGGTCATGTGTACTAGTATCTACAACTCATCAAAATGTCCTTTTATGTTTCGTTATGTTTTGGCAGAGCGTATAGTATAGTAGTTCAGCCAACAAGATATAAACATGTAGTTTCATACAAGGTACACCATGTCATAAGCAACCAAGAAAACTAGTCTTATACTTAATAAAGCCCACGTACCTAAGTTCAAAGATTCATACTTATATTCTAGATCATCTACATCTCTGGTCATCACCTGATTAATAGAAATTAATCATCATTAATATATGTACATCATATTCTTGGTAATTTTAGGTCCAAATTAGGGTTTTACCAAATCTAGGTTCAAACAACCTTGATCTTGTATCTGATATTTTTCTACTAATCAGGAGGTCATTCTAGGGACCTGGTTCAGATTTCATAATTTTCTGATGCTTAGTCTATTTACTAGAATTAAAATAGGATTGAAAGCATCTAAATAGTCTTTAATAGAAAAAGACCTATTATTTAGATATATTACTCAGATTAGAGTCTAAATATGGATGTATATCATCATTAGGTTTCTAGGACAATTTTATGAGAATTAATCTCAGATGGATCTTATTTATTTCATTCAATAAACTGTTAAAACGAGCATTATAAACTAAATTAAATATAACCAAAAAATATGTCTTAAAAGTCTATTCTAGAGGTTTCATAAGAAATAGGGCATTTTTCTAAGTCCAAGGGTATTTGGGGGGGGATTTTTAGGCCAAAGGAGCTATTTCTTAAGCATTTTCTAAGAAAATGTCATTTTTTGGATATCAAAAGCAGTTTACCTTGCCATTGACTGAGGTAGCAGTGCTTGATTGGTCCATGCTGGCAACACAAGTTCCTCAAACCGCACCCATGGCTGGCTTGGTTGGGGTTCGACTGATTTATTTGATGGCCTGACTGGTTCGTCTAGATTGCATGCTGGACCAGTCGGTTCTTGGATTGAGTCGTTGAACTGATCAATCCTCTCCTCCATTGCAGTCTCAAGTCTTGTGTGAGACCCAGGTGCCGCCAAATGTAGGAGCACCGATGATAGATCCACCTCTACTGCCATCTCTTGGTTGACTGCAAATTCCACCTCTATCTTCAAGTCTAGCACAAATTCCTTTCTCTTAGCCATGATTCTATTTGTGGCTTGTTTCTTTGCCTAGTGTGAGCTTCGTCGAACATTGGAACTCTGCCAATAGATCACGGCCTCCACATTGCTCGTCCTCCAAATCTCATCCTCATGATCACCCCCCCATGAACCAGGGACTACTCGCATAATAGATCATCAATGAGGGATCATGCATGATCCTCACCTCTTCGTATGATTCAGACATGATGATCATGGTCATGGCTGTCCCATCCTGATTTATAGCACCATCGTAGCTTAGGTTCATGGCAAGGAATATCTCATCTTCCTGCACCAAACTCAAAGAAGGATGGGGATTCAACTTTACTAAAAAGCTCCATGGAACCCATCAATACTTTGTCTACCAGACATAGTTAAGGATCCAGACTCGATAGGTGGTTGGCTCCTCTACTTGGTGTTTGGTACTCTATTTTCTCTACAAAATAGAGACTCGCTCACTTGCTACCTCGGCAGGTTGTGGTGTCTCTACTGATGTGAGAGAACACCGTCGTGGGGTCTAGCTCTGGCATGACTATGATCGAGCAACTGACCTCCAGCAGCAGCTTTGGTTGTCGCTCCTCCTTCTAGGTGTGAGGGGAGACCCTTTTCAGAAAGCTTCACTGGCTGGATCCTTGGAGTGGTGAGAGGTCCTTGAGTGGTGGTAGATGGAGATGCCTAAGGAGAGGGAGGCTGATATTTATACTCCTGTCATTAGAAACCCTAATCTAGGGCCATCCTCAAACCTCCTAAACAAGGTGCTTACACAAGAATGGTTAGGGTGACGATCGGATCTAAGATTTGGGGTGAGTTTGTTGCATGGTTTCCATTGTGGAGTTAGCCTATATCCTCCTCATCTGGCATCTATCATCACAATATCCTTCAAGATACATCTATTGCCGCATGATAGGACTGAATAAATTTGTAGCCTGATTAATGCAAAAGGTAAGCAATTTTCTAAGCATGGGCACCTTAGCATGTAGCCAGCCCTACATGAGTTTGTTGCCACAAGTCCAATGATCCTATTGTCATTATCCATGTCACATCATTTTTATGGTTAGTATGGCCACACATAATAGTCATTTGATATCCACTGGAAACAAATTAATTTGTCCAACCTTGTTATAACCTCAATTTTCTAAATAATGTAATGAGATGTGTAATTCTCTTTTAATGATAAATGAAATCTATGATTGATTTGGTTTCTTTAATTAATGGATTTCGTGTACAATGGTCTTGATTGTTTGTAAATGGGTTTAGTTGTCCATTCAGCCCAATTGAAAAGAAAAGAGAAATAAAAAGAAAAAGGATTTTCCTAATAAAAGGAGAAATATAAGAAAAATGATAAATATAATTGGAAAAGGCAAAGGAATATTTTCCAAGGTGGGATTTTGTGCCTTTAGGGTTCCTTGAGGTCTAAGGAATCCAAAATTATAATTTAATGGCTAGGGGAAAAAAGAAAATATGTGAAAATGTATATAATTAAGTGATGACTTTCAACTAAAGAAAAGGACCTACTTTCTTTAGATAATAATCCCAAATTTGGCATGATTAAATATTAAGACTTTAATGAGTTTCCCTTAAAATTTGAGATAAAAAGGAGCTATGGTTTAGGAGTTTTTATTTTCTCAAATTTTCTCCAAAATATGGATTATCTTGCATATATAGGAATTTTTTTCCTTTTTGGTTGAGCGCGAGGGATGAGGGTCGTTGGATCTTGATCCAATGAGCGCCGCTCATTGTCCAGTTCCAAAGGAACTCAGACTCTGGCCGAGTTACAGATGGATTTTTCCCCTCAATTTCCTCTCAATCCTGTGGATGTGCGATCATGGAAATAATTCCATTAGGTTCAGGAGAGGATCACAAACCCTCTCGACCCTGGATTGGTGATCTCTCGAAGCCACTAGGCGAAACACCCAATTCACCCGAAGGTGAGGGTGGCGGCTGAAGGAGAAACCATAAGGGGACCCTTCCTAGCCCTATAAAAGACCCCCACTCGATTCCTCACCTCACAACGATCACGAACGGCTACTTCACAAGTATCGAACCCCTCTCTACCTCTGTATTTCTCTTTCTTTGGTGAGAGCACTGCCACGACGCCGCCGCAGGTTCGAGTGAAGGAAAGGGAGGAGGACGAGTAGCAGCAACCGTCAGATTAAGATCTACTGTGATCCCACACGAAGATCTGACGGTACGAGGAGCGGCCAGCTAAGTTAGATCGCTCGTGACGCAGAGCGTCGGATTAAAAGGACGGATCATAGGACCATCGATCAAGTGGCCAAATTTTTTTGGTAATTCCTTCTCTCTAACTGAAATTCCAGAAAAGTGCTTTTTCTTATAAAATTTATAGAAATCGCTAGGAATCTTGGATTAACAAACTTAATGCATGAAAGTTGATTAGAAAAATGTGAGGAATAAGATAAAAATAGTTTGAAAGCCTAAATCTATATCTTTTAGCAAAAGTATGTAATTTTGATGAAAAAGGTATTAATTTGTGGTTAGAAACCCTTATTGATGGTAAAGGATAGGTTTAATAGTGCAAATAAGTTAATTTGAGTATTGTTAATTTGTTTAATGATAAAGATGAATCATAACCTGATTTAGATGATCAATTACATAGTTTAGGGTTTTAAACCTAATATGATGGTTAATGAACTTAGAAACCCTAAATAAGGGAAAAAGGAAAGAAAAGTGTCTTTAATCCGAAATTAGGGTTATATGTTGTCAAAAGGTAACCTTAATATATTTCATGAGGAGGAGATGAGATAATTAGGGTTTGTAAGTAATCTTATAAAATTAGGGTTTAAAATAGTAAAAGTGAAGAGAAAACCCTAATTGTAATTGAAATCCTAAAAAGGACTAGTAACCCTAGGAAACAAATAGGTTTAATGGACCTTGATAGCATGATCAATGATAGGAAAATTGGATGCATATTTCAAGATCATCTTGTGTGCTTGCTTGTTTACTGGATTTCTTACTTAGTTGGATTATTTCTGCACTCAAGCCAGCCTGACAGGTATGTGGTTAATTATGGTTAATCACATTAGTTTCTCAAAGGTTTTCCGGATGGTTAATCACATTGAATGCAACCTATCCGTTTGGATGTTCATACTTGCAAATTATAAAGTCATTATGATTATCACAATTATAATATTAGTGTGTATTCTCGCACCTACATGCCACCCTGATGGATGATGCAAAAAGGGTCAAGCCCAGGAGGGAAGACCCATGGACACCATGAGTGGTGACCCCAGACACCAAGCTCAGGATTGAGAAGGTGGTCTTTATTGCATGACTAATGGGCACCATGAGAGGTGACCCTAGGAACCAAGATCGGGATTGAGAAGGTGGCCTTAAGTCAATGGCAAAAGAGAAACCCTAAGGATGCTATTCCAGGGTTAGGGAAAAAGTAGTGGAGAATGTCACATTGAAAGTGTAAATTGGCTTGTTAATTAACTTGATTGTGATATTTAGATTGTTAGCCATATTTGTGAAATTTTGGTTGTCCCCACCTACCGGCATATTCCTATATGTTGACCGACGTTTTGTTTGTTGGCATTTTAGGTGTAATTCTGAAAAGAACCAACAGTAAAGTGACACATTGTGAAAATAAGAAATAAAGTGCAAGGAGGATTTGATAGAATAGATTCAAGCTGTGGATAGAAGTAGATTTCCAAAGTTTTTAAAAGGTATGCAAAGTTTTATTTTACACCAGATTTTAGTTTAGTTGGTAGAATTTCATAATTATTATTGATTAATTGTTGAACCTTTGATCCGGTTTATTGGGATAACAGATCTAATCTCTTGGTCTCCCTTAAGTGGGGGTTACCAGGAGGTGGGGTCATTACAAACCTGGTTGAACTCAATTAGATATCACAATCATCATTGGTATTTCCAATCAACCCTTGTTAGTTGAATGATCCCATAACTTAGTAACCCATTCACCAATCGTATATATAATCATGCTTCTAGGTGAAGCAATTCAAATGTTGAATGAATCACTTCATTATAAGATTGATCATCTAATTAATGTTATTGAACCTTGAGTTTTATCTTGGTTATTGGAACCCTAAAGTTAGGGTTATCACATTCACCCCACCTTATATGAAATTTCGTCCTCAAATTTCAACTAATATCACACTTAAAATGATATCAATGGACTTATATATAGAAAAACTTGTAGTTGCTAAGACCATCATATTTATGTATGCACCCTAAGTTGTCAATATCAGGACTGAGAGCATCTGTGGTACTCACCCCACCTTATATAAGTCAAAGCTTAACATTTTTCTTTGAAGAATCATTTAATTGTTTAGTCATAACTTAACATTCTATTATTCAAGGATTTACGTCCCTTATTACCCCAATAATTAGGGATTTATATACTCATATAGGATTGAGAAGGAATTACTAAGGGTTCATTATTTGGCCCGTTGAATTGTGAAAGGTGCAATCAAGGCTTCAAGTCATTACCTACTATATTATCGTACTAAAAATCAATATTTTTTTAATGATCAACATCAAACTAGGATTTCATTGCATAAAAAGGGCATACTTAACATTCTTGAAAATTAGGGTTTCACCCATTATGAGATTTACCATCAAACTATAATCTGTGTCAGAAAATTTGAGGTTAAGAACTTTATTTTGTGATCACATAAGCTATGATCCAAAGATATCTTAATTTCAAGGTCATGATTTCAAACTTGTATCTTTCATGTTTCATATAAAGGGAGAGAGAATATTCTAATTCAATCTTATCATGAATTCAAACTTGGATATTGTGTGTATAATTTAGGAAGGGAATATAAATTATGACAAGCTTATATGAGTGACTCTTCATACATGATCATACAAATAGCTCAAGTGAGGTTTCCAACATCATATATAGAGAGTGAAGGGGAAGTGTAGGAAATAACATTTATGAGTATCTCGTACACAAGGCGTCTTACTCTCAGAACCAAAGTTTTTTTTGTATCACCTCAGTTGCTAATGATGAGTTTCACAATATAAGTCACTCAAGCTAGGACCTAAATCAGTCAAAGGATGGACTTCCACAATGAGTCATCTACCCATCTTTTTTTTCTACCCAACTCTCACATAGAGGGATTGAATCATGCAAAAGGACTCAACTCATCTATTCAGGAGCAACCCATCTTAGGACACATCATTTCACATATATCTTAGAGTAGGTCCGATGACCATCTCCTTGTGGGTCTCACTCTCTCTGGAGTTCACCACGTATCTTGTCCTAACACTGGAGGTCCTCCTTTATAAAAGAGCTTGAGGCTCATTCATAAAAGTCAGAAAAGAGAATGCACTTCCATCATCAAGACTTAGCTTAGAATCTTCAAAATTGGATTCATATCATATAAAATTTAAATATTTGTTAGAAAACTTATACCAACTGAGATCAAACTTAGATAAGATTCCACATGCTTATTTAATATATAAATGAATCATCTACTATAAATGTCACATATCCAGTAACCAAATGGGTAGCGCAGCGCATCTGTTTCGGGTACAGAGGCGATGAGGGGCTCTAGACATCTAATCTAGATCTACTCTCTCTTCTAGACTTATGTCACCCCCTTTTACTTAGGTTGCTTGCACACTAACTACTCTACAGTATGAGGGACACATTTTTATATTTACATATATATAATAAAATATTATATAGTTTTTCTTTCAGAAAGAAGATGTTAGAGAAAACTGTCGAAGCTCAAGCCAATTGGAAAACAAAACCAAATCAGAAAAACTAAGTGTCCCACACACAGTAGATAGTTTAGTGTCATGTAACCTAGTGAAATGGTGAGAACATGGTGTAGACTAGTGTAGATACCTAATACATATGAGCTCTATATGGAAAGGGTTTCACACACTTGTCTAAACCTAGTTCTCGAACATCTAGGTTCTAACATAGAGGCTAAGTCAAACCTTTTTCCTATAGAACAACTTCCTAAGTTTCTAGGGTTTAATGTGAAAGGTCAAATTTAGTTTTATGTCTCACGGTGAGAAATTGTCAGGTGTAGCTATTGTTCATGCTCTGATACCAACTATAACATCCCTAGATTTTCACCTTCTCAAAACCCCAAGGAGATGAGAAGATAAAATTTGAAAATGTGAAGAAATTGTATCAAAGTGCATCACCGAAGCAATATGCGCTTACATGAACATTCAATATAGCATACACCATAACATTTCTCAACATTCAACATGCAAATTATTACAAGATGACTTATTACAACATGAATTACAATTACATATTGAAAGAAGATTTACAAGTCTATGAACATGTATGCTATCTAAGATCTGCACACAATAGGTAAACCTTTACAACTTCTCACATCCTGTTCACACTGCTCACTTCGCATATTTTATCCCACGCTAGCTCTGAACCTAAAACATACATGAAACCATGGATCAACACACGAGGTGGTGTGTACGTGGGTAGAAAGATATATACTAATATGTATGCATAATTTAAATAACTTGAGAAAGAAAGAGTAAAAAAAAGTATTATTTAAAGCGATAATCAGGTAGACACATCTTTTATACATTTCATTAGATGTAGTTATACTACAATTTTATAAGGATTTCTCATACATCCAGTATGGGAAAAATTATTTCATCATACATTGAACATAATAAATTCATCATACATCCATGCTAAGCAACATACTTCCACACTAGGCCATGTGAACTAGTAGCTACAACTCATCAAAATGTCCTTTTATGTTTCCTTATGTTTTGGTAGAGCATATAGTATAGTAGTTCAACCAACAAGATATAAGAAAGTAGTTTCACACAAGGTACACCATATCATAAGCAGCCAATAAAACTAGTCTTATACTTAATAAAGCCCATGTATATGAGTTCATAGATTCATACTTATATTATGGATCATCTACATCTCTGGTCATCACCTGATTAATACAAATTAATCATCATTAATATATGTACATCATATTGTTGGTAATTTTAGGTCCAAATTAGGGTTTTGCAAAATCTAGGTTCAAATAACCTACATCTTGTATCTAATATTTTTCTACTAATCATGAGGTCATCACTACTAAAAAAGGTCTTTAACTATAAAAAAATTGTAGCGAAAACCCCAAATTTTGTAGCGAAAGGCTTTGACTACATATTTCTTTACACATACAAATTGTAGTATATGCTCATATAGCTAAAGCCATTAACTATATTTTTCAAATATGTAGTTAGATAATCCATTCCCTACAAATTCATATGTATCCAGAAGCATATCTAGATATTGTACTTACATATTTAAATATAGGTATAATTATAGCTAAATGTATGCCTACAATTGTATATATAGTCAGTATGTAGCAAAAACATGAAGTTAATACAAATTATATGTAGTTAATGTGTAGGGAAAGGTAGCATCTACTGTACACATATTGTAACGACCGACAAACAAATCGTTACTAATTAAGCGGAATTAAACATAAACAGCATATTAACAAAAATCACTAAAAATTAAAACCATTTTTCAAAGAGATCCATTCCAAGGAAAACTCTTACTGAAAGGTCCAAAACCTTATATACATCATTATTCACATTGTACATATCTGGTACATCTCATCTCGAGAATAACATATAATAGTTTCTTTACCAAACTATACATGAGCAACAGAAAACCTCAAGACGCGTAAGACAAAATCTCTTATTGATCATAAAACCAGTATGAACCAACTCCAAGGACCTGAGAGTACAGATACGACACATAGGACTCATATCTACAAGACATGACAGACAATACACTCAACCTGAGCTGTCACTGCTGCCTCAGTTGTTATTCTTCCTCTGTAGAAAGGTCTTCACCTCCTCGTGCACGTCCACCTAAAAATTTGGGTCCCACGGGGGTGAGACAATTGTAATTGTCCCAGCGAGAGATATAACTCTCTGCTGACCATATTATTATCACAGATTAAGCATTTATAAACTGAGAAAATGTTCTTTTTATATTAACAAGCAGGATAATTCACTATATGAATAGAATGAAGTAATCTCCTTTCATAAGGAGAACATTGCATCAGGTTATAATTCATCTATCTGCTTTGCAAGGAATGTAAAGAAACATAAATAACATCTATCAACTAGAATGTATAATTGTATTGTGCATCAAGCAATGTTTCTCGTATTCGATCCTTAAGCAGATATACTACACGGCTGAACATATTTTACAAATCACACTTATGCCCTGAGGAGATGAGGTATCCCGCTCATACTCCAACCAACCACTGCGAAGTAAAAATCGGTACCATACAAGGTCAATGGAAGAGTCGGCTACCATGACCTCATACCGTCTCAGTCAGTGTGAGAAAACGAGAAGGACTATGTCAACTGCTAAATAGCTATCCAGGGTATACTGGCAACTTCGCTATAGAGTTGCAGGGTCAGCTGCACTCTCGTCAAGATTGAGAGATCTCATGTTTATCTACCATCAACCTGAGGAAGGGTCGATTATATTTCATGTTTATCTACATCGAATCCCAACCAATAATGAAGGATTGAGAGATTTAATGTTTATCTCACATCAATTTCTTCATCAGGGCATAAGGTATTCACACCCATCACCCCCACATATTCAATAATATGCGTTCATCAGGAGATCCCGTAGGAAAACCTATTTCACCATCACCAACTACTGACGATGATGGATTTATGGCCAGGGCACTACATGATAAGACTCCAATTGATTAATTAAGTGCATTACCACATTCTTTTAGCATCAGTCAAGTTTCAAACAAGAATTATTATAACAGATGCTACAAAGAAAGGCGTAAAACATTTATCAAGTTCTTTAAAAATCTTTAAAACACATGATACTTGGGATCTTAGTCCCTTATCACATTACTGGGAATTCTCATTCCTTCACATCGTCATTATCATGATTATTGGATCTGGGTATTCAAACCCATAGTTCATCACAGAACACTGTTACCACTTATCAGGTAACTAATACCTCTAGGTCCTCAGACCAAGGTATACATGGTACTTATTATACAAGCATCTCACATGGCTCACAATGCCCATTAAGTATCTTGTCACCTCTCACTAGGCAACAACTTATTCACATGGCTCGCAAGGCCATTACCCATCTTGTTACCTCTCACTAGGCAACAACTTATTCACATGGCTCATAAGGCCATTACACATCTTGTCACCTCTCACTAGGCAACAACTTATTCACATGGCTCACAAGGCCATTACACATTATACTTTTTATGCAAGTATTTAATCATTCCTTACAAGGCTTATGCAATAAGAGAATTAAAACCTTCCCATCATTGGGGTTAGGGTTTCCCCTTTATAACCGATTAGGGTTTCATGTTCATTTTATTGATCCAAACCCTAATTCATTGCTCCACACATCTAGGAGCATATTTGATATCATAAGTATTCAATCATACTTATTTATTATCATCTTTTATCATTAAATGATCATCACCACAAGGTATGAGTTCCTCTTTCATCCTTATCAGAGTATGATTACATCATATTTTTTTAACTTGGCTTAACCCTTTCTCAAGGTATGTTAGCCTATACTTATCAAGGTGCATTAATCTCATTATATCTCAACGTAACAATTGACATGACACACTTCATGTGTTGCGCATCCAAGTATATTGGATTTAAGGTGCATCAACCTTGAAGTGCTGGATGTGATATCTATCATGTCTTGATGTATCACTTCTCTCATCACTTTTAACATACTTAAGTTCATCAACTTATCCTGTATTAGGGTATGTCCCATCCTAATACTTTATGCACTAGCTCATCACATTTATCATGTAATGTATTGGTCAAAGTCACACATTTGAATTATTCAACCATCATCAATGATATGGACTCATCTTGGGTTAAGGCATTATTGATATAAGGTTATCCATTATCAACAACTCTAGGTGCTTCTCCTATCAAGGTATTAGCCACACCATTACTTGGTGTTACACTAATCACTCCTAAGAGTGTCTTTCCCTCACCTTTACAAGGTGTATAAGGTTAAATATGTACATATGTTCACCATATCGAGTTGTAGGTGTGCAAGCACCACCATATCGGGTTGGAGGTATATGACCATCATACATATCGGGATATAGGTGTTTGTATGTGTTACCCATGCCGTGCATGAGGTACTAAGCCATCACTATTTTGGGATAGAGGTGCATTCAATCACCATATTGGGTAGCTCACCATCTAGGGTTGGCCATGACGGATTAGGGTTTGCCATATCGGGTTCAACCCAATATACAAATCAATAGGAGTGTAGGGCACAAAACCATATTGGGATACACCATCAAACATTAGGTTGCAACACCCATGTTGGGTTAGGGTTGATTGTGATGGGCACATGGTACATATATGCGTCACCCATGATGCTTAAGAGGTATCAACTCATCAACATGTTGGGCTACCATATTGTCTAGGGTTGTGTATCGTGCAACCCTATCATGCAAGGTCATCTGTCGTGCAACCATGTAATGCAAGGTCATGTAGGCCTCATGATACTAAGTACCAATGATGTATTATATGATCATATCGTGTAATAGCACTTGTTACTCTTCACTTATATCAGGTTATCCAAATTAGGGTTTCTTGTCAACTTACAAGTATACAATTGACCTTGTATCGTGCATGGATTCTATAATAGACTTCCTATCGTGCAAGAGGTGTATACTACACCCCCATATCGTGCAACAATGTATTCATTCATATCCATATCATTCAAGTGAAGAAGGTGCATCATCATATCGGGTTAAAGGTGCTTACTTGTGTGCTTGCACCTGATATCACTTTTTATAAGGTGATATCATCATATTCAAGATCTAGACCTTTGTTATAACTATTATAGTTCATGTCAACAGGTATAATAAACTACTAGAACTCATAATTTCATCAACTATTTCAGGAAAATTTGAAATTAAAAAGTAGATCATTAAATACAGCAATTTAGGTGATGAATAATAACATGGCTGAGTTCAAGTTATATAACCCGCCTTAAGAACCACTTCAAAGCTTCAAGGTCCAAAGCTCCATGTTCCTAAGGTTGAAGATGACTTTATCAAAGTTACAAGGCTCGTTTAAAACTCCTTCATATACAAGGAATCACCATGGATAAGAAATTGGTGAAGAAGAAAAGAAAGGTAGATCATAACCCTAATTCCATGCTTCAATTCAAGCTTGAAGACAACTGTATCTTACCTTAGCGTTATGTTTTGAGTTCCTTAGCTCCTTGGCCGACAACCTAACACTATTGGGCGATATGGACTTCCTCTTGGCCGACACAACTTTGCTTGTGGCCGATACCCCTTCACTTGTGGCCAAAATCACTTCAATTGGCCGATATCAACTTGCTATGGGCAATATCAACATGGTATGGCCGATATACTTGCTATGGCCGATACCCAAGGCCTATGCACGATACCCTTGTGCTCTTGCACGACATTCCACCCCTCTTGCATGATATTATACTCACTTGCATGATATGACACTCACTTGGAGTCAAAACACTTCACTCTATGGCCGATATCACCCTATATGGTCGATATCACCTACTTGGGTGATATGGTCTTGCCATGGGCGATATCCCAAGGCCCATGCACGATACCACATAATCCCTTCACGATATGGGAGCTCTATGAACGATACCTTAGGGTAGGGGGTGGTAAGGGTCGCAAAATTGCACCAAGGGGTGAAACTAGGGGTATATATACTTGTTGATCATGAATAAAAGCAAAAATGAGGTGTCAACATTTTGAGCTAGTAGGTGCCACATGTCATGCATGGGTGACACGTGTCCATGCATGAATCAACATTTATATTGACATGCAAAAAGGTTGAGGATCATCTAAAGATGCAAATTCGTCCATTGCTTATCCATTTGGATAAGTCATATAGGTTTAATCATTATTTTAAGTCAAGCCGATACACTTTTTCTAAGGAAACTTGTTGGCCATCACACCTCACCTCCTTGAGATGATTTGCACGATATGGACTTTTCCAAGAGTTCAAAAAACGACATGGAACACCTCCTTGGGCTCCATGGCCGATAGGCACTCATTTATAAGCTTTTCAACTTGATACAACTCAAGTTAAGCTTCCAAATTCAACCCTTTTTCTTGGTCATTTCATCACCAAGATTACCATCATTCATAATGGAATAAAACATGGTGTATAATTCATTCTCTCTCCTATAAATGATACATAGAGAAAGTAGGAATACTCTAGAGGTGGTAATTTGCATATCAACCCCACATTTTGGGTAAATCACAATTTGTACCAAAATTGGTGCACAAGGTACCAGCATTGTTCAAATAAGTTCAAACTTGGAATTTAGGCTTTCCACAAGCCACCACCTTGCATCATTCTCTCAATAATGATGCTACAACACATGAGGCATGTTCAACATGTGACAGTTTGCATTATAGCCCCTCAATTTGGGTAAATTGCACTTTGGTCTAAAATGAAGGAAAATTGCTCAAACAACATTCAATCGGGACCAAACTTGAAACATGAGTGTGTCACATGATAACAAAACACCTTAGAGGATTATATTAAAGTTCTAAGAAACTTTATTAGCCAAAACAAATAGGGTTACCTCATAACCCTGGTCAGGGTTGTTACAAGTTATAAACCCCTAACAAGGATTTTGTCCCCGAAATCCCAGGTAAAGGAAGACATATGTTATTCATTCATCATACTATCAAGTATCCACATAATATCTTAATGTCATGGAGATCACATAGAACTTTGATCAACACAAAGTTCTTCCACATAGGTTTATCATTGAATCTTTCACACAGGGCACATATTCCACTGTCTTTTTCATTATTGACTGTAGAGTCAACTCTGTGTCAGGTAATACTCTTCTTATTTAGAGAAACATTATACATACCTTATTTAACTCAGGTGTCATACCTTACTGATTTGTCACCTTTCTCAACTTACAACTTTATGTGACAAGATTATGGGAAGTCTCCCATACTCCTCATTTAGCATTTTACTTTTAAAGGAAAGACCAGAGTCATGTTCTGTCACCCACTTATGACTACAAGTCTTATCATATATCTTCTGTGCCATCTAATCTGCTGACACAACATTAAAATTTCTTACTACTTGTACCAAATATCTCATTAGTTGTACATTCTCTTATAATAAGGGGAGGTTACTTATCAATTAAGAACTTATCTTAGAGGTATCTTTAGAAGTTATGTAGAAGCTACCTTAACAAATCTAGGTAGGGGTATTCTAGGGAATTATTTTTAGCTTGATAAGCTTTTCCCACAATGATTTTACAATTGTTCCTTCAAATAGTACATCCTTATCGATGTTATGTTTTTGGGGAGAATAAACCCCTAACATGTGATGTCCATACTATTTTATGTAACTAGACTAATTTCACAGTTGGCCATCCCAGGTAGCCCTCATAAATCAGTTGATTAGGAGTTATGCTTTTACTTTGCCATATCACTTGATACTTCTTAGATACCAGAATTTCTTATCTTGGTATCCATCACATGTGTCCAAAACACATCGCATACTCATTATTTCCATCTCTCTATTGTTATTACCAAAGGCACACATATACAAGGATCTTTCTTTCATCTTGGGACATTACTTGTTACACATATCTTTATCTTTAAACCAAAGTACAAGATGAACTGATACTTTTCTAAGTATCCATCAACTGAACACTTTTATCTCATGCCCATAAAGTGTCATAAGACTCACTTGATTTCCATGTCCCTAAAAAGAAAGAACACAAAGGAACATATTCCTTTCATCACTCCATCATTACCCAGGGTTGTTTATCAAAGAGGAGACATCATTATCTCGTAAGATTTATTATATGAACTTTCACTGTTCATGAGTCATTTACACTCATTTCATCTTAGATTCCTTGCCATTGGCATAGGAATTATAAGGGTGATTACATGTCATCACTCCTTTCTCTATTATTGTCTAACATGTTTATGAACATTTTGTGATTTCATCACATTTTCCATTTTCACATTATGGGAAAAGATATTTATTATTCACACAAGCTTTATCTGACAGGGATCATCTCCCTTGTTCTCATTCTCTTATCATGAGGATTATACTTTTTACTTCCTCATACTCACAAATTGATCTGAGATCATCTCAAATTCTACTTTATTGCACTTGTATGTGATGCAAATGTCCATACCATATTTCTAGTTTAGTTATACTCACTAGATTGTCTCAGAATGACTACTTGATCAGAGTAATTAGAAAGATAACAATCTAAGAGTTCCATACTCACCTTATCTCCAATAATTATATACCTGGCCAGGGTATACAAGTACTGAGATTAAGTAGTATGCACTTTGTTTACTGTCATATTCTTTACTTTTTGTATAATAACCAACACATGATTTAACATTCCTGGATTTTCTCCTGGCGTCTCTTCTATACCTCATCCTTTTTCACACAGATAATTAAGAGCAATTATAGAGCATTTAAAAGAATACCGAACAGAATATAAATTCTAGTTCTCATCATTTCTTCCCTATGTCCCCATAGGACAATCAATAGGGAAGTCCATAACAGCAATCCTTTTTAGGATTATCAGGTAACATCAAAAGAAGGCATATCAAAATGAAAAAGCTCTATCTGATTGTTACCCCTTGCGGTCATCCACCGCTTTAGGTTGACTCAACCCATAGAGTCTAGCTGTTTCATGTTGTTACTTTTGGATTTTTAGAACCACTAGGCAAAAGTCTCTGGAATTGTAATGACATTTCCTTTATTCTCGGCTTATTGCCCCTTCTTGGGCACTGCCATCACAGATATACTATCTGTCTAAACTTATGGCAGAGTCTACTTTCTCACCATATGTTAATCTTTCCCACATTTTCCACTGTCCCAACATGACTATGTCATTCAGGAACCCTTTCAAAGCCCAAAGTTTCTGTATTGAGGACTGGTAACCTAGGTTGTAATGCTAGTATCCAATCTACTATATTCATCCTTGTTGTCCTAACCTACCCAACACGAGCATAAACATAGGATTCTCTATCATGATCGGGTCATGATGGGAATTCTTAGGCATTCATTCTTCTCTTGCCTGATCCCTTGCACCCTTTCTTGGTGAAACAACATTGCCCTCAACATTGTATTCCTCATGTTCCCCAGTCATTTATAAACTTCACCCTTTCTTCTGCACAAGCAGAAGTCACTATAGGGTATACTGGAGGACACTAACACAAACTCAACACCTTAGTCCTATGTCTCTGTAGACTTAGCGAACCTTAAGCTCTGATACCAAAACTGTAACGACCGACAAACAAATCGTTACTAATTAAGCGGAATTAAACATAAACAACAGATTAACAAAATCACTAAAAATTAAAACCATTTTTCAAAGAGATCCATTCCAAGGAAAACTCTTACTGAAAGGTCCAAAACCTTATATACATCATTATTCACATTGTACATATCTGGTACATCTCATCTCGAGAATAACATATAACAGTTGCTTTACCAAACTATACATGAGCAAAATAAAACCTCAAGGAACGTAAGCCAAAATCTATTATTGATCATAAAACCAGTACGAACCAACTCCAAGGACCTAAGAGTACAGAGACGACACATAGGACTCATATCTACAAGACATGATAGACAATACACTCAACCTAAGCTGTCACTGCTGCCTCAGCTGTTATTCTTCCTATGCAGAAAGGTCTTCACCTCCTTGTGCACGTCCACCTAAAAATTTGGGTCCCACGGGGGTGAGACAATTCTAATTGTCCCAGCGAGAGATATAACTCTCCGGTGACCATATTATTATCACAGATTAAGCATTTATAAACTGAGCAAAGGTTCTTTTTATATTAACAAGCAGGATAATTCACTATATGAACATAATGAAGTAATCTCCTTTCATAAGGAGAACATTGCATCTACCCATGGTAGGTTATAGTTCATCTATCTGCTTTGCAAGGAATGTAAAGAAACATAAATAACATCTATCAACTAGAATGTATAACTGTATTGCACATCAAGCAATGTTTCTCGTATTCGATCCTTAAGTAGATATACTACACGGCTGAACATATTTTACAAATCACACTTATGCCCTGAGGAGATGAGGTATACTGCTCATACTCCAACCGGCCACTGCGAAGTCAAAATCGGTACCATACAAGGTCAATGGAAGAGCCGGCTACCATGACCTCATATCATCTCGGTCAGTGCGAGAAAACGAGCGGGACTATGTCAACTTCTAAATAGCTTTCCAGGGTATATTGGCAACTTCACTATAGAGTTGCAGGGTCAGCTGCACTCTCGTCAGGATTGAGAGATCTTGTGTTTATCTTCCATCAACCTGAGGAAGGGTCGATTAGATTTCATGTTTATCTACATTGAATCCCAACCAATAATGAAGGATTGAGAGATTTAATGTTTATCTCACATCAATTTCTTCATCAGGGCGTAAGGTATTCGCGCCCATCACCCCCACATATTCAATAATATGCGTTCATCAGTAGATCCCATAGGAAAACTTGTTCCACCATCACCAACTACTGGCGATGATGGATTTATGGCCAGGGTACTACATGATAAGATTCCACTTGATTAATTAAGTGCATTACCATATTCTTTTAGCACCAGTCAAGTTTCAAACATGAATTATTATAACAAATGCTACAAAGAAAGCTGTAAAACATTTATCAAGTTCTTTCAAAATCTTTAAAACACATGATACTTGGGATCTTAGTCCCTTATCACATTACTGGGAATTCTCATTCCTTCACATCGTCATTATCATGATTACTGGATCTGGGTATTCAAACCCTTAGTTCATCACAGAACACTATTACCACTTATCAGGTAACTAATACCTCTAGGTCCTCAGACCAAGGTATACATGGTACTTATTATACAAGCATCTCACATGGCTCACAAGGCCCATTAAGTATCTTGTCACCTCTCACTAGGAAACAACTTATTCACATGGCTCACAAGGACATTACCCATCTTATTACCTCTCACTAGGCAATAACTTATTCACATGGCTCATAAGGCCATTACACATCTTGTCACCTCTCACTAGGTAACAACTTATTCACATGGCTCACAAGGCCATTACACATTATACTTTTTATGCAAGTATTTAATCATGCCTTACAAGGCTTATGAAATAAGAGAATTACAACCTTCCCATCATTGGGGTTAGGGTTTCCCCTTTATAACCGATTAGGGTTTCATGTTCATTTTATTGATCCAAACCCTAATTCATTGCTCCACACATCTAGGAGCATATTTTATATCATAAGTATTCAATCATACTTATTTATTCTCATCATTTATCATTAAATGATCATCAACACAAGGTATGAGTTCCTCTTTCATCCTTATCAGGGTATGATTACATCATATTTTATTAACTTGGCTTAACCCTTTCTCAAGATATGTTAGCCTACACTTATCAAGGTGCATTAATCTCATTATATCTCAACGTAACAATTGACATGACACACTTCATGTGTTACTCATCCAAGTATATTGGATTTAAGGTGCATCAACCTTGACGTGCTGGATGTGATATCTATCATGTCTTGATTTATCACTTCTCTCATCACTTTTAACATACTTAAGTTCATCAATTTATCTTGTATTAGGGTATGTCCTATCCTAATACTTTATGCACTAGCTCATCACATTTATCATGTAATGTATTGGTCATAAGTCACACAGTTGAATTATTCAACCATCATCAATGATATGGACTCATCTCGGGTTAAGGCATTATTGATATAAGGTTGTCCATTATCAACCACTCTAGGTGATTCTCCTATCAAGGTATTAGCCGCACCATTACTTGGTGTTACACTAATCACTCCTAAGAGTGTCTTGCCCTCACCTTTACAAGGTGTATAAGATTAAAGATGTGCATATGTTCACCATATCGAGTTGTAGGTGTACAAGCACCACCATATCGGGTTGGAGGTATATGACCATTTTAAAGACCAAGTCACTACTAAAAATCATGGCAAACAAAAACACCAATGTGTGGCAGCGGAAGAAATAAAACTTGACTTTATTCAAAGTGTATAAAGAGTACATTAAAATTTTTTCCCAAAAAGGGGTACATCTTTATACAAGGATCTTGGTAGAGGAAGACTTAGACTAATACAACATTGTCTCCAAATAAAACAACTTAAACCATAAAAACAACTATGATCAAGCCAACTATATAACATAAAAGCAACTAAGATCATGCAAGTTATATGTTCCTTTTCTTCTTGTCCTATCCTTAGCCTTAGGTTCACCAAGCTTCCATGCGCACTCTGATCCTAGCCTGGATGGTTGGGGTCATCCAGCAAGAGAAGGATAAAAAGGTATGTGTCAAATAAAAAGAATTGGACAAGTAATAGTCAACAAAATTTCATAATAAAGGATTATCTTTGCTACAAAAGTTTAAGAGAATGAGATAGATATTCAAATAAGAATAAGAGAACTGCCATATACAATCACCACAATAACAATCACATAGCATGAATATATTAAGACACAAACTCATCTCAATGTAGGGTGAGGCACCTACCGGACCTCACCAATGGCAGGGGGACTAAAACCCCAGTTCCTAAAAAGTGACAGGGGGACTAAAACCCCAGTGCCTAATATATAAAATGGCAGGGGGACTAAAACCCCAGTGCCTTGTGGGTGGTTTGTACTCATGTATACTACATTGTCATTTGTCCTAAAATACATCATGCTTAAATAGTCACTTGGCTGTATAGTGAAAAGTAACAAGATTTCAACATAGCATTGGGAATAAAACCCAAATAAATAAATGGGCAATCATAGGCAACAACAATATCCAAGAACTCCAACAAGTAAAGGAGCCAACATAATCAACCACAATATACAATGTTTCCAAGTATTTCAAAAGGATAAGCCAACATAGGCAATAACAAGATTAAAGCATTTCCAAGTAAAGGAGGCAACATATGTAGTAGCATGATTCAATTGAATGAGCCACAATGGCATAAAATAAGTAAAGTGCCAATAAATGAAATTAGAAGGATAACAAGGCTAGCACCATAATGATTGTGGGGTTGGAAAAGTCCCAACTGAAGGATAGGTAGTTTGCACAATAAACATTCACATTCATCTTTGATTGGATTCATATAAATATGATTCGCATGCACAAATAGGATCCAAATACTGAAATAGGGCTCACATACATAGGGACCACATACCTATTTTATTTAATTACCATAACATTCACCAAACTGATTGCATCCACTTCCACATTTCCCTACTTACAACCATTACATATGTATTAGAATGTATTAAGGCATAAAGTATAGGAAAAACCCTAATTTTATAAAACCACGATTTAAGGTTCAAAACCTAATCCAACATATTGGTCATATTCTCCTGAATAAGAAAACATATTTTATTTTGCAAAATGAAGTTAAAATGAATTAATTAGGTATTTTAGAACATTTTATACACTTAAAAAGACATTCAAAATAAACTTCGAAACAGGAATCATAATTTGGACTCAAAAACCATAAAATTAGATTCTACATGAAAAATCCTTTCCATCGACTATTTATTTGCATTTTTCTGACTAATGGTTGATTTACTATGAATTAAGTAAATCTGACCAATCAGATTGCAAGAAAACTATAGAGTGACAGTAATATAAATGAAAATACAATTAGATGTAAATAATAGGTGAAATGACTAAACTACCCTTGCTCGTCAAAACAAATCAATTAAAATGATGGGGGCAATATGGTCATACAGGGATAGCAAGAACTCGCAGCCGAGTATACAAAACCATAGACGGAGTTACAATAATGCCCATGGCAGCTCAATTGGCTACCCATAGGGGCGAGGGTACCCTGGTCATTTCGGGGTCGGGTTTCTTCCCAGCCCAACAATGGCGCGATGGAGCAGACTCTCCATGCCTCAACCAGGAGCAGACCTTGGACTCCAGCCTCCAGCGGATGTTCATTTCCTGGGAGCACTTCCCTCGACTCCGCTGGGTCCCGACGAGGTTGAAGAACCAAACAAGAACGTTGGCCATAGAGAGAACCCTAAAGACTTGGCGGTGGCCGAGAAATATAGAAGGAGAAAAATCCAATACCGAGGTCAGATCACGAGGAACAAAGTCAGGAAAGACTCACGAAAGAAGCGCGAGCTCAACACACTGATTTGTATGGACGGAGGAGCACAAAACCTCGAAAACGGCAAGCGCCGGCGGAGCTCGACGGCGAGCTTACAGGACCAGGCATTTCGGGGACACACAGGGGCAACTCGATGATGGGATGTGAAGTAGAGGTGCTAAGGATACTCACCGAAAGAGTAATTGAGTTGACATGGCCGGGAGCACCACTGGTTAACCGAGGTTACCGGAAAAGAAGACTGAGCTGGTCGGGGTCTTCGGGGCAAAACTAGGAGAAATTGGAGGAAGAGGAGAAATAGGGTTCGAGTGAGGGTGCTCTAAGGCCCCTTATACAACCGGGAGAAGAGGTCGAGACCCCTCAGCAAACTGGCGGCGGAGAAGGGGAAAATGGCACAAATGGGCGTTTCTCGCACAGCAGATGAAAGAAGTCGAGTAGGTGCTCAAACAAATCGTCGTGATGAGACGAACGCAATGGAAGAAGAATCGTACTAAATGCAGAAGGAGAGAGGGAGAACTGAGCTGAGGAGTTGGGGCGCCGCGTCTGTTCAGTGGGCGGGAGGAAGAAGATGGCGGGAGAGCCGTTGGATCAGAGAGTGATTAAATCGCGATCGTCAGATGATCAGCTAAGGGTGCGTGGCAGCATAAATAACTAGACATTAGTGTGACAGATCGATATAAATGAAATCGATTAAAATCCCTAGTTATACTTTATTAAAAGCTCATAAAATGGATTTGAAGGGTCAAATGAAGTCCAAATGACACCAAATTTGGACCATAGGTTCATGTTAGCATTTAGAACGATGCTATATAATTAGATTTTGTATTTATATCCAATAAGGCCCTTAATAAATACATTGATCATTAATGTGTATTTTAACACATTAAATGGTGTGAATTATTATGAAATAACTATATTAATGCAATTAGTGAGTCAAATTCGAGGTGATAGATATATATGAGTATTAAGAGAAAAATATCAACCTTTAAATATATTTTCACACATTTATCATCAAATTGGAGGAGAGAGAGTGAAGAGGTCATTATACTCATAATTAATTCAAATGCTTATTATTATTACTATATTTATCCAAAAAGCTCCAAATTAATATTATCTACTTATTTCCATTCTTAATGACCAAATTACATTATTAACCTCCACTTATCTACTTAATTGGGTTATTTGTGCAAACACCCATGCATTATCATAAATGAGGGAAAAAGGTGATTTTAAACATTGAATTGTGCTCAAATTGCACGAGAGGTCCAAAAAGAATATAAAATCCAAGGTAGCCTATTGTTCAAACTAGGGATGTCTACCAAGCGTATCGGCCAAAGGCATAATGCCTAACAACTCCCTCTACGACAAAGGTCCATATCGGTAAAATGCATAATGCCCAACAACATCATCTTGGGTAGAGGTTCATATCGGTCAGAAGGGTCAATAGAACACCACTTAGCATATCACCCAAGACTCATCCCTAGAAGAGGGATATCAGGCATAAAACATCAAAGGGGTATTGTGCAAGGGTTCAAAGACCATGACGGGTTGGTCATCTTCAACCTCAAGGATGCCACTAAGAGGCCCTATGAGTTTAAGAGAGTTGGCTCACCTCTCAAGAAAATTAAGTGAGAGAGGGGTATTGCACAACTTCCATCATCTATCAGGTAACAAGGAGGTCCATCATATCATATCGTCCAAAGCTCAACTCACCATTGGATTTAGAGACCCTAAGCTCACCTCTCAACAACTAAGTGAGAGACGGTTTTTGCCCAAGGAACTCCACCCCCATGGTTCAGCCAACCCAAGGCAACCCAAGATAATCATCTCCACAAAGTCTAGGGTACATCTGAAGCAACCTTATAACCATTAAAGCAATAAACATAGACAAAAGATGACATGGTCGATCATGATAGCACATATAGCATGCAACATGAAAAAGAAGTAGTATATATAGGGTTAGGAGTTATGTAACCCACCTCAAGCACACTCCTCAAGCTCCAAAGCTCCAAGCACCAAGCTTCAAGCTCCAAGGCACCACCTTCAGCCAACACTAGGAGAGAAGAGAACACCATAACCACCATGGATGAAAAGAAAGAGAGAAGAAGAAGAAGGTGCCAAGGAAAGGGAGAGATACTTACCATAAGAAAAGGAAAGGGGTAAGCTACCAAGGTGTGTCGCCCAAGACACCAGCAGTATCGACCACCACTTGCTCCACTCTTATGTTAGCTCGGACATCAAAGGAAGGAAAGCAACTAAAGGAACCAAAGAGCCTAGAAAGAAAAGGAGGGGTTTTTTCATATACTATGGGGTAAAGGGGGAAAGCAAGGCAAGGTGGAACCCACCCCTAGCACCCTTGTCCAAGGGTTATGCCACATGCTAGCACCCCAAACCACTTGTGCATGACTAGCCACCCTTTTAGCAAAGCAACGACCACTTGTCCCAAGATGCATGGGGACACAAACGAGGCTAGGGTGGAGGGTGTGTGTCACCCAACATGGCAACCAGACACACCAGCACTCCTGACTGATACACCAAGGTCGAACTTGATACAGGCTCTGACAAGGCTCAATAAAGCCCAAATCCCTCAAACAAAGAGCCCAACCCATCCTCTCAACCCTGGAGGATGCAAGGAGAGAGAAAGACATCTCTCACTATGATAAACTTGCACACCAACCCTTAATCTTGGGTAATTTGCAAGTTGCACCTCAACCTCTCAACAAAGCACAAACAAACCCTATTCACAACTTCACATGATTAGCAAGCATCTCAACACAAGGTTTTAGGCAAAGCAAACATGGTAATCCCAAAATGAAGGTCAGTGTCCTTACACTTATAGTTCTGAAGATATAGATTTCCAACTGAAGTTGTGGCCCTCCCTGAGGGATGTTTAGGCACACAGTGGGCTAGATGGCTTGTCCCCTCACGGATCATTCACTTATGACCTCAAGGAATCCCTTTCTATTTCTAGTCAGGGAGTCAACCGTGTTAATCTACATTCTATCCTACATATTGAAGTTCCCGCAACATAGGAAAGAATAAGATAAAAGCAAGCAGGTGATCAATCTGCAAGCAAACATCGATGATTAACAATAAAATGAAAAGTTATATACATGCCATGGAATGTTTAACAAAAGAACATGGAAGCATGGGCAGCAGGGCTAGTCCCTGCACCCCAGTAGAAAGGAACTACTCACACATGATGCGAGAAACAAGAAGAATAAGGGAGAGGGAAGATTGTACCATGAGCATGATGTAGAAGGTGGTCGTAGCTCGGTGAAGATATGGTCTTCTACACCATGTCGGAGAAGATATGGACGAGGAGGGAGGGACACCAAGATAGACTGGGTAGTCTTTATCTCTCCACCTTCCTTCTCATCCTCCTTGCTCGCAGTAGGAGTAGGTTGTGGATGCATAGGTGGAGTGGAAGAGGGGCGAATGCGCAAGCCTGCCGCTCAGCTTGGCTGTGGAGATTGTCCTCCACCAGGGGTCGAGTCCTTCTTAGGCACATCCTGGTGGTGGAGTGGAGGATGAGAAGAAACATAGGAAGAGGAGCTTTCCCAGGGGTCAAGCATGATAGGTGCAGCCTGGTGATGGAGTTGTTGTAGATCGGAGGGAGCAGGGGTCGAGCTCGCAAAGGAGTAGCCTGGCAGCGTCCTGGATCTGATAAAAAATGAGGACCCTACTAGTCCTATTTATAGGCTTGAATGGGGTCTTCAAATTTTTGGAGTGAGTAATGTCCACATGGTTTGGGATAACCGATCTACTTTAATGATTTGCAGTATTAGGAAGCCTTCACGGTTTGGATTAATAATCCCTCACAGTTTGGAAACCATGAGGATTCCTCACGGTCTTGAGATGGCTTCCGTATGCTCTGAGGATGGTTCTCGTGGTCCCAATTTGTTCGCACAACAAATATACTTCTTTTCCCCCTTCTGCTCGGAATTCCCTCTTTTGTGCCTCTTCTATGTCTTCATGGCGGAAGTTGTTCAGTGAAGTTCCGACCACCTCACACCCTCTTCTTTAACTCTTTGAAACCGGCCTGATACTACGCCCAAGTTGATCGCTTTCCCTGGTATTTTAGTTAACTGATTCGCCAGTTGGCCTAGATACCCCATCGTGCTTCAACACTGGTCGTTGATGAATCTTCACACCTGAGGAAGATGATGAAGGTGATGGTTTGTCTAGTTTGCCTCGCTCTATTTTGTCAGTTCGTTTTACGATAAGGGGTAATATGGTCTTTTCCCCTATGTGTTTTATTTTATCATGTCGAGCCCCGCTCCTTTTGACTGAGAGTCCCCGGGCCAGGTGGCATGTGGTGACTGGGCCACCTCAGCATGTAGTTCATCTCTTTTCTCCGTTGCTTATGTGGATTTATCTGATTGGTCAAATTTCTAAAATGTATAACTAATTATTTACTGAGCCAAAAATTACAAATAAATACTCGTTGGAATCAGAAAAATAATATATAGGTAATGGTATTAGTTTTGATGGCTAATTGTAATGTTCAATAATATGTGTTTTCAATGGATCTAATTAATAATGAATTAACTTGGGAAAATCATAACTAATTATCTATAAGGCAGAAAAATATAATAAAATATGTTTTGGAATCCTAATAACTTCATCTAAAATATAACATGATTTTTATGACCTAATTCACATATAATAAAAAGGCGATTTTTAGGGTTTTGTATATTAATGGAAACCTAACCCTAATCCCATATATATGCTAATATGTGCTTTGGATGCCTAGGCTTGGACCTAGATGTGACTTTGGATCAGTTGGACTCGGAAGTTGAGGTATGTTGTATCCCCTATTCATCCATATTGAGCAATTCACCTACTTTATCATTCTTTTGACTTTTACATACACATATGTCTATTCTTTTAATATCATGGTTCATGTGAACTATCTTGATAGTTATGAACTTGGATATTTTCTTGATATCTATCTTGTGCCTTGGTGCATGTTGGTCTCTTATATTGATATGTGCCACTTTGAAGTGGATGTTATATGTTTGTGTTGTCCATTGTGTGATGACAACCTTTATATCATCTTCTGACTAAACTTTTGCTTGCCTCTATATTTACATGCAATGTGATTCAGTAGCACTAGAGTAGTGTAAATTACTTTGGTTTTGGGGTAGTAATCCCCTATTGTTTATTAAGGAGGGTGGCAGTATACCACTTCTTTGTACCCGAGTGTGGCAGTAATCCATACTCAATTTTATATATTTGGGAGATTGGGAGTATTCCTTTCTCTATCAGGTTCAAGTTTGTGCTTGGCCACCTTTGTGTTTATATTGTTCTAGGGCTATGCTTATCTCACATGCATGCAGGTTATTGATGATGATTGTGGGGTGTGTGCCCTACTCTCATTATGTTACAACCCCAATTTTTTGGTTTATTTGGTGAGAAATGTAATTTCTCATAATAATGATATTTGAACAAATAATGATATGATGTATTTGGATTTTTTTTACAATATCCTTGATGTTTGTGTTGTGGGCTTTATTGGCTATTGGGCCCAAATAATAAGAAAATTCAATTAGTGAATGAATAATTGAATATTCGAGAAAAGAATAAAATGGAAACCTTCAGAAGGCAAATCCAAAGAAGGATTTCGTGCCTCTTGGGTTCCTTGGGTTCCAAGGAGTCCAAAGTTCCATAAAGAGTACAATAAGAAAAGAAGAGATCAATTAAGTATTTCTTTATTAAGAAAGAAATTGAAAATAATGATAAAATGTGGAAAACAAGTGAAAAGAGATATAATTGAGTTATCCTTTGTGAATTTCGTATCCTAAGGATTCCTAATGATAAAAGGAATACCAATGAGGAAAATAAAAGAGAAATAAAGAGAAATCCTCAAAAAGAGATATTTTAATAAGAAAAAACAAGATAATGGGAAATAATGAAGTTTAATGCATTTAGATGCATCTAGAAGGATAATGAGTATCCAATAAAAGGATTTCGAAATAATAGAGTTTCTTGGGACCCAAGGAGTCCCAATAAAGAGAAAAGAGAGAAAATAATACCAAATTTGCAAAATATAAGGATAATGTGATACCTTATTAATGAATTATGAGGTATTGTTAAAAAGAAAGTAATTTCTATTAAAGGAAATAGAATTTCGTGCCTAAGGGTTAAAAGGCAAGTGCAAAGAATATAAAAGAAGTTATTTTTGAAATCTTAAGATCTTAAGCATCAAGAAATATCGAGGAGATAAAATTCGGTTTTCTTAACGATTAAGGGATTTGAATTATTAAGGAAATAATTAGAAAATTGATGTTTTCTTTGTGAACAAGGAAAGGAGGTTTCCCATAGACTATGGGACTTGCTCTCCTCATGGGTAGGCATGCTAGTACACTGCTGCATATCCCTATAAAGGGGACAGATCCACATGCTCACATTTTTCCTTGTCTCCCACTCTTCTCCTACCATGCCACCGTCTAAACCCTAACCAAGGGAGGAACGCGACCCCCTGGTATGACAGGTGTTGTGGAAGGAGCGATGATGGAAGCTCGACGCTCCTATGATGCCGGAGAGAAGTAGCACAGCCCTGCACAACGCAACAGGTGGCTGCAGGCCGACTGTGCTTGCAGGTCTGGTGGTCATGAATCAGCCGACTTGGCTGCAGTTTGGTGGCATCCCAGGGTGCTCAGAGGCACACCGGAGGAAGAGGAACTGGCCATGGTGGCCGTCAGGTTCTAGAGAAGGGGGGGGGAGTCGCGCCATAGAAGTTAGGGAAGCAACCTTAGGGCTGCACTTGGGCGTCGAGTAGCAGATCGACCCAGCTCCGGCAGCTGCGCTAGGTGTGATCTGGGTGGTGCCCCAAGGGCGGCAGAGGGAGACAAAGCCAAGGGAGGAGTCGGCGGAAACCATCGAGGCCATGGATGAGGGAGGACGTGGCCACAAACTGCTGCATGTCGGCCGTTCTACTAGGTTGCGTAAGGTTGAAGAAGCAGATTTCCGTTTGACACTTTTTCCCTCTGCGTACTAAAGAAACCAATCACTTAATGGAGGGTATCTTCGTAAATTGGTTATGTTTCCAAATCGTTGCTTTGCATGGAGGTAGAGGTGACGTGGCGTCCTCTGATTCGTCCAAAAAGGTAAACTTTACAAAATTCATATCTAGTTAACCGTAACTTGGTTTAAAACAAGTCTTATATGAAAATTGATCCTCAGAACGAGAGGAACACAAAGAATTATGTATGAAGCCTAATTCTGCTTGAAACTCTAAAAGTATAGTGTTTTACCTCTTTGATGCATTAATTGATAGAAAACCCCTGAAATGATGTAAAAATGAACATGATGAATTTTTTATATGTTTTTAATCAATCTTAACCTGTTAAGAATAAAAGGAATGGTAAAATCATAAAAAGGTGATTAGTATGTTGGTTTTAGGGTTTTATGATCATGAACATGGTTTAATAGACTAAAAACCATGATTTGAGTAAATATTAGTTTTAGTGGTCATAACATGATATTGCAAGAATAAAACTATAATATAATGATTCTTGAACATAGTTTGGATTAGATAATTCTTAATGAAGATAATTGAGATGGTTAGGGTTTTGTAGGAAACCTTAGAAACCCTAAATTGAATATAAAGGATACATCTTTCAAGACTAATAGGTCAATTTGAAAGATATTAACCTGTTGATTAATAATATATAGTTTTCATCTGTTTGATATACAAAATTGGTAGTTTTAGGGTTGTAATCCATAAATGAAGAATAATTCATATGGGAACCCTAATTGGGGTAAAAAAGAGGAAAACCATGATATTTCGGATTAAGGAAGTAAATTACTAAATGATGATCCTAAGACTGTTAAGTATATTAAAAGGAGAGAATTTAAAGGTTTTAAGTAGATTTGATGAATTAGGGTTCTTAATAACTAAGAATGGAGGCAAAACCCTAATTCCAAAGGAAACCCTAAAATTGGAATAGAAATCCTAAGGATGATGATGATATTGAATAAATATTAATAAAAGGAATTTGGTATATCTATTTCAGGATTTTATGCATGATTGGTTGCTTGATTGGGATTTCTATGTTCTGATTAATTATGTATCTGAATTTGCAATACAGGTATGTGGTTATGCTTATGAATATCTCGAGTTAGTTTTCTGAGATTTACCGATGTTTTCATCGATGTCATGAATTAATTGTTGGATGATTTTAATTCATGCAAACTATAATGTGGCTATGACTATCACATAAGATATGTGCCTACTAGCTCAGATCTTGGTCCCCTCTGTGGCTTAATAATTGACCTAGTAAATGGCTACCAATGGAGTAGGTCCATCAGGTCATTAGATGACTTAGTAAATGGCTACCAGTGGAGTAGGACCATCAATTCATCATGAGTTAGATATTGGGCTACCTACGGGTAGTGCCATACGACTCTATTACCCTAGGTATTGTCTACCTATAAGGTAAGTCCATGGGGGTAAGAAGCTACCTAAAGAGAGGTAGAATACAAGGGATAGCATAGAGTTAGGGGATAGGTAAGGATTGAGTAGTATGGCTTAAAATGTAATCTTGGTTGTTAAATGATTAATTGAATGATTTCATTATTAACATATTTGCATGATTATTGTTTCCCCTACATACCAGCTTCGGCTGACTGACGTTTTGTTTGTTGGTGTTTTAGGTACAATGAAAAGAACAAATAGTAAAGTGGCATATGTGGTACTAAATGAGAATTAAAGTGCAAAGGAGGATTAGATAGATTAGTATCTGTGGGGATAGAAGTTTTGAAATCCAAAATTTTTAAAAGGTATGCAAAAGCTTTTACTTTTCTCCATATTTTAGTATAGTTGGTAGAATTTAATAATTGTTAATGATTATTTGTCGAACCTTTGATTCGGGTTATTGGTTAACGGCTCTGTCCTTTCGGTCTTCCTTAATTGGGGGTTACCGGGAGGTGGGGTCTTAACAATTGGTATCAGAGTGTAGGTTCCTCACTTAACCATTAATAATTATTAAATTTTACAAACTCCATAGAACCCAAGGGAGTTATTAGAGGATTATCCGAAAGATAGAGGTGTCTAGAAAAGGATCACGATCGGGGGCTGGAAATATTTTCCTCCGCACCTCTAGTCGGAATATGAGTACTCCCGGATCCATGTGACTTCCTGGCCAAAGTCTTAGGGTATGAATCAAAATAAGGTACCTTCAGGACTTTCTCATCTTATTCATCCCTTCTCATCACAAAATTCTGTTAAGGACCTAAAGGATTAGGGTTTTCTTTCTTCTCCTCACCCACTTGAGGTATGGGTAAGGTTAATAAGGTTTAGGGAATCCTCCACCAAATCAATGAAAAGCATGTAAATAAGATGTCATGGACATAAGCTTAATAGATTAAGCGCAAATTAAAGAATAGATACATGCTTAGGTCGTATGACATAAGTTGCCATGTCCTCAGAAGAGACATGAGGCTAGACCTTCTTGTCGGGAGGATAAGTCAGTCTTGTAGATAGAGATCTCCATTGCAAGTAGAGACCTGGCACATCCTCTAAGGATGATGCTAGCCCAAACCCTAAGTGAAGGTTAGAGAGAGATGAGTTGGACCAGGTGTTTGAAAGGACATGCCTTTGGGATGCCATATGATCCATGGGTGACCTAGCACCTTTGGCAACCCAACCCTGGGAAGGGTCGTGCATGTTAGGGTAAAGGATAGCTCCTGCAATGATGATGTTAGTGAAGGACATGTAGAGACCCTATGGGCTTATGCGAGTAGGGCATAGTATGCACCCAGGGTACATTAGTAGTATGAGCAATAGGTTGAAACCCTGACCGAGAGAGTAGGAAGGATGGCCTATGAAATAAGCATAAAGAGCTATGGATAACCTTGAGCGAACATAAGTTGAACATATACTTCATCCAGGTAGGGGCATGCTTTTGAGGTTGATCCTTCATGAAGAGAGGACCTCTAATGGTGAGGTTGGTTGTAGGGTTAGAGAGAGAGCAAGACACTAAGCAAGAAGGTCGTAAACCTAGACCCCGAGATATGAGGAATAGTGGGGAGTCGAGGATGATGCGACCTAAGCGGATGATAGTGGTCGCCACATGCTTGATCCCTAGGGTTTGTTGATGTCTTGGTTACCATGAGAAGAACCAAACCCTAGAGAGAGGATGAGTCTACTGGTACCTCTACACCTATGGTATAGATGAGAAGAAGAGTTCCTTAGACCCGGAGAGGTATAGTATCAGGTTATGAGGCCTTGTACCTTGTTGATTGTCCTTGAGGAGGACTCAACTTTAAAGTGTTGATGAAGGAAAAAGATGACAGGAAGTGTATGTCATACCCGTTACATGTTTGGTTTGTGGTTAAGGGATAGAGCATGCAGTTGGACACCTACAAGTGAACCTAGGGTCCCTAGGCCTAAGAGGGGAAGTGGTGTACCTAATGCTCATGAGGAGAGTTGAGTTCCTATAGAAGCGAGCATGGTACTCCTCATGTATATAGGAAAAGGGAAACCCCTTAAGTTTAAGGTATGTTTGATAAACCCCTCATAACAAGGTTGATGATAAAGGAAAGTATGATCTTGATCCAGCATCGAGGAAAGAGGACAAGTATGACTTAGCATGGTTTAGTAGGTGATCTGCTTGTGCCTTAATAGCTTTCTAGGGGTTAAGTAGGCTCATGTAGATGTAAACCCTAGACCTAAGAATTTTTATGACCTTGTTGTCAAGAGATAGTTTTCCTCCCATCCTCGGAGAGGGACCCCTTTGTTAGGGTGTATATCAATTTTGTTGGTTTAAGGTAACCTAAAGAGGTCTCAAAGGATCTTGAGAAGCTAAGTGAAAAGTACATGGTATGAGAATGAACCTGTAGACCCATTGATATCCATCTCTAAGTGCATACGGATGTGTTACCATGGAGGTAACCAGTAAGGGGCCTGACCAAGGTAGACAGGTCACCATGACCCCTATGAAAGGATGGATGTCAGCCCATGTATACAAAGAGAGATGATGTAGGCTTGGATGAGGTTCTAAGTTGGACATGTACTATAAATGGAGAATCCTAATTCTATCCTAGGGTCAGGTAGGGATAAGACCGATGAAAGTAGGAGTTTCCTTATTCCCCAGTTGCACATGACCATAGGGTCGGGAGGTAACAGCTATCATTGTCTGAGGGCCATGGGTTAGGAGATTGATCACCTTCATGAACCCATGGGACCCAAAAGGCATATGAGTAGGGCACTCTCTTGATGCATGAGGGAAGAGGGATGACCCCAAAAGTGTCGACACCCTATAGACCTAGAGGAGATGACCAAGGATTGTGAGGTGACCCAAGTAGGTTCGACACCAGTTTTCCATGGAGGTAACTTGAATATCAAGATGATTGTAACATAGAAGCATAAACAACACGTTTCAACTTAGATTTAAAGGTGTACTGGCAAGGTGGGATGTACCATCTCTACTCTTGGAACAGGAAGAACTCTGTATTTGGACTGCAGCCAAATGCTTATTTCCTCTTGTTATGGGAGTGAGAGATAGGACAGTACGCATGCCATACACCAAGGATAAAAGATGATGTGAGTTGGAATGTTATTGCGAGGCATGAGGATAGAGAGGATAGCATGACCTGGTAAAGTGAATGATACATGGATGGTCTGCAAATGCTAAAGAGAAATAAGGTAGTCATCTTATAAGGATGTTTTTAGCATGAGCGATGAGTTATACCAGGTTGAATTTAAAAACCTGGAGGTGAGTCTTACAAGGTTGAGTTTGATCACTATGTTGATGAGATCAGAGAGTGTACTTGATGAATACAGACCTAGAGTTGAGATGGGATGATAAGTGGAATACATAGAGGAGTATGTTACCTAATACCTAAGGATGTGAAGTGGTAATGGATGTTCTGGTTGAGATGTAACTGACTAGTTTGGGTTGACCCTAAGTTTGGAAAGAAGATATGGTTGGCTAACACTAATGTAATGAGATCAGCTAATGGTTGTTTGGTTAGCCAGTCTAGTCCTTGATGTAATGAAAGGATGGTGGTAGAACCTCAGATGCACTTCTTTGGAAAAGAAGGTGATGAATCCCCGACCAGAGTGGTTTAGGGTTTCGGAGAGGAATCATGACATACAGGAAATCATGATTAAAGATCACCATACACCGTGGTTCTACCAAGATAGTAAATGGCAATAGCACTTTGGATGCTTAAGATGAAGTTGCATGTGGTATATGGCCATGGAAGCCAGGAGGTAAAGGACGAACCCCAGTAACCCAGCGTATCGATATAGAGGACAAAAGAGTCCCTGAGAGGGAATGGGAGTTCATCACTATGGATATTGTGATATGTCTCCCCTAGACCAAGGAAGGTCAAGATGCAATATGGGTTATGGTAGATCGCCTTACCTAGATGACATGATAAATAAAGAGTTCTGTCAAGGGACAGATCTGGTTGAACTACCCATGACAGAGATGGTTCAACTAAACCATGAAGTGAGTCCAAAGGTTCTTGAGTTTGACCTAAAGGTTTCCTTCCAAAAGGTGGAAATAGGTACATGAAGGACCCGATGTTAGTATAGTTCATCATCCATAACTAATGGTTAGTATGATCCAGACTAAAGGGTCTGATGAGAGCATATGTGCTCATTTAGGGTGATGTCTAGAGACAATTCTTTTCCTATGAAAGATGTAATGATGACCACCATAGCCAGTATTGGGATTTAAAGAAGCTCTGTAAGGGAGGTTGTGTCAGTCACCACTTCAGTAAGGTGATGTTGATGAACGGACCACAGTGTGTGTAGATGAAGTCGCTTTGATCATGCAATGGCTGAAAGGAGCCTAGAGATGACAAGAGTCATGAGCGGATGCAAAGTAGTCGGACATGCAGTTCACTGTGGGAAATATGTCACATGAAAAATCTGACCCCTCTGAGCTACAACTAAGGAAGTTGGGTCCCCGATACATGGGTCCATTTGAGATGGATTGGTGGAGAAGATTATGGTTGACATTACCCCTCAGGATAAAGTAATGTGTGATGAGTTCCAGGTGTCTGATTTAGAGCACTATGTGAGGTACCCCAACCACGTGCTGAGCAATGAACCTAGTGAGCCCCAAGGGAGGCTGAAATGGCCTGAGTCACCTGTGCCGTTTATAGACGACACAATGAAAGAACTCAGAGAAAAGAATATGTGATGATAAAGGTTCTTTGGAAGCACCATGAGTACGGTAAAGCCACATAGGGACCAATGATGGACATGGAAAAGTCTTACCCTGAATTGTTTGTTTGCTTGATGAATTTTGAGGACAAAATTTCTATAAGAGGGGAAGGATGTTACAACCCCAATTTTTGGGTTTATTTGGTGAGAAATGTAATTTCTCATAATAGGGATATTTGAACAAATAATGATATGATGTATTTGGATTTTGTTTACAATAGCCTTGATGTTTTTGTTGTGGGCTTTATTGGCTATTGGGCCCAAATAATAAGAAAATTCAATTAGTGAATGAATAATTGAATATTCGAGAAAAGAACAAGATGGAAACCTTTAGAAGGCAAATCCAAAGAAGTATTTCGTGCCTCTTGGGTTCCTTGGGTTCCAAGGAGTCTAAAGTTGCATAAAGAGTACAATAAGAAAAGAAAAGATCAATTAAGTATTTCTTTATTAAGAAAGAAATTGAAAATAATGATAAAATGTGGAAAACAAGTGAAAAGAGATATAATTGAGTTATCCTTTGTGCAATTTCGTATCCCAAGGATTCCTAATGATAAAAGGAATATCAATGAGGAAAATAAAAGAGAAATAAAGAGAAATCCTCAAAAAGAGATATTTTAATAAGAAATAAACAAGATAATGCGAAATAATGAAGTTTAACGCCTTTAGATGCATCTAGAAGGATAATGAGTATCCAATAAAAGGATTTCGAAATAATAGAGTTTCTTGGGACCCAAGGAGTCCCAATAAAGAGGAAAGATAGAAAAAAATACCAAATTTGCAAAATATAAGGATAATGTGATACCTTATTAATGAAATATGAGGTATTGTTAAAAAGAAAGTAATTTCTATTAAAGGAAATAGAATTTTGTGCCTAAGGGTTAAAATGCAAGTGCAAAGAATATAAAAGAAGTTATTTTTGAAATCTCAAGATCTAAAGCATAAAGAAATATCAAGGAGATAAAATTTGGTTTTCTTAACTATTAAGGGATATGAATTATTAAGGAAATAATTAAAAAAGAGATGTTTTCTTTGTGAACAAGGAAAGGAGGTTTCCCATAGACTATGGGACTTGCTCTCCTCGTGGGTAGGCGTGCTAGTACGATGTTGCATATCCCTATAAAGGGGACGGATCCACATGCTCACGTTTTTCCTTGTCTCCCACTCTTCTCCTACCATGCCACCGTCTAAACCCTAACCAAGGGAGGAACGCGACCCCCTGGTATGACGAGGTGTTGTGGAAGGAGAGATGATGGAAGCTCGATGCTCCTATGATGCCGGAGAGAAGCAACACAACCCTGTGCAACACAGCAGGTGGCTGCAGGCCGACCGTGCTTGCAAGTCTAGTGGTCGTGAATCAGCCGTCTTGGCTGTAGTTCGGTGGCATCCCATGGTGCTTAGAGGCACACTGGAGGAAGAGGATCCGGCCATGGTGGCCATCAGGTCCTGGAGAAGGTGGGGGAAGCTGCGCCATAGCAGGTAGGGAGGCAGCCTTAGGGCTGCACTTGGGCGTCGAGTAGCAGATCGACCTAGCTCCGACAGTTGCGCTAGGCGTGATCTGGGTGGCTCCCTAAGGGCGACGAAGGGAGACAAAGCCAAGGGAGGAGTCGGTGGCAACCATAGGGGCCATGGTTGAGGGAGGACGCGGCCGCAACCTGCTACAGGTAGGCCATTCTGCTAGGTTGCGTAAGGTTGAAGAAGTGGATGTCTGTTTGATGCTTCTGCCCTCCGCGTACTAAAGAAACCAATCACTTAATGGAGGGTATCTTCGTAAATTAGTTTTATTTCCAAATTGCTGCTTTGCATGGAGGTAGAGGTGACGTGGCGTCCTTTGATTCGTCCAAAAAGGTAAACTTTACAAAATTCATATCTAGTTAACCGTAACTTGGATTAAAACAAGTCTTATATGAAAATTGATACTCAGAATGAGAGGAACACAAAGAAAATATGTATGAAGCCTAATTCTGCTTGAAACTCTAAAATTATAGGGTTTTACATCTTTGATGCATTAATTGATAGAAAACCCCTGGAATGATGTAAAATCGAACATGCTGAATCTTTTATATGTTTTTGATCAATCTTAACCTGTTAAGAATAAAAGGAATGGTAAAATCATAAAAAGATGATTAGTATGTTGGTTTTAGGGTTTTATGATCATCAACATGGTTTAATAGACTAAAAACCATGATTTGAGTAAATATGCGTTTTAGTGGCCATAACATGATATTGCAAGAATAAAACTATAATATAATGATTCTTGAACATAGTTTGGATTAGATAATTCTTAATGAAGATAATTGAGATGGTTAGGGTTTTGTAGGAACTCTTAGAAACCCTAAATTGAATATAAAGGATACATCTTTGAAGACTAATAGGTTAATTTGAAAGATATTAACCCGTTCATTAATAATCTATAGTTTTCATCCGTTTGGTATACAAAATTGGTAGTTTTAGGGTTGTAATCCATAAATGAAGAATAATTCATATGGGAACCCTAATTGGGGTAAAAGAAGAGGAAAACCATGATATTTCGGATTAAGGAAGTAAATTACTAAATGATGATCCTAAGAATGTTAAGAATATTAAAAGGAGAGAATTTAAAGGTTTTGAGTAGATTTGATGAATTAGGGTTCTTAATAACTAAGAATGGAGGCAAAACCTTAATTCCAAAGGAAACCCTAAAATTGGAATAGAAATCCTAAGGATGATGATGATATTGAATAAATATTAATAAAAGGAAATTGATATATTTATTTCAGGATTCTTTGCATGATTGGTTGCTTGATTGGGATTTCTATGTTTAGATTAATTCTGTATCTGAATCTGCAATACAGGTATGTGGTTATGCTTATGAATATCTCGAGTTAGTTGTCTGATATTTACCGAAGTTTTCATGGATGTCATGAATTAATTGTTGGATGATTTTAATTCATGCAAACTATAATGTGGCTATGACTATCACATAAGATATGTGCCTACTAGCTCAGATCCGGGTCCCCTCTATGGCTTGATAATTGACCTAGTAAATGGCTACCAATGGAGTAGATCCATCAGGTCATTAGATGACTTAGTAAATGGCTACCAGTGGAGTAGGACCATCAAGTCATCATGAGTTAGATATTGGGCTACCTGTGGGTAGTGCCATGTGACTCTATTACCCTAGGTATTGGCTACCTATAAGGTAAGTCCTTAGGGGTAAGAAGCTACCTAAAGAGAGGTAGCATACAAGGGATATCACAGAGATAGGGGATAGGTAAGGATTGAGTAGTATGGCTTAAAACGTAATCTTGGTTGTTAAATGATTAATTGAATGATTACATTGTTAACATATTTGCATGATTATTGTTTCCCCCACATACCAGCTTCGGCTGACTGACGTTTTGTTTGTCGGCATTTTAGGTACAATGAAAAGAACAAACAGTAAAGTGGCATATGTGGTACTAAATGAGAATTAAAGTGCAAAGGAGGATTAGATATATTAGTATCTGTGGGGATAGAAATTTTGAAATCTAAAATTTTTAAAAGGTATGCAAAAGCTTTTACTTTTCTCCATATTTCAGTATAGTTGGTAGAATTTAATAATTGTTAATGATTATTTGTCAAACCTTTTATCCAAGTTATTGGTTACCGTCTATGTCCTTTTGGTCTTCCTTAATTGGGGGTTAACGGGAGGTAGGGTCGTAACACTTTATGTGCCAGTATTTCACATTCTTTATTTGTTCATGGCAAGTATCCTCATATGATGTTTCTTTTCTTTTATGTCTGATTGGGTAGTCCTTATTTCTTGCATGGGAAGCCTTTACATTTGATGTCCTTTATTTCCTTATATTGCTCAATTTGCTTTTTAGTATGCACATACCAGCCTTTGCTGATGTCTCCTATTGTTTCTCTTTTGCTGGGGAATGCTTCCAACCCTAGGTGGAAGACTTGGATGCATGGCATGTTGACCTGGACTTAGTTTGTGATGATGAAGGTTGGAGACAATCTTGAGGTGGTTTAGATTTCCTATACATGGATCCTTGTGATGTAAGTTTGTAACCCTTTGTTTTATAATTGAATATAGTCATGTTTTTATTCTACTGCTATACTTTGGTCTTTTGTTACCATATATATAAAGATTTGAAAATTTTACACCTACTTCATCATACCTTCTGAGTATGTTTGGACTGGAGGTTCTATTGTTCAAATTTTTAGTAAGGAGGTGTTTTCACTTCTTTACAGCCAAACTCCTATGATCTTATCTTCCCTTGTTCAGTTGAGTCTGTTGAAGTGACATATAAAGTCCAACGGCAAATCAACCTAGTCTGCCTTGATATATAGGTCACGACACTAGTGAATAGGGTATACAAACCCAATCATCTGACCTACAACCACAGTTATCATCTATCACATCATATACACTAAGATACGACTATAATCATTCTCCTATTGAGGCATGACAGTAGGCATCCTAAAAAATCATGAAGTCAAGATGTCAAGGACACTGAGTCACTTGCGCCCCACATACTCAACAATATGCGCTCCGGTTTTCCCTTAGGAATACTTGTGCCACAATCCAACAAGTTCTGATACTGGAATAGATCTTTGGCTAGGGCAACTACATGATTAGGGTTCCACTTTATTAGTTAAATCTAATGGAGTGACTTTTATTGCATCAATCAAGTTACATACAAACCCTAGAAAGGTTCTACAAAACATAAAGTAGGTTGCAACTTTAGAAGATACAAAACATATAAAGTATAAACTTGTCACATCATCACATGATATCCACACTCATCATTACATTATCATGGGATATTAATCCCTCATCACATTACTGGAGGATATCACCTCAATTAGGGCACAAAGCCACTTCCCAAGTCATAAGACCATTAACATTGTTCCCAACAAGAACATTATCATCTTTCCATGCCTTATTAAGGCTGATAATCATCACCATACAAGTGTTACATAAGTGATACCACAATAATTCATGCAATTAAGAACTGTGATGCTCATTCAACAACAAATTAGGGTTACATCAATTTGGGAAAGGAAAAGTACTTGATCATTATGCTAATTACTCAAGAAAATGAATTTTTTCTCACCATGTACTTGAATTTTGTGTTAAGTTTAACATAGCAAACCGAAATAGGGTTTCCAATACAAAAGTTAAGGCTAAACCCTATTTATCAACATCTCACACAATCTTGGAAGAAATTAGATCAAGCACAATTACTGCATCGCCAACAAAACATTGAAACCATACATGCTAGTATTCTCATCGACTGTTGAAGATAAGTACATCATACACCACTAAAAACTAGGTCATGTCATCCTTGGTGACCACATACACTAAGCACCATCGTCGATCGCTGAATACACATGATAGGTAACCAAAGAAACCAGGGTTTGACCCCTTCATTGACCACTGGGAATGCCTATCTTCATCAACCATTGAACCAGGGTTAACAAACCTCAACGACCACATAAGAATCCAAGGTTCATCGACCACATAAGAGCAAGTTCAGTGACTAAGAAACATGAGCAAGAAAAATCGTCGGCCAAAGAGAAGGTCCTCAACTGGAGCGACCATCACACTAGTAAACTCAACGACCTCAAGAGGTGAAAATCTCATCGACCACTATGGAAACTTGGTGACCACTAACATCATATTTTGGGCAACCATTTGAAGAGAGAGAAAATTGATCATCTATAAGATCATCAAGTTGATCATCACCGTGAAACTAAAACATCAAGGTGTAACCACATGAAGGAAAACAACATCAAAACCCTAAATTTGACTATCATCAAGAAAGGAGTAAAACCATAGTCATGAGAGAGAAAACCACTCATTTAACACACCATGCATGTTTCTAAAACCTCCATCAATAGTCAAGAACTCGTGCACATATATTAGGATTCAACAAGGAAGACTTATCAACACAAGAATCACCATTAAATGTAAAACCTAGTTCATAGGTAATATCACCATTCAGCTAAGAACCATGTACTAAGAGTAGATTACTTGCAAGAAAGGTAAATGTATGCAATAACTAAGGAGAAAGTTATATAACTCACCTTGGATGTGCAGGAACAACTTCAACAACAAGGATTCTCTAAGAAAAGAGAGTAAACCTAGCTTGATCACCACTTCACAACCAACTAGCATCACCTCAAAAGAGAGAAGCAAAACCATAGGTTAAAGGAGCACAAGATGGAAATCAAAGCCCTGGGCTGAAAAGACAAGCAAGAGAAAAAATCTCCAACTCAACATGAGCACTACCATGAAGAACCATGGATTCGACCAAGAAGAGAGAAGTTCCTCAAGAAGCACCACCATGGAGACCCATGGATTCAGCTAAGAGAAAGAAGAGAGGTAGGGTTGCAAGAAAACAAAGATAAAGCAAGAGAGATTACTTACCAAGATCAAGGAACACCAAAAGATCAACAAATAGGACTTGCTCGAACCCTAGATGACACATGCAAGGGATCGGTCACCTTGCTCCAAGGTTGAGCTCTTCTCCACCCCCAAGAACACAAGGGTCGAGCTCCAAGGAGAAGAGAGAAAGATGAGGGTGAAAAAGGATCAATTGCATGCAAAGAGAGGGGTATATATATCCAAGGGTTATAGAGAGATAAGGGAGGTTAGGTGTACAACTAAACATGCCATGTGTCCACCATATCTCGGCCATGAAAGACCAAAGACAAGCATGCAACATAGATCGTTAAAACTAAGAAAGGAAAGTGACCTCACTTGGTCCAGAAAACCCATGATCGATGAAGAAAACTTCAGTGACCAAGATGCTCACAAAAACCATACGACCGATGAGAATCACCAAGCTAGGTGAACGCTAAAGATTATCAGCGACCAAGATGCTCAAAGGCACAAGCATCAAACTAGGGTATCCAAGAAAACCCTAGATCTCAACATATTATGCCACCTCATCAAACTAAGGTACAAAAAGGTTCCCTAAGGCACCACATTGTCCAACAAAATGCCAAAACATGTGGGGTACACAAAGCATGTCTCATGTTATCAAAAGACATCATACAATTAGATTAAGGTTTTAAGCATCTAATAATGTTAAGAAAGTAAGATCAACAAGAAATCTAGGTCAGGGGTTTTACATATATCCTACAACACAAAAAAATGCTATAAACGCACAAAGCACAAACACTTCCCATCTACGGTAATAAAAAACATGCAAGTGATGTAGTATTTAGAAATCTATTAATAAACCATCTCATAATGGAAATAGCCATCAGAACTAGGGATGTTTTTTCACTTGCATCCATTCAACATTATATAGAAATCCACATGTCCCAGTTGGCTATGTATGGGGGCAAGATGATCCAATATTTATGCAACTAGAATAAGGGGGTTATGGAGGAAAATAGGAGTTCTATTACATAAAAACATTTGTATGTTTATTTTCTTATCTAGGTGCTATTACATAGGAGCACCTTCCCTTAATAATTTGCAATTTTATTTTTCTCTTGCCCCTTCTATAGTTGGGGCATATTATGGTAGCAAGACGTGGAGGGGATCAAGGTTTGCCACCCCAATATTATGGAGTGTGGACAAGGCTTACTCTTTTTGTGCTTATTAGCATTTTTCATGAGGTGTATGAATAGAATTGGATGGAACGATGGGTTACATGATATGGATTTTCACATAAATTCTCCTACATGTGATCTATTCTGATATTTTTGTAGACAAAATTAATAGAACCTTGATGAATGAGAAATTATGATAAACCACATTCTTTAAACAATACTTATATAACCCCTAAGAATCTATGGCTTGCCTCAATAGCATTTCAATCAAACAATCCACCATTTTATGAGAGAAGTGAAATTTTTTATAAATTTGAAATTTGATGTTTAGTCATAATAAAATGTAAATGAAGTGCAATTATTTTTATTCATTCAATTTAAGTTCCCAGTCAAACATGGTAGAGATTAAGCTAGAACAAAACCTTTCAAATTTGGGAAAAGTTGGCAAAATGGTGCCAAGTGCCTCTATTCTCAAAAAACATCTAACCTATAAAGTAGGAAATGACATGAAATAAAAGTCTATTTAATCACACATAATAAATTAGTAAAACCTACATGAAATGCAATGTGGATAGGTGACATGGGAAGAAAGTTTAATTTTTTTTTGAAATTATTATGAAAAAATACAAGGAATTTAACTATATGACATGCAAATGTGGACAATGTAAAGAGAAAGGGTAAACAAGACATGTATGATGATTAATTAAGTAGTTTATCATCTCAAGAAAAATTTAGAACTAAGGAACAAAGAAAAATAAGAGCTTACCACCTTACCACCCCAAACATTTAAACTATGTTGTCCTAAGCATGAAATAAAAGCTTAGGATGATAGGGTAATGACCATGGAGTTGTGGTGTCTAATGATCATGAGGTAGGGTAATGTGGGAATTTATCGCACTAACAAACTCAGTCGGGGTTGAAATCCCTGAGTTTTTACCAAAACCAAAGTGCAATAATACCACCTGCAAGCGGACGAGTCTTATCGCAGTATAGTTAAGGATCGAACCCAAAGGACAACATTTTTAAGAATCTTTGTCAATCAAATCTTGCTCAAGTAAAACTAATATTTAGAATGATTGGTTGATTTGAGGTTAATTAGACTAATTGCAAGAAAGTAAAAGTTGAATTAAAGTTGGATTTAGATCAATGATATGGAATCGCTGGGATGATATCGGGTTTCACCGATGCTACAAACGCAAACACATTCAATCACAAACAAACCAGGCAAGATATATCAATCCAAATGGAGCGGCTGCAGAACCCCCCGTTAGGGTGTTAGGTTCACGTAAGCATCACCTTAGGCATCATATGTCTCATCACCAACTGGATTACTTTCTTAAAGCTTCGAAAAAAATCCCATTCTATTTTTGTTTGGGAGTCAACCACATTAATCGATAAGCAAGCAGGTGATATATCTACAAACTAACATCGATGATAAACAAAGACGATACAAAATCCAACTAAGGTTGTGGTCCTCCCTAAGGGATGTTTATATCACAGAAGCGTCATCGTAGGCTAGATGTCTCGTCCCCTAATGGATCATACACTTATGACCTCAAGGAATCTTATTAGAAGTTCTCGTCAAAGAGTCGAACTTTGTAAACTGCCATTCCGTCCCACATATAGAAGATTTCGCAATCTAGGAAGGAACAAGATGAAAGCAAGTAGATAATTAACTACAAACATACCAGCTAACAATGAAATGGAAAGTTATATACATTGCCATGGAGAGTTTAACAAAAGAACATGATTTGCATGGGCAGCGGGGCTAGTCCCCGCACCCCAACGAAAAGGTACTACTTGCTCATGATGCGAGAAACAAGAAGAATGAGAAAGAGAGAGAAATCTGCCATGAACTCAGTGTAGAAGGTAGTCGCATCTCGGTGAAGAAGATGCGGCCTCCTACATCGTGTCGGAGCAGATCTGGACGTGAACGGGAGGTGCCAAGTCAAACCGGACAGTCTCCCTCACTCCATCTTCCTTCTCTCCTCAGCCTCCTTGGTCACAGCACAGGCAGTAGGTGGAATGAAACTGGCGTGAACTGGACTGGATTTGGATAAGACTTGTGTACAGGCAGCATGTCGGCATCCCGGAACTGATGTCCAAGTGAGGACCCTTGGGGTCCTATTTATAGGAATAGGACACACCCTTAAACGGTCTTGGACCTTAAGATTTTTTCTTTCTCAAATGGTTTACTACTGTTATGGGCAAATGGTTTGGCCAGAACAAATCTTTTCCAAACGGTCTTCGTTGCTTTGACTTTCTCTTGTGGTTTGCTTTATTTGGCCCCCAAACGGTCTGTAGATCGTTTGCTATCAAAGCTGGTCAAACGATCTTGGGCAGGGGCAAACGATTTGTAAACCGTTTGCTAGCAAACAGTCTTCGCTTTATTCAACGCTCCAACTACTCAAACGATCCTGACTCTCACAGTTTGAGAGAACGCATGAGACTAAACGGTCTCACAGACCGTTTGCTCTCCTCCAAATTGTCTTGTGAAAAGGGGGCAAACGGTCTTCACATACCAGCAGCAGCAAACGGTCTGTAAACCTGTCTTGCTCAAATGGTCTTCACTCCATGTCGATCAAACGATCGGAAACCCACACGGGGGCCAAACGTTCTTGTGTCGCAAAGGGCAAATCATCTTGGAGAGACTGTTTGCTTTTTTGTAATGGATTCAAACAGTAACCGAGTTCGTAAGCAGCTGGGCTAAATGATCTGTTGGCCCTTTGGTAAAAGAACAATCTTCGCCCTTCATCTACATGTGCAACAGCCTCGAGGAGACCCCATTTGGTATACGAACCACCTCCAATCGATCTCTCTCGGGAGTTGCAAATAAGTGTTGGTCAGAGGTTGAAGACGACGCACCACAACCGTGGTTAGGCACCTCGGTCATGGTAAAGCTACTGTCCCACAGTCGTACCACATTGCACAGGCGCGGTGGGTGAGTAATCGGGCACTGATGGCATAGTACCACGATTGTGGCATGACACCACGATCGTGGTGAGGTAGCTGCCACACGGCCGTGCTACCTCGCACGAGCATGGCGAGTTAGAGCTTAGGTGTTGGGGATGCTCCACCACAGTCATGGCCACACCACACGGTCGTGGTGATGACAGCAGACAACGGCCGTTCTGGACCACCACGGCCGTGGTTAGGACTCTTCTACAAGGTCTTGAATACCTGCACTGCTCGATCCCTTGTGGCTGGATTATGCTTCCAATCGGTCTTTGCTGGTCATACGGTCTTGAGACCGCATGGGCTCAAACAGTCTCGAGACCGCATGGGCTCAAACGGTCTTGAGACTGCATGGGCTCAAACGGTCTTGAGACCGCATGGGTGGAATTGCTTGGCTATATTTCTTGATCGGAGCCAGAGATGAAGGTGGACCTTGACTTCTTGTTCAGCTTTGTCAAAACCTGCGTTAAATGAACAATATTTAGTTAAAACCTTGATAATCGAATCAACTAAGTAGTTTTGCACATTATGATTCATATTGAGTGGAATAGTATGTATAGAGTTGAATTGGTCATGAAGTGATAATTGAATTTCAAGATGAATATGCATTCATCAAAATACCCCGAACTTAAACGTTGCTCGTCCTCGAGTAACACAAAATCTGAAACAGTCACCAAATGAATACTTTCAATTCATGTGATTGCTTCATCTTCACCTCACGAATGTTTTCTTTCTGCTCAAAATGACTCAGTATCTCAACCTCCTGAGACCACTAAACACATCTTACCATATCTTCATTCATGAATTCACTTTCCAATATCACTTCCTCCTCACTTTTTCTGACAACAAGCATGTCAAAGAGTTTTGTAAGAATCCAGAGACACCCATAGAACAACAAGATGCATTTGATCTGACAATGGTGTTTTTTCTGGATAGGGTATGCATTCATTGCGCCATTAGGTAGAAAATGGAGTGAATGGTGGTATGGAAGGAAGAAATAAATCTCTCCTATATTTGACTCTAGATTTTTATTTGCTTTGCAATTTCATTTATTGCATTTTTTGTGCGAATCTCTCCTCTATTCGACTCGAGATTGCATTTTTTTATGTGTGTGATTTGGCATCTTTTTGTTTACAAATCTCTCCTCTATTCGACTCGAGATTGCATTTTTGGTGGTACGCCCCTATTTATTTGCAAGGGGTATGGAAGAAGTGGATAAAGAGGGAAGTGGTGTGCCACCCCGAACTTAGGGTTTGGCACATATTCAGCTATTTTTGTTTCTTTTTGATGAATGGAGAGGTATGAAGATAATAGAAGAAGTAGAAGAGAGTTCAGATCAGAATGCAACTTGATTTACAATTCAATGCATCGGGTTGTTCTCTTTATAGTACTCTGCTCAAATAATGACTTGATGAGGATCCAGTGGAGATTCGATGTTATTGTTCCACTAGTCAGTTAGGAAGCACGACGTGTTTGATCCCTATCAGTTCGACAGACGCTTGTCATTTTTGCATAAGTGGCATGATGTTAGGAATCATAAGCTTCACAAGTTGATTTCAATCAAAAGGCTTGTTTCAAAAAGTGGTCCTTTTGAGGATTTACTTCGATTAAGGAGGATATAATGATTGAAAATTCATAGAAATTTAGTTAGTGACTTTTAATGAAACCAAGAAGTGTCAAAAATTCATCAAGTATCTTTCCAATTTCTTTGAAAATCATTAAAAGAATTTTGAAAATTTTGAAAAAAAACATTATCAAGAATGTGACAGTGAAAACTTAAGTGTGAAAAGGATGGGTGTAGGTGGAAAGTGAGGTACGTACCACCCACCCTCCACCCCGAACTTAGAGATTTGCTCGTCCCGAGCAAACCCTAAATCCAAGATGGAGGGGAAAATTCATGCCAGAATGACCACCAGGTGTGGTTGTGTTCCGATCAGCGTGCATCCTTTTATCTAAAAATCTCAAAGGTATAGAGCAATTAGATCTTAAAAATAGCATCTTGCGATGCGAATTTTATTTAATGAAGAATTAACTAGAATGTAAAAAAAATTGAAGAAATATTCAAATTTGAAAAGAAAAGTAAAACAAATTTATTGATCGGGTTGCCTCCCGACAAGCGCCATTGTTTTATGTCGATGGCTCGACTGAATTTTTTAGCTTCATGGTGGATCCTTAGGATTGGTGAGTTCCAGCATTGTTTCAGTGCCTATGTCAATCGAGGTGAAATATCTCTTTAAGCGGTGACCATTTGCCATAAATTCACCTGACTTTTCACTCCATAAAGAGAAAGCACCATGTGGGGAAATGCTTTTGACAATGTAAGGTCCACACCAGCAAGAACGGAGTTTTCCTAGAAATAACTTCAACCTTGAGTTAAATAGCAGAACTTGGTCTCCTACTTGTATGTCTTTTCTTTTCAGATGTCCATCGTGCCAAAGTTTTGTGCGTTCTTTGTAGATTTGTGCATTCTCATAAGCTGTCATCCTGAGTTCATCCAACTCTTGGAGTTGCAGAATCCTGGCTTGGCCAGCTTCTTTCATATCAAAGTTTAGTTTTTTAATTTCCCACCATGCCTTGTGTTCCAGTTTGACTGGCAGGTGACAAGCCTTTCCATATATTAATCGAAAAGGTGTAGCCCGAGGGGAGTTTTATAAGCAGTTTGATAGGCCCACAAAGCATCGTTGATTTTCGTTGCCCAATCCTTTCGATTGCATCTTATAGTTTTTTCCAGAATAGCCTTTAGCTGACAGTTAGAGACCTCTACCTGTCCACTTATTTGTGGATGGTAAGGCGAGGCAACCTTGTGTGTTACACTGTATTTTCTTAGTAAAACTTCAAAGCTTCTTTCAAGGAAGTGAGACCCTCCATCAGATATCACGGTTCGTGGTACTCCAAAATGGGGGAAAATAATATCCTTGAATAGTTTGATGATGGGTTTGGAATCACTAGTGACGGTTGGTATAGCTTCAACCCATTTTGAGACGTATTCCACCGCCACTAGGATGTATGAAAATCCATGAGAAGATGGGAATGGACCCATGTACTCCACCCCCCATACATCGAATATCTCTACTTCTTGCCATAGATTTAGCGGCATCTCATCTCTCTTTGTTATATTGCCTGTTCTTTGACATTTGTCACATGATAGGACAAAGTCATAGGAATCCTTGGATATGGTTGGACAGAAGAATCCACTCTACAAAACATTCAAGGCAGTCTTTTTAGAGCTCAGATGTCCTCCCAATGGTCCTGAGTGACATTGTTCCAAAATAAGTTGAGCTTCTTCTTCGACGATACATCGTCTATACAGACCATCAGCACATAGTTTGAAAAGATATGGCTCATCCCAGTGATATTGCTTTACATCATGCATGAACTTCTTCAATGCATTCCCAGTGCATTGAGGGTGGATAACCCCAGCAACAAGGTAGTTCACAAAATTTGAGTACCATGGTACAACTTCTGAGACCTTCATTAGTTGATCATCTGGCAGGGAATCATTGATTGGAATTTTCTCAGTATCCAGAGCGTGGAGGCGACTGAGGTGGTATGCTACAACATTCTTTGTACCCTTTTTATCTCTTATCTCTAAATCAAATTCTTATAATAGGAGGATCCATCTAATCAACCTAGGTTTTGCATCTTTCTTTGCCAGAAGGTAACGAATGGCAGCGTGGTCTGTGTAGACAATGACCTTCGAACCAATTAGGTAGGATCTGAACTTGTCAAAGGCATACACGACTGCCAAAAGTTCTTTCTTTGTAGTTGCATAATTCCTCTAAGCTTCATCGAGAGTTTTTGATGCATAATAGATCACATAGTGTTTCTTCTCTATATATTGCCCTAAAACAGTGCCCACAACATAGTCACTAGCGTCGCACATAATTTCAAAAGGGTGGTCCCAGTCGGGAGCTCTAATGATGGGTTGGTTGTAAGGGCTTGCTTTAGAGTGTTGAAGCTTTTGACACATTCTTTATTGAAATTGAAATCAGTATCCTTTAGTAATAGGTTCGTCATTGGCTTTGTTATCTTGGAAAAGTCCTTTATGAATCTTCTATAAAATCATGCATGACCTAGGAAAGCACGAACTTCTTTTACATTTGTGGGGATAGCCAGTTTAAAAATCACTTCAATCTTGGCTTTATCTACTTCAATTCCTCTATTGCTGACCCTATGTCCCAGGACAATGCCTTCATTTACCATAAAATGACACTTTTCCCAATTTAGCACAAGATGTGCATCTTCACAACATTTGAGGACTAGGGAGAGGTGCTTTAGACATGAATCGAATGAATCTCTGTGTACAAAAAAATCATCCATGAAAACTTCCATAATAGTTTCAGTAAGACCGGCGAATATGGCAGCCATGCAACGTTGGAAAGTTGCAGGTGCATTACAGAGACCAAATGGCATTCTTTTAAATGTGTATGTTCCGAATGGGCAGGTAAAGGTTATTTTCTCTTGGTCATCAGGATGTATGGGTATTTGATAGAATCTAGAGTATCTATCAAGATAATAGAAATATTCTTGGTGAGCCAACCTTTCTAGGACTTGATCAAGGACGGGCATAGGAAAATGATCTTTTCGAGTTGCCTTGTTTAATTTTCTATAATCTATGCACATCCTCCACCCTGTGACTATTTGAGTGGGGATGAGTTCATTGTTTTCATTACGTATAATAGTTGTTCCACCTTTCTTTGGGACTACATGCAATGGGCTCACCCATGGCGAATCTGATATCGAATAAATTATTCTAGCTGTGAGTAGTTTAATGACCTCGCGACGGACCACTTCCTTCATATTTGGATTCAACTTTCATTGATGCTCAATAGTAGGATTGTGATCTTCCATCGTAGGGATCTTGTGCATTCACAACGCTTGACTGACCCCAGTGAGGTCACTCATTTTATAACTGATGGCTTTCTTTCTTTCCCTCAATTCCTTCAGAAGTTTCACTTCTTGTTCAGCTGTTAGATCGAAATTTATAATAACTGGGCAAACCTTGAGATCGTCTAAAAACACGTACTTCAGTCCTTCAGGAAGGGGCTTCATTTCAGGAGCCTCGAGTTTTTCGCATGTTTCTTCTGTAGTTTCTATAGATTTGAGTTCTTCACTAGTGGATTCAACGTCTTCTTTAGCAGAGTCGAGAGATTCAATGCAATCCTTTACTTGTTTGTCAATTGGTTCATCAACTGATGGGTTAGTTAGAGCAACTTCTAAAGGATCATCGGATTCATGATGCTCTTGAGTCAGAAGTGACATTTGTACAATGCAGTCAATCAAATATACTTCTTCTTGCATACTTGGTCTTCTCGTACTTTCAAAAACTTTAAATTCGAGAGTTTCTTTGCTGAATCTGAGCAGTAAGGTACCAACTTCAACATCAATCAGGGCTCTTGTAGTGGAGAGGAATGGATGACCAAAAATGAGAGGATAGCTGGCGTATTCTTTTATGTCCATAATGACAAAGTCGCATGGAACATATGTGTCCTTGCCCACCTTGATCGGGACATCTTTGAGGATCCCTAACGGACGTTTTGTCGAATTGTCTGCAAGCTGTATAGTCATGCCAGTAGGAAGAAATTCTACAAACCCTAGTCTTTTGCACAGGCTAAGTGGCATAATAGAGATGCTTGCACCGAGATCTGCCAATCCTTTCTTGCATGATGAGTCGCCAATGTGACATGAAATTCCAAAGGATCTTGGGTCTTTTTGTTTCTTGGGCATCTTGCTCAATATGATATCTGATGTAGTTGTACCCAGTTTTACTGTCTCATATTCTTCATTTATATACTTCCTGGTGAGGAGTGACTTTAAGTATTTGGTCCAGGCTGGTATCTCGACCAGAGCATCCAAAAAGGGTATATCAACATGAAGTTTCTTCATATCTTCTTTAAACTTATTGAATCTAGTATCGAGCTTAGTTTGCCTTAGACGGGCTAGGAAGGGTATACGAGGCTTATACACATGAATATCAGGTTCTGGCATTTCAGTTTCTTCATCAATAGGTTTCTCAGGACTTCCCTTATCTATCTTATAATCTTTTGATTGAGACTCTAGTGTTGTTGAGTCTTGGATAATCGCAGGTTCATCTTTGTCTGTAATAACCACAGGTGTCTTTACAAGGGGATCCAAATAGTCTTTTCCTGACCTAGTGGTGACTTCCTTCAACTATTTAGGATGCTTAGGATTGTTCTCAGGTTGTCCAGCAAAGACTCCAGCATGTGGCTTTATGCTAGTTGTGAGTTGAGCTAATTGAGATTCAATAGCCTTCTGCTGAGCTTGTTGGTTAGCTATCATGGTTTGCTAAGTTTGCAACATCTTTTCAATGGCTGATAGCTTGTCATCAGAAGAAACTGGACCTGCTTGTTGTCCTTGGTGTTGATTAAGATTCTGGTACTGTGAATTATTTTGGAAATTATTATAGTTCCTATTCTGAAAGTTCCCCTTGAAATTTCCTTGATTCCCAAAATTCTGTTATTGATTACACTGGAATCCTGGTGGGCCTCTTGGTTGATTCTTTGAACCAAATTGATGTGAATTTATTGCTCCAATGGGGTTTCCATATTGAAAACCTGGGTGGTTCCTGTTCTGATTCGGATTGTAATAACTTTGACCAGGAATGGTGTTGATAGCATTAAGATTTTCCATTTGACCATTATCTCCTTGCCCACATACGTTACTTAGAACAACATCATAGAGAACATTGCATGATAAAGTGGAATGATTGGTACTTTTACATGCTTCACATAATAGGGAAGCGGACTTGACTTGTTCTGATTGTCAAGTAGGTGAACGTCCTCTTCCAATAGCAGCAAGAGATGATTCAATATGATCTTGCTTGGAAACTAAGAGCTTCAAGGTTTCAGTGATAGACTTGTACTCAGGAGTATCCTCGGACATAGCTACTTTCAGAACTCCTTTACCTACAGATCTACCCCAATTCACTTGATTTTCTACTCCTAGGGTGACGACTCTCCATGTGTTGTCATAACTTTGTCGCATGAAGTTTCCTCCAGATGAGGAATCTAGGAATCTCTTAATATCATCATCCACACCCCTATAGAAAATCTCAATGAGTTGGTTCTTGGGAATACCGTGGTGTGGACACTTGTGTAGAAGCTCTTTGTATCTATCCCAAGCTTCAACAAGGGTTTCTCTAGGAACTTGAGTGAAATTTGTTATCCGCCCTCTAATTTCATAGGTAAGTGATGGAGGGTAGAACTTTTCTAGAAACACATTTTGGAGTTGTTCCCAGGTGGTGATGGGTATTTCACTTTGCAACAAATTGTACCAACTTATGGCTCTATCAACAAGGGAGTACTTGAAGAGATGGAGTCAAATGGCATCATCTGTGACTCCATTTTGTTTTGTCATGGCACATAGATCAATAAATCTCAGAAGATGTTCTTGGCTATCTTCTCCTTGCTTGCCATAGAAAGGGTTTTTCTGAAGCAGGGTGATCCAATGTGCTCTTATCTCGAAATTAGGGGCATTGATAGGAGGGGGTTGTACTGGATGATGAACATTTTCCACTTTCAGGATTGAGAACTCTCTAAGATCCTTTTGTAGTTCAGCTGCTTGCGCTTCTAGGATTTCCTCTTGAACTGCAGCCCTAGCTTCTTGCATGAGCCTCTCTCTTTGTGCATTGATGGCTTGAGCCACTCTTCGGGATACTTCCTCTTCCTGAGCCATCCTTGCTTGATTTTCTCAGATTTGACGATGGAAAGTTCTGTCTATCTCTGGATCAAAGCTTGCTGTGAGTCTGGGGCTGTCCGAACGGTGCATACACTATGCCTTGGGTTGTACCTGAAATAGAAAAGATTTTGGAAATGAAATCCAAAAAGTAGAGTCAAATTCAAGTAGATGATCGATTTTTTTTCAAAAAGAAAAAGAAAAATCCTAGATTAGCCTTAAAAGAAATAGATTTGACTAACTGATTCCATTGTCCCCGGCAATGGCGCCAAAATTTGATGTGGGAATTTATCGCACTAACAAACTCACTCGGGGTTGAAATCCCCGAGTTTTTACCAAAACCAAAGTGCAATAATACCACCCGCAAGGGAACGAGTCTTATCACAGTATAGTTAAGGTTCGAACCCAAAGGACAACATTTTTAAGAATCTTTGTCAATCAAATCTTGCTCAAGTAAAACTAATATTTAGAATGATTGGTTGATTTGAGGTTAATTAGACTAATTGCAAGAAAGTAAAAGTTGAATTAAAGTTGGATTTAGATCAATGATATGGAATCGCTGGGATGATATCGGGTTTCACCACCGCTACACACGCAAACACAATCAATCACAAACAAACCAGGCAAGATATATCAATCCAAATGGAGCGACAGCAGAACCCCCCGTTAGGGCGTTAGGTTCGCGTAAGCATCACCTTATGCATTAGATGTCTCGTCACCAACTGGATTACTTTCTTACAGCTCCGAAGAAAATCCCATTCTATTTCTAGTTTGGGAATCAACCACATTAATCGATAAGCAAGCAGGTGATATATCTATAAACTAACATCGACGGTAAACAAAGACGATACAAAATCCAACTAAGGTTGTGGTCCTCCCTGAGGGATGTTTAGATCACAGAAGCATCACCGTAGGCTAGATGTCTTGTCCCCTAACATATCATACACTTACGACCTCAAGGAATCTTATCAGAAGTTCTCGTCAAAGAGTTGAACTTTGTAAATCGCCATTCCATCCCACATATAGAAGATTTTGCAATCTATGAAGGAACAAGATGAAAGCAAGTAGATAATCAACTACAAACATACCAACTAACAATGAAATGGAAAGTTATATACATTGCCATGGAGAGTTTAACAAAAGAACATGATTTGCATGGGTAGTGGGGCTAATCCCTGCACCCCAATGAAAAGGTACTGCTCGCTCATGATGCCAAAAACAAGAAGAATGAGAAAGAGAGAGAGATTCCAACATGAACTCGGTGCAGAAGGTAGTCGCAGATCAGTGAAGAAGATGCGGCCTCCTACATCGTATCGGAGCAGATCTAGACGCGAACGGGAGGTGCCAAGTCAGACCAGACAGTCTACCTCACTCCGTCTTCCTTCTCTCCTCAGCCTTCTTGGTCACAGCACGGGCAATAGGTGGAATGAAACTGGCACGAACTGGACTGGATTTGGATCGGACCTGTGTACAGGCAGCCTGTCGGCATCCCGGAACCGATGTCCAAGTGAGGACCCTTGGGGTCCTATTTATAGGAATAGGACAGACCCTTAAATGGTCTTGGACCTTGAGATCTTTTCTTTCTCAAATGGTTTACTACTGTTATGGGCAAACAGTTTGGCCAGAAAAAATCTTTTCCAAATGGTCTTCGCTGCTTTGACTTTCTCATGCGGTTTGCTTTATTTGGCCCACAAACGGTCTGTAGACCGTTTGCTATCAAAGTTGGGCAAACAATCCTGGGCAGGGGCAAATACTTTGTAAACCATTTGCTAGAAAACAGTCATCACTTCGGTCAACGCTCCAGCTACTCAAACGATCATGGCTCTCACGGTTTGAGAGAACGCATGAGACTAAACGGTATCACATACCGTTTGCTCTCCTCCAAACGGTCTTGTGAAAAGGGGGCAAACGGTCTTCACATATCATCAGCAGCAAACGGTCTGTAAACCTGACTTGCTCAAACAGTCTTCACTCCATGTCGATTAAACAATCTGAAACCCGCAAGGGGGTCAAATGTTCTTGTGTCGCAAAGGGAAAACGGTCTTGGATAGACCGTTTGCTTTTCTTTAATGGATTCAAACAGTAACTGAGTTTGTAAGCATCTGGGCTAAATGATCTGTTGGCCCTCTGGTAAAAGAACGATCTTCAGCCTTCATTTGTAGGTGCAACGGCCTCGGGGCAACCCCATTTGGTATACGAACCACCTCCAATCGATCTATCTTAGGAGCTGCAATTAAGTGTTGGTCGGAGGTTGAAGACGACACACCATGGACGTAGTTAGGCACCTCAGTCATGGTAAAGCTACTATCCCATGGTCGTGCCGCATTGCACGGGCATGGTGGGTGAGTAATCGGGCTCTGTTGGCATAGTGCCACGACCGTGGCATGACACCACGATCGTGGTGAGGTAGCTACCACACGGCCGTGCTACCTCACACAGGCGTGGTGAGTTAGAGCTCAGGTGTTGGGGATACTCCACCACGGTCATGGCCACACCACACGGTCGTGGTGATGATAGCAGACCATGGCCGTTCTGGACCACCACGGCCGTGGTTAGGACTCTGCTACAAGGTCTTGAATCCCTACACTGCTCAATCCCTTGCGGCTAGATTATGCTTCCAATCGGTCTCTCCTGGTGATACGATCTTGAGACCACATGGGCTCAAACGGTCTCGAGACCGCATGGGTGGAATTGCTTGGTTAGATTTCTTGATCGGAGCCAGAGATGAAGGCGGACCTTGACTACTTGTTCAGCTTTGTCTAAACCTGTGTTAAATGAACAATATTTAGTTAAAACCTTGATAATCAAATCAACTAAGTAGTTTTGCACATTATGATTCATATTGAGTGGAATAGTATGCATAAGTTGAATTGGTCCCGAAGTGATAATTGAATTTCATGATGAATATGCATTCATCATAGGGGAAGCATAAGTGTCACTCAAATGGGTAGGCCTAGGGCAACCACATACATTCTATGAAGAATGACTATTTTGATTGAATGGCACCACGACTGTGGTAGAGAGAATGACTGTGGTGGCTAATTTCCAATAGATTTTTTTAGTTCAGTTCAATTCTTCTCTTTTCAACTTTGAACTTTATATGACTTGGTCACTCCATGCATCATTCTCTTACCTATTTTCCTATTCTAACACAATTCACAAACAACAAAACTATTAAGTGTGTTGTGTGTGTGTTTCTTGGAAAGTATAAAAACAAAACTATAACAAGAATGGGGTCTGAGTGAAAAAAATCTAAAACTGATATGGGTTGCCTCCCATTAGTTATACATTTAATTCCTTTAGTAGGGTTGGGTGTTCTTCTTCTTCATCCATTGCTGAAACTTAAAGTCATATTATTTAAGTACAATGCCTTCTCATTGGAATTCAATAATTATTCTTCGATCACTGGGTCATGGGATTTCTCACAACTTACCTATTCAAATATATCCTTGTTCTAATTCACTTGGAGTGATGATATATTCAAGATGTTGATGGTCAAACTTAAATTCATTAAGGTGGTCATCATTTCATTCGTGCGCACATGGATATCAATGTTGGATGTAGCCAAGAAGGGCCTTTTCAAGATGATGGGGATCTTCTTGTTCTCTAGCTCCATATCTAGAACAATGAAGTGTGTAGAGAACACCACTACCTTTTCCATGTCAAGAATCCCACATACATCGTCCACCCTACCCCTTGGAACTTTGATAGAACAATTGACCAATTACAAAGTAACTTCAATTTTTCCAATCCCAACTCAATATATACACTATAGGTCCTGAGGTTCACACTAGAACCCAAGCCAATCAAATAATTCTCAATAAGATTGCCACCCATGTGGTGTGGAATAAGAGGTTCTCCAGGGCCTTTTTTCTTGATGGTAAGGGAATGTTTCATGACAGAACTCACTTTCTTGGTCAACTTGATATTATTTAGCATTATTCATGTTTTCTACTTCATAAAAGTGGAAGCATCCTTTAAGAATTTGGTGTATTCTTGAATTTTCTTGGTTGCATCAATCAATGGGACTTTCACTTCGGCGTTCCTAAACATTTCAAAGATACAAACATTGAGTTTTACCCTTTAGGGTGAGGGATCATCTAAGGCATTCGGGAATGAGAGCTTGATATCACTAGATTTGCTTGAATCAACTTGATTAGACTGACGTGTTACTTGAGGAGCTGAATGAATTGGGAGTGGTGTAGGGCTTTGTTCCTTTAAGGTTCTAGAGCCAAGTGTAGGGTTTTAGTGGTTTAATTGGGTTTGGATTTTACTAGGTGTACACATAAGTAGTCAAAACAATTAGACAAAATTAAACCAATCAACAAATAAAGAAAAGAATTAGACAAAGTTAAACCAATCAATAGAAGGAGAGAGAAATTAACTATACTATGTTGTAAATCACACTAGCAAGAAAATAAAAGACTACAATAAGCAATTGATTAAAAAATAACCTAGCACAAGCAACTAAGAAAGAACTAATTATTCTATCAACAACCAACTAGCATGAACAAGCAAGTAGACTAAACAAATAAAGGACAACTAGCTAACAAGAAGACAAGTTAAGGTTCTAGGAAGTAATTGGGGGTAATGGGCTATTTTGGGGATATGCAATTATAAACCATGTAAGATGGTCATATTTATGAACATAAATCCAACAAGTAAGCTACCAAATAAAAAAAAAGGATTAATGTAGAACATGCATCCTATCCTATTAGTTGGCCATGGGTGGCATGGTGGTGTATAGGGGAACTAGTCCCTACCACTTCCCATATTCCCTTACAAGGCTCTATTTATTAAGGAGTAGGTAGACACATACCTAAATTATCCAAATCTAACTTCTAGGTGGGCTTCTCATAATACACGAGGGCAAGGAGTATTGTGAATCTTAGAAGAAGTGCATATCACCTACCACTATCTTCATATAATCACTAAACAAGTCTTTTGCTAAGTGTATATAAAGGATAACACGTAGTCAATTAGATATATCACCTAGGGATTGTGGAATGGAGGGATAGGGGATGAGGGTGAGAAACTAGCTAAGGTTCCTCTAGGGAATTTAGGAGTTTTCCCACCAAAAATATGCAAAATCATAATAAGATGTAGAGAGGGAGAATAAGAAATAATATAGTATTAGACAATGAAATCAGAGTTGTATACATATTCTTTATCAACATGGTATCATAGTTACATATTTTCCCATAAACAACCGAAAAAGGGACTTATCTACTCATGATAAAAGAAATAACAAAAGAAAGGGGAGAAGAAGATAGAAACTCCATGAGTGTGGATTGAAGAGATCCAATCTTCACCTCTAGTAGCTTTGTCCCCCTCCTCCAAGTGTATGGAATGGCATAAAAAATGGAAGAGATATGGTCAAAACCCAAGGAGACTAGGGTTTTGAGGTGGAAGATGGAAGGAAGTGAAACAAAAATGGTAGGAAGTATTAGGTAGTGGCTATGATGGCTAGGAGCAACTAACCTTAGTCTCCCAACAACCACTAGTGTATATATAGTGGCATGGGGGTAGAGTTATGTGGGGTAAAGTGGTGAAATGATAGTAGGAAGAATTAAAGTTAGGTAAATAAATAGTTGCGGTGGCCACCACCATCGTGGTTTTAAGATTACGAGTGATCATGGTGGTGAAGACCGATCATAGTTGGGGAGATAGGATGATCATATAAATATTGGGATTTTAGAAGCGAGTAGGCATAGACATGGTGGCTTAAGGGTAGCACAATTGTGGCGGGTGGCACAACCATGGTGGAGGATGTAGGAGTGATGTCATTCTCTTTGCAAAAATCATCTTTGGTAGTTGTTACCATGATTGTATTGGTTAAAACAATCATGTTGGATGTATCATGCCTCAGCTATGGTGTTTCAGACAGCTGTGCCAAATTCATTGTCCTGGTTCTTGGAGGACTTTGATGAAGTATGTGATTTTCACTCTGGTAGAACAACCTTAGAAATGGATCACGACCATTTGACGGCTTTGACATACACTTTGGTCTTATAAGTGTTCGTCTGTGATGTTCTTTGCTTCAACATGATCCTTGATCACTTGGGGGTAGGTTGGGGTAGCTTTCTGGCTCACTTTGGGTTTGTCGTGGTTGAGGAAGTCCTTTCTCTCCTTGTATTAATAAGTGTCAAAGTACCTACAAAACATGCATAAACAACAACAAGTGCATTTGTCATAAGGTGATAATTATTGAGATATTGCATTCTACATATCTTATTATGGAAAAGGGAAAAATAACACAATATGGAGACCCAAACCTAGGCTACATCAACCCCTCAGATTTTCTATTTAGGTTTTCCCCTTTTGACTCTCCTTAAGCCATCAAGATAACTAACTCCATGTTTACATTAAGTTTCTTGAGTGACTAGGGGATTCTTCCTCAAGTGAAACACCTTTTCATATGTCTTTAGTCTGTAGAATGGTAACTATATAATCACATTATCTTGATCCAAAACTTCTCCTTAAATATTTAGCATAACTATTAGAGTCATAGATGCTTAAATGTTTCCACTACTTTATGATCATTTATCTATTTAATCATTTCTTCTTAAACTATTTATCTATGTTAACTTGATGATCTTGATCAACACATGTCTGTATCAAGTATCTTTCTTGATATAATTAATTTAAATGTTTAAATCTTGTCTATATTGAATTTCCCTATTATCATCTCTTCTCTTGTTTCTTACACTTTGGTCTCAGCCATTAGGTATGAGTTTCTATTGTGGGATATCTTCACGCAATTGGGATCCAATTACCCAAAAAATTAGAGTCTTTATGGAAATGATGAGAAATCCATGACAATCTTCAAACCCAAAGATACACTAACTAAAATTAATCTATTTATCACCTTGTTTTCCTTAATTAAACTAGAAACTATTGGTTTAACTCAAGATCATAAAAAGTAAAGGTTTGATATTCAGGCTCTTTGAGGGTGCCTAACACCTTCATCGCTCATAATAGGATCTATGGATACCATCTTTGAACATGTTTTCCTTCTCCTTATCTATGCTCAGGTGGAGTCAAAATTGATATTATTTTACATTTTTGTGCCAATTTAAACACAAATCCCCACTTCTTCTTGTTTTGTATATAAATATAATGGCAACCTCAAGCTTTATCTTATATGTTTTATTGTATTTTACATGACTATTTAATTAGATTTATCATGAGAGTTTTTTTAGCTGGTAAAATAGTCGGATGACTCCATTGGGGATAACTAGATGATTTGAGTTGTTTTCTCTTTTATCTTTCCTAGTTGATTCTTTTATTTTTGTTTCTATTTTTTTCAAGGAGCAGTTGAGGTTAGACAAGTGGACCCCTAAAAAATAGACAATTTTCTAGGACCTACCCACAATAGAATTAAAAATTTCTCCTAATGTCAGTTGTGCCCTAATCTTCTATTTTTCTAGGCTCTATTACTCCTGTCTTTTTTCCCATATTTTGGAGTTTTTTTATTCTTATGTCTATTAGTTTTCTTATTATTATCATTTTTCTAGATCTACCGTTTTTTTAGGGTTCGTCACCTCTTTCATTTTTGGGTATTCTTATAGGTTCCAAGTAGGTTTTTCATTTGTTGCTTCCATAATAAGGGTTTTCTCTCTGCTTTGTAATTAGGATCGTGATTTTTCTTCCTAAATAGGGTTTTCTCTTTGATTACAAATTGTGTTTTTGATTCTACTTCCTTATTAAGGGTTGATGTCATTTCCTAATTAAGGTTTTTCTTTTACTTCCCTTTAGGGTTTCTCTTTTGCTTCCCATTTATGGTTTCCTTTTTCTTTTAGGGTTACTTATTCTCTTAACTTTTTTGTTTATATATATATATAAACATATATATAAAAGAACAAAAATGGAGAGATAAGGATAAGATGAGTCTTTATCATGATCAAGTTGATTCTTTCCTAAATTTCACTTTATTGTTGACATGTTTGACATGTTTTAGGAGGGGATTAAAAATTGCATATCTACATAGATTTCTCCCGTTTGCTTTTAGTTTCTTTCCTGTTAACATTGACTTTCTTCAAGAAACATAGAATCCATACACTTGCACTATACACACCTACAAACCTAAGCATCTACAGAACATGTGCCAACACTCATGTTGGATCACTGGGTGAGGTACATGGATGTTAATAAAGGTATCATATCATAATGTTGGATGTCTAAAGGACTTGAGGGCACCCTTCTCTTCTAGAACTAGTTATTTATTTCTCCTACCATAGTTACAATATTTTTAGGTATTAGCGTTCATATATGATGAAGCTGGGTTACCCCAATTTTGAAGGTCATCATGCCACATAGAAGTTAAGGACCAATCCCTCCTATACATGTCATGCTTGTGTGAGGTAGTAAACCACATCTACACTCATGGACTAAAAGGGGGAAAGATTTATCTTCTACATATGGATGTTAAGATTATTTCTTGGTTTACAATTACCAATATATTTTGCTTGCCTTTCAAATTACATGATTTTTGAATCCTTCATGTTTAAAATTGTAATCATCATGCATTGATCATTCATTGTTTATTAACATCTTCATGTTTAAAACAACAATCATGTTAACCAACAACCTTCTCAAATCAATAATCACATCATACCAAAAATCATTATTTCCAACAATCTACTGATCTCAAACAACCATTTCAAATCAACAATCATGAATCAATAATCAACAATAATTTCAAACTCTAAACAATCACTTCTATCTCTAATAAGTTTAAAAAATATTTTCCATCTCAATAATCTTTTCAATCCCAAATAATCATTTAAAGAAACAATAATTGAACAAAGAAGAAATATTTTCATGATTGCCATCTCCTAAAATCAATCTAAATTGTAGTTTCATGGATACAATCTTCCAACAAATTTGAAAAATCGAACTGTTCAATATCCCAACCTGCCCTATGATATTGGCTTCCAAGATCCCAGTAGAACACCTTACCAAAGTTTCACAGCCCATCACCCACTGTTAGGCTGCCAAAATTTATCCTCACAAGTCATATCTCCTTGAATTATTGGTTTCCACTTTTCTAGTTGTCCTCTTTGCACTAAATGGTTGTCAAAGTTAATACTCTAACATCTGACACTTTGAAATTCCTTACATGATTTGATGTGATCTATGCCAAAAGGCTGCCAGATGTTGGTCTCTATCCATGAGCACATCACTCAAGCATATGTCTTGGTATCTGCCAAACTATTGTTAAAATTTATTCAAGAACTTGTGGTTATCCCTTAGGACACCCTCTCATATTTGGCACTTGATGAAATATTAAAAGAAAGGGTATCCTTTTCAGAAAACCTCTTTAGGAACCCCAACCTTTTGAGGCCATATTTTAAACCTTTAGACTCACATTGTTAGGCTACCCAATTTTACCTACAAGCTATACACTTTCATGAACAAATCACATCCAACTTTGTAACCTTTACTTCATTGATAAGTTACTCATACTTTCATTGACCAAAAATTACCCACTTGATAGGTCTTCCAACTTAAATTTAATCTTTCAAGACACAGCTTCATAATTATGTCGCAATGCTACTCAATCCTCGATCTTGGACTTAAGTTCTAAATCATTTCAATTATCAAAATTCATGAGACAAGCATACCATTCCTCTCTAATCTAAGGGATCTTTAAATTTGACTAAGATGTCACCTATAGCACATGGTCCACTAATCTTTACATACCATATACCATGGTTCTGGACCATGACACAAAATATGACCTAAAATTGGGCATCAACCTTCACTTTCATATCTATGTGGTCCTAGACTATGACCTAAAACTGAACCATCACCTACAACCATTGTCATATCTATATGGTCCTAGACCATGACCTAAAATTAGACCACACCTACTTTCATTTTCATATCTATATGGTCGTGGACCATGACCTAAAATTGGATCATGTTTTCCTTCACGTTCACACCAAGGTCATGCACCATGGCCTAAAATTGGATCAACAACACTTTTTCTTATGAGTATTTCTCTCATGAAATCTCCTCTAGGAAAGAGGAATATCACACACCAAGATATACATGGACATCCAGTCACAATCTCGGGCCCTGAGTGGATCACCTTGTCCCTGGATACCCCTTCTATTTATCCCATTAAATCTCACATGAGGAGAGAGGAATCTCACAATTAAAATACAAATGGATATACATTTGTAGTTTATGGTCCTAAGTGGGTCACCTTGTCCCTAAATACCCCTTTTTCTTGTTAGTATTTCTCTCAAAAAATATCCCCTACATAGATAGCAATCCTACACATTGAAATAAGGATGGATGCCCAGTCATAGTGACTAGTCTTGAGTGGGTCACCTTGTCTACAAATATGATCCTAACTTCACCCCCTACTACAGATGACCACAATCCACATGCTCTACATTGATGTTACTATATTCATGAAGACTTAAAAGATCATTTTAATTCACTTAATCTAGGGATATGTCTCACTTTCTATCATTGGATCCAATAATCTGTACTACACATGAAAAGTCCCTTTCTAGGAAAAGGATAAAGTTTCCAATCTTGAAATAATTGTTCTCCTTTATCCATGGAAAGGGTGGGATTCCTTTTTCTATCATGCTTTTTGACACCCACTTCTACACAAAGGGAAGTTTCATTTTAACCCTCCCTTGAGCCTTGGGAACATGGAAACATGAATGACTTCTTGTGTTTCTATGTACACTGAATCTACAATCCTTAACAAGGGATAGTTCCTCTACAGCCATGTTTTTTCTTTTTTTCCATAGCTTGACCCTTTTTTACGTAAGGGGGAAATTCTTATCTGTTATCTTGAACCTAATATCCAATCATACTACCTTCTATATATAAAATGAGAACCCAAAAGTCATAAGTAGCAAAGTGCTTACTGGTAGTTTAAGAAAAAGCTTCTTGAATTGGCACACACCAACGATCAGTCCAACACTAATTAGGTAATGAAAACAATTGTCAACAACACTCGTGATGAACTAAAGACTAAGGTTGACATAGAGTCCAATCAAGGAGTTAGGACACTAAAGAAATAAAAGCCATAGAAACACTTGAGTTTGGTAGAAGGAAGATAGTCAAAGTTAACATGGGTAATCCAGATCCATGAATACATGTGTTCCTCTATGCAGGTCATGCAAAACTATCACCACCTTATAACCTACCGAGTGAACAAATATAACATCTTAGACAACTCCAGAAAAGGGTATACTATCACAAGAAGATGACATTTGAGCTTTCACAATAGGGAAATCTATCACACAAGAAGTCGCTACACAGATCAGCCAAGTTGATGATCAGATAAAGAATCCAATGAGCAATCTAATATCATTTTTTATCAAAGAAGAAAACTAAAAGATACCAAATGTTAAAGGACTACCACTCAAACATGAACGTGAAGCTTGATATAGTTAGCCCTATATTGTACCCTTCACCACAGCCTAGAAACTATCATCTAGTTCTAGGATCATATGTGCACCCACCTCATCCAGATTTGTTTGCATCATTGATAGTTGGAGATGCCCAGAGGTCCAACACTTTATTGATCTAATTTTGAGAGAAATCCTACAAAAACTAAGGAGATTTTAAGGCTAATAAAGTAGATAACAACATCTTTAAAGGTCACCACCAGAAGATCACAGAGCTTCATTTCTAAAGCATGAAAAAGAAGATACATTTTTAGAGATAATACTACTCCCACCATTGTCAAAGAGGATAATCCAGTAAAAAATCCTAAGAGAATATGCATGCCCTTAATAATCCCTCTCAGTAAGGTTTTCCCATGGTTCAAGCACCTCGTAATGTTCCCCGCCATAAAGGTTACAACTAATTCGTTCCAAAAAGCTAAAATCTTAACACCCATTTTGACTTCCATCATAAAAAGGGACACAAAAGCAATTCAAGCCTTGCTCTCAAACATTATGTTGAGTTTGAAATTGTCAAAGTGAGCACTTTTGAAGAAGTCACTTCAAAGCATGTCACATATGAGTCAATTATGGTCATAAATTGGTGGAATGTTTACTCAATCCATAACACAAAAAAACATATAGATAGAGGATTCACCTAAAAGCTTATGAGGACCGTGAAGGATCTATGATATTTTTTTTATTTCATATACATATGTAATGTATTTAATATGTAAAATAAAGACATTTGAAAGAAAATTTCACTAAATCCACTTAACACTTCACTATATCTTTTGTGAAACCTGGAGAAATGGAACACTAGAAGTAATGCATTAATGACAAAAGGATCACAACCATTAGACTAAGGCCTAAATGGTTTCCAAACCTAATCTCACCCACAAAATCACTTGATCAATGATATACTAAATCATCTAAAAATAAAATTATAGGATGTAATCATACCACAAATTTGGTAAATGTCATGTTCTAGGTATGCTTAAATTCAAAACCCCAAAGGTGAGTTGGAATAACCCAAAATGTCATAACATTATGTAAACAAACTTAGGTTTCATTTCCTACATAAACTTTAATGTGTAAACATGACAACAACCTTGCTCACATGACATCACACAAACAAGTGGATGGTAGGATAAGGAATTCAAATCCCTTGTATCATTGTACATGTCTCACAATCTTCTAGGATGATCTGGACTCGGAACCAAAAATGGGGAACCTTCTCTAGGAGACCACTATTTCTCATATTTTAGGCTCCCATACTAAGGATCTAACCATCAATATCAACACTATCAAATTTTAATTGAATATAACTTAGTTGCAAAGCCCAAATGGCACCACAAACTCAGACATATGCTTGTGATGAAAAAATGTCAAGGATGAAGCTCATAGAGGCATCCCTGGTGCTTGGCTCATTAACCCAACTAAGTAGGGAGTTACTACTTGAATACTCATTACATGACAAGACTAAGCTAAAAATACATGCCATCTAAGACTGTTGGAGCGTAGAAACCCTCCTCAAGAGTCAAAAGCTCCCATCCTAAGGTTATGAACATCAATGACCATAAATTTAAATGAAAATGACAAACCAATGAAAAAAAATCTCAAAGGACTCCCGACAATGTGGATACATGCTTGTGACAAGTCGCATACACCCACAAGTGTCGAGAATAGAGCTCGTGGGAGTGTCTTTCACACCTGACACATTAACCCAAATAGGTAGGGAATTGTCACTCAAATACTCATTGCATGGAAAAAAATATGAATTGTATAAGCATGAAATCAAGAGCCAGCAGAGCAGTATATCTTCCCTAAATAGATATTTCCCTAGTGGTACATCTAGCTATGATAATTTAGAGGGAAGAACCAACCAACTCATAATAGACATAAATAAGCATAATTGTGATTGGGGTCTCAAATCACCTTAAGATCTAGTACTGGAAATTGGAAAATAGGGTGGGAAAGGTAGTTGTCATTCACCATCTGATATGTTATAATAAATCATGACCACCTCTCACATCCAAGATATGTGCTATCACCAACTCGCCAAAATGGTTTGAATCAAGAAGACATAGATATTAACTTGCGGCCTAAGCTGAAAACCCACCAAGGTCCATATTTGGACTTCTACCATGGGGAGTAGCAACTCAAAAATGACTAAAATCAACTTATTTTATATTAACATGATCACATTAATGTCAAAATACAAAGTCAAAATAAAACAAATAAATGGGGAATATGCTTCAAAATCAACCCAAATAATGATAATTCCTCACCTCGACAAAGATGAAAGAAAGGGGGGATCTCATATAAAAATGGTTGGCTATGAGTCAGTATCATAGATCATTTTGACATCACGAAGGCCGCCTTTGAAATTCACACCATATCTTCACCAAAACAATTGGTCAAATATATATATTGTGAAGATTTTACGCAACAAATATGTGATGAATTGTTATAGTACTTCTACACGAAGATAGTGTGTGACATGAGTAAGGCTAGATAGTGTGTGACATGAGTATGGCTCTAACAAATACTTGCGTATATGTACAAAGAGAGTCCAACTAGATACACTATCTCCTAAGAAAGTGAATACCTTACCTATAGGGAAGCTAAGGTAACACACTCACTTCATTGTAGTCACTGAATTGACAAAGAACATTTGTCCCAACATCCCTACAATAGAGCATTTAAACAATGATGATCTCATATCATTGTTGAACATTTCTCTTGCAATAGATCTAGCATGATACAACATCCACTAATGTACAACTATTGAGAAACTTCAAGCCTCTTCACTCTGAGCAAGAAGCACAATGAATCAATTATATACATGTCAACAACTTAACGCTAGTTCCACATCACTAATATAGAATGAGTAATATGATAGACCCTAGTTCCACACCACTATTGACAACAACACCTTCACAATAATATGACTTGTTTCTACAACAAGTTGAGGTAAGGAATTTAAAAGTTTATACATCTTGAATTAGTGGGAGAAAGACATGATGGATCTTTTACTTTGATCCAAAATTCCTACACTCTAGTAGTCATCCTCAATCACAACCACCTATGTATATGGGTGCTTCCAACCTTTTGGGTCCCATAATATGATCTTAAGCTAGTTCATATCCAATTTCCATTTTTTTGGGGTCATGGATTACTGCCTTCAACTAACCCAACATCAATTTTCATCTTTGTGACACCTGGACTACAACCTTAAAATAATCCAACTTCAATTTACATATTTTTTGGATCCTATAATACAACCTTAAAAGTAGACCATTTTCTATCTTCGACCTTTTTTACAAGCCATGTTCAGAGCAGGCATTGCCTTTTCAACCTCTTTAGGTCATGGACTAAGACCTTAAATTACAAAACCTTCTTAGAGCATCACATGGACCACTTTGGGTCCCAGACTATGACCTTAACTAGACCAGTAATCATGATATCTCCAATCCCTTCCTATATAGGAATCTCTAGGTACAATCTCTATCAAAATGTAAATACTCCTTTTCCGCCCTTTGGGTCATGGATCAAGACCATACATTGTCCCGACTAACATTAAAGCCCTACCCTGAGTAGGAAAACCCTAGAGACTTACCTAGAGTAGGAACCTTGCATCTTCATATCTCTATACTAAATACGAACTTCTTATTTCTAAAGCTCTATTGTGAATAGGCATTACCAAGCCCTAGCCATAATAGGAATCTTTTGTCCAATGATTTTTCACTCATAAGCCCCATCCTGAATAGGCACCTCTCCCCAATTTCATTCATATAACTAGTAGGTATTTTACTCAAAAGCCTTACACTAGGGTGGGCAACTAAACTAAATCCCTATTATAAGTGGACATCCTTAGTAAAATCCCTATCCAATATATGTGTTATGTAATTAAAGTCATACATTCATATAGGCATCTACAAAGCTAAGCCATGCACTAGGTAGGGACAAACTAAGTAATCTCTTGATTGACCATGAGGCCTAACTATTATTTGGATCCTGAATACTGAATTGTGGTCCATATTATTCAAGTTTGAAATATCATGATCAGACACGGCCCTGGTTCATCTAAAATACAAATCCCTTTCACAAGTAGACCTCTCCTCTGACTCAAGCCCTACATTTAGTTTGGTATCACCTCAAGCCCTATTATATATGTGCACTTTTAATAAAGCCCTACATTCATATAGGCATTTCCTTAACAAAGTCCTACATTCACATAGACATTTCTTTCAAATATCTACATCATGTATGAATCTTCATCAAAGGCCTATATTGAATAGGCATTTCCTTTTATTTAATCCCTACGATTAGGTACACTCCTTTGTTTGAAATCCCAAAGTTCAAGTAGGCTTTTCTCCTAAAGGTCCTATGTTCATATACACACCATGATTGAATCCCTAAACTAGGTAAGAACCCCAAAACATGATCCCTATGGTTAATTAGGCACCTCCATTATTTAAATCCCTACATTCAGGTAGGCACCCCATTTATAATCCATGCTCTTTGGTAGGGATTGCTCACCAAGGTGTAGGCACCTTGATCAAGTCCTACATCCATGAAGGCATTTTCATCAAATCCCTATCCAGAATAGGAACCATTTTGATCAACACCCTATGTTTGGGTAGTCATTTCATATGAACCTACACTCATGTAGGCACCCATGATAAATCCCTATCTTGAATAGGTACATCTTAGACATTTTCTACAACTGAAAAGCCTTATTCCAAATAGGCATTTTCCACATTTCAAGCCCTATCATGAATAGATATACACATATTAGCCATATCCAAAATATGAATCTCCTTTGACTCAATCCCTACATTTAGGTAGGCACACTCAACAAATCCATATTATCAAGTAGGTACATATTATTAAAACCCTATTCTAAAGAGGTAACTAATCCTTACACTCTTGCAGGAATCTTTTATGAAAGCCTAACAAATTAGAATACACCTAAATTAAAGCCATATATACAATAGGAATCATCTACAAATCCTTACCCTGTGTAGGCATTGATCATTCAAATCCTTATCCTAAATATGCATCTCATGTTTTGAAGCCCTATCCTAGAGAGGAATCTTTTTTTCCAAGCTCTGTCTTAAATAGGCAGTATGCTTCAAGCCCTATCCTAAGTAGGGACATCATTTCCTGACACATCCCTGAGAGGGTTCCATGTTTCAAAATCTCTACCCTGAGTAGGCATCATTTTCAAAGCCATACCTTGAGTAGGAAACTAGTTTCATTCCAAATTTCAAACCCCTATCATGAGCAAGCACTTCTTTTTGTCTCTACTTTCAAGCCCTACCCTGAGTAGGCCACCCATTTATATCTTACCCAAAAGCCCTGTCCTAAGTAGGATAGCCTCTTTCATCCTACATTTAAGTCTTACGAGGGTAGACAACTCACTTAATTTCTACTTACTAACCATGTCTTGGACATGGACCGCATCTTTCAATCCCTCCATATGGTAGGAGCTTTCAGACGAACAGACTTTATTTCACTATCCATATCTTGATCTTACACCTTCCTACATTTGGAAATTTGATCAGACTCGATGCCACTTTAAGAATGAACTCTACCTTGTAGAACAACAAGTGCTACAAGAAATAGTTTATTAAATAGGTATTGTATTAGTCTCGAATAAAGGTTGGCCTAATCTTTAGATAATAGTCAAGTGCCCAATCTTATCTTCTTATTGAAATTCTTGGGGACGAGAAATATCTAATAATGAAAGCATCATAAGGAACAAGATAAGCTCCTAAAATATAACACTAATACTCTAGGTTATATATTATTAACCCATAAGCTTTGAGTAAAGGCTAACCTCATTGCTAGATGATAGTCGGATGCTCAATCTTATCTTTTGAACACTTTCTCCCTTGCAGAATGATAAATATCATGTGCACTTCATTTCAAAATCCAACATCAGATCGGTAACCTCGTTAGGTCCTGGGTATGAGCCTATGTACCATAACTAAAGCCCAATATTAAGTAGGCAAACCTTATATCAACTAAAGCCCTACCTTGTATAGGAAACTATCTAATATTTTTAACCCCTTTAGGGTTGTGATTCTAGCCCTAATTTGGTGCCTTCGCCATGTCACTCAGTTTACCTAAATTAGTCTAACATCTAACAGCCAAAGAGAGAGAAAATAATTCTTTATGATCATTTAAAATCAAGAACTTTCCATGATCTTTCATTACTATAGAGTCCCAATTTTATAGGGTATTCCTGATGAGTATCAACCCTTTCCAACACCACTTTTGTTTTAACCCTTTTATCACTAGGACATGTGTAATGAGTAAGACTTGAAAGGATATACACTCCTTACTTAATCAATTAAAAGGAATAATCCCAGTGCCAAACACCACCATAATTATGTAGAAATTATTATATTCCAATATATGCAATCAGTATGACAAATAACCAATAGCTTAGCTTCAGATGAAAAAGTTTTTAACTATACAATTGTATAATATTACAAACTCTCACATGGGTGAATACATGATATGCACACTATAACACTATTTTTGGATGCAGAGGGTAATCCAACTACTTCAACTCTATCTCCCAAGGTATAACATCTACACATGTCTAGACTTAAAGTCAATGTATTCATCCTTCCAAAGTCCTCTTTACCTAAGGGGTGGAAGTAAACTCCATAAAAGAAGAAAATTTGGAAATTTATTAGCACACGTCAGCATATGCATATAATAGGGAAAAGGGATAATAATACGAAAAAGATAACAACAAATTTTTCAGGGCTCCCAATTAAAGAGAGATATGACATCATCCAAAAGGATTTTAAAATAATATTGATGCCCAAAGATGATTCATGTAAAGAATATAATCTATAAGACATGTTCTTATTTTTACACAATTAAACAATCATGAAAAAAAAATTGTTGATTATAACAAAGACTAGCATAATCTAAAAGGCAAGACTTGAACCCATATATTACTTACCAAGGACAGCAAGACTAAAATCTCAGACCAAAATAAAATATAACTTTGCAGGAAGGATGTAACCTCATTGCATGGAAGTAGGAGTAAAACCTTAGTGCCTATTAGGGGAATAAAACCCAACGCCTAAATATATTACATCTGGTAGGGGAAGAAACGTAGTGAATGGAAGGGGAATAACACTTAGTGCCTCAGATTATGGTGTACTCAAGATATGAAATGTAAAAATAACAAATGCATAATTGATAAGGAAAGTTCATTTGTGTATTCCAAATAATACTCATGTACAAAAAAGAAGGAATGAGGACATACATGGCATAGGAAGTGGGGGTCAAATGAACCATAAGATCTAATGTAAAGTGTGGGACCCGATAGGGGATCCACTTCATACTTAATTGAGGAATAAATACATTCAATACAAACACACTCATATGTATGATGGATAAGATGAACTTATAAATTATCAAGTATTGTGTATCATATGGAGTCTTTATATACAAGAAAAATAACTATTACAATGATATTCTCATTATAATGTTTACATTTTTCTTCACCAAAAAAGGCACACTAAAAGATGTAAAGGGATACATCTAATTGTATAGAAGACCAACTGTAGAGGAAACCTAGCCATCCCAAGTTCTCCTCAATGTAAAACTCCTTAATCTGGTCTTCATGAGTCAATGTCCTCAAGAGTACCTATACCTAAGTGGTTTTGCAACAACACCCAAAAGGATATAAATAAAAGATTGGGTCGATAACACTTAGTATCTACAAAATAAGTATATTTGAGCATTATGAGTTTTGTAAGAAGAAAGAGGGATACTACCACAATTGTCAAGGGCTTACATCATGTAGGCAAGTTTAAGAGAATATATTTAAAAGGTAACTAACAAGAGAATGACAGAACAAAATTTATGAGATCAATATAATCATTTCAAAAACCTTTCCTAACAAATCACAAAAACTACAAAACGTGCATGCATGTTAGACTAATTCATCTATAGTAGGTCTAAGGCTAATAGGATCTCAAGCCAGGGAGCAAGGGAGTCAAAGCCTCGATCCTCCATAGTTAAGGGGGATAAACCTTGATATCTAATATATAAAAAGTGGGACACATCCCATTATATATGATTTAAAACAAAATTACTACCACTATACATTACTAGTATAATAAACAAGCATTCAATGTAGTTTGGCAAGATGAAATGATTTCATAATCAGCATATTCAACAATGTAAAGATGTCAAATGATGGTAATAAACCCACTATCCAAGGATAATTCCACATTTCATAAGAAATATAAGATTTATATTTCATGAGGTATATAAATTATTCTAAGAATCTGAAACATTTAAATGGTGGCTCATAATGCAAAACTATGTTTTAATCATGTTAATGCTCAAATTCAATCAGGAGTTGCAAATACCCGATCTTCATGACTAACTCTACTTCTGTAGGTGAAATTCACCATTCAAAAGTCTCTAAGGATTGATTTTGAGAGGGATAAAAGGTAGAATAATATCATTACTATTTGTCTTGGGATACAATGATCTACAATTTTTAATACATAGAGTTAGGTTCTCCATTTAGGATTATTACTTTATATAACTAATATATCATTTCCAATTAGGGTTTTATATCTATTTTAGTTATAAAATCCACCTCAAGTGACATAATTCTAGATATGTCTAGGTTGCATGTGTGTGGGTAATTATACATACTCTTACGATTAGTTCTTATACTTTTATTCTCTCTCTATAACATGTACTTCAAGTTTGATCAACTAGTGTCAAGTATGTACTCCATGTTACATATGTTTACTGAGATGCTCTAATTGTGATATCTTGGTCTTAGATATCATGTGTATTCATATGTAATAACTATTCTTATTGTACATATGGGTAATGTAAAGTGAATACATCACCATACCACATTTCTCACTAGTATTAATCAGATTATAAAAAATATTTCTTCCATTAGCATTATATTTTAATAAAAAGACCAATCTGGTTATATATACTTCCTAGATGCATTTGTGTTTATAAATGCCAATAAGTATATGTATGTATCTATAGTTCTAACCATGACAAGGATAGATTCAATATTTAGAATATGCATAATGCTACTATATAAATTTCTAGAAGTTACTTATTTTAATTTACTAATAAGTATCAAGATAATGGATCCATTAGTCTGCATTACCATTCTAATCATGATTTGCAGTCTGAATGTGGTATTGTTATGTGTGTTTTAATACATCCTTATAGTTGGTTTTCTGAGATCAAAATCTATAAGACTTAATAGTTAGTAATATATGCAAACCAATGACTATAATGTAATATCATAAAGTCAATCAAATAATACAAAGAAAAATTGTATTCATATTTAATCACTCAAAACATCTTATATCTACCATTCTTACTAATGATATCATCATACATGCATTACAAACTTCTTAACTTACATTGTTATATACATCTATATATATTAATATGATACTCTTACTATAATGTATCATGTGATCGTGTAGTTGGGTTTTAATTTGCTCAAACATCCCGATTATCATGTATTTAACTATTTTTAAAAGTCTAGAACAGTAAGGAGTTTTATATTCTACTTGTCACAACATATCACTAATTTTCAATGATCAATTATATATTGGTATTACTAGAAATTTGTTGGGAGTGTTATATGTTGGTTTATCCTTAAAAATTGACTAGATATCCTCCCTTATTGTCGGAGTTCCAGGAGACACCAAGGATTCCCATGGATCGTTCATATAGCTGCTACATGCTTGGTGTGTCTAGTGGCTATGGTGTCGAAGGGTTGAGAACAAGTAGATTCATGGTGGTATCCGGTGTCTGGTGGTTCTGGTGAAGGCATTAAGCAATATGGGCTGGTGGAGGAGGGGTTCCATGTTTTTGAAACTCGACATCTAATTCTTAGGCTATGTAAAACCAATTTATTGCATTATAGGTAGTTGTCTCCTCATCTACATAGGTTTTGTCTCCTATGTAATTATTGGGGTTATTAGGGTTTAGATTGGTGTTGGGTAGCCATATGGGAAGAAGGTGAATGTAATTTTCACTATTGGGATCTATGATAAGGTTCAATAGTGATTCATGACCAGATCATCAATACCTCTAATAGTTGATGAAGCAACCATGACTATTGGGTTTATATGGTTATGGGAAGAGATAAGAAAGGAAGAAGAAACTACAAGGAAGAGAAGAGGCAAATATAGAGAAGAAGAAGAGTAGAGAGAGGTGTAGGTTAAGCGATACTAGATGTATGCTAATTATGGAAGGTATCGACATTGTGTGTTGTTTTGGAGGAAAGGGATGTATAATGTTTGTTATGTGTGCCACATTAATGTGTCATTAGAACTTGGATTTAAATGATTTAATTGGAATGCTATTTAAGTGTTAGCAAAATTGTAAATTTAGTCAATTAATTATGATGGAAATTAAAGTTTGATTGAGAAAATTGATAGTTAGGCAAATTAAGGTATGGGTTTAATTATTCATGTGAAAATGTTTGATATTATATTTCATCAATTTTATATTATGTAGTTACCTAATGTATTTATGTATCCTAATTAGTCAATTGTGACATTATGTGTCATGTTAATCCAATTTCTTTCCTATTATATTCTTAGGGCTATAATATAGTGGCAAATTAGAGTCAAGAAACAATGAATTGGTATTTTTATAATATTAACAACACTTTTGAAATTAATTAGTTAAACTAGTTTAAAATGTCATATAAAGGTGTAATTATGAATACATGATATTTTATTGACTATAATTACTAGTAATATATACTAAATCCTAGTAAAAGGCACTAACCTAATAGGGTTCTAGGTAAAGGGTGGGTTGAACTATGAACCTATATTTGGTTATGTTACAACACTCCACCCCTTAAAGAGGATTTGTCTCTCAAAATCCATCAAGCTAAAGCCCGGTATACTAAGTTACACCTCCTAACCAAAATACATGTTAATTCACTTAATGTAGTGGATCATCGTATAGCACCCAATATCACATTAATAATCCATTCCCATTGTGAAGATATACCACTCCATGCAACATGTCTCCATTACTCTTCTCATTTTCCATCAAATAAGCATGAATTACCAATTTTCATAATAGGTTTCCATGTGGGGTCATTTAAATCATAAATACTAAATTTGTGGAGTAAGATTGTATAGGGATAACAACATAAACACACAACATCATGATTTATATTGTCACTATTAGTTTATCTTTTTAACATTTTATCAACTATTAGGTGAACATGCATATTTGACTTCTTTTCCTTTTAGTATTAGAGATAACTCTTATTTTTAATATATTTATAGATTTTACCAAAGAGACTCAATTATGTATATCTCATGACCAATTCCTTTCTTATATTCTACTAGGAAGATTGGGGTTAAGGTGTAAATTAGGGTTATATTTTAAAATATGTTTTACCATTCACATCTGAGCATTATATTGTATTGTATGCAACTTATTGAGATAACTATCCATGAATTCGTGATACACAAAGTTCAAAGGTTGTGATAGTGGTTTACTTAATTCATTTTTACTTTATTTTTTTATGCTCACATGGGAAGGGTGCATATTCACTGAGTATAGTTATCCATACCATAAATTTTAAAGCAAAGTGGGGTATTGGGGCATTAACTTTAAACTTTTAGGAATCGATCATAAATTTGCAACCTACCTTACCTATATTCAACAATTTAGATAAGTGAATATGGATTTTGTAACTCATTTTAATTATACAAGTATCTTTCATGGTGTAAAGTTAAAAAGGTTTACTTATTTACCCTAGTCACGGAGTAGCTACATCTGTTTGACATTAATATTGGAAATTACCCAAGTATTACCTATTACAACCACTATAAAGTTAATATAATCCTAATTTTAGTTACAATTATAATGAATAAAGTGTACTAATTAACAATCTAGAGAGGTACAAGGGTAGATATGCTAGCTCATTTCATATCCAAAACATTTTCTTCTTATGATCTATTAGACACTAAGCCTAAGGTCTTAGGATTGACCTAGCCACTTATATGGTTTCTATACTACATAAGACTTCCTTGTGGTGGTGTGGTGGTTCCAAAAACCATCTATATAATCTAAAATATTTTCTTTTTAAGATATAGCTTAATAATTAAAATAAATTTTTAATGAAAACTATGTGATGGAAAAAAGTTTTGATGCCAAAAATAATCTCTAACATATAGCACGTAATAGGGGGTGGAAAAAGGTTTCCTACTGCATATTGTCACTCATACCCGATCCTAATTCATTATTCCACACTTAACCTTTCATCTCAAGACATTGGGGACTTTATGAGTATCCTCCTATCATAGGATTATGTTGGGATCTCCATATTACTGAACGGTTTTCACCCTTGGTGTCTTTACAAGACAAGGTCAACTATATAGTAAAACCACTCATTATTTTGATTACATGGTCACCAAATTACATTATGGAGATGAGAGAGGTGAACTCTTAAGGATATTTATTGGAAAATTATAACTTTCATCAATAAATCCTTGTGTAAAAGGCATATCAAGCTTAGTAGGTATAGTATCCATCCCTTAGAAAGATAGTCATGAGTAAAAGCTAACAAAAAGGTCTTCCCTATCATAATAGAGCTAGTTTAGGTTATCCTTTAACAAATGGAAACATCACAACTCTATTACAAACTAGTTTCAAATTTTTGTTATTAATTCATAGTTAGTTCTCAAAATGGACATAGTCGAGGAACAGTTGAAAGGCAATAAGAAAAGGGGTTAATATGGGAACTAGGGTTAAGCCTATCTCCGAGTGTTCAAGATAGCATACTCTCTATAGTGTTTGAACTAAATCCAAAAATTAGGTGATAAGAACTAATCATTGGAAGAGCCAAATCTCACTTAAGGAATTTTCCACTACAATAGAGAGGGTTGGGGTTATTAGGATTTCCAAAACTGAACCTCCACCACAAAATTGGTTTTTGGGGTGGTAGTGACCAAGACAGAGATTGAAATGCTAATAGGTATTACACAACTTAGGATTAGGTACATCAACATTCTATGTAGAGTCACCTAACAACACAATCAAAGCATGTGTATAGGAACAATAGAGGATAACTTGAAATAGTCATATTCACTGAGTGTAAATGGCTTTGACACCATATTGTATAGAGTGAAACCTGAGAGGGGATATACTCCTTACTTAATTCAGGAATAAAGTCATCCAATACAAGTGAACTCATATGTATTATGGAGAAGATGAACTTCTAATTTCTCCATAATGATATCTTAAATAGAGTCTTTATATAGGATCAAAAAACTTAAATATTACACTATTATTCTCATTATAATTCATCCATTATTCCTCAATAGAAAAGTGTCACTACAAAATTTAAAGCACTACATTTAATTGCAAAGAAGACCAGTTGCAAAGCACAAATATACCATCCCAAGATATCATTAACTCCAAACATTAAAATGATCTTCATGAGTCAATATCCTATATACACCTCAATGGTTGAGAACAACACCCAGAAAGATATAAATAAAGATACGAGTCATTAAAAACTTAGCATATGCATAATAAGATTTTTTTTAGCAATGTTAGGTGTGTTAGAAGAAAATTGGATGTTACCAAAATAGTAAGGGGGTCCATCATGTAAGTAATTTCAAGATAATATATTAAAGGTAATTAACAAAAATAATGAGACAATAAAATTTATGAGATCAATATAATCATTTCAAAGATCTTACATAACAAATCACAAAAATAATAAAATGTTCATTCAATATACACTAGGTCATCTATTGTAGGGATGAGACACCATAGCATCTCAAGCCAAGGAACAAGGGGGATTAAAACCTTAACCCTCAAAATATTTTGAGAATTAAAATCCTATTTCCTAATATGTTAGAAGTGGGATACATGTCCAATATATATTGTTGTACAAAATAATTGCTACTCTAGATTACTAGTCTAATAAACAAGCATGCAAAATAATGTGGAAAGTTCAAATGATTCCATACTCAACATATTCAATAATGTAAAGATGGAAAATGGAGTAAACTTGACAGCAAAGGATGATTCCACATTTCAAAAGCAATAAAAGAACTATATTTCATGAGCTATCTAAATTATTTCAAAAAGGAAAAATATTCAAATGGTATATTGTTATGGAAAATTGTGTTTATAATCATGTTAATGCTCAAGTTTAAGTAGGAGTTGCACATAACTAATCTTCATACTAACCTTATTTTGATGGGTGAAATTATCCATTCATAGGTCTCCAAACACCGATGATGAGAGAGATACAAGGTAGAAGAATATTGTTACTATTTATAATTAGGTTCTCCGTTTATGATTAATAATTTATATAACTAGATTATCATCTCAAAGTAGGGTAATTTTTCTATTTTAGGTATTAGATCTATCTCTAGTCACATAATTCAAAATATGTTTAGGTTACATAAATGTGTGTGTAATTATAGACACTTTTAATGACTAGGTCTTGAAATTTTGTTCTCTCTCCCTCTCTCTAATGTATACTTCAAGTTTGGTAAATTAGGGTAAATTATGTACTCCACATTAGGTATATTTACTAGAATGCTCTTAATATAAGGACTTAGGGATAAGTCTCATATTCATTTATATGTTGTGCATAGTTGTTTCTTATTATACAAATGGGTAATCTTAAGTGTATACATCATCATACCATACTCTATTACTAGTGTTAATCATATTATTTCTCTCAGATCCAATTTGTTGAAAAAAAGACCGATCTAGATAGATATATTCTATATGCAATTGTATTTATCAATGCCATCAATCATATATGCATATCTAAGGCTTCTAACTAGGACAAGAATAACATTTATATTTAGAATATGTAATGGTACTTACTAAATTTCTAGAACTTACTAATTTGAATTTGCTAATAAGTATGAAGAATATGGTCAATTAGTTTGTATTACTATTCCAATCATGATTTGAAATATAAATGTGGAATGTTACCTAATCTCATTCTTAATGCATCCTTACTAGCTAGTTTTAGGGGATCAGAATTTGTAACACTTACTAGTTGTTTAAATAGATAACCAATGTATACACTATGGTAATATGCTAAGCTCAATTAGATAATCTGCATGAAATGTGTATCCAGATTTAATTACTCAAGCACATTAACCTCTCAGTAGTACTAATAATATCATCATACAAACACTACCGACTTATTAATACTACTTATGTACATTCATATAAATTATCGAACTTTACATAGTTATATATCCATATATACTAAGATGACACCCAAATTGAGATGTATCAAGTGATCATGGGTTGGGTTTTTAAATCTTTTCATTGACTTTTGGACATTTCGGGGGGGGAGGGGAGGAGTGTTTGACATGATTGTATATACTTCGAACTTGACCAAAGATCCTCCCATGTTGATAGAGTTCTAGGATATGTTGAGGATTCCTCAAGATCCATCGCATAGTTGGTACATGATAGGCATTGACGGTGGTTGTGGTGTTGAAGGGTTGAGAACTAAAAGGTCAATGGTGGCATCTGGGATATGGTTCTTTTGGTTCAGGCATCAAGTGATAGAGGTTGTTGGATGGGGCGTTCCATTTTTATGATGAGAAAATTGACAGGTAGGCCAATTAAGGTCTACAAGATCTGATTTTAACATCAATTTCTCCTTTTGTAAAGGTATAATATTAATCCTCATTGCTCATAGATTAGTACTTAATTAATGCATTTTCTTATCCTAATTATTCAGTTGTGACATCAAGTGCCCTATTAATTCAACTTCATTCCTATTATATTCTTAGGGATATTCTGTAGTGTCAAATTAGAGTCAACAACTATTAATTGGTGTTTCTATAAGATTAATACCGCTTTTGAATAGTCTGCTCATTTTAATATATCATATAAGAGAATAATTTTCATTAAAGAAGATTATTTGACTAAAATTATTCTTCTATATTCTATGTCTGGGGAAAAAGGACTTAATATTATCCTTACCTAATAGGGTTCTAGGTAAAGGATAGATTAAACCATGAACCTAGACCCGAGTATGTTACATCCAACAATTCAATGCTTAATGAGAGAAACAAATAATGAAAAGGATATTTCAATAAGAAACTCCACAAAAGTTACAAATAGTGAATTAGTTCTTAAGAAATTCCTCCTTAGTATCATTAGGGTTTTCATGTCCTCAAATAGATTAAGAGAGAGAGGAGAACATGCAGTTTCTCAATTATGATTTAAAGAATGCAACATATATGACAATCTAAATCTAAGGAAATGGGACTGAATATTATCCTTACCCTAATGGGATTCTAGGTAAAGGGTAGATTAACCATACACCTAAATTCAGATATGTTACATCCAACAATTTAATGCTTAATAAGAGACATAAATAATCAAAGGGCTCTATTAATAAGATTTTCTATAAAAGATACAAATAAAGAATCAATTCTAAGGAAATTCCTCATTAGTAGCATTATGGTTTTCATGTCCTAAAATAGATTAAGACAAAGATGAAAACATGTACTTCCCCAATTATGAATTAAACAATGCAATACATTTGATAATCAACCTTAGACAATATTTTTATCCAAAACCTAGGTCCACAATAGGTTCATGATTTACCTACTAAAATTTAGGTGAACTGTGGTTAAACTTTAGAAAAACAAACAAAACATATATATGACTTTTTTATTATCAATGATTTAGGTTACAAAACTATTTCATGGTTTAGAGATTATTTTTTGTCATTCTAAAGCATGTTTGTTTGTATTTTTATTTACTATTTACTTATTATGTATTTTATAAATTCTAGCCAAACAAGAAAAACCCAAAAAACTAAATCTTTAATGTAATGATTAGGTTATAAAGCCCACACTATTATATGGACATTAGTGTTTTGATTCATAAATGTATTTATTTGTTAATTTTTGAGCTATGGACAATGAAATATGAATTTTTTAATATTAATGTATTTAATTAATTCTCATTAATAAAACTGATGCAAAAGACCAATATCCCCACATTACACGTTTAAACCACAAAGGGTTACATGACTATTTATGTCATTTCCCATAACCCAAAACTTGCATGATTGATTCTCCAAATGATTCAGTTGATCAAAAACCCCAACCAAGAAGCACAAAAAAAAACCCAACCAAGGATCTATGGGGGAGTTTGAACCTTGGATTTGTAAATGGCCCGTACCTCATGATGTAGGAAAAAACTATAGAAGTAACTTGATGATCTTGTTTTTATGACATGGGAAAAAAAACCACAAAGGGAATATGAAAAGAAAACTAGATGACTACACTTGATAGATCTTCATGATGGTAGTAGTGCCACACCAAAGGGAAAAGATGACAAACAAGTAAATATATGTGCAGCCATACCATAATAACGGTGAGGAAATGGATATCAAGGCTTACAGAAAATTTAAGCAATCAAAGAGGAGAATAGATGCAAAAAACTTTCATCAACTCAAAGGCATCAATTATGATTTGCGTAGATATCAGAATCACCATGGTGAAGGAACTCCAGTGTACAACAACTACATCATTTGGGGAGACTAATTAGTTATAGTCATTATAAAGATAAGGGAACATACAACTTTGTGATGACATAAGAAAGATTTAGGAGCGAGGAATTAAAATCATGAGGTTTATAAGAAATGCAAGCTCAGGAAGCTATAAGATAACAATGACCTTGGTTGGGAAGAGTTGGACTAGGAAAAGGGAGATTGTATGCTTAACAATGTTTCTAAAGGGGTGTGGACAAGTATTGTAATTATGCATGGGGTTCGGTTTAGGGTCTTCTTCTACATTAGAGGAAGAGTTAGATGACAACTTTGGGGATTTACATAATGATGCACATATGTTTTAATTTAAGGATCCATTTGCTCAAAATTATCTCATGATGATAGTGACCACAAGGAAACAAAACTAGACAATGAGAGGTGCAAAAGTATTGTGAGGGTAACTTTATTCTATACTCCTAACTTAATAGAACCAAAAAAGGTGGGAGATTCTTAGTATGTGATCATACATTGACGACTCAGAAACAACCTATGGAAACTTAAAGAACATGAAATAATAAACTAGTACGACAATAGAAACTTTAGGGAAAGAAATCTAAATTTCTATTATTACAATATTATCATTATTTCTACTATTTAAACACTATATTTCCTATTAGAATTGGTTATCTGTTGTTATCCATTTAGTCTAAAACTTGTCACCTAGACAAATTTGAGTTTATAGAATCTGATTTTGCACCTACTGTCTTCTTTTAAGACCATCTACCTACTCCTTCATCAATTTAGAGTTAATGTTATTATTTCCATATAAATTACTCTAATTATTAAATTTATCTATTATCTTGGGGATTGTCTTTATTCAAATTTATATGCCCACAAAACACTTCCCTCGAACTCAAAGTCTATTTTTTATTATTATCAACATTTTACTCTTAATCATTTAGTGTTTCAATTAAATTAAATTAAAAATAACATTGCACATATAAACATTATTTCGTCTCTTGAGAATTAATGCATTTTAAATAATTGTTTCTGATATGGACACTTTTAATTTTAATTTTATCAATATTAAATCAATTATTTGAATTATATAAATCATTAGGGTAGTGATATTTTGATGTATATATGCATTATTATAATCACTATCCTTCTATAATTGTTGCATCCAACTCACAAAAATAAGATTAACTAATACAGAAGTGTATCATTCGCAGCGGATTAACAAAAATCACTAAAAATTAAAACCTTTTTCAAAGAGATCCAATCATAGGAAAACTCTTTCAACAAGAACCAATGTATTACAATTACAACCCGGTTCATAAGTACATATCTTATACCATTTCTTCTCGAGGTTTACAACATCAACTGCCTTGTTAAAAGCTAAACATCGATAGTATAAGAACCTCGAGGCATCAAGCCAGAATCTCAAAATAATTTATTAAAGGCACTAACTATTAACTCTGAGGACCAGAGAGTACAGAGACGACACATAGGACTTCTATCTACAAGACACGACAAATAGTACACTCAACCTGAGCTGTCACTGCTGTCCCTACTGCTGCTGAAGTTCCTCTTCTGCAAGATATTCTTAGTCTCCTCCGTGGTTGTCCACCTAAAAAAATGTTGGATCCCACGAGGGTGAGACAATTGTAATTGCCTCGGCGGGAGATATAACTCTCCACCAAAAACATTATTATTGCAGATTAATGATATAAAATTGGGCAGAGGATAAGTAGTTTAAAGCATTATCAACTTTTAAATCATTGCAACTATTTATGATAGAATAGTAGATCATCTATTCTCTTAATAAGGAATAGGAAGAACATGTATATCATTTATCCATCATATTATATTATCATGTCAAGCTTTTCTTGTGACACTCATCATCTTGATATGTCACCCATGAGACATTCTTGTTCCAATCAGTTGGCCTCAGCCAATCTGCTTAAACAGATATAGAATTATATCTACCATGTACTCATATATTATTAATATAGGCATTGGGTTATCATCAACCATGTGTCATCATTACAGGCATTGGGTTATTACCAATCCTATGTCATTATTACAGGCATTAAGCCTCTGCCAGGTATTGGACTCTTCCAAACCTAATTACACCGCCAGACATTGGACACTACCAATCCTGATTTCACAGCCAGGCATTAGACTTTAACCAATCCTGATTTCACAACCAGGCATTGGACTTTAACCAATCCGGATTATAGGCAATACACCTCTACCAGGTATTGGACATCTCCAAACCTGATTACACTGCCAGGCATTGGACTTTAACCAATCCTGATTACATGCATTACACCTCTACCAGGTATTGGACATCTCCAAACCTGATTACACCGCTAGGCATTGGACTTTAACCAATCCTGATTACAGGCATTACACCTCTACCAGGTATTGGACATCTCCAAACCTGATTACACCACCAGGCATTAGACTTTAACCAATCCTGATAATAGGTATTATGCCTCTGCCAAGTATTGGACATCTCCAAACCTGATTACACCGCCAGGCATTGGACTTTACCCAATCCTGATTACATGTATTACACCTCTGCTAGGTATTGGACATCTCCAAACCTGATTACACTTCCAGGCATTGGACTTTAACCAATCCTGATTATAGGTATTACACCTCTGCCAGGTATTGGACATCTCCAAACCTGATTACATCGCCAGGCATTGGACTTTAACCAATCCTGATTACAGGTATTGGACATCTCCAAACCTGATTACACCGCCAGGCATTGGACTTTAACCAATCCTGATTATAGGCATTACACCTCTGCCATGTATTGGACTTTAACCAAACCTGATTACATGGATCATGGAATATAAATTCCTTTGACCCATCATTAATCATCACATCCTTCCCTAGGCTCTGAACCCTGAGGTTGGCCTTCATAGCTTTTCACATTCTTTACTGAATGCAATTGTTCCTTTTATTAAGTTTATTAAAACATTATCATTTCTTACAATAAACTTTTATAATTATCTTGGTGTCTCTCACTAGACCACAATTGTTCTCATGGCCCATAAGGCCCATAAAGCATCTTGTCACCTCTCACTAGGCAACATCTAACTGTAACATCCCTGACCTGGGTTATGTTTTAACCCTAGGTGTTTTGCTTAATAAAATTGATTATATGCTTTCTCTTATCTTTTGAAAAGTAATTAAAGCTCAAGAGGAGCTTATATTGCAATTTTAGTCCTTTTTTAATATTATTGAAATCAATGTTTTGCTTGTTTTGGACTAAAGTGCAAATTACCCACGTTGAGGGGTTTATTTGCAAATTGTGCATGATAATATGTTCCTCATCTGTTCAGGAATCATGAGAGTGAAGATGATGTAGAGGTATAGATTTTGATAGCCTGAATACCAAGAAAGAGTTGATAAAGCAATGTTTGTGCATTAAAACCTAGTTTCGGTGTAATGTGCAAATTACCCAAAACCTAGGGTTCAATATGAAAATTACCATTTCAAAAAGGTCCCTAATGTTTCTTGTCATCATGTGGAGTAAATAAAATGAGAGGGGCATCTCAATTGTATCTCTTTGAAGGAGAGAGAATCTTGATATTAAAATAATCAAGATTTAAGCATAATGGAAACATTAGTTCAAATTAATACAAAAATAAATAAAATAATTGAAGGGTCTTCAACCAAAATTAAAATGGTTGGATTCATATGTGTGTGTACGTCCTTAAGCTTTGCAAGGACCACGAAATATCCCAAGGAGATGAAAACTCCACTCACCTTATTATAAGCAAAAGAATTTCCACTCAAATATGGATATTACTATTATAAGGGTCAAGGTGCTTAATTTATTTTCCCTTAATTCATGGATAATGGAAGGGATATCGGTGTGGATAGAGTTGCCTTTGCATGCAAGAAACCAAGGGGGGAGTGGTGGAAAAAACTTTGGAATTAAAAAGATTTTTTATAAAAACATTCTCTCTCTCATTGATTTTTTTATAAAAGAACCTTTACCACTCAAACCAAGGACTTTTTCGGATTATTTTCTTCTCCTTGCTTGCAAAAACGACCAAGGGAGCTAGGAACAGCAGGAAGACGACCCCCCCAACCTGTGGTAAGTTCTTGACCTTCGTTCTTCTTAATTTCATGGTGGAAATCATAAAACAATGCATAATTCCTTCCTTTCTTCACTCCATCTTCAACCCTAGCCGATCCTTTCACTCCAAAAGCTTGAGAACGGACCTTGGGAGGTTGCTAGAGCTTCATCCACCATTGTAGCCATGGATCTTGAAGCTTTGAAGCTTAATTGAAGGCGGGTTATATAACTTGAACCCCATTTCATTATTATTGATTTCAATTTCTCCATCAATTATGTTCAAATTGCTTTTCTTGCAAATCCTTTGATTAATTGATGCAATTGCCATGTAAATGGCAGTAGTTTTCGTGAGTTTAAAGTTTGAAGATGATAACCTGATCACAAGCACACACCTCAATTAAGAACAAGGGCAAACGGTCTTGGACCTTTGGTCCAAACGGTTTCACCAAACCGTTTGACACCAAACGATTTGCAAACCGTTTGGTGACTTGTACTCCAAACCATTTGGTTATGTTGACCGTTTGGTTTAGTTGACCGTTTGAGGTTTGAACCTAATTACATGTTGGATTATGATCCAATGGATCCAATTTATTGATTCAATGTGTGTACTTTCCTTCAATTGGAAACCCTAATCAAGTTGATTGAAGAATCCTTGATTGGTCCTACCAATTTCAAGGCAAATTGGGTCAAACGGTCTTGAGACCGTCTGAGACTAAATGGTCTTGAAACCGTTTAGGACCAAATGGTTTCAAAACTGTTTGGAGGGTTAGTGGTTGATCATTGACAATTGGATAAAGATCTAATGGTGTTGATTTATAAATCCTTCAATTGTATAATCAATAGTCAATTCAATGATGCAATTACATTTAATAGGATTGATGAATGTGCCTAAGAGCCCTTGCGGTTTTGGGACTGATTTGGTCCAAACGGTCTTGAGACCGTTTGGGACCAAACGGTCTTGAAACCGTTTGGGGTCAAATGGTTTCAAAACTGTTTGGAGGCAAACGATTTCAAAACTTGTTTAGTGATGAAACTTCAAAACCGAATGGAGGTCGTGGTGATTCAATCATTTGGAAATTGATGGTGATGATTGTTCCAATGATCCAATGATTGTTAGTAATAGTAATCAATGAAGGTACAAAGGTTGAAACCCTAATAGTACCTAAGTGATTAGTGCCAATTAAGAGATAAACCCCAATTGCTTATAAGAACAATGACTTGATACACTATGTCAATCATAGTTGTATGTACTTGATTGAAGGGTTTATATAACCTAATCAAGTTGAGAGGATAATAGAATGGAATTCATACACAAGTATGATTCATGTGGTGATTAAGGGTATGATCCTTAAGTAAAGAGATCATGAAACCCTAATCATGAGTATAAACCCTAATTGACAATGGTGTTGAACCTTAACCCTAATTCAGGGCAATTCAAATTGAAACCCTAATCTAGGGTAAGGATGTAACCCTAATCTAAGGTGATGATATGTTTAAACCTAATTTAGGGTAATATGACATAAAACCCTAATTGGGATGAATAATAAACCTTGATTATGGGTACTTGAATGTAAAACCCTGATTGGGATGAATAGTAAACCCTAATTGTGGTTTATTGAATGTAAACCCTATTCTGGGGTGAAATTTATGGGAACCCCTAACTAAGAATGGTTTCATGAGAAACCCTGATGTTTGATGTGATGTGAAGCTCAAATCTAGGGTAATACTATATAATGCTTTATGAAGCCCTAATCTGAGAAATATGGTGATAAACCATAACCTTGATGTGGTTAATATGATGAATGTCCTCAAAATACATGAAATGGGAAACCCTAACCCTGGTAAGGGAATAGTGGTGTTATCCTTGAATAGTGAATCCATATTTGTTCTACATGGTTCTAATATGCATTTTATATCACTGTTATCATCTGTGCTAACCATGCAGGTATGTTGAAATGATGATCATGTCCAGGTATGAGCTATGATGTTTAATTCACTATTGTATTTGGGCCTTGTGTGCCATAATATACCTTGCTGCCTGGTAAAAGGTAACAAGAGAGTTAATGGGCCTAAAGTACCATGAGTGATGCTTGTGATAGCAAGTATCATGTTACCTTGGTCAGATGACCTGAAGGTGATAGTTACCTAGAAAATTGGTAACAATGCTCAATGATGAGTCAAGGGTTTAAATACCTAGAACATATGATTATGGTGATGAGATTGTGAAGGGATGAGAATTCCCAGTATTGAAATGAGGGACTGAGTTTCCAATGTATTTTAAATACTGTTAAATAGTTGATGAAATTAGTATATGTTTCTTTATAGCATTGTCATAATAAGTTATGTTTGAGAACTTGCCTGATGCTAAAAGAATATGAAAATGTACTTAATTAATCAAGTGAAATTTGTTCATGTAGTGCTCTGATCATAGATCCATCATCGTCAGCAGTTGGTGACGGTGAAATAGGTTTTCCTAGGGAATTCCTGGAGTTCACATATTCTAAATATGTGGGGGTAAATGGGCAAAAATATCCTTACGTCCTTGTGAAGAGATTGAGGGAAGGTAAACATCAAACCTCTCAATCCTTCATGTGTCGGGATGGATGTATCACAAATCTCCCAATGGTTGGGATGGATGTATCTTTATTCTCCCAATGTTATTTATGTCAGTTCGATGGAGATAAACATTAAATCTCTCGATTGCCAATGAGAGTGCAGTTGATGCTGTAACTCTATAGTGAAGTTCCAGTATACCCTGGAAAGTTATTTTGAGCAGTTGACATAGTCATGCTTGTGGTCCCGTACTGATCGGGATGTGGGAGGTCATGGGAATCCAGCTCTTCCATTGACCTATTTATGGTACCGATTTCGATTCTAGAAATGGTCGGTTGGAGTATGAGCGGTATACCTCATCTCCTCAGAGCTTAAATATGTTTATAAAATATAATCAGCCGTGTAGCCTATTTGTATAAGATTGAAATACGAGAACCACTGGTTGATGTTATACTGTTTAGCATGTCCTTGATACATAAATGTTACTTATGTTATTAAATTCATATTGAATCAGAGACATGCTGCTTTATCTGTTTATAACTAAAATACTTGCATAAGAATGTTGCTCTATCCTGCGTAGATGTTGATTCATCTGCTATTGATTTACATTATCCCACTGCTCAGTTTATTTATATTGAACTGCAATAATAATGTTACGGCAGAGAGTTATATCTCTCATTGGGGCAATTTAAAATTGTTTCACCCCTGTGGAATCCAATGTTTTTAGGTAGATGCAGACAAGTAGGCAGAAACCCTTCTATAGGAGAAGAGCAGCAGCAGTCTCTAGGACAGTAGTGATCCATCAGGTGGAGACATTGGCTGTCTAGTTTTGTATATTCAGTCCTATAATCGTCTCTATACTCTCGGGTCCTAGGAGTTAGTGTTTTAATACTTTGATCTGAGATTTTTGGCTTCAAGCCTCGAGGTTTTTATACTACCTGTGTACAGTTGAGACAGAGTAGTGAGTGCATGTATGCCTCAAGAAGCAATGATACATGTTATGTATATATGTGAACCAGAATGTAATGTTTTACTTTGTTTCTGAATGAAAGAGTCCTCCTGTGAATGGATCTCTTGATAAATGGTTTTAATTTTTAGTGATTTTCAGTTATCTACTGCTAATAATACGCTTCCGCACTAGTTAATCTTGTCTTAGTGAATTGGATGCAACAAGTTAAGTGGTATCAGAGCTCTAGGTTTGCTGAGTCTACAAAGACATAGGATTAAGGTTGTTGAGTTTGTTCTAGTGTCTTCCAGTTATCTGATAGTATCTTCTGCTCATATAGGAGTAGAAGAAGAACTAAAGATGTCTGGATCACACGATGAACATGCTACTGAGAGCAGCATTGCTACACTAGGAGGTGGTGTAAGAGATCAAGACAGGGATGAACCTATACCTGAACAACCCCAATTCAATCAAGCTGATATGGGGAACCCAGCCTTTCAGGCTATGTTCGGGCAGTTTATGGCAGCTATGACCCATATGACGGATAGAATGCCATTACCTGCACCTAGGGCACCAGCCCATGATGAAAGACATGGTTCCGGCAAGACTTTTGAAAGGATGAAAAGGGTAGGAGCCTTAGAGTATGTTGGTATAGCCGACCCAGCAAATGTTGATCAATGGTTGACTGAATTGGAGAAAGCTTTCAGAATCCTCATGATTCCTGATGATGAGAAGGTCAGGCTTGTTGTACATCTCTTAAAAGAGAGTGATGGCCACTGGTGGACCATCGAGGAAGGCAAAAGACATGGAGTCGTGATCGGATGGGATGAATTCAGGCGTGAATTCGTCGCTACATAATTTCCCAAGATGTATCTAGATGAGGAAATCTCTCAATTTGAGAGGTTGAGGCAAGGGAAAATGAACATTAGTGAATATGAAGCTAGGTTTATGGAGTTGTTGCGGTTCTGTCCGCATATGGCATCAAATGATAAGGAGAGAATTCGGCATTTCGAGAAGGGGTTGAATACTAAATTGACCACTCTGGTGTCTACTCTAGAGAACCGAGAGAGGTTTGCCACTTTTGTGGAGTTTGTAAGACGTATAGAGAGGCCTGTAGTTGAGAAGCGACAGACCAAGGGACAGAAACAGTACCCATAGTTTCAAGGATAGAGTTCTGGGAGTTTCAACAAACCAAGGTATTTTGTGCCTACACCACCACCAAAGTTCAATACCCAGACGCAATGGACGTCAAGTAAGGGTAGAGGTCATAGTTTACCACTGAAGGGAGCTCACAGCTCAGCCTCAATGTCAGTAACAGGATCACCCAGACCACAGAGGGGAAATGTAACCTATTATAGATGTGGGAGAGAAGGTCATGTGGTGAGGGACTGTCCTGAAAAAGTCAGGAATGTGTCCCAACAACTGAGGCAGAGTCAGCAAGGCTCTCAGAAGCAGCAATCTGGCAGTGGTACTAGAGGACGTGGACAAGCATCCCAAGCTAGTTCATCTACATTCAACAATCGAGCACAAGGTCAACAGCAACCAACGGCTAGATTCTATGCCATGAATCAGCCTGAAGCAGTAATCAACCCTCAGGTTGTGATAGGTCAGATGGAACTATTTTATTCTGATATGTCTTCATCCTACTTCATATCTGTGTTAATTGATCTGGGTGCTACGCACTCTTTTATCACTCGAGAAGTGATTCATGACTGCAACATGATTTTCAGTCTTAGAGCAGATAGCTTGTTGTTAGAAACACCCTTGTTGGGATCTGCAATATTGCAGGAAGTGTGTCCTCCCTGCAATCTTTTCTTTTCTAATCACCACATTCAGGTGGATCTTATACCACTTGAAATGCATGGGTTTGATATAATCCTTGGGATGGACACCTTACAAAAGTATAAAGTTGTCTTGGATTGTGATTCCAAGCAGGCTATGCTCATAGATGATGGTGACACATGGATCTTTTAGGGAGATAGAAAGATTCTTCCAACATGTCTTGTGTCAGCTATGGTAGCTGAGAAGTTGATGAGACAAGGATGTTTCGCATTCTTAGCCCATGTGGTTGATACCACAATGGAGAGTCATCATCTTTTTGAAGTTCCAATAGTCAGAGAATTTGAAGATTTATTTCTTGAAGAATTTCTAGGTGTTCCACTGCCCCGAGAGATTGATTTTGAAATTAATCTAATCCCGGGAACACAACCAATAGCACAAACGCCGTATAAAATGGCACCTTCTGAAATGGCAGAGCTCAAGAAACAACTGCAGGAGTTGCTTGAGAAGGGTTTTATCCGACCAAGTACTTCACCATGGGGTACTCTGGTTCTTTTTGTTAAGAAAAAGGATGGATCGTTGCGATTATGCATTGATTACAGACAGTTTAATAAAGTAACTATAAAGAACAAGTATCCTCTACCGAGGATTGATGACTTGTTTGATCAGTTGTGTGATGCAACTGTCTTTTCTAAGATAGATTTGAGGTCAGGATATCATCGGTTGCGTATTAAGGAGGGTGACATACCTAAGTTTGCCTTTAGGACAAGGTATGGTCACTATGAGTTCGTATTTATGTTGTTTGTACTAACTAATGCACCAGCTGCATTTATGGAACTCATGAATATAATCTTTTGACCTTTTCTTGATCTATGTGTTGTCGTCTTTATTGATGATATCCTGATATATAGTAGAGATGCTCAACATCATGAGCAGCATCTTCGTCAAGCTTTGACCTTGCTAAGAAAGCATAAGTTTTATGCTAAGTTTAGCAAATGTGAGTTCTAGTTACCAGAAGTTTCTTTTCTTGGATAGGTAATATCTGCTTCAGGTATTCGTGTTGATCCTAAGAAGGTAGAATCTGTCTTGCAATGGGAACAGCCGAAGACACCAACAGAAATAAGAAGTTTCTTAGGACTGACATGCTATTACAGGAGGTTCATTAAGAACTTCAGTTCTGTAGCTTTACCCCTGACCAAGTTGACCAGGAAGGAGATTCCTTTTGTCTGGAATGAACAAGTGTCAACAATCTTTCCAGTTGCTGAAGGAAAGGTTAACCAGTGCACCTGTGTTGGTGTTACCTGAGCAAGGAAAGGGGTATATAGTCTTCTGTGATGCTTCTAAGAATGGCTTAGGATGTGTGTTGATGCAGGATAAACAAGTGATTTCTTTTGCTTCTCGATAGTTTAAGAAACATGACGAGAATTATCCTACACATGATCTAGAGCTAGCTGATGTGGTCCATGCCTTGAAGATTTGGAGACATTATCTCTATGGAGAAACATTCTAGATTTTTACAGACCATAAGAACCTAAGGTATATCTTTTCTCAGCATGAGCTAAACATGAGGCAATGTCACTGGATGGAATTAATCAAGGACTACGATTGTATAATTGATTATCATCCAGGGAAGGCCAATGTGGTTGCTAATGCAATAAGTAGAAAATCAACAACATCATCTTTAGATAAAGCACAACTAAACTCCTTGGTGTGCTCTAAGAGAGATATGTTCATCTCCTTGAGGCAAGACAATGTATAGCTTAAAGTGTCATTGTTAGTCGGGTTGTTAGTTGAGATGCACATAAAACCTACTCTGAGACAGAAGATTAAAGAAGCGCAGTAAGCTAATGTTGTAGTTCAATAGATTAGATTAGAGTATGGTAGTGAGAAACGAGATGGTTTCCATGATTCAGATGATCAGGTAGACTGTTATCATGGTAGGATGATAGTACCTGATGTTGATAACTTAAGGAAGTTAGTCTTGGAAGAAGTTCATTCTTCAATGTATGCTATGCATCCAGGGAGCACCAAGATGTATCATAACTTAAAAGATATGTATTGGTGGCCTGGTTTGAAGAAAGATGTAGCTGAGTTTGTTATGCAGTGTCTGGTGTGTCAGTAGGTTAAAGCTAAACATCAAAAGCCCGTAGGAACAATGCAACCTCTACCGATACTGCAGTGGAAATGGGATCATGTAACCATGGACTTTGTGGTTGGTTTGCCCAGAACAGCCAAAAGTCATGATTCCATTTGGGTGATAGTTGATAGGTTGACAAAGACAGCACATTTCTTACCTGTCAAAACAACCTATACAGCTAAAAAGTTGGCACAGATATACATAGATGAGATAGTGTGTTTGCACGGGTTTCCAGTTACCATTGTTTCTCATAGAGGTCCCCAATTTACAAGTCATTTTTGGGAGAGACTCCATAAAGCTTTGGGTACGCGATTAAGGTTTAGTACAACCTTTCATCCCCAAACAGATGGACAATCAGAGAGGACAATACAAACTTTGGAGGACTTGCTTAGGGCATGTGTTCTTCAATTTGTAGGGAGTTGGGATCTACATATGAGCTTGATAGAGTTTGCTTATAATAACAGCTATCAGCACAGTATTGACATGGCACCATATGAAGCTTTGTATGGTAGACGTTGTAGATCTCCCCTATGTTGGTATGAAATTGGTGAATATCAACTTTTGGGTCCTGAGCTGGTTCAGCAAACAACTGAAAAGATTAAAGTCATACATCAACAGTTGAAAGCTGCCCAGGATAGACAGAAATCCTATGCTGACAAGCATCGTAGACCCTTAGAATTCCAAATTGGAGACAGGGTGTACCTCAAGGTTTCACCTTGGAAAGGTATCCTGAGATTTGGAAAGAAAGGGAAGTTAGCTCCTAGATTTATGAGGCCTTATCCAATCATTGAAAGGATGGAAAAGGTAGCCTATAAGCTGGAGTTACCACCTGAGTTGCATAGATTGCACCCAGTATTTCACATCTCCATGCTAAGGAAGTGTCATCCTGACACTGAGTTAGTTTTGCAACCTGTAGAAGTAGAACTAAATGATGACATATCTTATGTTGAAGGACCTGTGTTGATTCTTGATAGAAGAATCAAGAAGTTGAAAAAGAAAGACATTAGTCTTGTAAAATTCCTCTGGAATCACTGTGGTGTTGAAGAAGCCACATGGTAATTAGAGGAAAAAATGAGGAGGAAATACCCTACTCTTTTCTCTTGATGTTTTGTTGATGATTTTTGGGACGAAATCCTTGTAAGGGGTGGATAACTTGTAACATCCCTGACCTGGTTTATATTTTAACCCTAGGTGTTTTGCTTAATAAAAGTGATTATATGATTGCTCTTATCTTTTGAAAAGTAATTAAGGCTCAAGAGGATCTTATATTGCAATTTTAGCCCTTTTTTAATATTGTTGAAATCAATGTTTTGCCTGTTGTGATAACCACAATTTTAGGATTCAATATCCAATATAATATTTGAAGCCATACTGGTGTAAAATGATTTAGTGTTGATTGAGGTGTGATGTGATCGACTAAATTAAGTTGAACTTGTGTCGACACTTTTAGATGTCATTTAATGCATACTTGACTTCAAAATCTTTGTATGGGTACCAATTGGGATTATCTTAACTGAAGTGTGAACAAACATTTATTTTGGTCTTATTATGATTATTAGTTAATGTTAGACAAAGGGTATCGATGTTCAAATTTCAATTTATTTGAAATTATGGCTAGGGAGTTACTCAAATCCCAAAGTAAGGTTTATTATATACTTTAGGCTTCAATTTTCATGTTTGGCCATTATAAACCAGCCTGGATGGGGCGCATGTTTGGCCAAGGTTTGAGAAACCAAAGACCTGGCTTTCCTCCAAGAACATAGGAGCAGGTGAATTTTTTCTGGATCTAGTGGAATTAGTCAGTGCGAGGAGTTTGGGTTTGTTAACTTAATTGGTTGAATCCACCACAATTCTAGGATCTCAGTAACTCTCATGGGCAACGTTTGGAGCCAGACCTCTCTCTACTCTCCATTATAGCTCATAGGTGGTGGCAATAGTTGAGGCTCCTTGACATTGTGTGAAGCAGGCAGCAGTGTACTCAGTTATGCACCTTGACAAGGATCGTGCCTGCCATTGCTATCTCCGTGCCATCGAGATCCTCCCCCATGCTTTACATTGCCCTAGCCACTGCTCCAGTCCCAGACTTTAGAGAAGTTCCAGCTTGTTACTGAGGGTTCCTTGGTCGGGTAGGAAGGTTGGTTCCTACAATAGCCAGACTCCAAGCTCCAGCTTGGGTGCTTGATCTGCAGTCAGAGGTGCCTCCTTAGACCTTGATGCAGCCGATTCTAATACCCAATACCAACCTCGTAGCCTGAACCCACGATGATCTTGTTGTCTGTACAGACACTGGAGGAGGTCTTGCCCCCTCTCCAAGAACTTCCGTCGATGTGCTCCCACACCTAGGGCTGCAATGGTTCCATCATCTTCCAGAGAGGAGGTTGTGTTGAGAGGAGCTAGCTCGCTACAGACCTCCCACGCAACAGCGGTGGCGGTGGCTCCACCGTAACAATAGGTCGGGATCAGGAACAACACAAGATTCAGACCTTCAGTCAGTGAGGGATTCATGGCAGGAATCATCGCAATCGATGTGATATAGAGCAGAGTCTTCTTCCCCATTACTTCCTCTTATACGGCGGCTCTGAGACCAAGAGTGACTCCTGTGCGCGATAGTGATCGCCTGCGAGAAGAGAAGGGTTGATCCGCGTGTAGCTATGGTATCTGCGGTCACCAAAGCAACTTTGGAGCTTCGAGGGACCTCTATACACCATGGGAGCCACCACTCATGTGTTTCCTTCTCATCGGCAGCGGCAGAACCAAGAAACAGAGCGGGGCGACCCCAACAAAGTGAGAGAAGAAATCAAGAGTCAGACTCGCGAAGGGGGGGATGGACTCTCGTTGAGCCGGCTCTAATCTTTGCTAGTCTGGGTCAGTGCTAGGGTTACTTAATGAACAGGACCAAACCCGTGCGGACTCCAAAGGAGCTGGGCGTGACTAGGGGAGGTGGGCTTACCAAGGTGGCCCAATCCAGCAATGCCACCTCGGCAGTGGGACCGCCACACAAGGTAAAATGTTATTAGTTCCCAGAAAATGACCTTTTCTTAGAAAATATGTTATAAATAGACCCCTTATCCTAAAAATCCACAGAAAATAACAGTAGACTCAAAAGAGTACCCTCTTCATTGTGAAACCCCTATACTAGACTTTTAAGACACAAATATTGATGATATTTAATTTAGATGAGAATGCTTCATTTAAATGGTATAATTAGAAAATGATTGAGATTAAATCTGATAAAAATAATTTTGATTCCTGATATCATATAGAAACTAAATGTGGACTCCTATGTTGATATTATTGAGAAATTTGAGGCCTTTTCTCATTATTGCCTTATTACATGTTTAATCCTCATATTAATTCTAGAAAATAGACCAGTCATCAGAAAAATACAAAAATTGGATCAGACCTCTAAAATGACCTCCTGATCAGTAAAAAAATATCAGACATAAGCTCTAGGATGTTTGAACCTAGATTTGGCCAAACCCTAATTTTGGAGCTAAAATTACCAAGAATATGAGGAAAATATATTAATGATGATTAATTTCTATTAATCAGGTGATGACTAGATTGTTTAGATGATCAAGGATGGCTATGATTCTCAGAACTCAGGTACGTGGATATAATTATATGACTAGATTTGCTAGATGCTAAATATATGTACTTGCTTGCTTTTATTTGAAATAGATTGTTGGATGTAGATCTATATGTATTATCATTTCGGCCTTGAACAATAAGAACACTAAAAAGAAAATGGAATGTAGTTACTGATGGTTCATTAATCTTCCTATTAGAGAGGGAAAGTATTAATGTTGACTAGCACCTCCCTAATGGTACAAGGTATGCGTGGAGATCCCTAATTGTACAAGGTATGTGGGGATAGGGCTCAATAATATATGTTTGTGCTAAGTCCACCATAGTAATACATGTCCATTGAAATATGGTTAATAACTTGGGTTTACCTGATTTTCTATCTTAAATAATGCTTTCATTTTTCTTTCTTCTTTTTCAAGTATTTTAAATATGCCAGCATAGTATAGTATCTTTCAACAACGTACCAACTTTATGTTGATTCGTTGTTTCACGTATGTTTTAGGTTCAGAGATAGCATGGGAGAAAAAGAACAGGGTGTGAGCAAGTTGTTCAGGTTACCTATTGTCTAGGATCCTGATTAGCATACATGTTCTTAGACTGTAGAATTTTCATTCAATATGTAATTGTAAATCATTGTGTAATAATTCATTTTGTGTAAATATACATGTTATTGTTGAGAAATGTTATGGTTGTATGTTCATGTATGCACAAATTGCTTCCGCGTCGCTCTCTGATATGATTGGATGATGTTTTCGGATTCTGACATCTCATTCCCAATAGGGTTTGGAGAAATCCAAATACAGGGATGTCACAGTTGGTATCAGAGCATGAACAATAGCTACACCTAACAATTGCTCACCATAAAACATAATAACCAAATTTCACCTTTCACTTTAAATACTAGAAACTTAGTGAGTTGTTGAATAAGGATTAGGTTTGACTTAGCCTCTAGGTTAGAACCTAGATGTTCGAGAAATAGGTTTAGACAAGTGTGTGAGACCTTTTCCATATAGAGCTCATATGTATGGGGTAGCTACGCTAGTCTACATCTCGTTCTCACCATTTCACTAGGTGACATAGCACTAGACTATCTACTGTGTGTGGGACACTCGATTTTGTTGATTTGGTTTTGTTTTCCAATCGGCTCGAGCCTCAACAGTTTTCTCTGACATCCGTCTTCTCAGATAAAAACTATATAATATTTTATTATTATTATTATATATATATAAATATATATATATATATATATGAAAATGTGTCCCTCACATTGGAGAGTAGTTAGTGTTCATGCAACCTAAGTGAAAGGGGGTGACATCAGCCTAGAAGAGAGAGTAGTCTAGATTAGATGTCTAGAGCCTTATCAAGATATGTGATACATGGAGTGGATGATAGAATGATAGTTTAAATAAGCATGTGCAATCTTATCTAAGTTTGATCTTTGATAGTATAAGTTTCCTTATAAAGGTTTAAATTGTATACTAGTTGAATCCAATTTTGGAGAATTTAAGAAAAATCTTGATGATGAAAGTACTTTCCCTTTTCCTACTTAAGATATGCTAAGTTAAGATAGAGATGAGTATGCATTAGCCTCAAGATCTTATACAAGGAGGATATCTAGTGGTAGGATGAGATATGTGGTGAACTCTTAATAGAGTAAGACCCACAGGGAGAAGGTCATAGGACCTAGCCTCCAATATATGAGATATGTGTTAAAAAAATGTCCTACACTAGATTACTCTTGAGTGTTGACTTGAGTCCTTATGCATGATTCAAATTTATATGTCAGAATTGGGTAAAAGAAAAGGTTGGGTAGATGACCCATATAATAAAGTCAATCCTTTGGCTAAGTTAGGTCCTAGATGGAGTGACATATTTTGTGAATCTCATCATTAGTTGCAAGTGAGGTAATATATGAACTCTAGTTATGAGAGTATGATGCTTTGTGCAAAAGATACTCAAAATACATGTTCTCCCTTCTTCTTATCTTTCTTAATATATGATGATAGAAACCTCACTTGAGTTATATAGATGATTTATATATGAGGAGTCACTCGTATAAGCTTGATCTATTCTATATTTCCCCCCTGTACCATACATGTAGTATCCAAGATTGAAATCATGATAAGATCGTCCTAGTATATTTTCATTCCCCTTCTATCTTATATGAAAGATAAATGTTACCAAAAGCATGATCTTAACACAAAGTTCCCTTTGGATCATACATTGCACGACAATATAGTGCTTAAACTTAATCCTTCTAAATCCAAGCTTATAGTTTGAGAATTAACTACACCATGAGGTGAAACCCTAATAATCAAGCATGAGAACTAAGACCCTCTCACATGATGAAATTATGATGAAATTATGATATGATGTTGATCATAAAGCTACATTGGTGATGTTAAGTGCCAACATTCTAGTAAATGATGCTTGATATCGTCTTACATGTGTTAGTGCAGTGAAAGATTGAACCTTGAATAATACCATCTGATATACATATGTATGAATAAAATCCTTATCCTTAAGTGACTATGAGGATGTAAATAAAAAATGTAAGCATGTCATGTGATAACTAAGTGACTAAGGGTTGCTACAATTCTTTATAAAAAAATGATGCTTCAACCTATATAAGGTGGGTTGGGTACACCTTACATGATTAAATATCCTAACATGACTGAATAATGATACTCTTAGCTCTTAGAAGTGGTGGCCTAGAGCCATCCACACTCCTTGATATCAACTTAAGAATGAGACTAGTTGAATTTCGAGGACGAAATTCCATATAAGATGGGGTGAATGTGATAACCTCAATTTTAGTATTCAATATCCAATATAATATTTGAAGCCATACTGGTGTAAAATGATTTTAGTGTCAATTGAGGTGTGATGTGATCGACTAAATTAAGTTGAACTTATGTCGACACTTTTAGATGTCATTTAATGCATACTTGACTTCGAAATCTTTGTATGGGTACCAATTGGGATTATCTTAACTGAAGGGTGAACAAACATTTATTTTGGTCTTATTATGATTATTATCTAATGTTAGACAAAGAGTATCAATGTTCAAATTTCAATTTATTTGAAATCATGGCTAGGGAGTTACTCAAATCCCAAAGTAAGGTTTATCATATACTTCAGGCTTCAATTTTCATGTTTGGCCATTATAAACCAGCCTGGCTGGGGTGCATGTTTAGCCAAGGTTTGAGAAACCAAAGACCTGGCTTTCCTTTGAGAACATAGGAGCAGGTGAATTTTTTCTGGATCTAGTGGAATTAGTCAGTGCGAGGAGTTTGGGTTTGTTAACTTAATTGGTTGAATCCAACACAATTCTAGGATCTCAGTAACTCTCGTGGGCAACGTTTGGAGCCAGACCTCTCTCTACTCTCCATTATAGCTCACAAGCGGTGGCAATAGTTGAGGCTCCTTGACATTGCATGAAGCAGGTAGCAGTTTACTCAGTTATGCACCTTGACAAGGATTGTGCCTACCATTGCTATCTCCATGCCATCGAGATCCTCCCCCATGCTTTACAGTTACCCAGCCAGTGCTCCAGTCCCAGATTTTAGAGAAGTTACAGCTTGTTACTATGGGTTCATTGGTCGGGTAGGAAGGTTGGTTCCTACAATAGCCAGACTCCAAGCTCCAGCTCGGGTGCCTGATCTGCAGTCAGAGGTGCCTCCTTAGACCTTGACGCAGCTGATTCTAATACCCAATACCAACCTCGTAGCCTGAACCCACGATGATCTTGTTGTCTGTACAGACACTGGCGGAGGTCTCGCCCCCTCTCCAAGCACTTCCGTCGATGTGCTCCCACACCTAGGGTTGCAATGGTGCCATCATCTTCTGGAGAGGAGGTTGTGTTGAGAGGAGCTAGCTCACTGCAGACCTCCCACGCAATAGCGGAGGCGGTGGCTCCACCGCAGCAACAGGTCGGGATCAGGAACAACACAGGATTCAGACCTTCAGTCAGTGAGGGATTCATGGCAGGAATTATCGCAATCGCTGTGACCTAGAGCAGAGTCTTCTTCCCCATTACTTCTTCTTATACGGCAGCTCTGTGATCTGGAGCGACTCCTATGCACGATGGTGATCACCTGCGAGAAGAGAAGGGTTGATCTGCGCGGAGCTATGGTGTCCGCAGTCACCAAAGCAACTGTGGAGCTTCGAGGGACCTATATACACCATGGGAGCCACCACTCGTGTGCTACCTTCTCATCGGCGGCGGCGGAACCAAGAAACAGAGAGGGGCGACCCCAGAAAAGCGAGAGAAGAAATCAAGAGTCAGACTCGCGAAGGGGGGGTGGACTCTCGCTGAGCCGGCTCTAATCTTTGCTAGACCGGGTCAGTGCTAGGGTTACTTAATGAACCGGACCAAACCTGTGATGACTCTAAAGGAGTTGGACGTGACTAGGGGAGGTGGTCCAACCAAGGTGGCCCAATCCAGCAATGCCACCTCAGCAGTGGGACCACCACACAAGGTAAAATGTTATTAGTTTCCAGAAAATGACCTTTTCTTAGAAAATACATTATAAATAGACCCCTATCCTAAAAATTCACAAAAAATATCAGCAGACTCAAAAGAGTACCCTCTTCATTGTGAAACCCCTATACTAGACTTTTGAGACACAAATATTGATGATATTTAATTTAGATGAGAATGCTTCATTTAAATGGTATAATTAGAAAATGATTGAGATTAAATCTGATAAAAATAAGTTTGAACCCTGATATCATCTAGAAACTAAATGTGGACTCCTATGTTGATATTATTGAGAAATTTAAGGCCTTTTATAATTATTGCCTTATTACATATTTAATCCTCATATTAATTCTAGAAAATAGACCAGTTATCAGAAAAAAAAAAATTGGATCAGACCTCTAAAATGACCTCCTGATCAGTAAAAAAATATCAGACACAAGCTCTAGGATGTTTGAACCTAGATTTGGCCAAACCCTAATTTTGGAGCTAAAATTACCAAGAATATGAGGAAAATATATTAATGATGATTAATTTCTATTAATCAGGTGCTGACCAGATTGTTTAGATGATCAAGGATGGCTATGATTCTCTGAACTCAGGTACGTGGATATAATTATATGACTAGATTTGTTGGATGCTAAATATATGTACTTGCTTGCTTGTATTTGAAATACATTATTGGATGTAGATCTATATGTATTGTCATTTCCGCCTTGAACAATAAGAACACTAAAAAGAAAATGGAATGTAGTTACTGATGGTTCATTAATCTTCCTATTAGAGAGGGAAAGTATTAATGTTGACTAGCACCTCCCTAATGGTACAAGGTACGCGGGGAGATCCCAAATCGTACAAGGTACGCTAGGATAGTGCTTAATAATATATGTTTGTGCTAAGTCCACCATAGTAATACATGTCCATTAAAATATGGTTAATAACTTGGGTTTACCTGATTTTCTGCCTTAAATAATGATTTCGTTTTTCTTTCTTCTTTTTCAAGTATTTTAAATATGCCAGCATAGTATAGTATCTTTCAACCACGTACCAACTTTATGTTGATTCGTTGTTTCACGTATGTTTTAGGTTCAGAGATAGCATGGGAGAAAAAGAACAGGGTGTGAGCAAGTTGTTCAGGTTACCTATTGTCTAGGATCCTGATTAGCATACATTTTCTTAGACTGTAGAATTTTCATTCAATATGTAATTGTAAATCATTGTGTAATAATTCATGTTGTGTAAATATACATGTTATTGTTGAGAAATGTTATGGTTGTATGTTCATGTATGCGCAAATTGCTTCCGCATCGCTCTCTGATATGATTGTATGATGTTTTCGGATTCTGACATCTCAGTCCCAATAGGGTTTGGAGAAATCAAAATTTGGGGATGTCACACTTATTTTGGACTAAAGTGCAAAGTACCCAAGTTGAGGGATTTATTTGGAAATTGTGCATGATAATATGTTCCTCATGTGTTTAGGCATCACGAGAGTGAAGATGATGCAGAGGTATGGCTTGTGACAGCCTGAATACCAAGAAAGAGCTGATAAAGTAATGTTTGTGCATTAAAACCTAGTTTTGGTGTAATGTGCAAATTACCCAAAACCTAGGGTTTAATATGCAAATTACCACTTCAAAAAGGTCCCTAATGTTTCTTGGCATCATGTGGAGTAAATAAAATGAGAGGGGCATCTCAATTGTATCTATTTGAAGGAGAGAGAATCTTGATATTAAAATAATCAAGATTTAAGCATAATGGAAACATTAGTTCAAATTAATACAAAAATAAATAAAATAATTGAAGGGCCTTCAACCAAAATTAAAATGATTAGATTCATATGTGTGTGAACGTCCTTGATCTTTGCAAGGACCACTAAATATCCCAAGGAGGTGAAAACTCCACTCACCTTATTATAAGAAAAAGAATTTCCACTCAAATATGGATATTACTATTATAAGGGTTAAGGTGCTTAATTTCTTTTCCCTTAATTCATGGATAATGGAAGGGAGCTCGGTGGGGATAGAATTGCCTTTGCATGCTAGAAACCAAGGGGTAAGTGGTGGCAACAATTTTGGAATTAAAAAGATTTTTTATAAAAACATTTTCTATCTCATTGATTTTCTTATAAAAAAAAACCTTTACCACTCAAACCAAGGACGTTTTTGGATCCTTTTCTTCTACTTGCTTGCAAAAACGACCAAGGGAGCTAGTAACAGCAGGAAGACGACCCCCAACCTATGGTAAGTTCTTGACCTTCGTTTTTCTTGATTTCATGCTGGAAATCATAAAACAATGCATAATTCCTTCATTTTTTCACTCCATCTTCAACCCTAGCCGATCGTTTCACTCCAAAAGCTTGAGAACGGACCTTGGGAGGTTGCTAGAACTTCATCCACCATTGGAGACATGTATCTTGAAGGTTTGAAGCTTAATTGAAGGCGGGCTATATAACTTGGACCGCATTTCATTATTATTGATTTCAATTTCTCCATCAATTATGTTCAAATTGCTTTTCTTGCAAATCTTTGATTAATTGATGCAATTGCCATGGAAATGGAAGTAGTTTTCGTGAGTTTAAATGTTGAATATGATAACCTGATCACAAGCACACACCTCAATTAAGAACAAGCGCAAATGGTCTTGGACCTTTGGACCAAACGGTTTCACCAAACCGTTTGAGACCAAATGGTTTGCAAACCGTTTGGTGACTTGTACTCCAAATCGTTTGGTTATGTTGACCGTTTGGTTAAGTTGACCATTTGAGGTCTGAACCTAATTACATGTTGGATTATGATCCAATGGATCCAATTGATTGATTCAATGTGTGTACTTTCCTTCAATTGGAAACCCTAATCAAGTTGTTTGAAGAATCCTTGATTGGTCCTAACGATTTCAAGGCAAATTGGGTCAAACGGTCTTGAGACCGTTTGAGCCCAAACGGTCTTGAAACCATTTGGGACCAAATGGTTTCAAAACCATTTGGAGGGATAATGGTTGATCCTTGATAATTGGATAAAGATCTAATGGTGTTGATTGATGAATCCATCAGTTGTATAATCAATAGTCAATTCAATGATGCAATTACATTTGATTGGATTGATGAATGTGCCTAAGAGCCCTTGCGGTTTTGGGACTGATTTGGTCCAAACGGTCTTGAGACCATTTGAGACCAAATGGTCTTGAAACCATTTGGGGTCAAACGGTTTCAAAACCATTTGGAGGCAAACAGTTTCAAAAACCGTTTGGTGATGAAACTTCAAAACCGAATGAAGTTCATGGTGATTCAATCATTTGGAAATTGATGGTGATGATTGTTCCAATGACCCGATGATTGTTAGTAATAGTAATCAATGAAGGTACAAAGGTTGAAACCCTAATAGTACCTAAGTGATTAGTGCCAATTAACCAATAAACCATAATTGCTTATAAGAATAATGACTTGATACACTATGTCAATCATAGTTGTATGTACTTGATTGAAGGGTTGATATAACGTAATCAAGTTGAGAGGATAATAGAATGGAATTCATACATGAGTATGATTCATGTGGTGATTAAGGGTATGATCCTTAAGTAAAAATACCATGAAACCCTAATCATGAGTATAAACCCTAATTGACAATGTTGTTGAACCTTAACCCTAATTCAGGGCAATTCTAATTGAAACCCCAATCCAGGGTAAGGATGTAACCCTAATCTAGGGTGATGATATGTGTAAACCTAATTTAGGGTAATATGATATAAAACCCTAATTGGGATGAATAATAAACCCTAATTATAGGTACTTGAATGTAAAACCCTGATTGGGATGAATAGTAAACCCTAATTGTGGTTTATTGAATGTAAACCCTATTCTGGGGTGAAATTTATGTGAAACCCTAACTAAGAATGGTTTCATGAGAAACCCTGATGTTTGATGTGATGTGAAGCTCAAATCTAGGGTAATACTATATAATGCTTTATGAATCCCGAATCTGATAAATATGGTGATAAACCATAACCTTGATGTGGTTAATATGATGAATGTCCTCAAAAAACATGAAATGGGAAACCCTAACCCTGGTAAGGGAGTAGTGGTGTTATCCTTGAATAGTGAATCCATATTTGTTCTACATGGTTCTAATATGCAAATGATATCACTGTTATCATCTGTGCTAACCATGCAGGTATGTTGAAATGATGATCATCGCCAAGTATGAGCTATGATGTTTAATTCACTATTGTGTTTGGGCCTTGTGTGCCTTAATATACCTTGCTGCCTGGTAAGAGGTAAAAAGAGAGTTAATGGGCCTCAAGTACCATGATTGATGCTTGTGATAGCAAGTATCATGTTACCTTGGTCAGATAACCTGAAGGTGATAGTTACCTGGAAAAGTGGTAACTCAATGATGAGTCAAGGGTTTAAATACCCAGAGCCATATGATGATGGTGATGATATTGTGAAGGGATGAGAATTCCCAGTATTGAAATGAGGGGTTGAGTTTCCAATGTCTTTTAAAGCCTATTAAATAGTTGATGAAATGAGTACATGTTTCTTTATAGCATTGTCATAATAAGTTATGTTTGAGAACTTGCCTGATGCTAAAAGAATATGAAAATGTACTTAATTAATCAAGTGAAATCTGTTCATGTAGTGCTCTGACCATATATCCATCATCGTCAGCAGTTGGTGATGGTGAAACAGGTTTTCCTAGGAAATTCCTAGAGTTCGCATATTATGAATATGTGGGGGTAAATGGGCGAAAATATCTTATGTCCTTGTGAAGAGATTGAGGGAAGGTAAACATCAAACCTCTCAATCCTTCATGTGTCGGGATGGATGTATGACAAATCTCCCGATGGTTGGGATGGATGTATCATTAATCTCCCAATGTTATTTATGTCATGTTGATGGAGATAAACATTAAATCTCTTGATTTCTGATGAGAGTGTAGTTGACGCTGTAACTCTATAACGAAGTTCCAGTATACCCTGGAAAACTATTTTGAGCAGTTGACGTAGTCCTTCTTGTGGTCCCATACTGACCGGGATGTGGGAGGTCATGGGAATCTGGCTCTTCCATTGACCTATTTATGGTACCGATTTCGATTCTAGAAATGGTCGGTTGGAGTATGAGTGGTATACCTCATCTCCTTGTAGCTTAAATATGTTTGTAAAATATAATCAGCCGTGTAGCATATTTTCATAAAATTGAAATACGAGAACCACTGGTTGATGTTATACTTCTTATCATTTCCTTGATACATAAATGTTACTTATGTTCTAAAATTCATATTGAATAAGAGACATGCTGCTTTATTTATTTATAACTAAAATACTTGCATAAGAATGTTGCTCTATCCTGCGTAGATGTTGATTCATCTACTATTGATTTACATTATCCCACTGCTTAGTTTATTTATATTAAACTACAATAATAATGTTACGGAGGAGAGTTATATCTCTCATTGGGGCAATTTTATAATTGTCTCACCCATGTGGAATCCAATGTTTTAGGTAGACGCAGACAAGCAGGTAGAAACCCTTATGCAGGAGAAGAGCAGCAACAGTCTCAAGGACAGCAGTGATCCATCAGGTGGAGACATTGGCTGTCTGGTTTTGTATAGTCAGTACTATAGTTGTCTTTGTACTCTTGGGTCCTAGGAGTTATTGTTTTAATACTTCGATCTGAGATTTTTGGCATCAAGCCTCGAGGTTTTTATACTACCTGTGTACAGTTGAGACAGAGTAGTGAGTGCATGTATGCCTCGAGAAGCAATGATACATGTTATGTATATATGTGAACCAGAATGTAATGTTTTACTTTGGTTCTGAATGAAAGAGTCCTCCTATGAATGGATCTCTTGATAAATGGTTTTAATTTTTAGTTATTTTCAATAACCCACTGCTAATAATACGCTTCTGCACTAGTTAATCTTGTCTTATTGAATTGGATGCAACACTAACGATATGTCTCACAAGGCCATTAAACATCTTGTTACCTATCACTAGGCAATATCTAATCCACATGGCTCACAAGGCCATTACACATCTTGTCACCTCTTACTAGGCAACATCTAACAACATGGCTCACAAGGCCATTACTCATCTTGAGTATTCAATCATGTTTATTACTCTTATCATTGATTAATAAATGATTATCAATACAAGGTATGAGTTCATTTCTCATCATTATCATGGTATGATTACATCATACTCATTAGTTTGGCTTAACCCCATTCTCAAGGTATATTATCCTATACTTATCAAAGTATATCAAACTCATTACATTTCATTGTAATAATTTACATAACATACTTCATGTGTTTCTTATCCAAGTATATTGAATTTGAGATGCATCAAGGTATATCAACCCTGGAATGCTAAAAGTGATATCTGTCATATCTTGATGTATCACTTTCCTCATCACTTCCATTTACTTGAGTTATCAACTTATCTTGTATTAAGGTATTTCCCATCTTAATACTTCCATCCATTAACCTATCACTTTTACCATGAAGTGCATAGGTCACACATGAGAATGGTCCAGCTATCTTCAATGATATGGACTCATTTTAGGTTACTGCATTGCTCACTTTAAAGTTGTCTATAATCAACCATTTGGGAAATTTCACCTTTATAAGGCATTACTTACTATTTTAGCATTAGGGCTCTTTCGTACCATTACCTAGTAATTAGGGTGTTGCTTTATCATCATATTGCCTAAGATTAGGGCTTCATGTATTATAAATCAAAAGTAGAGTTTCACATACCTTCACCCTGTATTAGGGCTCCTCATCATATCATTGCATAGGGTTTCACATGGCATCACCCTCAGTAAGGGTTTCACATGGCATCACCCTCAACTAGGGTTTCTCACGGAATCACCCTCAACTAGGGTTTCTCATGGAATCACCCTCAACTAGGGTTTCTCATGGAATCACCCTCAACTAGGGTTACATCCCTACCCTAGATTAGGGTTACACCTAGCATTGCCCTAGATTAGGGTTAATTTTAATCAACCTTCTTAGTTATGGTTTCATGATCACATCATCAAAGATCATACACTAAAATCTTAGTTCAATCATATTGAAGGTGTTTGAGGCCTATCTATTACATGATTATATTGCATGTATGGATTCCTCTCTCTGTCATCCTCTCTCAGATGTTGACTATGTCAAACTTGGACAAATTAGGTTAACCAACCCTTTAATTAAATACATTCAATTAGGGTTGACATAGTGTATTGAAATATTTCTTATCTAACCTTCAAGGATTAACTCATCTAGGGTTACCAATCACTTGGTACCTTAAAGGTAAACCCTAGTGATTATCTTTGACATAAATCAGTGACAACCATAAGGTCATTTTATCTTTCATCACCTTGGGTTTCCAATTGACTTAACCACATTGAAACATCTAAACGTTCTTGACCATTGATGCTCCAAACGGTTTGAAACCAAATGGACTTGGGTCTCCAAATGGTTTTGAGACTGTTTGGTCCAAACGCTCTCAAAACCGAATGGACCAAAAAGGTCTTCCATCACTTTATCAATTTAGGGTTTCAATCAATAAACCCCCTATCAATTGGACTAATGATTTATTCTTCAATTGAACCATTGAATCAACCATCAATTGGACCTTCAATTAGGGTTTTTAACCCAATTGAACTAGGGTTTATAATCAATACACCACCAATTAGGGTATTGAAATTGAGAAAACATCAATGGTTGTCATTGTGAAACTAATTCAATTAAAATCAATGAATTATCATCAAATTATGATATGACCAGACCTCAAACGGTCTTGAGGTCATTTGGATAACCTCCAAATGGTCTTGAGACCATTTTCCCCATCCATCATTGAAATTTTGTGAGATTCAATTAGGGTTTAGATCATTAGATTGATCACTAGTTGAACAATTGATTGCATTTCAATTTACCCTCTCTGGTCCTTTAATTACCCAACCATGCTCAACCCTAATCCTCCAAACGGTCTTGGTTGACCTCCAAACGGTCTTGAGACCGTTTGGGTTCATCATCCCAAAGTATTAAATCAATCACTTGCAAATTCAGCACTTAACCCGATTAGGGTTTCTACTTGGATGATTGTCTGTATATTGATTCAATAAATTGGAGCCATTAGAACTCCATCCAACATGTACTAGGGTCCTGACCTCAAATGGTCAATCCATCCAAACGGTCAACTCACCTAAATGGTTTGGGATCTAAACCTTCAAACGGTTTGGTGAAACCATTTGGACCATTTTGTTGAAACCGTTTGCATTAGATATTTAAGGAGGTGTGTGATTATGATGATGTCATCATCATCAAGATCTAAACCCACGAAACTTGCTATGATTTTCATGGTGATTTCATTAATCAACCAAATAATTTGTCGAGAATAAGAAAGGATCAACAATTTGATAAGGAATTGAATGCAATAATAGTATTAAGTGTTCAAGTTATAAAACCCACATCCAATTGAGATTCAAAGCTCCAATATCACGTCAACAATGGTGGATGAAACTCCTTTCACCATCCCAAGGCTCGTCCTCAAGCTTTGAGTGAAAAGGAATGGTTAGAATTGAAGATGCGGTCGGGATATGAAGAAACCATGCATTGATTGTTTATTTCCACCATGGAATCAAGGTAAACGAAGGTCAAGAAGCTTACCAACAGGTTGGGGGTCGTCCTCCTATTGCTCAAAGCTCCCTTGATCGTTTTTGCAAGTAAGAAGTGAATGTGGGTTCGAAATTCCCCTTTCAAGCTATGGATAAATGAGCTTATATTCATTTTTATTAAATTCATTTCAAGAGAGAGAAAGTAGGGGATAACTCCTCCATATCCTTGCCATTTGCCCCCTTATATTCCTTAGATACGAGGCTATCTTACTTGCCTCTTATTCCTCTTAATTATCCATGATTTAAAGAAAAGCAAATTAAGCACCTTAAATTATTTTATAATAATATCCATAAGTGAGTGGATATTTCTTTTTCTTATAATAAGGTGAGTGAGTTATCCACTTCCTTTAGATATTTCCGTGCCTTTGCAAGGTACATGGTCGTCCATTATCTTGGAAACTCATCCCTCACCTTTTGGTTGAAGGGGTCTTTAATTAATATATTTATTTTTGCATTAAATTGAAGTAAAGTTCCAATTATGCTTAAATCTTGATTATTTTAATATCAAGATTCTCTCTCCTCCAAAGAGATACAAATGAGATGCCCCTCTCATTTTCTTTTCTCTACATGATGCCAAGAAACATTAGGGACTATTTTGAAATGGTAATTTGTATATTGAACCCTATGTTTTGGGTAAATTGCACATTACACCAAAACTAGGTTTTAATGCACAAACATTGCTTTATCAACTCTTTCTTGGTACTCAGGCTACCACAGTCCATGCCACTTCATCATTTTCATCCTTATGATGCTTTAACACTTAAGGAACATATTATCATGCAACATTTGCAATTTAACCCCTCAACTTGGGTAATTTGCACTTTAGTCCAAAATAGGTAAAACATTATTTCAACATTGTTCAAAAAGGACTAAAATTGAAACATAAGTTCCTCTTAAACCTCAATTACTTTTCAATAAATAAGAGCAAGCATATAATTAACTTTATTAAGAAAAACACCTAGGGTTAAGGCATAACCCGGGTCAAGGATGTTACAAATCATAAACCCCTAACAAGGATTTCGTCCCCAAAATCCCTGATAAAAGGAGACATATATTATTCATTTGTTATATCATGAAGTCTCCACATAACATCTCATTGTTATGGAGACACCATAAAACTTTGATCGATACAAAGTTATTCCACATAAAATTCTGATGGAATCAAACACATAGGGTACATGCTTCACTGTCCATTCATTATTGACTGTGTAGCTAATTCTGGGTCAAGTAACACTTTTCTTATTTAGATAGAGGTTATTTGTTAATTTAATTTGATAAACTTTTATTGTAATAATTTTACAATTATTCCTTCAAATAGATCATTCTCATCAATGTCACGTTTATGCAAAGCATAAACCCCTAACATATGATGTCCATACTACATTAGGTAACTAGACTGATTCCGCAGTTAACCATTCCTTGTAACTATCATAAGATAGCTTGATATTTCTCAGATACCAGAATCCCTTAAGTTGGTATTTAACACATGTTTTGATAACACATCACATTCTCATCTTCCTTTTTGTTTATAATTTGATTTATAATTAAATCAAATTCCTTCATATTAGAATGTGGTAGAAATATCCATGCCACATCTCCTTCCTGATTAGGTGTCTTTGGATTGTTTCAGAATGATTACTTGATCAGAGTAATCAGAAAGATAACAATCAAGGTATGTCATACTTACCTTGCCTTCAATAAATGAATACTTGGCCAGGGTATTCAAGAACTGAAATTAGGTAGTTTGTATTTATTTTATTTTATGTTCTCATCTCTTTAAATTTGATATACTTAATATCTTAGATATCCTCTGAGTTCCTTTTTCATCTCTTCCCTTTCTTAATGAAGAAAGAGAAATTTCAAAACATATAAAAGAATTTTAAACTGAACACAAGTTTTTCATACAACTTATCACTTCTTCATATCCTTAAAGGATTATACAGATGAACTAAATAACAACTACCCTTCTTATAGTAGAGAGTGCAAGATAATTCAAAATAGAAAGTTCTATCTTGATATGTCTACTTATTACAGGTTATCTAGTGTCTTGTCTGTTGAGTCACCTCATCACTTTCTATTTGGACATTTCCACCTCAGATGTCCGCTCTGTCCACATCTATAGCACGCTCGAAGCTTTTTAGGTGACTGCTGCTCACGTGCACCATATTGTACTTGAGTCGGTACTACTGAAATCTTTGATTGTTTAGTACCACTAATTCCTTGTTCCTGTAACTATTTAGACTTCCTTTTAAATTATGTCTCATGTTTCTTTGTCATAGACCCTTCTATCCTTCGAATTGACTCCACAAATGTGGCAAACCTCTCTCTACTTTATAGGGCAGAAGCCGGAGTAGACATCTCAACATTCAATCCTTTCTCAAAATGTCGAATATTTTCCTCCTCAGTAGCAGCCATCTGAGGACAAAATCATAAAAGTTCCATGAACTTAACCTCATATTCACTTATTGACATGGGTCCCTGTCGTATCTTCTCAAATTGTGAGATCTTTTCATTTAAATAAGTCTTTGGAAAATACTTATCGATGAATTCTCGACGAAATTCCTCCCATCCAACCTCTTCATCATTCTTTTTTATTTTTTCTATAGCCCACCAATGTCCAGCACTACCCTTCAAATGGTACACATCATGATTAACTTTTTCAGCATCTGGGATACTAAGGATCTTAAAAGCCTTTTCTAACTCAGTGAGCCAGAGATCAGCATCTGCTGGGTCACATGTCCCAGTATATTCTATGTCTCCTACATAATGTAGTCATTCAAAGGTCTTACCATACCTATATCCCTCATTGGGAGCTGGTGCCCTAGGTGTCGGTGCTGGCATCCGATCTGTCATATGCATCACTGTAGTCATGAATTGCCCAAAAAGTGTAGAAACAACTGGGTTTCTCATCATGACTTCATCAACATGGGGATTCTCAGGTACTGTTTCTTCTCTTTCCTGATACCTGGCACCTTTTACTGGTGCAGCAACATTGCTCTCAGCAACGTGTTCCTCATTTCCTCCAGACATCTTTGAGTTATATATCTTCTTCTGCATAAGCAGAAGGCACTATAAGATACATTGGGTACACTTAGAACATACTTGATACCTTAGTCCTATGTCTCTATAGACTCAACGAACCTAGAGCTCTAATACTACTAAATTGTTGCATCCAACTCACAAAAACAAGATTAACTAATGCGGAAGTGTATCATTCATATTGGATTAACAAAAATCACTAAAAATTAAAACCTTTTTCAAAGAGATCCAATCATAGGAAAACTCTTTCAACGAGAACCAATGTATTACAATTACAACCGGGTTCATAAGTACATATCTTGTACCATTTCTTCTCGAGGTTTACAACATAAACTGCCTTGTTAAAAGCTAAACACCGATAGTATAAGAACCTCGAGGCATCAAGCTAGAATCTCAAAATGATTTATTAAAGGCACTAACTATTAACTCCGAGGACCTGAGAGTATAGAGATGACACATAGGACTTCTATCTACAAGACACGACAGACAATACACTCAACCTGAGTTGTCACTGTTGTCCCTACTGCTGCTGAAGTTCCTCGTCTACAAGATATTCACAGTCTCCTCCATGTTTGTACACCTAAAAAAAATGTTGGATCCCGCGGGGGTGAGACAATTGTAATTGCCCCAGCGGGAGATATAACTCTCCACCAAAAACATTATTATTGCAGATTAATTATATAAAACTGGGCAGAGGATAAGCAGTTTAAAGCATTCTCAACTTTTAAAGTATTACAACTATTTATGATAGAACAATAGATCATCTATTCTCTTAATAAGGAATAGGAAGAACATGTATATCATTTATCCATCATATTATATTATCATGTCAAGCTTTTCTTATGACACTCATCATCTTGATATGTCACCCATGAGACATTCTTGTTCCAATCAGTTGGCCTCAGCCAATCTGCTTAAATAGATATAGAATTATATCTACCATGTACTCATATATCATTAATACAGGCATTGGGTTATCATCAACCATGTGTCATCATTACAGGCATTGGGCTATTACCAATCTTGTGTCATTATTACAGGCATTAAGCCTCTACCATGTATTGGACTCTTCCAAACCTGATTACACCGTCAGGCATTGGACACTACCAATCCTGATTTCATAGCCAGGAATTGGACTTTAACCAATCCTAATTTCACAACCAGGCATTGGACTTTAACCAATCCTGATTACAGGCATTACACGTCTTCCATGTATTGGACATCTCCAAACCTGATTACACCGCCAGGCATTGGACTTTAACCAATCCTGATTACAGGCATTACACCTCTTCCAGGTATTGGACATCTCCAAACCTGATTACACTGCCAGGCATTGGACTTTAACCAATCCTGATTACAGGCATTACACCTCTGCTAGGTATTGGACATCTCCAAACCTGATTACACAGCCAGGCATTGGACTTTAACCAATCTTTTTTTAGGTATTACACCTCTGCCAGGTATTGGACATCTCCAAACCTGATTACACCGCCAGGCATTGGACTTTAACCAATCCTGATTATATCCATTACACCTCTGCCAGGTATTGGACATGTCCAAACCTGATTACACTGCCAGGCATTGGACTTTAACCAATCCTGATTACATCCATTACACCTCTTCCAGGTATTGGACATCTCCAAACCTGATTACACCACCAGTCATTGGACTTTAACCAATCCTGATTACACGTATTACACCTCTGGCAGGTATTGAACATCTCCAAACCTGATTACACCGCCAGGCATTCGACTTTAACCAATCCTAATTACAGGCATTACACCTCTGCCAGGTATTGGACTTTAACCAAACCTGATTACATGGATCATGGAATATAAATTCCTTTGACCTATCATTAATTATCACATCCTTCCCTAGGCTCTGAACCCTGAGGTTAGCCTTCATAGCTTTTCACATTCTTTACTGAATGCAATTGTTCCTTTTATTAAGTTTATTAAAACATTATCATTTCTTACAATAAACTTTAATAATTATCTTGGTGTCTCTCACTAGACCACAATTGTTCTCATGGCTCATAAGGCCCATAAAGCATCTTGTCACCTCTCACTAGGCAACATCTAACAATATGGCTCACAAGGCCATTAAACATCTTGTTACCTATCACTAGGCAACATCTAATCCACATGGCTCACAAGGCCATTACACATCTTGTCACCTATTACTAGGCAACATCGAACCACATAGCTCACAAGGCCATTACTAATCTTGAGTATTCAATCATGTTTATTACTATTATCATTGATTATTAAATGATTATCAATACAAGGTATGAGTTCATTTCTCATCCTTATCATGGTATGATTGTATCACACTCATTAGTTTGGCTTAACCCCATTCTCAAGGTATATTAGCCTATACTTATCAAAGTATATCAAACTCATTACATTTCATTGTAATAATTTACATAACATACTTCATGTGTTTCTTGTCCAAGTATATTGAATTTGAGATGCATCAAGGTATATCAACCCTGGAATGCTAAAAGTGATATATGTCATATCTTGATGTATCACTTTCCTCATCACTTCCATTTACTTGATTATCAACTTATCTTGTATTAAGGTATTTCCCATCTTAATACTTCCATCCATTAATCTATCACTTTTACCAAGAATTGCATAGGTCACACACGAGAATGGTCCAGCTATCTTCAATGATATGGACTCATTTTAGGTTACTGCATTGCTCACTTTAAAGTTGTCTATAATCAACCATTTGGGAAATTTCACCTTTATAAGGCATTACTTACTATTTTAGCATTAGGGCTCTTCCGTACCATTACCTTGTAATTAGGGTGTTGGTTTATCATCATATTGTCGAAGATTAGGGCTTCATGTATTATAACTCAAAAGTAGAGTTTCACATACCTTCACCCTGTATTAGGGCTCCTCATCATATGATTGCATAGGGTTTCACATGGCATCACCCTCAGTTAGGGTTTCACATGGCATCACCCTCAACTAGGGTTTCTCATGGAATCACCCTCAACTAGGGTTTCTCATGGAATCACCCTCAACTAGGGTTTCTCATGTAATCACCCTCAAATAGGGTTACATCCCTACCCTAGATTAGGGTTACACCTAGCATTTCCCTAGATTATGGTTAATGTTCATCAACCTTCTTAGTTATGGTTACATGATCACTTCATCAAATCTCATACACTAAAATCTTAGTTCAATCATATTGAAGGTGTTTGAGGCCTATCCATTACATGATTATCTTGCATGTATGGATTCCTCTCTCTCTCATCCTCTCTAGGATGTTGACTATGTCAAACTTGGACAAATAAGGTTAACCAACCCTTTAATTAAATACATTAAATTAGGGTTGACATAGTGTATTGAAATATTTCTTATCTAAGCTTCAAGGATTAACTCATCTAGGGTTACCAATCACTCGGTACCTTAAAGGTAAACCCTAGTGATTATCTTTGAGATAAATTAGTGACAACCATAAGGTCATTTTATCATTCATCACCTTGGGTTTACAATTGACTTAACCACATTGAAACATACAAACGTTCTTGACCATTGATGCTCCAAATGGTTTGAAACTGAATGGACTTGGGTCTCCAAATGGTTTTGAGACCGTTTGGTCTCAAATGGTCTTGAGACCATTTGATCCCAAATGGTCTTGAGACCGTTTGGACTCAAACGGTTTTAAGACCGTTTGATCCAAACTCTCTCAAAACCGAATGGACCAAAAAGGTCTTCCATCACTTTATCAATTCAGGGTTTCAATCAATAAACCCCCTATCAATTGGACTACTGATTTATTCTTCAATTGAACCATTGAATCACCCTTCAATTGGACCTTCAATTAGGGTTTTGAACCCAATTGAACTAGGGTTTATAATCAATACACCATCAATTAGGGTATTGAAAACCAGAAAACATCAATGGTTGTCATTGTGAGACTAATTCAATTAAAATCAATGAATTATCATCAAATTATGATATTACCAAACCTCAAACGGTCTTGCGGTCATTTGGATAACCTCCAAATGGTCTTGAGACCGTTTTCCCCAGCCATCATTGAAATTTTTTGAGATTCAATTAGGGTTTAGATCATTAGATTGATCATCAATTGAACAATTGATTGCATTTCAATTTACCCTCTCTGGTCCTTCAATTACCCAAGCATACCCAACCCTAATCCTCCAAACGGTCTTGGTTGACCTCCAAATAGTCTTGAGACCGTTTGGGTGACCTCCAAATGGTCTTGAGACCGTTTGTGTTCATCAACCCAAAGTATTAAATCAATCACTTACAAATTCAGCACTTAACCCGATTAGGGTTTCTACTTGGATGATTGTCTGTATATTGATTCAATCAATTGGAGCCATTAGATCTTCATCCAACATGTACTAGGGTCCTGACCTCAAATGGTCAACCCATCCAAATGGTCAACTCACCTAAATGGTTTGGGATCCAAACCTTCAAACAGTTTGCAAACTGTTTGGTCTGCAAACGGTTTGGTGAAACCGTTTGGACCATTTTGTAGAAACCGTTTGCATTAGATATTTGGGGAGGTGTGTGCTTATGATGATGTCATCATCAAGCTCTAAACCCACAAAACTTGCAGTGATTTTCATGGTGATTGCATTAATCAACCAAATAATTTGTCGAGAATAAGAAAGGATCAACAATTTGATAAGGAATTCAATGCAATAACAGTATTAAGGGTTCAAGTTATAAAACCCGCCTCCAATTGAGCTTAAAAGCTCCAAGATCACGTCAACAATGGTGGATTCAACTCCTTTCACCATCCCAAGTCTCGTCCTCAAGCTTTGAGTGAAAAGGAATGGTTAGAATTGAAGATGGGATCGGGATATGAAGAAATCATGCATTGATTTTTGATTTCCACCATGGAATCAAGGTAAACGAAGGTCAAGAAGCTTACAAACAGGTTGGGGGTCGTCCTTCTGTTGCTCCAAGATCACTTGGTCGTTTGTGCAAGCAAGAAGTGAAAGTGGGTTCGAAATTCCCCTTTCAAGCTATGGATAAATGAGCTTATATTCATTTTTATTAAATTCATTTCAAGAGAGAGAAAGTAGGGGATAACTCCTCAATATCCTTGACATTTGCCCCCTTCTCTTCCTTAGATACGAGGATATCTTCCTTGCCTCTTATTCCTCTTAATTATCCATGATTTAAATAAAATCAAATTAAGCACCTTAAATCATTTTATAATAATATCCATAAGTGAGTGGATATTTCTTTTTCTTATAATAAGGTGAGTGAGTTATCCATTTCCTTTAGATATTTTCGTGACTTTTAAAGGAATATGGTCGTCCATTCTCTTGTAAAATCATCCCTCACCTTTTGGTTGAAGGGGTCTTTAATTAATATATTTATTTTTGCATTAAATTGAAGTAAAGTTCCAATTATGCTTAAATCTTGATTATTTTAATATCAAGATTCTCTCTCCTCCAAATAGATAAAAATGAGATGCCACTCTCATTTTATTTTCTCTACATGATGACAAGAAAAATTAGGGACTATTTTGAAATGGTAATTTGTATATTGAACCCTATGTTTTGGGTAAATTGCACATTACACCAAAACTAGGTTTTAATGCACAAACATTGCTTTATCAGCTCTTTCTTGGTACTTAGGCTACCACAGGCCATGCCACTGCATCATTTTCATCCTTATGATGCTTCAACACTTGAGGAACATCTTATCATGCAACATTTGCAATTTAGCCCCTCAACTTAGGTAATTTAAACTTTAGTCCCTAATAGGTAAAACATTATTTCAACATTGTTCAAAAAGGACTAAAATTGAAACATAACTTCCTCTTAAACCTCAATTACTTTTCAAGAAATAAGAGCAAGCATATAAGTAACTTTATTAAGCAAAACACCTAGGGTTAAGGCATAACCCAGGTCAGGGATGTTACAATAATATTTTGAGAAATGATTTGTTCTATCATTAACTTCTCATGATACACTTTTCTCTATCCCTATTGCAAGTATTCTCATTATTTACTCAACTTCTCCTTTTTAAGTCATTCAATAATATTACCATTCAATAAGAATAAACCAATTCTCGACTATATATATATATATATATATATATATATATATATATATATATATATATATATATATATATATATATATATATATATATATATGGCTAAATATTTGTTACCCGTGCGGGTAACATATACTCGTTACCCGTCACGCGCGTCCGAAGGCGTACTATTCCGCCTCCGTCCCCGAGCGACCGAAGACCAGCTCAGTTGTTCGACGACGCGACCAAAGACGAACGCCTCCGTCCCCGAGCGACCGAAGACCAGCTCAGTTGTTCGACGACGCGACCAAAGACGAACGCCTCCGTCCCCGAGCGACCGAAGACGAGCTCACTTGTTCGACGACGCGACCAAAGACGAATCCATCCTCCGACGATTCCAACGCGACCAAAGACGAATCCCTCGTCGACGATTCCAACGCGACCAAAGACGAATCCCTCGTCCGACGATTCCAACTCCATCTGCCGACGACTCTATCCCTCTCTGCTGGCGGCTTTTCCATCTCAAGTGAATCCGCTGTTAGACGGGCTCATATCGTCCATCTGCCGCAGTGTTCTATTGTCCGCCTCCTCCCACTGCTCGAGACCAAAGACGGAAGATCCTGCAATTATCCGGCGATTCTTCTCTGATCTCCTCCGCCGCTGATAAGCATCCGCCGTTAGATGGGCTCATACCATCCATCTGCCGCAGAGTATTTGGGTCTTTATTCGTTGATCTGGATTCTCCCTCTTATCCGACCCTTTTTGATCCAGAAGCTCCAATTGACTGTGCGACAAGTGCCCCGGTCTGAAAGCGGCGCCCGACCTAGAAGAATAGCGACATTGTTCATTTATCCGTTAACTGCAAGAAGGGGCGGGTTTTCCAGTTCTCAGTTTTCATAGAGGACGACGACGAACGTGTTTCTGAACTCATCTAAATCCTTTTTGGCTGTCGTCCGAATATCAGGTGAACATATTGATAATCATCAGTTGAAATCGTTGCTATTCAAGTGTGTCTGTCCAACTTCGAAATTTGATTTGTAATGTGTATATTGATTTTACAAGAGAATGCTGATTTGTAATGTGTATACTTATTTTTCTATTCAAGTGTCTTTCTAACCTTGATATCTGTTACTCCCGTGCCATTTTCAGTTATCTGGAATGTGTATTCATCGATCTGACTATTTTTCCCCAATGTGTTTTCTTATATCTGACTTTTCTATTCACACTGTGTATACATTTCTCTGATCTTTGCGTTTAAAGTAAACCCAATTTTGTGTTTGCATTTTATATTTTTGAAGCAGTTACTCATTTGGTATGCTGGGTTACTCTTCTGACTGACAGAGTTACTCTATTGTTACTGATAGACGTTGTTATGATTCAAATCTTCCTTCATTTACTCATTTGTTATGATGAGTTAATCTTTGGCCTGATAGAGTTACTCTCTGTTGTTTCAGATTTACTCCTCTGTACTGCGGTGTTACTGATAGACGTTACAATGGATCCCAGCCTTGATACAGATGCTGCCAATTCAAACGTTGGTCCTGATAATGATAATGCTAATTCTTATGCATCTGTTGGTGCTTCCACTCTGCCGCCAGCTACAGTTCCTAAAATTGGTCTCCATTTTGGAAGTTTAGATGAAGCTATTTCATTTTATTCTAGCTATGCTGGCATGAATGGTTTTAATATCAGGAAAGATGACAACAGGTACGAACGGGGAACTAAGATTCTTGTTGCCAAAGATCTGGTTTGTGACAAGCAGGGTACAATGGGCCGTTCTAAGAGGTCAAGAGGGCTGCTGAGCCCCGTTTGTGATGAAGTGGATAAGTTACAGGAAAATCTGTCTAAGAAGCACAAGAGATCTGTGAAGAGGTGTGGTTGTGGAGCCATGATCCGATTCACACTAGACAAGTCCTCATCTACGTGGGTTGTGACTGCCTTTGTTGAGGAACACAACCACGATCTTGTTGATGATGCACATCTCCGTTACTTGAAGTGTAACTCATCTCTTAATGAAACTCAAAAAGATATGCTTTCTTCCATGAGCCAAGCTAACATACCTGTATCGAGACAAATTGCATTGATGGCATCGGAGTCTGGTGGTTATGAAAATCTGACATTTACTAGCAGACAAGCTCATGGACACATCAGTAGCAAGAGGAAAGAGGCAGCTAAATATGACGTCGACATGGTCTTGGATCGGTTTGCCAAGTTTAAGGTACTCGATCAGAAATTCTTCTATACATACCAAAACGATACTGATTGTTGCTTGACTCATCTTTTTTGGGCTGATCCTGTTTCCGTTGAAGACTGTGGGTTGTTTGGTGATGCGATAGTGTTTGACACCACCTACCGCACTAACAAGTATTCAATGGTTTTTGGAATGTTTGGTGGTGTTGATCACCATCGCAAGACGGTCTTGTTTGCTTCAGCTCTTATGATTGATGAGAAGTACGAGTCATTTGTATGGGTTTTCAAGCAGTATCTACTTTGTTTTGGCAAAGAGCCAGTGTCCATCATAACCGATCAAGACCCGGCTATGAATGCTGCTATCCTTACTGTTTTTCCGAACTGCAAGCATCGGTTCTGCAGCTGGCACATCCTACAAAAGCTTCCCTCTAAGCTTGGTGGTGTTCCTAACAAGGAGCAGATCATAAGCTCCTTGAATGATTGCGTGTGGAATGTGGATGATGTTGGCACCTTTGAAGAGAAGTGGCATTCTGTTGTTGAAGCTTATGGTCTGTCGTCTATTAATTGGTTGTCTGACATGTATGTTATGCGTTCGGATTGGGTCCCGTGCTATATGCAGTCTTCCTTCTTCGCAGGCATGAGGACAACGCAAAGGAGCGAGAGCTTGAATGCGTTCATTAGAAGCCATGTGAACAGTAAGAAGACTTTATTTGAACTTGTATGCTCATTGGAGACTGCTTACTCTCATGTACGAGAGATTGAAAATTTCAAAGACTTTGAAGACGAGTATAGTAATCTCCCTTTGTCATCACTTTGGCCTTTGGAGGAGCAGATGAGAGGTATATACACAAAGTCAATTTTTAAGATATTTCAGAGTGAGGTTCATCAAAGCATGATATACAATGTAAAGGAATCTTCAGAAGGTGTGTTTGAAGTGTATCGCGTTGGTGGCCTTGGATCTGCCCGCATTTTGAAGAAGAATCCATCGAGTGAGATTGTTTATTGCAACTGTTACATGTTGGAATTCAAAGGTATACCTTGCAGGCACATCCTGTCCTATTTGAAGAGTCGTGACTTTTGCACTCTTCCCGAGCCATACATATATAAGAGGTGGACCAAAGGCTACAGAGAACATCCTTTGATATTTGGTAAAGATGCAGTTAGTCATCTATCCACTGGGAGGACTCTTAAGCTTGTCTCTGCCTGCAATTCTATTGTGAACATAGCGTGTAGGAACAATGCTGTAGATATTTGCCATGAAAAACTGCTTGCATTGCAAAAGGAGCTGTTAGATTTGGATGTCTCTGGTAGTTGTGGAGATGCAGGTGCTGGTGTAACTGCTTCAAATACAGCTTCTTCTTCAGCTGTCAAGGTTAATATCCCCAATGTTTGTAAAACTAAGGGGAGACCCAAATCCACAGATGTGAGGTTTAAATCTGGAGTTGAGATTACACAGTTTAAAAGAGAGAGGCAGTGCAAGAATTGTTTAGAGTTTGGTGTTAACCATGACAGCAGGAATTGTCCTAAGAAGTAGTGCATCATATGATTGGGATTTGCTGCTACTATGTATGCTGCTCGTGTTCTGGTGATCTTGCTGTTGTTATTGATGTATATGTGGTTCTATCTTTTTTATTGGAGTTTGTAGTGTGTTTGTGAGGCATGTTCAAATTTGTAATGGGGTTGTTCTTTTTGTGTAGTTTTATGAAAGTGAGTTTGTAACTTTCTAAGTACTTCACTTGTGTTTGTAATCTATCTTTGTGTTACCTTGTGCTCCAGCAATTGTATGTATACTTTGAATATGTTATAAAGAATGTTTTCTGATCAATTGTTATTCTTTTTGAATATTATGTGTTTGTCTCTGTGTACAATGGATACTATTACTGTTGTCACAATTACTCTTATTGCTGTCATAGTTACTCGCAGTGGGTTGTCATTAACTCTTATTGCTGTTAGAGTTACTCACAGGGTTTTCCAAGTTACTCCCGTGCCTTTTCCAGTTACTCGAAGTGGTTTTCCAGTTACTCGAAGTGGTTTTCCAGTTACTCGAAGTGGTTTTCCAGTTACTCGCAGTGTTTTTTCCAGTTACTCGAAGTGGTTTTCCAGTTACTCGCAGTGTTTTTCAATTACTCGCAGTGTTTTTCCAGTTACTCGAAGTGGTTTTCCAGTTACTCGCAGGGTTTTCCAGTTACTCCCGTGCTTTTTTCAGTTACTCGCAGGGTTTTCCAGTTACTCCCGTGCTTTTTTCAGTTACTCGCAGGGTTTTCCAGTTACTCCCGTGCCTTTTTCAGTTACTCGCAATGGTTTTCCAGTTACTCCCGTGCCATTTTCAGTTACTCACAGGGTTTTCCAGTTACTCCCGTGCCATTTTCAGTTACTCGCGAGATTTCTTCAGTTACTCGCAGGGTTTTTCAGTTACTCCCGTGCCTTTTCCAGTTACTCGCAGGGGTTTTCAGTTACTCCCGTGCCTTTTCCAGTTACTCGCAGGGTTTTCCAGTTACTCCCGTGCTTTTTTCAGTTACTCGCAATGGTTTTCCAGTTACTCCCGTGCCATTTTCAGTTACTCGCAGGTTCATCCAGTTACTCCCGTGCCTTTTACAGTTACTCGCAGGGTTTTCCAGTTACTCCCGTGCCTTTTCCAGTTACTCGCAGAGGTTCTCCAGTTACTCGCAGGGGTTGTTCAGTAATAGTAGGAGAAAAATGAGTACGGGAGTCTGTTGTACAAAAAGTAACTCTAGAAGAGAGAGCACAGAGCTATAAATAATTGCAGTGATGTGTTGTCAGAATAACCCACAGTATGCTGGCATCTTTGCAACCCAACAGTAAAGAGCACTGCTGTCAATAATTGCAGCACCAACAACACAGACCATTACTGTCACTGTTGTCAATAATTGCAGCACCAACAACACAGACCATTACTGTCACTGTTGTCAATAATTGCAGCACCAACAACACAGACACCATCTCCTTCCTCCCCTTACAAGATATAACTGAAAAACACAGACACCATCTCCTTCCTCCACGGCACCATCTCCTTCCTCCCCTTACAAGATATAACTGAAAAACAGCGGGTGGCTTTCAGATCTGCAACATCTCCATCCTCCACGGCACCATCTCCTTCCATCTCTTCTTCATCAGCAACTGCTCCGGTTTACAACACAGTGGGGGGCTTTCAGATCTACATCATCTCCATCCTCAACGACACCCTCGAGGTCTACTTCTTCTTCTGTGACTGTTACGGTCTCCATAAGGTACAGTTTTACATTTCTTCAGATCCCCTTTTAGATTTCTTCATAAGGTACAATTTTTCAGTAGCACCCCCTTTGACCATCTCCTCAGATCCCCTTTAACATTTCTTCACAGCCTACCATGGAGCCATTCATCCAGCCAATCAACTACACCCTCGATGACAAGACAGTGGAATCCATTCTACTTCCTATAGAATGGAACCATCTCCATTTTCAGATCAAACCAGGAAAAACCACCTTCCTAATTGGAAACCAGTCTTTCCAGATAACCCTTATGCAGAATAAAAACGGGTCACTTTCAACTGCTAAGGGATGGAAAAGGATGATCGCACAGCTCAGTCTTCGCAAGGGTTGGATCATCTACCTCAAGCCAACTGATCACCAGACCATCACAGCATGGATCACAGATCAGTTCTTAGAAAAACCAACTGAGCTTATCCCTCTCTTCAGAATGCCTGGCGATGAAGTATACTCTGGATCGGAGGACTCTGCAGATCAGCTCTTCGTTAGGGACATATACCAAGCAGAACCGGGATCAGCTGTAAATCCCATTCAGTTTGCAGAAGACACTGCTTCTTCGTCTGTCCAGCGTTCCAGTCACAAGTAGATATTTGATTTTTATGTTCAGTTAATGTACCTTCTTTACAGCCGATCTGGCTGTATTTTTATGTATTTTAAGTTCAGTTGTTGGACCTTATTTATTTTCGATCTGGTTGTATAATATATAACTTTTAGATCTGGTTGTGTAATATTTTCGATCTGGTTGGACCTTATTTTATGTATATATTTTTATGTATTTTAAGTTCAGTTGTTACTCGCAGCGTTGGTTCAGTTACTCGCGAGATTTCTTTAGTTACTCGCGAGATTTCTTCAGTTACTCGCAGGGTTTTTACAGTTACTCGCGAGCTTTGTTCAGTTACTCGCGAGATTTCTTCAGTTACTCGTGAGATTTATTCAGTTACTCGCAGGGTTTTTACAGTTACTCGCGAGCTTTGTTCAGTTACTTGCGAGATTTCTTCAGTTACTCGCAGGGTTTTTCAGTTACTCCCGTGCCTTTTCCAGTTACTCGCAGGGTTTTTCAGTTACTCCCGTGTTTTTTCCAGTTACTCGCAGAGGTTCTCCAGTTACTCGCAGGGGTTGTTTAGTTACTCGCCAGCTTTCTCCAGTTACTCGCGAGCTTTGTTCAGTTACTCGCAGTGTTTTTCCAGTTACTCGCGGGCTTTCTTCAGTTACTCGCAGGGTTGTTCAGTTACTCGCGAGCTTTACTCAGTTACTCGCGAGATTTCTTCAGTTACTCGCAGAGGGTTGTTCAGTTACTCGCAGGCTATTTTGAGTTACTCGCAGTGTTTTTTCCAGTTACTCGGAGCGGCTGTGACAGTTACTCGCAGGCTATTTGAGTTACTCACAGTCCCTTTTCAGTTACTCGTAGTCCTTTTTCAGTTACTCGCAGCATTTTTTCAATTACTGGTAGTGTTCAAGCAGTCCTTTTCCAGTTACTCGAATAGTTTGTTAGGTTACTCAATCATTTCAGTTACTTGTAGTAGTTTCAAGATGTACACAAGTAGCAGCAAGAACATTAAGCCAAAATATAAGTGCAAAATCGATATATGTTCAAGATGACATGTACAGCAAGATCAAATGTACATTAAGATCAGTTGTAAATTCAATAGCAGATGTACATTCAGAAATACACAGATTATACAACAATGAGTAACTGAACAACAGCTTATACAAAAGCAGCTATACACTTGTTGTATCTTCATTCTTTTTTGTTTCTGGTTGTTTATCAGCTTCAGCTTTTCCTACATTGTTATCAGCAGATATATCTTCTTTCATCTCTTCGATTTCAGCTTTTTCATCGTCTTTTGGAGGCTGCAGCTGCCCCCTTGCCATCATTCGTTGAAAAATATCAGCCCTTATTGATGGTATGTCTTTGCAGGTGAAGTCCATAGGTTTACAATTTACTAGGCACTCTAGGTACTTCATGACAAAGATCCCACAGTCAAGTGAGTCTTCTTCCTGCTGTGGGCAGATCGGGTAATCCCTTTTCCACTGCGACAATTGGCTTCCCTTTTCAGGTGCACCCCTAAAGAAGTCGTGCACTATACCCACCTGCATTAAAAAAACAAGACATTTATTCATCATCAATTAAAGATCAGTAATCTTTTCAATCCACTTATAATGGACTTAATTTTTATAGATCACTTACCCATCTATTGAACTCCTTTCTTGAGTTGCTACTCCAACTCATTGAATTATAGGACCGGTGTGCTCCATCCCTGAAACTTGCTTCGTACAAGTGCCAGTGGTTGTCGTTGTTTAGTATTGTGAACACCGAGTCCATTGTGTCCCAATCTTTCATTGGAATGTTGAATAGTGGAGATAGCATGTCTATTTGTTCCAAGGTGATGTCCTCAATATTAAATGATAGCTTTTGCTGCAAATGTAGAGTATAAAAACCACATATATAAGTTTCAGTTTGTGTTTCTATATTGTAATTTCATGTAAATTTGTATACAAAGTTTATTTATCTTACCGGAGCATAAGTGCTCATGCAGTGCCACGTCAATCCCTTCTTCCTCCGCTTGCTTGTGCTCTCCTTGAGCATCTGTACAAAGCAGTCGAGAACCTGAATAAAACCAAAAGAGTTTAGCAAGCCAAATTATCTATTTTAAAGAGTTAAACTACATTCTTGTTTCTTACAGGTGAATGTGTCATTTGATCCTTGTACAGGAGGGCGGCGAGGTCCTTCCCCGTGCACCAAGTGTCTTCACTGAATTTCCATTCTCGTTTTAACCTGCAAATTATTTTTATAGATGTTATACATGCGAGTTGGATACAGAAAAATTAATGTGTTATCATTTTACATTTGACAATAACTAATTCCATTACATTTTTTCTATGTTGTCCATGAAGTGATGGACAATATCTTTTGCTTCTTTTGTTTTGAAATGTTCAAAACCTATGAAGTTTGACATCTTGTGCTGTCAACAACAATATAGAAAACCATGTTAGAATCAATCTTCATTTTTCCAAAGTTATTTAAGAATTTCTGTCAGTTACCCAAGTATTACTCTCGGTTACTCATTCATTATGTTCAGTTACTCAAGAATTACATTCAGTTACTCATGCATTATGTGCAGTTACTCAAGCATTACATTCAGTTACTCAAGCCTTACGTGTAGTTGCTCAAGCCTTACCTACAGTTACTCAAGTATTAGGTTCATTTACTCAAGCTTTAGGTTCAGTTACTCAAGCATTACTTGCAGTTATGATATACTTGAAAGGATATGAGAATTACCTTTTCCTCCCTTCTTTTCTTCACATTTTTCTCTATGCTTCCTATCTTTGGCTCTTCAATCGTCTTCTTCCTCAATCTTCTTCTGGGCTTCTTCTGCCCTTCTTCTTCTGCTACCTTCTCCTGCTGTTGGCTCACTTTTTTTTGTTTCTTTTGTTCTGCCTCTTCCGCAGATTTTGGTTCTTCAGAATTGGTGTCATTTGTTTCTTTTTTCTCTTGTTCTTGTTTCTTTTGGTCTGCATCTTCTGCAGAACTATTGTCTTTTGTTTCTTTGTTCTCATATTCATCAACATTTTTACCGTCCTCACTATGATCTTCTGATTCTACGTATTTTCTTCTGAGGGTTAGCCTTCTTCGTTTTGTCGGTTGGGCGACATCCTTTGTCGGTGAGTCTTTTTGTTTATCTACATTCACCGAGACAAAACCCTCAGAAAATTCCTGGAATCCACTTCCAGGTGACTGTGATTTATTACCCTCATCTTCCCACTTTCTTTTTAGGTTTTTGTTTTCTTCTTCTAACTTGGCTATTCTTTCTTCTAGCCTTTTATTCTCCAATTGCAGTTCTGTGAATTTATCAACACTTATTCTTGTGCAGATCTCCTTATGTATTTTGAGCTCCTCCTCCAACATTTTTATTCTTGTCTCCAGGGTGGAGGTGTAAATAGTGTCTCCCTCTTCAATGATTGGTTTTGCTGGTGCCTCAGTGGTTGTTGGCGTACTTTTTTCTGGGATGTCATTCGATGATTTTGCAGTATGCCAATCATCTCCCTTGTCTACCACTATCATTTGACATACCTGTCCAAAATATAAAAAAAAATAATGTGTTAATCGCAGAGGGTTGTCCAACATATAAAAAAAAATAATGTGTTACTGTAGAGGGTTGTCCAACATATAAAAAAATTATGTATTACTGCAGGCTATTTTGAGTTACTCGCAGATGGTTGTTCAGTTACTCACAGGCTATTTTGAGTTACTCGCAGTGTTTTTTGAGTTACTCGCAGTGTTTTTTGAGTTACTCGCAGTGTTTTTTGAGTTACTCGCAGTGTTTTTTGAGTTACTCGCAGGCTATTTTGAGTTACTCGCAGTGTTTTTTGAGTTACTCGAAGTGTTTTTTGAGTTACTCGCAGTGTTTTTTGAGTTACTCGCAGTGTTTTTTGAGTTACTCGCAGAATTTTTTGAGTTACTCGCAGTGTTTTTTGAGTTACTCGTAGGCTACTTTGAGTTACTCGCAGGCTATTTTGAGTTACTCGCAGTGTTTTTTGAGTTACTCGCAGGCTATTTTGAGTTACTTGCAGTGTTGTATATTAGATTTTGTAAGAAAGATTAGATAATCTTACATCCTTAGGCTCCACTTTCGCTAATTCCATCAATTTCTCGACCGGCGCAGCCCACTTCTTTATCCTTGGTTTGGAGTCAAGGAATGTTGGCTTTGCCATCTTTGTCATCTCATATGCCCAAACCTGCATGTAATATATAGAAAATATAATGCATATGTTACTGAAACCCCATAGTCAATATTGTATCAATGTAGTTGAAAATGATTTTATTCACTCACGCATAGGCACATGACACACCCTGTTGTGTACAGGGTGTTTTTAGACCCTTTTTCTCCTTTCCTTCTTAGCTGGACATTCTCCTTTAGCATCTTCATATTCTTGAAGATACTCCCATGCACCAGCTTTGCCCAATTCATCTGCCCAGTGGCAGTTACATTATCTAGGTAGTGGATAATGTAGATTGGTGCGCAATAGCTAGTGTCTGGGATTAGGAATGTTGCCAGCAGGTGCAACATCCACGCACGACACATATTTGTATTGTCTGCTGGATTGTTGGTCTTGGCATATTCCTGCCAAAGTTTTGTTAAGTTGTCCTTATGCAGGACATCTTTTTCTCTCAATTTCTTTGATGTCTCACCTTCATTTCTATATTTACAAGTCTCCTTCGCAAACTCTTGCCATATCGACTTTACTATGGCAGAATCTTTTATTTGTGTTATATCTATACCTTTGCTGGGGATACCTAGAATTATCCCCACGTCATCTACTGTCATCCTTCTTTCTTCTCCCTCGGCCAGCAAAAATATGTCTTCATCGACATATCTATCAATTAAATCCTCTAACAAGCCTATGTCAACTGCAAGATTTGGCATATTTATGAGGGTTGCAAAGGCTGTTGAGCTCAGCATCATAAGTTGTTCCTTTGTATAAACCATGCTCTTGCTTGTATTGTTGTAGCTCTTTAAGGAGCACCTGTGGTACAATCTATTTACTCCCACTGCAAACATATCAAAATTTATCGTTAGAGCTCATTGTTTATTTTGTAAAAGCTATTTAATAAACTGTAAGTAACTGAAAATTAAAACTATTACAAATCCATACAATCTTACCTTTCTCTTTAGCCTTTTCCGTCTCTTTCTGTTTCTGACTTGCAGTTGTTCTCTCCTCATCCCCTTTGCTTTCTTCTCCTGCATACAAATAAAGTTATTCCAATAATGTAGTAGTTAGCTTAACAATTTTGTTTTATCGCTTATTATCAGTTACTCAAACATTACTATTGGTTACTCAAGCATTATGTAATAGTTACTCAAGCATAAATTTCAGTTACTCAAGCATTAATCTTGGTTACTTGAGCATTAATCTCAGTTACTCAAGCAATATGTGATAGTTACTCAAGCATAAATTTTAGTTACTCAAGCATTAATCTTGGTTACTTGAGCATTAATCTCAGTTACTCAAGCAATATGTGATAGTTACTCAAGCATAAATTTCAGTTACTCAAGCATTAATCTCAGTTACTCAAGCACTACATTCAGTTACTCAAGCATTATGTGATAGTTACTCGAGCATAAATCTTGATTACTCAAACACTATTATCAGTTACTCAAGCAATATGTGATAGTTACTCAAGCATTAATTTCAGTTACTTAAGCATTACTCTCAGTTACTCAATCATTACTCTTGGTTACTCAAGCATTATGTGATAGTTACCTGAGCATAAATCTTGGTTACTCACACATTATTATCGGTTAGTCAAACATTCTGCAATAGTTACTCAAGCATTAAACTCGGTTACTCAACATTAATGTATGTTATTCAAGTATTCTGTAATAATTACTCAACTATTAATTTCAGTTACTCAAACAGTACTATCGGTTACTCAAGCATAAATATCAGTTACTCAAGAAGCAGTATGTAATAGTTACTCGAGTATTACCTTGTTGTTCAAATTCTCCCGCTTTGCTGTGCGTACATTCTTTCTTCTCAGCTGCTATGCTCACTCCACGACCAGCAGTAGCAACATTACTGCGCTTTGCAGTTTTCGATGGAGGTTTGATCCATGGGGGAGCTGTAACCCCTATTTTTTTGCCTTTATCATGTGTCTTAGTTGTCTGAGGAGTCTCAGCAGCAAGCCCCTTCTTCATTCCCGCAGCTTCTTCTTTCCCCTCTTTTTCCAGTTCTGCATCCTTGGTAGCCTCTTTATTATCCTCTTTCAGGGTTGTCGGAGTAGTGTGATCGAGTATTTCCCTTTCCGCCGGCGATGGTGATTTATCCACTTCTTCTGGTTCTTTGGCCATCTTCTGCTCGGCCGGATGAGGCTGCATGTCGATTTCATCATCTTCTTCAATCACTGGTCGTGGACGCCTTAGCCACGGCGGCCCTGTCGAGGTCTTCCTTGACGCTTGCTTTGTTCTCGTCATATTTCAGGGTTGTCGGAATTGGGATGCAGCGAGATGGAGGAGCAACTAGAGACGGAAGAGTTTGGGTCGTCGGTGACAGGCAGAGCGACGAGTGAGGAGGAAGTGCGCGAGAACGGGAGGGCGACGATCTGGAGTTTTGCTTTGGCGGGGACGAAGCGACGATTTGGGGTTTTGCTTTCAGCTGGGACGGCGCGATGAGAGACGGTGCGCGAGAACGAAGGAAGATTGACGGAGATCGGCGGAGTCGCTGAGTGCGGGACGGAAGAACGCTGAGTGCGGGATGATATTTACGAATATGCCACCGTGTTTTACCGGACGGGTAGTGATATATGTTACCCGCACGGGTATTAAAAAGTAACTCAATATATATATATATATATATATATATACATATATATATGTGCATGTATATATATATACATGTATATATATACACCTCTTTTACGACCATTAGGTTGTTTCCATTTTTTTTTTATAGGGATAAGTTCCATATTATTTGAAGTTTTATCAAACTTAGAAGTTAAATTAGTTACATTACCTATGAATATATTTATCTACATGTATTATCTCTAATATAAAACTATTGACATTAGGCAATGCATTATGATAATGTCCTTCAAATCAAATTTTGTGCTTTATTAGTTCCTTTAACAATTTAGGGGTAGGAAACATTTACATTAAGAAAGTTATAGTTTATAAGGAAAAATATCCAGTTGTTATTTATTCATTAATCATATTATTTGAAACTATCATCATCCTAATAATTTCCATGAATCATGTTTGAGATTTTCTTCTAAATTGATCCCAAAGGGTTCTAATCCATGAAATTAGGGTTTCCAGGATTATGAGGTCCTATTTCAATAAATTACAATACTTCACTCCTTAAAGAGGAATTCATACCCAAAATCTAATCATCCATACACTATCGATTAATTACTCTCTACCCCCGAAAAGAATAAACCTAATAAGTCATGATAAACAACAAAAAAGGTATTATGATTATATATACATGTTTTAGTTATAATTATAGGGCATGTTTATGATGTACATAGGCCATGCCTCCAAGTAGATGATGTTAAGTAAATAGGTCTACTTATAATGTCTCATAACAATCATAATGTTCCCATTAAAATCTAGCAAGTTAATGGGAACCACACTCACAACCTAATGGAATATAAGAGGGTAGATCTACTAAACCTTTAGTACAAGCCACGTCTTCCTAGTCATTACCCCATTGTCAAATCTTGGGTTGGATATTTTTGTTATAACTAGTTCTAAGGCTTCTCTATCAAACTCCATGCATTTATTCACTATGACTTAGTTAAATAAAACATCAATAGAATCCATTTTTACATATAGATGTATTATGGAAAGTAATTTTGGTGATAAAATGCACAATTTAAAACAATAAGGTGGCTTGATAAACAATGTGAGAACCAAGTCAGAAATTCACCATATTAACATCTCATTATCCTACCATTTTATTATCCTCATCACTTTATTTCAGCCTAAATCCATATCTAGTAACAACACAAAGATACATGGATTTCTAATCCTATATCGACATGTATAGGCATATAGGGTCCAAAAACACTGTATTAACTACTCAAAATCCTTATGGTACTTGATCATATCATACATCTTCTTCCATCCTCACATAGGTAGGTTCTGGTGTTAAAATTTAATCAGGAGTTTTCACATAGGGTAAGTGTCCTATGGTTATAACAAACTTATAAGAGATAAAAATGAAATACTCAAATAATCGACCTCCTTAGCTCTGATACCATACTTGCAAGGATTGGGACTCGAGATGAGATCAACTCCTTACTCAATGAAATAAAAGGAACAATACCAATGCCAAACACCATCATAAATTTTTGGCAAAGGCTATAATCCAATATCATTAACCAGCATAACAAAGCATTAATAGTTTGGCAACTGAAGAAAAACATATATGATTGTACAATTTCATTATATTACAAAGTTGACACCCACAAGGGTGAATACATGAGCTAGAAGATATAATAGTATTTCTAAATGCATATAGTAATTTGAATACTTCATCTCTGTCTTATAAGGAACATCAACTACACATTTGCATGATTTTTGTCAACCTAATCATCCTTCCAAAGTAATTTTTACCTAAGGGGTTGGAAGCAAAAGGTGGAAAATTATTAAAACACGTTGATATGTGCATATAATAGGGAATTGGGCAATAACATGAAAAAGATAACAATAAATTTGTAATGATCCCAATCAAAAATAGATGTGAGTCATCTGAATGATGTCATAAGAATATCAATGTCAAAAGGTAAAGCATTTAAAGAATCTAATAAAATAAGTGGGTTCTTACTTTTAAACAATTCTATAATCATGAAAAAATAAAAAAAAATCCATGTTGATTATAACTAAGACCAACATAATCCAAAAAAGTAAGTCCCATATATACCATATCAAGGGTGGTAGGACTAAAACCTCAGTACCTAAAATATATCACTACAAGATGAACAATACCCCAGTGCATGGTAGGAGGAATAAAACCTTAGTGTCTGACATGTGGAATAAAACCTAGAGCCTAAATGTATCACATGTGGTAGTAGAATAAGACTCAGTTCCTATATTTATGGTGTACCTACTTCTAGATATGACTAGTCAAATTACACATGCATAATAGATAAAGAAAGTTCACAAGTTGAGTCCAAATCATATTGTACCATAAAGTACACATGAGGACAGCCATGGAACAAAGAGTGGGGTCAAAGGACCCATAAATAAAGATCCAGCAATTCAATGCTTGATGATAGAGAAATAAATAAGAAAAGGAATCTTCAAATAAAAGTTTCTACATGAGATACATACAGAGAATCAATTCTAAATACACACATCACTAATAGGATTAGGGTTTTCAAGTCATAAAATGTATCAAGAGGGAGTCATAAATAGGTAATTTCCATTTATGAATTAAAGAATGCAGCATACCTCATAATCAACCTTAGGTAGTATTTTTGGCCAAACCCTAGGTACACAATAGTGTCCTGATTCATCTATTAAAGACTTGGATGAATTAGGGATAGAATTCCATAAAATAAAGAAACCCTAAAGATGGTTTTTTTATCATCAATGATATAGCTTATCTTCATTTTCTTGGAGTATATTCCTTGCTTGCAAGTTTTTGACAAATATAAGCAAATTTCTCATGTTAATAAATTAAAAAAATTCTCATCTACAATGTTGCACGATTGTATGTATAACTGCATGACGCCCACAACTCAACAATATTTATCAATCATGTAGCTTATAAAAACTACTATATTTTTCAATTAGTCTTATTCCAATTCCAAAATATATATGTTTATATTTATTCTGATTTGTGTTCTATTTGTTTAGTATTTACAAGTTCTGGACAATATTTAAAACCTTAAAAAAACCTTTCATATATTCAACTTATGTTACAAACCCTAAAGTATTACATGGGAAATATTTTTTTGATTCAATAACACTTTTTTGTAAATTATGAGCTACATTTCTATGATTGGTGCGGTTATGTAATTTCATTAAACAAAACCAACGCAAAAGGCCAATATACCCACACAAAAAATTAGAACTATAAAGGATGGCATGGCTATTTATGTCATTGTCTGTAATCTAAAACATGCATGATTGATTTTAGTTTGCAGATCGAAAGATAATTTTTCCCTATGTGACTCTATTGAATAGAACTTCAACCAAGGGCATGTGTAGGTATTTGAAAACTTGAATTTGAAAATGGCCCCTGCCTTGTGATATAGGGAAAGACTGCAGAAGCATCTTGATGATCATGTTCCCATGATATGGGTAGAGAAACCATGAAGGGAGAACAAGAAGAAAACCAAACTACTAAACTCGATTGATCATCACAAAGGAAACAATACCAAAATTGGAGGAAAACACCAATAAATGAGTAAGAACATGTACACTCATACCGCACATACAATGGAGAAATAGATATCAAGTCTTATAGAAAATTTCAAGCAATCAAAGAGGGAAATAGTTATAGAAAGTGTCCATCAACTCATAGGCATCGATTTTTTGTTTTTTGGGAGGTTGGATACAACATGACCATCAGCTATATGATATGATATTAGTCTTTAAATCATATTTTGCACTTCAATTTAGAAGCAATAAATATTTATATCGACCAATTTTGAGCTTATTAGGAAAAAATATTCTTCATTGTTTATTCATTAACACCAACCTATTAAGTCGTGTCAAGACATAACTTAAATCATGTTTGTATTTTTCTCCCGAATTGAGCACAAAGTCTTATAATCCATGGAAATAGGGTTTATAAGGTTATGAAGCCATGTTTTAGTATGTTATAACATGACTCAGAGAGCTAATCAGACATAGATGGAACAAGAATTAGAACAATGTGGGAAACACTTTTGAAATCCTAACTCAACTAAGAACTCTTCAAATGTCTCACTAACACTAGGGGAACAAATGAGTAATCAAGCATAGGATCATGCCTTGTTTAAAGTCTAACCTTATTATTGTATGATCACTTGTACCCACCCCTATTCCTTTTATGTATGGTTGTCCCACTGGTTCATCTTTTGGATGAAAAGATAATGCTTACGCTTCTTACCTCAATCGTTTCCAATTTATTGCCTCTTTAATCTTTTTAGCACTAGGACGTGAATCAATTAGAATATCAGATATAGATTCAATAAGAACTAAAGCAGCATGAAAACACTTTATAATTTGTAACTAAAACTAGAACACAGTGAATGACTAATTGACACACTGGGGGTAGATGAATAATCAGGTACATGAACATGCTTTTGTTATAGACTAACCTTATCATGAAATAGTCATTTGTACCCATCCTTATTACTTTTATGAACCGTTGTCCTACTAGTCCATCCTTAAAAGGAAAAGATACAACTAATGCTTTTCATGTCAACTATTTTCCAATCTGTTATCAAATTTTGCCTTTTTCTCACTAGGACATACATTAGTGATAGAATCTGACGTGGATTTCATAAGAACTAGATAGGAAGAGGAGAGAGTTTTAAAGAACCTAACAAGAAACCCAGATCCTTCAAGTGACACCATTACACTTTAAGGAGATAGATAATTAGTTAGGTACATGCACATGCCTTGGATAAAGGCTAATCTTATGGTCTGGTGATCATTCATATGCAATCTTATGGTCTCAATGAATGCTTGTTGCACTCTTCCATAATCAAAGGAAATAAAGAGATCATATACACTTTTCACCTTCCATGAGGAAAATTATAACAACCTTGACAATTTTAGGACTTTTTGACCAAAGTGGGGGTCAGGCAAGCCTACATTCTGATTCTTACCTTGAACCTTATCTTGAGAAGGGAAAACTATAAGCACCCTATATTTCTGTCATCCATTCAATGATCAAGATAAAATCTTCTCTATGGATGATGATGGAGTTCATTGCATTTGTTCCACATTTTTTACCTTTTTTCTCCAATTTAATTATTTCATTTCATCCATTCTATCACAACTCAGGGGTTTCTAAACAAAAGTATCATCCTCTAGACTTAAATGCAATTTGCACTTTAGTTTACCTTTTTATAAGAATTTTTCAATAAATTTCCCAATTGGATTATCTTGAATGTGGTATTTATTTTCAAATCCCATGGGATATTCAACTTATTTTATCTTCATAAAAATTGTTTTCTTGAGGTAATAAGGAAGGATTGACTCCCAAAATTATATATTGTCTCCCTTCCTATTTTGAAATTAGGTTTAGTTTCTCATGATCCAAATAAATTTTATCTAAGACATCTCATGAGCATACCTAAGGAAACCAAAAACTCATAATATCTTGAGCTACACTAGGTGTATGGTCCATGGTGACTCCTGAACTAAATACCCAGGATACTGGGGCTATGATCCACTAGGTGCCACATGAAGTCAATATTGAGATATGCTACATATATGGCCCTATAGGTAATGAAAATTTGTGAATTTTTGGCCTATTTATAAAGACTCCCTAGACCCCCAAATCCTAACTCATCCTTATAAATCCAAAATATTGAATCTTACTCATATTGGATTACCCTCTTATCTCTCTTTTTCCCACGTTTTGATCCCAACGCCTGAGATGGGTCTCTATCGAGAGATCCTGAGGCAATTAAGACCCCATTACCTAAAAAATATGTTCTTTAGGGCAATAATGGGAAAGGCATTGACATCTTCAGCCCCAAAGATTATTCTTTTTACTTTTTTATTGCCTTATTTTCCTTAAATAAATATGAAATCACAGTTGTAACTCAAGATTATAAAAAGTTACAATACTAATTTTCAAACAAGGCGATGTGCCAAACACCTTTCCCACTTGTAATATAATCATTGAAATCCATCTTGGGCCATGATTTCTTTTTCATTATCTACCCTTGGGTGGAGTCAAATTTGATCTTTTTCCATATTTTCCAACTAATGTAGACACAAATCCTCATTTTCATTTCTTTTTTATATAAAACATAATGATGAACTGAGCTTTATCTATTTATGTTTTTAGTGTATTTTATGTGCCAGCTTTATCATAAGGTTTCTTTCTCATGGGTAAAATAGTGGTTCACTAACAATAATGTACAATATCATATTCATGTTTCTAATAAATACATACTCATCCCCATGTCTTGGCAATGAGTTTTGTTTAAGATTCAATACTTGTTCTTCTCATAAATATAGGTTGCGAAAGGTTAAAAATTACCATGGTAGACCTCACATGTTACAACCCAATTATTTAATAAGGACCATCAATAATGCGCCTAATCTTTTTTTTACTTTATGAATAGGTAATATTGTCTACAAGATTGTATATGATCATTAAACACATAAATAAAAAGAAGAATGCATAGCTTCTTTTGAAGTTACCATATAAGAAGACATGGCACTCTTGGATAAAGGATATCTCCAAAAAAATTATGGTATTGTTGAAATCATGCTTTGATATAGTTTGGTTATCTGGCACCATGGTTGAACACCCTCGTAGGTCAAGAATATTGAGAATACATACACAGTAACAGTAGGTTCCATTTGTGTCTTTTTTGTATATTGGAGATTCTATTGCAATATAATAACATTATTGTCAATTTTTTGTATTGGAGACATATTTATTACTACAAAGCACTTGGGGACTATTCTGACTACAACCAGATATGATTCCAAACAATGGCATGTATGCTCTATCCTATGCAAATGCTAAAAAGAAACACATTGATTTATGTGATCTTGGTTATTATATGTCCTTACCATGATAACCCCATATGTGGTTATATTTGATAATTTGTGCATTTTTTCAAACATGATGTATGACATCGCCAATGCTCTAAAAAAGTTTAAGATTGCCATTGATGTCATGTATTCCATGTTTATGCTACTTCCATATCAAACTAAAATCTATGCAATTGTTTACATAATGGCATTTGTTGCTTATGTAACAAAGCATATCATATTTGATGGACAAATGAGTGTGGTTAAAGTGCTAAAACAATGCAGTCATAAGTGGCTATAGATGTTGATCTTACCATATAAACACTTTGATGTAATTAGGGATTTACAAATGGGATTCTTACTAGATACCACATAGATTGTATGGATTTTGAAAAATTCACATAACCTTATAATGTAGACATTAATTGTAAGAACATATGACAGAGCATTGTATGTGTTCTTGAGGAGGATAAGGTAGATCAAACTGGAAATTCAGACTAAGTCATTATAGAAATATTTGATGCATAAAGTAAAAGAAATAAAGGATAAGAAAATAATTTGAATACCACATTGTGGGTTAAATACCTTGGATTCACTATGGTTGACATCTATGGCTACAAATATCCTTTCCAAGTAAGAGGTAATTCTTCATGCATACGTGGAGGGCCCCAACTTCAGTATGTGTCATGCATCCATGTCATCATAGTCATTCATATGATCTATTTAATCTTCCCAATCTCTTATCAAGTGTTTTTTCATCCAGAGTGATCACTAGGGATACATTGTAACCTTCAGTAGGATCCCAAGGAGGAGGTGGAAGGAGTTGTCCTATTCTTACCACCAACAAAATTTGAGGTAGACATGAAATATTAGGATACATAAATTCAACTTGGAGCTATTTGTGCATTTTAGAAATGCTTGATTTCTTACCACCAACAAAAATTGATAGGTCGATATGAAATATTAGGACATACAAATCTAAATTGGAGATATTTGTGCATTGTACAGACGCATAAGTTGGACAAATCCTTGAGCTTGTAATAGAACATAAAAATGTCATTTATACATGTAATAATTTCCTACACATTTAATAGTTTAAGTCACATGCGTGTAATATCCTACCCATATAATAGTTTAACCATGCCAATAGTTCATCCAGGTAATTGGCCATCCATGTAATGATTTCCATTTTAATTATGTACATGCTATGGTTTACATCCATTCATGTGTTTATCTATATTACTAAGATAATATTTTATGTGTTGTAGATTTTCAAACTAATTAATAACTTTTGTAATAGTTTAGCTAGGATATTTATTGATTTAATTATTGGTTTTGAAATTTGTATAAATAGCACAATAGAGGTGGGGCCCATTTTCGATTTCTTAGCATTTTAGGGAGTTCAAAATTGACATGTTCAAGATTACATTGTCATATAATGCATTGGTATAACTAGTTTTGGTCCCGTTACTACTTTCCTCTATGTCTATACTCCACTTTAGCACTTCACTTGTGTACTAGTGACGTCCATCAAAGAACATATTTTATTTATCAATTGGTGAAATACTAGTCGCAGTACATATTGTATAAATGTTTATGGTTTTATGAGTAAATGGAAAAGAAGTCCTACCCCATTATCTGATTCATATTATTGAGGCTATTGGATACTAAATGACCTATGTGAGTACTGTTTAGGTACTAATCCAGTGGTTATGGTAACTAGTCATATATACATGGGTGATTACTTTCCATGTTCTCCATAATCAACTTGTAACATGTTGAAAACAAAGTACATAGAGATAAATTATGGATAACCTTTTGTACTTAATGGGGTAATTCCTCCTTCCAAATAACAATGAAAAAGATTCCCATATGCATTTTTCCCCTTAACTAGATTATTAACACATGTATTGTTCTTGAGGTAGTTAAATTGTAGAAAAAAATTATACAGAGTTGTACAAGGAAACCACTTGTTTATTTGAACCATATTCTCATATATTTGGTTGTCAAGTGTTTTTATAACTGTGTCTTTGGGAATAGATTCATGTAGGTCATCCTAAAAATGTCAAAAATGCTTGTTGGGGTTAAGGGTATCCATAAGGGATTGCAGCATGCTATAGTTTAATCACTAATTGTTTCTTTGTGATGGATAATATGGTATGTTTGTCTATCTAACCATTACTTTTTTAAGTTGAGATAGAGTAGACTACCAAATTAGGTGTGTGCCTTTCATGACATGTTACACCACCATCAAAACATTCAAGTAATACATTTAGAATATCTTTTATCAATTATCAACATCAATCCAATTATAAACATTCAACAATTATTTTGTTCATATAGTATGGAAATCATGCATAAATGACATATTACATCTATTTGTGAAACCATGATCCTGCTTTTATTACTAATAGACTAATTGCACGATTATAATTTTTTCTTGAAACCCTATTTTATATATAAATATATACTTAGGATTCCTAGTTAGGGTTTTCAATGAAAAATCATACGTTCATCCAAATCAATGTTTTGGAGGAGATTTAGTTTTTTTATATGTGAGTGAAGAGATCATCATCATCATCATCATCATCATCATCATCATGTGAGTGAAGAGATAATGATGTGAATTATGATCTTGATTTGAGAGGACATATTAGGTAGTTTTAATCCTAGAAGGAAATTAGAAACCCTAGATATTTGTTATAGTCATATTTAAGGTCATTTTTAAAGGGGCTAGTTGATTTTCTCTTGGATGGGGTCAAAGGTGGCAAACATTTTTGCAAAAAGGATGACATTGAGGGGATCCAAAAATTGGTGGTTGGTTGACCTCATGCCTATCTTGGGGCTAGAGATATGTATCTACCTTTGAGAGGTCAAATGTTCATTTTTGGTCTAGCAAAAGTTGGTTTCCTTATATATATAATAAAATCAAAATATAAATGTTTCAAATGCACATTTCATATAGCTTATAATGCTTATTAATGACCTTAAGAACTGAAAATCATTGTAAATACCTTTAGAGTTTAAATTTTAGATAACAACATGATATTTAGGATTTTGATTGAAGAATTCACCTAAGTTGAGTTGTGATTAGGGTTGACATTTGATTTTGGATAAATCATGGGCAAGTAAGGCATATGTCCAATTTGTTTTATTGATTTCATCAAAAGCATAACCATAGAAGAATTTCTCATGATTTAATTTCCATTACCTTAAGTCCACTCATTTACCCCTGTATACCATGTCTTGGATTAAGAATGGATTAGTAGAGGTGGAATTGATGGATAATCTTATATTTCCTGGAGTTTGGAAGAAGTTTTATCTTACATCTAATTTCACCTACTTATTACTATATGATGAGCAGTATAACACATTTTTAGAGAGGAACAAAAAATGAAAGTGCACTTACATTAACTGAAGGCTGATTGCACTGAGTTCTAGAAATTTTATGGTTGGGGACTTGTGCATTTACCAATATAAATCATTATATTGATTGTTACAATTTTTTTATTTGGAAAAAAATTTTAAGCAATGGATGATGATTTTACCCTCTATTATGCTAATGTGCATAAAAATGTCTTAGTTGGGGACTTTGAATGGAATATTTGCACTAGTGCTTCAATTGTATGTATGATTTATCCTTAAATATTATTCCTTGATTCTAAACATGTTGTAAAAATTAAATCGATGAAAAAAATATAAAAACGGCTTGCTTTTATGGCTTACTGGGTAAATTAGCTCGATGTAGATGTTTAAATGATGTTTGCATATAAGAGTAATGATGAGAGTTATTTACGTTTCAAACATTCTAACTTTCATGTATGCTAATATTAATTTTTTTAAAGGAGGTTAATGAATAGAACAATTGTTGACATAGACGATGGGGGTAAGATGAGCTACTAGTCACTCATAACCATATAACCCCAGACTCAGCTGAAGTAACATGATTTAAAATGAATAAGTAAGTAGTAAGAGATAATATTCTATTATTAAATATTTTAAATATGAAGTGTTGTGACAATTTGTTACCATAATTACCAATTATGGCTCATTCTAGGGTTATGTGGGTATAGCCATACAATTACATGTGATGGATAGCATATCATAGTTGAAAGAAATAAGTAGGGAAAAAATATTGTGATATTATAAGAGGTAACTATAGGATAATCTTCCTTATTATGTATAAGTTTTCTACTAGACATGGGCATCTATTGACGTAGCTTACAAAATTTCAATTGAATGTGAAATGCCTCTAGAATAAGAGGGTTCAAAGCTTGATCAATAGAAATGTTTATTGAACTAGGTCAATGTGTTACATAGATAAATATTATTTATTTACTACTAAAATTAACATCTAATACAGTTTACATACATTTTATGGATTCACTGTAATGTGAAGGAAACTAAAATTCACTTGTTGATATAATTGGACTGGGAAGTAACACAAAATACCAAAGTGAAATGAAATAAATTGATTTAAGGATGAAATTGTATAAAAGGTGATAATGATTAAACAAATAATTAGTTTAAAATATTACCTAAGAAATATGAGTGTATGGAACCATGAAGACAACCCAAACTATGATATGCATATTTTTCTAATGGAAGTGCATAATACACCTTTTAGAGGGATTAATGTATAAAAAGGATAGAATATAGCCTAACATGCTAAACATTTTATTATTAAAATATGTTGATTATAAATCACAAGTGTGTAATTTTGGTAATCTATTATGACAAAATTTTAAAGTGTACATAACATATACATTGAACTAATTACTAGTCTATGGAGTCTAGAGTTATGAGAAAATGTGGAGGTGTTTGAGGAGGTGGCCATAGAGGTGGATGAGGAACTCACCCAGAAGTTTCATTATTTCCTTATGGGGGGTCCAACTTTTCTAGATAATATGTATATCAAAAATATGTATAGTATCAATATCTATGTGGTTAAGATCTTATTGGTATTTAAAGACAACCAAATAGTTGATAATATATCTCAATCAATGGGTTACTTTGGACAAAGAAAGAAGGAATGTGCATTGACACAAAAGTGGGTGAATTGGATATATTAGGAACATGATTGGAGTTCCTGATGTGTGTTGTTTGCACATCAAATCATTAGGAAAATTCCTAGAGTTTATGTAATTCACAGGCCCACTGCGCAAGGCTCTAGTAAGGTTTTGGAATGATGATTGGCCCCACAGACAACCACTAGCCTTAATTGTATGTTTTTTTCTCACTCACATGCAATCCAGAATAAACTTCAAGACTAGTCACCCATCCTAGTACTACTCCAAGCTAAGCACACTTAACTATAGAGTTCTTTTGCGATGGGCTCCTTAAAAAAGGAGGTGCACCTTAGTGATATGGGTAGTCCAATCATTACTTTTAAGATCATTTTATCTGAGGCCTCAAATCATGGGACATTATAATCTCCCCCACTTAGACTCTTGACGTCCTCATCAAGTCTCAACTATATGGCATCATCATATTACCCCATTTCAGTGCAGACCCAGAATGACCCATGGAAACCTAACTCTTGATCTCAGAACACAAGCACAATGGTGGCAACATCACCATGGATAGCCCTTTCCAACTTGCCTAGACCACACAGCTCAAGACTGTCATGTCACATGCCCATGTGTGTCCCACCTACTGGAAGGGGTTATGGTTTTGATACCATTTCTAATGCCTGGACCCATTGTCTAAGGCTCTAGTAAGGTTTTAGGAATGATGATTGGCCCCACAGACCGCCACTAGAGTTAACTATATGCTTTGTCCTCACTCGCGCGCAAGCTAGGATAAACTTCCTCCAAGTTGAGCATGCTTAACTATGGAGTTCTTTAGTGATGGACTCCTTGAAAAAGAGGTGCACCTTGGGGATATGGATAATCCAATCATTCCTTTTAAAATAATTTTATTCGTTGCCTGAAATCTTGGGATGTTACAATTTAACCTTCTAAAAGGCAATCAACTCTTTGTAAGCAATGAGTCAACTGTCTAGTAGTAAGGTATCGATCCAAGGGAATATAGAAAGATGTTTGAAATTCAAAACCAATCATGAGAATAAGAAGATAAGTTTTTATTTGTGAGAGTTTGATTATGCTAATAATCAAAAGTAAAATTTCATAAATAAAACTTAACTTATAAAATGATAAAGAAACTGGGGTCCAAAGGATCAGTTCCAAAAACCACATTCCTACATTAACAGATCCAACACCATATTTTAATGAGAAAATCAGATTAAGTGGAGTTGTGTCCCAAGGGAGCACAAATCTTGGGACACAAATCACACAAAGGCCAACTTTTCTCAAACCTGAGGTTATAGCGTTTGAGGATCCTCATCCAACCATCCAACATAAATCTATCAGGTAATCATGTCAAGAATGTATGACTCCCATTCTGAGGTTCTAACCCATGATCGGCTATCCGCATCATCACAAATTATAACAAATAAGATAACTAGATAAAAAGATCATAATCTGAATCACGTGATCATGTTTAAAGATTATGTGTTCATTTTTCTTCATATCTGAGATCTCAACATCCCCACAACAATGGGATCTTTTTAACTAGAAAACAATTGTGGATCAAAAAGATAAAAGATCATAAAAATGTGTCAGCAATTGATGCATTGATTCTACATAGAATCTGAGATCTTTGTAACCCCACAAGAATATATATTCTTTAAACAAAGCAAAAAAATTTGGGAAAATTCCTTTTATTATATGATATAGTCACTACAACTACTTGTAGAGATTGGGCTATGGGGCTACTCTCCATTCCCTAGAAGAGAACTACTCAATCATAATATAAAGGAACAAGATTATAGTAGAGATCCTAGAGGAAGAGGTAGAAAAACAGATAGAAAAAGTGATGTCTTTGTATTTGGAACCCCCTCCTTTTATAGGGAGAAAGGAGTGGGAAATCCTAGAAGTGAAGCTTTGTGGTGGTGCCAGCTGCTGGATCTACTTTGACTGAAGTTTGACTGCAATAATGGTCTTCTTCATTTAAAGTTTGAATAGTCTTTAAATGCATTCTTTCCACCACATACAATCATAAGGAATTGGAAAAATTTCCTAGTCAAATGAGTAAAATTTTACAACATTAATTACTTTGCCCCCAAATGGTATGATTTATTGAGTTGTCTTCTTTTAGTATTTTGACCATGTAACTCTCTTTCCTATTGATTTCCACAACAATAAGTCGATCGAATCATAAGGTAAGTTAACCTATTGTAAAGCCTTAAAATATATAGTTTTCATGTAGGGATTTAAATTTCCTTTCCAATGCATACTTGTACGATAAATTTTGCCTTGAGATGTAAAAATTATGACTATTTTGGTGTAGGGTATATATCAAGACTGTAGGAAATTAAAAGATTTGGTGCATGTGAGTCAACTGACTGGATGAGTCGGTCAATTAATTGAGAGTTCTTGGAGGTGGTAGATAGACAATTGAGCCTATGTTCAATGGGCTTTCTTGGGATTTGGATGGATTTTATCATTCCCAACAGAAGCCAGCAAAAACTAGTAAAAACTCCAAATAAAAGGGAGAAAAGCTAAAATAAATAAATTGATTTTATAACTAAATAAAAAAATGAAATGCTCTTAAAGAGAGATATAAAATATTCAATTAGGATGAACAAATATGCACTTATCAGTTCCTGAAACTAAACCAACCTATTGTTGGTTAAAATGAAGAAGGCATGCTAATACAATATTATATCTACCAACACACCACTGACATCAAAATCAGTTAAGGATATTTTTAAGAACTCAAGCAAAATCATCCAAATCAAAAAAAAATATTGGATGGTCTACTAAGAAGAATCTGAAAATATATACAACAAAGTAGAATGTTAAATAATGTTATTTTATAATTAGAATTGAAATCATAGCAAAATATGAAGAATGGAAGTTTCCAGTGGCAGTGAAACCATTTCCAAGGGAAACTGGTCAGGTGACATTATAGGATAATATCTACAATTTTTCAAAACTAGTAGGTCGATTCAAGATCATATAGTTTGGAATTAAACCATCATGTTCTATGACTTTCTAGTAAAAAGGATTACCTACCACATTTTACAAAGATATAGCGGTCCATGTTCAAATTTTATTTGTTTGTGCAAACATACTACCCTTTCATTAACCCCCAGTTGAAAAGTTGAGAAGGGGGTACTATTATAATTTTCTCCTAAACCCTCACACTTTATCAAATGGTTTAGTTAGAATAAATTAGAAATATATAGTCAAGATCATTAGTGTATGACAACAACAAAAATGAGAATAGGGAAAAATTCACTACAACGTTAGCCAAAATAGACACTAGAAAATGAACATTGAATTTCAAAGTATCCTTTATATATGCATGATTTGTGCTAAGGTTATCCATATATAAAGATAATGCCTCACAAAACAATTGTAGTATTTATACTTGATGAATCTTGCAATAGGGAGACACTACATCTCCAAGAACAAATATGATGGAATTCTTTACATTTTTTAGGAAAAAATGGGGTAGAATGGCTTCTCACTACACCCCCAAGATATAGTTCAATATAATATAAGAAAGAGGAAATTATGTGATTGGGAGGGGAGAAGGCACAATTGTTGTATGCGGTGGTGACTTCATGAATCTTCTGACATAGACTCTTTGATGTAGCCATGATAAACTTCCCTAAATGGACATAAAGATATATTCAATGAATCCTTAGTATCTTCTCTTTAAGGCTAGGTTAGGCATTCTTGAGAAAATGGATCACATCATGTCATCATATGCCCCTCCTCATTTATTAGTGTTGTTGTTAGGCCCACCAATGAAGTGGGTAAGTGGTAACCATTTTTTTTATTTTTATTCTAAAGGCTAATGTAGTCAATCAGTTAGATGGCCAACCGGCTAATGGGCACCTTATTGGACATAAATTACAATTCAGCTGATGTGGATCTGTTGGCCGTATGGATCCAATAGGAAGTTTTTGGGTTAGCTGGTCGAATGGTTGAGGTAGCCAATTGTCTCATATATACTATGAGACAATTGGTTAGTTGAGTGGACTTATCTGTCAATTGTCTAACCATTATGCTTGAAGTTTGTTAATTCCATGTCTCGTTGAGTCGATTAACTAGGGATGAAAAATGATCAGATCATCATCTAACTATTTCCTGCTAAGTGAAACTCATGTGTCGGTCAATTAGAGGTTCCAATCAACTGTATAGAATCTTATGGTGATCGTTCATCATATGGTCATTTCCAAGGCCAACACCCAATATATTGATCTTATGAAGTTGATGCCTTGGGGCTCATATTGCCTTCAAATTCCTTCATTTGGAGGGATGATATGATCTCTCTCTTCCACTCATCTATTCATGCAAAAAAAACATGAAACTACACAAAAACATAATAGAATCATTGATAACTCGTAAAGCCTAAATTAGACATAATCTAGAGAAAAATGCATGATTAGAATGGTAAACCAAACTAAATGTGTGACTAAAACTAAAATGAATATGCATTAATCAAATAAGTATGAACTTAAACATCACTCACCCATGAGTAATAATAGTCACCAAATGATTACTCTCAACCTATGAAATTGATTGAGCATCAGATCATGATTGGTTCCCTACCTCTTGACATGGCCAAACTCTCCAACTTCTTGATATCAGAATATACCTTTATCTATGTCCTTATTCTCAGCTTCTCTTCCCAAAAGTAGTTCCTCACCGCTATTCCCAATATCATGCACTCTAGAAGTTTTGTGAGAATTTAGAGAAACCCACATCATTACAAGAATGAACATAAGTTAATGCTAGGGGTACAATGAAAGGGTCTCAATTGAGATATTCATTGTGTCCCTGGTTGGAAATGGAGTGATAGAGGATGTGGAAGGAAAATGAATGTCTCTCCTCAGTATAACTCCATATTTCATTTATTTTTCTTTCTCCCTTGAGAATGATATACAAGCTCTTCTTGGTGTGTAGATTGGGATCTTTGATCTTGATATTTGGTGGTATGTCCCTATGACACAGTGAGGTGTAGAAGAAGCAAAAGTGATAGGAGGGGGTTTGTCACCCTAAACATAGGCCTTGCCACTCTTGTATTATTTTTTTGGGTGGATAAAAAGTAAGAAGATGGAGGAAGAAGTGCATAAGAGGGTTTAGATAGTGCAAACTTTATTTTGTAGCTTCTATATGTTGATTTTTCCTCTTATTCCCACTATGCGCAAATAATGGCATGATAGGGGAAAGTGTGGTTATTGTATGAATATGTTTTACTCGTCAATATGAAGAAAACATTATTTGATCCCTCTTAGTTCCTCAGATACCCACTACTCTTTTCCAAAGAACATGATGTTAGGGTTCTTAGTCTACATAGTGTTATTGCTAACCGTTGGTTTATGTTTGAAAACTTGTTAGTTGGAATATTAATTTTGATCAAGGGGGTTAAGCAATGTGACATATATGAAATACCTACAATGCAATTTGAAATATTAAGTTTAGGAAAATTGGGAAATTACTCTAATTGACCAAAACATTTCATTGTTTTATTCAAAAGCAATACGATAGCCTTTAGATAATATATTATATCATAATACATGGAATCTCTTACGATCCAAAATTAGTACCCACAACTTAAAGTATTTAAACTTCTCTAATATGCATCAACAAATGATATCTTTTGTATGTATTTTCTATGTTTTGTATGATATGTTCAAGTATATCCCAAAGAGATGAACCAACAAGCATGGACCAATAAAGAAAATGGTCAACCAATGCTAGCCTTAAATCTGATTCTTGAGTTATTTGATATATGCAATTGAGATTCAATAGTTTATGCAATATAGGTAAGCAAGCACTTTTTGGTGGACTATTTAGAAAATAAGATGATTCATAGTTACCATATCTTTATCAAAATTTTAAAGTAGTGTAAGTATATCACAAAGTTGAAGATGGAAACTAGCATGATAACAAGGTTTTTTTAATTATTCAATATCAAGGATGTCAAAGTATACATATATAAATCTATCCATTTCCACTTTCATATCAACTCTAGAATGGATGAGTGATATGTTTTCAATCATATATGAGAGAATGGCAGTTTTTCCTACTATTCACATGGTAATAGGGGGAACACTAGTTCATTACCCACTACATAGGGTCATCAGATATGAACCATTTAAAAAAAGAGCCAAATATATGTTTGATAACCAAATCTGTGTTCGTGCCAATACTAAAATGAGTTAATATTCAACAAGTATAGTGGTGACCATCAAGAGTCAAGATAGGCTCATAAAAATTTTGGGTTTACCACTTTACAAATATTTTTACCTATATTTTAAGAGAGAAGTAAATATCATAATAATAAAATAGATAATCTAGTACCTAAAGACTCCTAAATCTACACAAACAATAATCTTTAGTGACTACAAGAACCAATTAAGAGAGAGATTCATTGTATTTTAGTGTTGTCTTACAACCAAGTAGTAATAAATTTGAGCCATTTAGGATTCAATTTTCAATCTAGAATTACTATTCCATATCTTTTAAATGTTCTCCTAATCATGCTTTAAATTTTATCAATGAAAATTTTCATTATTATATACTTACTAATGTTACCATTAGTTAAGGTCTAGTATATCGCTCTGCTAGATGTTTCATATATATATATATATATATATATATATATATATATATATATATATATATATATATATATATATATATATATATATGTGTGTGTGTGTGTGTGTGTGTGTGTGTGTGTGTTGTGTGTGTGTGTGTGCTAAAATATGTAAATATATAAACCAAGATAAGATACTCTATAAGTTATATATTATTGTTCAAATTATTTTGTTATCCTAATTTACAGTTGATTTTTAAAAAATGCATCCTCTCTTAAATATACATCTTTGTTCAAATGGATTCGTGTGTATCCAAGGGTGCACATGTGCGGTAGTTAATATGTATTTTATAGCTTATGTCATAATATTGTCCTTATTGTCCATGTCATATGATACTATAGGTTGGACTAATAGCATTTAAATCCCACATACATCCATACATGAATGAGTTAGCATTTCTTCTTATACTGCTTAGATTCCAATTGCCTATATGAATATACATATACATCTACTACTATTCTAGGTGAATGTAGATAGCATTTTCCAATCCAACATGTCAACATGAGAAAGTTCATCAAAATATAAAGTCACCATGCTTATATTTATAAACTCAATTATTGTACATATTATCTCTCTCATATTCCATATTATCCAAATTTGACCAATCAAGCTAGATGTACTTCATAGCTTCATTTGTACTTCTCAATCACTTTTTTATAAAATTGGCATAGGATTTACAATTTACTAAAAAGATGTAATCAGCTTTTATGTTATTCTTATTTTAACATGTAAATTATCAATATGATATAAGTTACATATTAACATATGCATAAATATACACAGACAATATATATATGAAATGTTAGTAAGTAAGTAATATCAAATTTGTAATTTATGTATTCAAATAAGAACATCATAAATTACCAATACCATATTAGTTACCTATTAACATAATTATATATACATATACATAGTGATATAGTTTATATCAATAGACACTTAATAACTCAATAACTAGTTTATCATCAATATAGTTTTGCATTATAATCAAAATGTTTTTATTGTCATATATCTTATTTTCATACAAAGACTTAGCATTTTTATAAATCAAAAGTTACAAACTTACTATATATTGATACATTGATATGCATATACATTGTTATATTAGCAATGGTTAATCGACTAAGTTTTTAGCTATGTAAATATCATGTTATCTTATGTCTAGAAATAAAATCTAACTCATCATATGTAGTGTTTCATTTCTTTATTAGTTAAATTGTGAAATTAGAAAATGTAGTAAGCTAGAATATTGAACTTCTAACCTTCTCTTGATTACAAATACAATAAAGATACGTGTATACACTAATATGTTGGATATATTGGTGTAAAAGATTGACCAACATAACCTATTGACATAGACAGGTAATATAATTCATTTTTTACTTTATCTTATCAACTAATATATTAAAGGTTGTAGTACAAGAACTTAATGCATCACATATATATTGTAGAAAATTCTCTAATCTTAGGTGATTTGTACTTTGTTTGAGTAGAGGGTATTGCATACTCTCATTTCTCAAGCTTTCCTATCCTAATTGTAGATGTTCTACATGAAATGAAAGGAGGAAGATCTCACAGATGTTGGTTTATCTAGTAGTCTATAGTTGAAGCTTCAATCCCCATATTTTTCCCTTCTACATTATTGGTGTTGATCCATATGTTGATCATTCTAAAATGAGAAATATCATTATATTATACATTGGTTTCAGATCAGGTTTTTTGTAGACTTGAGGTTGGTGATTATATTGTCAATCAGCTTGCTTGTGTAATGGAGGATCATGGTGGTGATTCATTAGATTTGATACATATGTGTACATTTGATAATATGAACAGGTAGGTTTTAGGATGTTGAACTACTTTAGGGACGTTGAGTCATTGTCTAGATTGTGGTAGTAGGCAATGGTTTAGTTTATTGTGAGGTGGTCATGAGTAGTATGTGGAACTTCTAGTTGATGAGTCAAATTCCCAAATTGTTTTTGTTGGGTCTAGGGATCTAGACGGGGGATGAATAGAGATTCAAAACTCTCATAAGATAAGTTAGACCTTCAAATTATATCAATCAAAACTAATACCTTAAGTGAAATTTGAATTCCTAACTAAGAAAGCATAGCAAGGATGAGAGAAATTGAAACATGCACTTGAACAAGATGGTTTAGAGCGGTTCCAATCTCCAAACTAGGAGATAGTCAATCCACTACCTACAGAGGTCAACCTCTAGGACTTTGCAATCTGTGTATACTTATATTCATTAATAAGAGATACAAGGATACCACCATACATCCAAGGACTTACCTACTCAAGACAAGAGTCTTCCACCTACACAAGGACTTACCCACTTGATCAAGATGACTTCATCCTTCAATAAGGACTTACCCACACTTGCATCAAGTATTTGGCGTTGAAGGAATTACCCACTCTTCTTGAATCTTGGTCTTTCCTTTCTCCTTCACCAGGAAAAGATATTCACCTCTTCTTCAACCTTGAAGAAGAACAGCAACAGCTTCACCTTCACTAGGAGTAGCTTGCTTCAAGCTTTGCTCTTTGAGAAAGGGGGTAGGGAAGATGGAATGGAATGAGAGCTTTACAAGCAAATGGAGGTAGCTCTCTTACAACTGGCCTAACTCACTCATAATCATTAAATGCTTTGTATATGAGAGAGATAAAGGGGATCAAGGAGTTGCAACACATTCAACTATAGCAAGGACTTAGAATAGCATGAATGAGCATACATAGAATGAACTCCAAGGGGTCCTATTTATAGATGGGGGTGTTCCCTTGATTGTGGCATCACTTAAGGGAAAACTATAACCATTTTCCAAGTTATAATGGATATATTCTCTCTCAAAACAACTCTCCAATGGTTATAATCACTTTTTCTACTTTTTCTATACACTACATTTCGTCGAGTTTCAATAAAGATAACTCAACTGATCCACTAAGTGACAAAGCCAATTTTCAAACTATTGGTCAAGTTTGTTCTAGGAAACTCGACAAATGAGTCAAAATTAGTTTTACTTAGTTGATCGATCGGTTGAGTTTTGTAAGTGTGCAACTCGAATGATTGGTCATCTTTAGAAAATCCATCACTAGATCAGTTGAGTTTCCAATTGACTTTTAAGTGACCAAACATTGGAATTAAGAGTCCCTGATTTTTGTGATCTTATTTACAAGTCATATCATCAATATAAGTGATTACAAAATTAATATAAGGTCATTTGGAGTGATTTCCCAAAATGTGCACTTGCATTGTTTTTTACTTGAACTTGAACAAGCTAGGGCTTGTGTAATTTGATCATTTTCATGTACCTAAAGCCTGAAATCAATCTTGAACAAACATATTAGAAAATGGAATGGTTAAGTCATTATCAAAATATAGGCAATGTATAACTCTCAAGTCAAATTCTCCGCCTTGTTGACAATGACAAACCATTCCTCAATCATATTGAAAAGGATATGTAAAGTTATACCTTTGCCTTGTGAATTGCAGGGGGATTCATGATTTGAACAGAGTGAATTGCTCCCCCTCAATCTATGATTACTCTTTCCTACATAGTTAGTCTATCTACACAAAACAATATAAAACGTCTATATGGTCCTCAGCAAGTCACATGATAAAGCATATAAAGAACAAGAAAAAGATCACATATATAATAAAAGCAATATGGTTGAGCTTCAAAACATTGATATTCTATCCCCCTTTTAACATTATCAAAAAGGAAGGAGGTATAAGAGCACAGAAACATGTCTTCTCTAAGCACAACCAAACATACATCCACAACAGAAAACATGCAATCTCATAAGCATACCCCAAATAGTGACGAGAGAAACAAGCAATCTAAGTCATAATAAAAATATGGTAAATATGGCATCAACTCATGAGATATAGTAAATCAAAGAGTAAGTGTACATATGATTAAGATTACAACCTAGAGAGAATGTCCTCAGAAACAACTACAAGCTAAAATGAGGAAAACATGATGATAAAATAGTACAACTCATATAATGTGCACAGATGTTTTTAGTACAAAATAGTCTAGAAAGATATATATGATTAGCATCTATAGACTATAAACTAAAACATCTAAACATCTAGGTCATCTATGTCCACATCATCAATATCATTAGCATCATCAATAGAGGCTTCTAGCTCATAGTTGTCATTTTAGTCTGAAGGTGCAGCAGAGACAGCAGCATCGCCTTCATCACCAGAACCACCAGTAGAGCCACCAGAACCATCATCACCATCATCCTTAAAGGCCTCCTCATCATCAGCAGTAGCAGCTTCCTCATCAACCTAATCTAGCATCTCCTCATCAATAAAAGAACTAAAACTATGATCGGGCCACATGGCATTCTGCTCAGCCCACGACATACCAAGGTCATGTAACTCCTGGGATTGAGGATAAGAAGGAGAAAAAGTACCAAGTCCTATAAGTAGGGTAGATATAGGACCAGTAGGGAGAGGTAGCACAGTAGGGGTAGATCCACCAACAATAGAGGGTGCAGCAGCAGGTGGATGGGTAGGGGAAAAGTAATCATATGCATAGGATGTGTAGTCACCTCTCCTAGGTAGGGCTGATAGGTAGGATAAGGGTGCGCATAGGAGAGGTTCATGGTATATATGATGGCACAGAGATCCTAATGGATATGCTCCTGAAATTGAAGGTGATATGCCTACGGATGCATCATGTAACCCATGAAGGTTTCCTTTTATATGTGGAAAGAGGAGTGGGTAGGTCGGGAAGGCTGAGGTGGTGGAGGTGCATGGGTGAATGTAGAGGCTCCAAGTGTGGTAGAGGAAGGGATATGCACGGACTTGTGAAGTGTGGTCTCACTGATGCAAACTCCTTTTCAGGTAGGTTTGTAATGAAGGTCATGGAAAAGAGATTTGCTAGTGTCAGCCTGAAAAAGATCACAAATCAGGGATGGATAGGTTGGTTGGGTGGGTGCCATGGATGTTCTAACCAGAGTCAAAATAGGTCATGTGGTGGAGGACATAATGATACCACCTGACTCCTATATTCTTCAAGATATAGAACATAATTACTACAGTGTTTTCTACAATTTCAGTCTGATTTTTCTTGGGTGAATATTGTAGTTAATAACTAGCGCAAGTATGTGATTCTTGAGGTCTAAGACTGAGGAGGGAAGGGTACACTTATTTCTATAGGGAAACTGAGGCTTATTCAAGAATTTGTGAATATCAGGAATAGTGAGATCATATTGCTTGTAAAAGGTCTCAGAGTCAACTAGGTCAAAATACTTGGGGTAATCCTTCTTCTAAGTATCAGTCACCTCAGTACCTAAGAAAAAGATGTCTAGGGTATCCTCAGAGACTTGGAATTTCTTCCCAGCTATCATGGAAGTAAGGACTACTTGAGTATTGGGTGGTGGTATGAGAGCATTAGGGGGCTTTCTGCAAACAAGGATGTGTAAAAACCCAATTTTGCACAAAACATGAGGTACTAACGGCTTCGGCCCAAAACTTCTTTGGAGTATCATACTCTAAAAGCATGGTCCTAACCATCTCCTATAGTGACCTATTCTTCCTCTCTACAACCCAATTTTGTTGAGGTGTTTGAGGTGAAGAGAAGTTATGTGCATAGCCATGTTCTTCACAAAAGCATTCAAAAATATCATTTTCAATCCCCCCCATGACCACTATGGATGGAAACGATCCGGCAAGAAGCTTCATTCTCAATTTGTTTACAAAAACTAGATAAAACATCAAGTGTATCACTCTTGGAAATGAGAAAGAAGATCCAAGTGTATCTAGAGAAACCATTGACAATAATAAGGCAATACTTGGAACCACAAAGCGATTGAGTTCTCATTGGTCCAAATAGAACAATGTGAAGAAGTTCAAGAGCTCTCTTGGTACTAAGGACTCCTTTGGATTTGAATAAAGACTTGGTTTTCTTTCCTTGGGTACAAGGTTGGCATTCCTCATCCTTTTCAAAATCCAATTTGGGAAGTCCCTTGACCAAGTCCTTTTTTCTCAATTTCTTCAACTTATGCATATTTACATGACTAAGCCGATGATGCCAAAGAGAAATATCATTTGAGTTGACTACTAGGTATCTACCAACAACAGGCTTAATAGAATCAAGCACAATTACATAAAGATTACCACTTCTAGTTCCCTTATATATGACTTGATAGGTGAGGGAATCTAGAATCAAACATTCAAAAGAAGTAAATAGCACAAGGTAACCATTATCACATAATTGACTTACACTTATTAAATTATGATGTAGTCCATCCACAAAGATAAAATTCTTGATACACAAGGATTCACCTACATCACCCTCACCTTTAACCTTACCTTTCTTGTTGTCCCCAAATGTAACTGAACCTCCTTTCTTTTTGGTGAAGTTGTTGAAATGGCTTATATCATCTATCATATGTTTAGTGCAGCCACTATCAACAATCCATCTACCTTTTTCCTACAAGAAAGAAGAGTGTCAGTTCCCAAGTCAAACTTTGGGATCTAGAGTTAGCTTGGGGACCCACTTCATCTTTGGGTTGGTCTCCTTAGGCTTGTAAGGACAATAAGTAGAGTATTGATCATCACATTTTCAATGAGAACAAATCATAGGGCTCTTAGTGCCCAAAGACTCTCCAATGAAAAAGGAGGTTTCCTTACTCTTTTTCTTACCTTTGTCTTTGTTCTTGCCCTTAGGTGCTCCCCCTACAAATCCCAAACCACTAGTACCACTTTGTTTGGTAGAATGGTCAAGGATTTCATTTAGGGAGTTTTTCCCTTTGAGGAATTTCTGCAAAGAGGCTCTAAGTCTATGATTGTCATCATTAAGAGATATAATAGTAGAAGACAAACTAGCAAGATCATCTCTAGCATAAACAATGTCGGCCTCTAAATAGAGGGCTTTAGTCAAATAAGAATCTTATGCAAGAGAAATAAAAGCAACATCATTACTAGGTAGGATAGGTCTAGAAGATAAACATTTACTTGACCAAGAAACCTAGCATTTTCAGAATTAAGCATTTAAATTTCCTTAAGATAAGCATCCCTCTCATCCCTATTAGCATCAATAATGAGCTTAAATTCAGCATTTTCAATTTTAAGGATTTCAAGCTCATTTAGGCACTTTTGGTTATCTTCCTTAAGAGTTTCAATGTTCTTAAGCTAAACACCATTCTCTACCTCAACTCCATTGTATTGGAGCTCAAGATTAAGAAATTTCCCTTGCAAGTTATCAATGCTCTCAAGATGATTTTTCTCTTTTTTTCAAGAATTTTAGGTTTAGCATACAAATCATCAATAATTTTTCCTAACCTTTTTCTTTTAGATTTATATTTAGCAAAAGAAGAATGGGTAGAAACAAGCATATCAATAAGAGATTCCTTATATAACTCATGCAAGCTTACCTCACTTGCCTCACTTACCTCACCAGTTTCTTCACTTGTAGAGGTCATGAGTGCAAGGTGGCACTCTCCATCTTCTTCAAAACTAGAGCCACTTGAAGATGATTCCTCCCAAGCTGCATGAGTTGCATTCATGTGTCTTTTCTCCTTCTTTTTCTTCCTCTAGTACTTTCTCTCCTTCTTGTACTCTTCTGCCTTCTTGGAGCTTCCCTTATGGTGTGACTTTCTTGATTTAGGACATTCACTCTTGTAATGTCCCTTTTGCCCACACATGTAGCATCTAGGAGTAGAGGAGGAGGATTGCTTTCCCTTGAAGTGCTTTCCCTTGGTGTAGTTGGATTCATTCTCACTAGGGCCATCATCTTCACAAGAGGAGGAGGGAGATGTCCAAAAAGCAAGTTGTTGTTGAAGGATGACCACCTTCACTTGAGCTTTGAAGGCACTATCTTTGATCTTCTTAGATTCCTTCTCTTCTTGCTTGGATTCTTCTTCTTTCTTGTCAAGCCTTGGCTCATGAGCTTGTAGGTTACCAATGAGCTCTTTGGTTGGGATGTCACCAAGGCTTCTCACTTAATCAATGGAGGTCAACTTTGACTCCCATCTCTTTGGTAGAGTCCTCAAGATCTTGGAGTTGATTACACCTCTATCCAAAGTATTTCCCAAAGCATCTAGGCCATTGATGATGACGTTGAGCCTAGAGTTACATCTCTGCAATCCCTTCTTTATTTCCCATATTGAAGTTCTCTAGAAGGTTGTTCAACATGTAGATCTTAGCCTCCTTGACTTGCTTTGTGCCCTCAGAGGTAATCCACAACTTATCCCAAATCTCATAGGCGGTATCCCATGAGGAGATGTGGTTGAACTCTATTAGGGTAAGGGTTGCATGAGGATGCTTATGTCTTTGGCATTAAGCTAGGCTTCTTTAAATGCAGCTTCTTTCCATGTTTAAATAGCTTCGATTGGCTCCTTGTATGGTGTGACCATCACCTTCCACATATCAAAGTTCATGCCTTGAATGTAGAATTCCATACGCCTCTTCTAATAGAGGAAGTTGGCACCATCAAAGATCGGAGGACGGATAGAGAAGCCTCCATCTAGGATGACTAAACCAAGTAGGTTGTCGCCCATCTTATCGTCTCGTTAAAGATTGTTGGAGAAGATCCATGGCTCTGATACCACTTGTTGGATCTAGAGATCTAGAGGGGTGTGAATAGAGCTTCAAAATTCTCACAAGATACGTTAGACATTCAAATTACATCAATCAAAACAAATAGCTTAAGAGTAATTTGAAGTCCAAACTAAGAAAGCATAGAAAGGGTGAGAGAAATTGAAACATGCACTTAGACAAGGTGGTTTTGAGTGGTTCCAATATCCAAACTAGGAGATAGTCAATCCACTACCTCGAGAGGTCAACCTCTAGAACTTTGCAATATGTATATACTTATATTCATTCATAAGATATACAAGGAGACCACCATACACCTAAGCACTTACCTACTCAAGACAAGAGTCTTCCACCTACACAAGGACTTACCCACTTGATCAAGATGTCTTCAGCCTTCAACAAAGACTTACCCACACTTGCATCAAGTATTTGGCCTTGAAGGAATTACCCACTCTTCTTGAATCTTGGATTTTCCCTTCTCCTTCACCTGGAGAAGGTCTTCACCTCTTCTTCAACCTTCAAGAAGAACAACAACAGCTTCACCTTCACTTGGAGTAGCTTGCTTCAACCTTTGCTCTTTGAGAAAGGAGGTAGGGAAGATGGAATGGAATGAGGGTTTTACAAGCACATGGAGGTATCCCTCTGACAACTGGCCTAACTCACTCATAATAATGAAATGATTTGTAAATGAGAGAGAGAAAGGGGCTCAAGGAGTTACAACACACTCAACTATAGCAACGACTTAGAATAGCATGAATGAGCAAACTAGGAATGAACTCCAAGGGGACCTATTTGTAGTTGGGGTTGTTCCCTTGAGTGTGGGGTCACTTATGGGCAAAATATAACCATTTTTTATGTTACAACGGATCTATTCTTACTCAAAAAAACTCTCAAATAGTTATAATCACTTTTTCTATGTTTTTTGTACAGTACATTTGATTGAGTTTCAATAAAGATGACGCGACTGATCCACTAAGTGACAAAGCCAATTTTCAAACTATTAGACGAGTTTGTTCTAGGAAACTCGACCGATGAGTCAAAATTAGTTTTGCTTAGTTGATCAATCAGTCAAGTTTTGTGAGCATGTAACTCGACCGATTGGTCATCTTCAGAAAATCAATCACTAGATCGGTCGAGTTTCCAGCTCGACCGATAAACAGCATGTGACAAATTTTCTAAATTTACTTTTGAGTGACCAAATGTTGGAATTAAGTGTCCTTGATTTTTTCACATCTTACTTACAAGTCATATCATCAATACAAGTAATTACAAAATTAATCTAAGGTCATTTTGAGTGATTTCCCAAAATGTGCACTTGCATTGCTTCTAACTTGAACTTGAATAAGCTAGGGCTTGTTTAATTTGGTCCTTTTCATGTACGTAAAGCCTGAAATCATTCTTGAATAAACATATTAGATACAGAATAATGGAATGGTTAAGTCATTATCAAAATATAGGCAATGTATAACTCTCAAGTCAATAGTTTTGTGTCTTAGTTATAGACATGAGGAGACCCGATAATGGATTTTAGATTGTTGTGAGTTGTCAGGTTGGTGAAGTAGGTGATGAGTCATCTAGTGTTAAGAAGGTTAGGTAGTGTTCTATAAGAGTTTGTGTTGCATATATGTTGTTGTTTGAGTTGGGGTGTGGTAAGTCAACAAGTATTGATAAGTTTATATATTTTTAAAATTTCTAGGGAAAGGGAAGAGTTGTATGAGAGTAAGATATGATCTTAATTGTTAGAGAGAGAGAGAGAGAAGGTTGGGAATGGTTATGGTTTCTCTACCATTTTTCTCCAAGAATGGACTAGTGATGGTGGCACCAATCATAGGGTTTTCTTAGATCATCGTTAGGTTGAAAGAAAGTATGAGGAAGGGTGCATGATCTTTCCCCTAGGATGTTGTTGAGAGAAAGGGAAGCATAGCATTATCACTACCCCCCTTGTAACGGTCAACAATGGTGTTACATGCGAGGGAGACATGCCTCTTCGCTCAACAAAGCCAAATTGAAAATAAAAATATGATGCATATACTCCTTGGCTTTAATTATTGCGTTAAATCTTATATTTATCATTATAACACTTTGTTTTGTTTAAACTTTTTTCCATACATTTATCATCTAATTAGTTTATTTAAAAAAAACCTATATTTAATCGATGGCATGCCCCATTTCTCTCCCAGAAGTAAAATACTCCAAAATTAATATCAATTTATTCAAATTATTATTTTATTAAAAAATATTTCCATGCCATTAGTCTAAAAAAAATTTTGTATGATTAAAATACAAAGTCTACTCAAACTATATGAGCACGTGAATTTTGGATTATATCAAATGATGTCAAAGTGATTCATGATAATAAATGTAGGGACTGGCTTTTTAATATTTTTGAAATAAGGTCAATGAATTTGTTTTGAAACAAGAAACTCCAATGGATAATATTTCATTTCAAAGAACATGGTATGTATCAAATTATCCAAATGAGACTTAGAATGAAGGACCAGTTTTTGAATGAACTCGAGTCTGAGACAAAATTATGAATTATGGCTCAAAATATATTTGATACACAAAACATATCTCATCGTTGAAATAAGTATATCCATGGTTTAACTTGTGCTACTCAACTAACAATGTAAACAGGTGTAAAGGGTATGTAAAGACCTGATCTTTATAATAAAACTTCTACAAAGTTATATCAAAATACATAAACAAATAGTTTTGCATCCTTCATTACATTAGAGTTTATGGAAGCTTATACATAATAACTACAATTTAAAATAGATATTAGTTTATCTACTCTTAAACCAACATAGGACATCTCTTTCACTTATCTTCTAAGTCTTTCAATAATTGTATGTCCATGTATATCATAAAAGATACATCCAATCACATCATATACCAAAGAGGAAAATAGGTTAGATAAAGTAGGTACTAAATACTTATTGTTGGGCTATTTACAAATAAGCAACCAGAGTAGTCTCACCCATTTACAAACTAGGTAAGTACTATTTGATAGACTAAGTTATAAAGATGATAATCAATATTTCCAAGATTTGATCTCCAAGATATCAAGTTTACAAGATTATTCAAATAGTGAAATTGCAATGTTGTTCGTTATTCCAAAATATCCATAAGATATCAACTATTTAGAATTGTATTGAATATACAAAATTTTCATAATAATAAGATCAATTTCTAATATTAAAATTTCTCATTGTCATATCATATCTTTATCAAGGGCTAAAGTGCCATGTGTTCAATTATCTATGAGAGAATAATGTAGTAGACTAATTGCTATTCCAACTAATATACTGGGGAGAAACTAATCCATTAAAAAATGTAGGTAGGGTGGTGTGATATTACCCAACCTCAAATTAGACATATATCTACAGGGGGCAAAACCTAAAAGGAGTCAAAACTCCAATAGATCAACTCCAATTTTAACTAATATTCAACAATATTTGAAATTTACAAAATATATTTTTAATGGTCTTCAAGAGGAAAGACAAGGATAATAAACAGTTTGAGTTTAAAACCATATAGGTTTCCATGCATGCAATTTCAAGAATTTGTACGTCAATAATTCATACATCAAGGTTGATCAATGAAAAAATGTTTCTAGGAGAAGAAATATGCACAATATTGTACATTTAGGTTATCATTTGGCTTGAAATCATTTTTTTCTTCAATATTTTCTATTTAGGTTTTTTATTTCCTATTTAGGGTGGTTACTATTTCATTCTTCTCCCATTATGTTTTTTCTAATATGTCTAGTTAGATTGCAAATATGTGCCTACATAATCAATGTCACATGTTTGTGTGTGTATTATCTTATTAGATAAATAACCAACATCTTATATTTCTACAACTATGTAATGTTATATCTCTAGGATTGCTAATATTATTAGACGAACATATGATCCATTATATATCTATTATCCTCCTTGTCAGTAGTTATTGCATGTAAACATTTAGTGTACAATCTTTTGTCATATATGTCCATCCATGAATATATTCATCAAAGTACGGTCTTCATTTATATTTCCTTTCTAAATTATCATTCTAAATCAAAATAGGACGATATGAATTTAGGTATTCATCAGCAATTATTGTATTTTCTAGTGTACACCTAATACATATTTCAAGTGTCTAACGATTTTGAGTATATGCATGAAGACCAATTTCTCAAATCTTATCTTATTAGTTAACCAACAAAATAGGTCATATCCTCATGAGTTAATATAGTATAATCAATATCTAGAATTAATAATTATGGAATTTTCAACACTCTTCATTATGTATACACTTATTAGTGAACAATCTATTACTAATATGCTATTATTTGTCGATTAACAGAGTCATATAAATCTGTAGTAACATAATAGAGACTAAGTTAACTCGACCAACTAGTATAGTTTATCAATAATTGTGTTTAATTATATAAATGTTATGGTTTTCATATAGCCTTCTTCAAATAATTACTAATTATATTTCTAAAATCAGAATTTGCATACTATATACTAAATTGGTCAATACTAGAATTATCTACGAAATGATAAAAATTATCTTCATGTCCCAACATACTTTGATTATCATTACATCAGGTTATTAGTGGGGAGTGAGTTTATTGAAATTTCATTCTTGTGATGTGTTGTAATCTATACGCTATTATTTATATGTGTGTATAAGCTGGAATACACTCGAGTGTACCGGAGATGTCATACACCTCAGTCATTTTCCATCATCCAATATTTATTTTGAGAATCCAAACCGTTGATCTTCTTATATATATTATGAACATTCTATACAATAAATTTGAGATCATTTGGACACTTATAATTCATTCATCTAAAGGAGGAAAAACATATATTTCAAATTAGTTGTGAGTGTCGATTATTTGTTCTTCTATGAATGACTTACACTCATCTAAATAAACTCAAATTTTGTATGTGACTTATAATTATTATAACAATGAAGATCAATGGTTAAAACTTGCCAAAAGTTTTGTCTAGATAGGCAAACATTATTAGGGTTCATGGTGTGATATGTACACTCGAGTGTATTCTAACCTGTTTCTACAGTGTATTCTAGCTTGACTCTATAGAGTCAGGCTAGAATACACTCAAGTGTACGGATCACACTGTACACCCTAACGATGCTTGCCTATCTAGACAAATTTATGTCAAGTTTTAACCATTTATCTTCATTGTCATAATAATTATAACTCACATACAAAATTTGAGTCCATTTAGATGAGTGTAAGTCATTCATCGAAGGATAAAATAATCAACGCACATAACTAATTTGAAATATATGATTTTTTTCCTCCTTTAGGTGAATGACTTATAAGTTTCCAAATGATCTCAAATTTCTTGTATAGAATGTTCTTAAGATATATAAGATCATCGGTTTAGATTATCAAAATAATTATTATATGATGGAAAATGAGTGAAGTGTATGGTGTCTCCACTACGATATTTCAAATGCCTCTCATGCTCTCACCAAGATATGTTTCTCACACGATCGTTATCATATTCATATATATATATATATATATATATATATATGTGTATGTGTGTGTGTGTGTGTGTGTGTGTGTGTGTAGGGTAGCGATCTAGTGAGAAACATCCTACGGTGAGAGCATGAGAGGCATTTGAATAACTACAAATTCGTAACTATTTTTGAAAATCCAACTATATATATGGAAAAAGCGTCATTTCATTTACCTTTTCAAAAAAAATCATTTCAATCGGACATTGTTTACATGTCCATATGTACAATATACACTTTTTACATCCAACTGTCATCCTAAAATTCAATATAGAGTGTCGAAAAAATATTTGGTTGTTGTGAATGATCTACAAATTGGATGGTAATAATAGGAAGGTAGATATTAAGGTATACTTGTAATCTGTATAGGTAGATTATTAAAAATTGATCTATGTGGAGAGTTATTCAAATGTCTCTCATGCTCTCACCAGATATGTTTCTCACTAGATCGTTGCCATATATATATATATATATATATATATATATATATATATATATATATATATATATATATATATATATATATATATATATATATATATATATATATATGTATATATATATGTATATATATATGTATATATATATGTCTATATATATATGTATGTATATATATGGCTAATTATTCAATGCCCGTGCAGGTACTTCTGTTTGTTACCCGTGCACTGAAAACACAGTGGCACATTTGTAAATAGATGCAATAATAGTGACTCGCGTCTCCGTGTCTGTCCCAAACTAGTCGGTCTTCTTCCTCGTTCTCCCTCAATGTTCAACCATCTCCTCTCTCAATTGACCCTGTTGTACCCTTTTCCACTTCCTCGCTCATGAGATAGATCCGCCTAATATTAGCATTGGTCCCGTCTCCGTAGTGGAACTATGTTGAGCAAAGGAGGCGCAACCTCTATCGCAGTTGTTTTCCCATTCTATCAAGGGTCTAAGCCCTTGATCCATAGAAGCGACGACGAGACGGCAGAGAGCAGTGGAAAGTCGAGGAGAGTTTCAGCATGGAGTAAGGTGACTACGGAGGAGTCCTTCCAAGAATAGGAAATCAGTACAGCGGAGCAGATTTCAGTGATCTTCGGCATGGTCTTCTTCCTATTCCTCATTGGCGAAGAGGCATCTGGAAATGGACATCATCTTCCTATGCATCCCACTTGTTGTCATCATGGTCTTGCCTCATCCTTCATTAAATCCATAACCCCAAGATCACCAAAGGTCCATTCTTTGTGTCCATCATGTCATCATTGGACATCAAGGCGCTACCCAATGACCATCGTTGCTCCATAATGAGTGGTGCTAGCACTCCATCCCCACCATCGAGTCAGAGGAGAAGCTTTGGGATGATGATAAAAATCTCACTTTAAGTTCTAATGGTGTGGTCTGAATGTCTCTGTTAAGGTAGATTCATTGTCGCTGTCGAAAATAGTGAACAGAAAGTACCCTCTATCAACTAGTGACCCAACCAGACCTGTGTGAGCTCTGTGGATGACGAAGAAGTAGGATTTTCTTTGGAAGCATATGCTTCTGCCTTTGTTTTGTTGTGAACTTCTTCACAAAATTCGTATTGCCAAATACCACTAATTCATTATTCACATCCACCAACTAGGTCTCAGTTGCGAATTTGCATATGACATGCTTGACAAAATGCTCACATGTTATTAAGATCGTCACCTCAATTTGTTGTATCAAGAAACAGACCATGAAGGGGTAGTTCTTGATGGCAGTGAGGTGGTAGTGAGGGTCACGCTTAATAATAAAATACCGAGGAGACAATGATCTGTTACTGAACTTAACAACAGATTAAGAAGTTTTAAGTTGGTAGCTGTGTGGTAGGGATCTGTAGATGGATCTCCATGTATTCTATACAAATACACTCTAGTTTATATCTAGATTCCAAATTGGAATGATGTATAACGAATTTTAATTGTAAAGTTTTTTAAACAATGCCATCGATTATAGCCATTATGTTTTTTCTGTCAATGTCATCAACATATGTGAGTGAATCGAGGATCCAGAATTATAACGGAAAGAACATGCATTGTATTTCAAAAGAAAGGATCTATTATGGTCATACAAAGTGACAATTGAATATAATGATGGAACAACAGAGATATCCACACATTGACATATTCATATACTAATAGAAAAAAATGCATCTGCAATGTGTAGACTACAGTGCATACTTTAATGTATAGTTGCATCTGACTCTTGGCCATGATACTTTATTTATGTTAAAAAATGAATATCCAAATCTTAATGTACAGAATGAGTAGAGGGTTCCTAGAATTATTGGACATACCCAATTCATAGTTACTCTTGTGAGAGAATTCATGAACATAAATATCAACATATACGATTTATTTTAGTAGTTTTGTTAAATGAACATGGTCTCAACTCGCATGATGATGATCAAATTTTTGGAAGTGTATTTATTTATTTATATAGACTTAACTTGAATCTGTATTTTTTGTCACATAGTTACTTTTCATTACTAAATATTGTTTTTATGTTAGATAATTACTTTTTGTGTCTAAGTGTTACTTTTTATGACAAACAGTTACATTTCAAACCATATTGTGAAGTTTCATACATATTCTGTTGCAATATGGTTGGGATGATAAGGTTTGCCTTTATGAGCTTCGTAGTCCTCTTACTCCTCTTCTCGTCAATACATGTGTTGCTTTGGCTTCACATATCATATATTACCATTTTATTGGGTCAATCTCCCTAAGTTGTTGACTTGGCACAAAGGAACCTCCATTATTCCCTCATGGGTCATGCATTATTCTTCTTCATTCAGTCCATCCATGTCCATTTTCATTTAGATATGGAACTGCCCGCTCGCTCGCAATTGGTGTGACATGTATTTATGTTTAAATAGTTCCTTTTTATGATGAAATATTACTTTTGTGTCACACAATTACTTTTCAGGATCAAATATTACCTTTTGTGTCAAATAATTACTTTTCTTTCTCAAATGTTACTTTCCATTACATATAGTTACGTTTCAACCCATACAACAAACTTTAATGATGTGTGTTTTCTATTGCAATATGGTTATGATGATAAGGTTTGCCTCAGTGAGCTTCTTATCCTATGTGATATGGTTCAAATTTAAAGGATGTAATGTTGTCAGCATGTAATGTTGCAGAGATGAATCTCAAACAACAAGGTTCCCAGTAAGTACCCAATAAATGGTTCAAAATTACAGATCTTTGTTGTTTACCAATTGCAGCCTTTAAATTGTGAATCTGTACGATGTGGAACACCTAAGCAAGTAATGGCAGAAAATAATTAAGATTTTGGTGGTTGAGTAATGATAGCAATAAACTATTCTGGAAAGACTTGGCCATCGTGTGTAACAACAAAACTCAATAGAAAAAATAAAATCATGGCTGATCAGCATTGTCAGGAAGGGAATATGGCCTTGTGTGTAAAATGTAATCAATTCAGCCATTAGAGCAAATACAACTTGTAGCAGGCGGAGGTGAGACTCCATGCGACATAATCGATGAGTGCAGCTCATTCGAGGAGTTGGCTGAGGGTGAGAAAGCTCAGAGACTAGATTATCTCTGACATTGTTGATTTTTCCCAACTTGGACTTTGACCTTCTATTGCGGTGAGCCACACGGCCACCGGAACTGCGTTCAAAATTAGATAATAGACAAGGCAACAGAGGCTCGTCAGAGACACTAGCGTGTTGTAGGTTGCAATGGGTCCGGCTCCAGTTATTTGATTGCTTTCCTTTCTCGCTGGAGCAAGCGAATTGGGGATTCGCCGACTTCGGAGGCTCCTCAAATGGGGTTCCTGGTCGTCGGCTGCTGCGCGGACCTTGCCCTCCTTCCTTTCCTAGTTTGCCTCGTCCTCCTCCTCAGCTACCTCTACGCCATCGTGTGGTACCTCGCTGCCCTGGGACTCGGTGACTTCCTTGACGCCCACGAGTTCCCATGCGACCTCACATCAGCATGTAGTTCCACCCACGCCTCCATCCGGTAGCCTAAATCTCCCCCACCCCGTCCGT